>CM052884.1:88513186-88610792 GCA_028534135.1 Potos flavus | reverse complement strand
CCCCCTCTGCTCTGGTTCTCGGTGTTGAGGGGAAGGGATGGGAACTGTCAGACCAGCCTGGTGCCCCACATGCCGGCTCTGTGGTCTTGGGCAGACCCTCTCTGCGCCCCGGACCCCTCAGGGAGGAGAAAGGGACTGACAAGTCCCGTCCTTCAAGGCCCTGACGAGGTCATGAACATGGATCCCCCGGGGCACCTTCCACACAGGCAAGGCTCAACAAGGGACTGCCCCCATTTGTGCGGGGCTCTGAGGCTCTTCTGGCCCCTCACTGTGGCTCAGAGTGTGGTCCCAGACCGGGGCATCGACAGCAGCGCGAGCCAGTCTCAGGGGGGCCCCCTCCGACCTCAGCAGCAGGCCCCCAGCCCATGGCCCCCCAGCTGGGAAGAGAAAACACTCAAGGGAGCCAGCGTGCTTCTACACCCAGTTTATACACAGCTCTATACAATATACAGAAACCTTTATATACAGATATATTTATAGAATAAGCTATATTAATTTGTCTCTCCTTTTTACAGCAAGATTAGTGTGGATCTTTCATACAGTAAGTACAAAAAGTCGTGGGAGAATGGCACGGACAGTGCCTGAGTGTCGGGGGGGCCCGGCTGCTCGCCACCGATTGCATATGGAGGTCGCCCGGGCCCCGGGGAGATCAGGCCAGCCCACGGCTGGGAGTTTGTGCTGCGGTCTGGGGGAACAGGGTGGGGGTAGGTCTGAGCCTAGCTGGGCTGAGGGGGGTGGCTCAGACCCCCCCAAGTGTGGTGTGGGGAGGAAGGGAGAGGGGTGCAGCAGGCCCATTCCTTCAGGGGTGTGGCGGGGAGGGGGCAGGGAGAGGTGGGCTGACCCTGGGCGTCCAGGGCTGAGTCCGAGCCTGCCCCAACCCCAGGTCTGTACCCGTGTGTGGCTGCAGCCTTGGGGGTGGGGAGTCTGTCCCTGATGGCTCAGTCCTGGGCACGGGCGGCTACCACGCCCCCTGCAGAGGTCCTGGGGGCCACCCTGGCAGAGGAGGAATTAAAAGGCCAGACACCAAGTCTCTCCCTGCAATTGGCTGAGGTGCTTGTTGGAACTTTACTGTGATTTACGATTTGTTTTTTTCTAAACTCTAAGAGTCACTGATTCCATCCTGCTTCTGCTGGGCCCAGGCTCTGCCGGCAGCGGGCCCCTCAGCAGGGGCATCCTGGAGTCTTGTGAACGGAGGGTGTCGGAGAGGGAGGGAGGCCCAGCCCCCCGGTCTCTGTCTCCATCTGTCAGGGTAGGCAGGGGGTCCCAGAGCAGTATCCAGGCCAGTCCCAGCTGTGCGGGACGGAGGTCAGGACACAGGCCCCAGATACCAGTGATCGTGAGATGGGGGGGGGATCTTGGTCAGGGGAGTCTAGCAGCCCCAGAAAGGCAATGGAGGGGGGCCAGCGTGGGGGAGTCTGCCTCCAAGGAGACGAAGGCACAAGCGGGCGGTCAGGCCAGGGCTCACACCAGTTTTCTAAACCCGGGGTCCGAGCAGCAGGTAGGACAAGGGGGATGGCAACGTCTAAAACTGAGCTCGTCCCGTGCATCCCCCCAACCCCGCCGCCCAGGCCCCCATCCTAGTCTATTTTCTGGGCGGGCTGGGAGGGGCAGCAAGCAGGTGGGGTGGGAGGCCCTGCGGCCCCTTCCTCGGGAGCGGCTCACATGCACATGCACACACACACACACACACACACACACACACACGACCCCGCCGGCATGCACCACCTCCCCCTTGCGTCCCCAGCCCAGCAGGGAAGGAACCCCCCGAGGGAGGGCTGTGGAGGCCTCCAGCTAAGCGGGGGAAAGCCCCGGAGCCCCTGGCCCTCCTGCTCCCCCTTTAGCCAGGTCTCGCAATACCCCCCTCTTGACTCCACTTCCTGCCAATGGGATGTTGAGGGTGGGGGGGAGGTCGGTGAGGAGCGGGAACCGAGGGGAGTGGGCGCATGTTTGGTTTCAGGCCCCAGGCGTGGGGGCGAGGTGATATAGAGGGGTTACATGGGGCCCTCAAAGGAAGGGGGATCTGGGTGTCCTCCTCCTGCCCAGGGCACTGACTCTGCAGCCAGCGGTGGTCACACCTGTGCCTTCTGCCCTTTGAGCGGCCAGGACCCCTGGGGGTAGAAGGCAAGCTGGGAAATAATAGGGAGATGGGGCAGGGCAGGGCGCCCAGGACCCACTGCCAGAGGGATAGGCATGAGGGGCGCCAAGCGGAGAAGGGGTAGTCTTGACTCCACCCTCCTCCAGGCTGCTCCAGGCCGCCTCCCCTCCCTGCTCAGAACCCATGATAGGGCAGGGTTGGGGGGGGGGGCGCTTCCAAGCCCAGGAAACCTCCCGAGCCCCAGCCCAGCAGCATCTGTAAACATACACGGCACTGTGGGCCACCATGGCGTGGGGTCACCCCAGGGGGCTGGCCAGCAGGCACCAGATCTGGGGGGTGACCAGGGCAGACACCAGCCCGGACCACAGATGTCAGTATGCGGGGAGAGGGCTGCTCTCCATCTCGGACCTGGGAGGGCAGCCAGAGGGCAGTGATGGGGAGTCGGCATGCCCACTGCCCACCCTGTGGGGGACAGTCAAGCCAAGAGGGCCGAGGGCTGCCCTGCCCACCCGGCAGGCCGCCCCAGGCCCTCCCTGCTTCACGCCCCTCCCCCATCTAAAGAGCCCGGATCCCAGCCGCCCGGCGGTCCTAAGCTGAGGTAGGGCTGCGGACCCCCAGCTCAGCAGCAGTGCCCCGTGCTTGAGGCTAAATTGGCCCTTTGGTGGGGGGCCTCTCCTCCAAGCGGCCTGGCCCTGGGGGCAGCCACCAGGAGCCCGAGGGGCCACCTGCTCCGGCCGGGGGCCTCAGCCAGCAGCCACGCTGGGGGTGTTAGCGCGCCGAGATGACCAGGTCGTCCTGCTTGGCGGGGCTGGCCCCGTGGCCGGTGGGGGTCGAAGTCCGGATCTTGTCCACTGCCAGGCACTCCTGGCTGCTGAGACCCGTGGGCGTCAGGTCCATGAGCTCGCCGGAGGAGCTGAGCGGGAAGGAGGGCGAGAGCGAAATGCCCGAGGAGGGGTCCGCCGAGCCGGCGAAGAGCCGCGGGGGCTTGGGGACCAGGTTGGGCTCAAACTGGGCGCGGAGCAGGATCTCTTGCTGGCTGGGGGTCTTGGGGCCCTCCGCGTAGTCGCTGGTGGGGCTCTCGGGCACCACCATGCAGTAGAGGTCCTGGAAGGAGCTGCTCTTACTGTCGAGGTTGAAGAGGCTGTCGATGAACTCCGCGAACTCCAGCACCTGCGGGCTGGGCGAGTCCCCCAGGCGCCCGTTGAGCAAGGCCAGCTCTCCCCCCGGGGCCGCCCCGCCGCCGTCGCCGCCGCCGCCCGCCTCCTCCTCGTCCTCATTGGCCGCCGCGCTGGGGGGCCGCTCGGGGGTGACGCCCCCGCTGCCCAGGGCCGCCTCCAGGGGCTGCGTGTCCTGGGAGTGCTTGGACAGGCTGTCTGCCGCCAGCAGCTCGGTGCGCGAGCTCAGGGACGGGTTCTCCTCGGGGATGGCGGGGTCGATGTAGAAGAGGTGGCCCTCGTCGCGCTCCAGCACGGCATGGAGGCTGGGTGAGCCACGGATGCTGCGGAAGCCGGACGAGCGGCGGGAGTCGAAGCTGTACAGGGACTCGGTGTCCGACAGGCTCTCCATGGTGGCCAGGGGCGCCCGCCGGGCCTGCAGCTCCGCCGCCAGCCGCTCCTGGGTGGACAGCAGCAGCAGCTCCACGGGGTCCTGGCGGGCCGCCGTCGCCGCCGCCGCCGCCACTGGGGACAGCAGCCGCCCCTCTGAAAAGCCCTCCAGGCTCATCTCGGACTGGGACTTGCTCCTACAGAGGGCAGGGCAGGGCCTGAGACTCTGGAGGGGCAGAGACCCCGGGGCGGGGGGTGGGGTGGGGTGGGGACCTCCCGCTCCCGCTCCCTCCCGAGCTGTGGGGAACTTGGGGAAGGGAGGAGGTTAATTTAGCAGTTGTTCAACAGTGTGGGGCAGGGACGCTTATTTTAAAAACAACTCACGAGAATCCAAGACAGAAAGCGAAAGGGCTGACGCTGTGGGTGGGGGCACTGAAGGCCTAAGTCCCTGCTGAGAGCCCCAGGGCGCCCGGAGCGCTGCGGGGACACTCTGCGCCCACGGGAGCCTGGGGCCCAGAGAGACTGGCTGTCCCAGGTCACTCACCAGGCGATGGTGGGAGGGGAGAGAGGAGAAGGGGGCAGGAGAAAGGGAGAGAGCACTGCCCAGAGCTGCCCCTACTGGTTCTCTCGCGCCCTCAGGGCCAGTGCCCCTTCTTGCGTCCTGGGGTTGGGGGCGGCAGTGGCGGGGTTCACTTCCTTCCCCCCACTGGGGTTCCTCCCGCCTCTGCCATGGGTTAGCGCCCTCTGCTGGACAGACAGGAGAGTGGCGGGGCGGGCAGGGAGGGGGATGCCACAGTTCCTCGGAGCAGACACGGTCATGCAGCGGCCACAGGAAAGGCACAAATGGTAGAGAGAGATGTCCAGGTGTCCCCACCAAGGGCCCGGAGGCAGCGACCACCCTTCGGAGCAGCCTCCCGGCCACACCTGTGACCTGGCCCCAGAAGGGTCCTGGGGAGGCAGGAAGATTCCCACGCCCCAGGAGCCACCCATTCAGAGCGCCTGCGGGTCCGGAAGCAGGCACGCGTGGCTGGGTGTGACGTGTGTGGCGTGCACACCGGGTGTCTGTCTGCGTCTGTGTGGCTCGGTCTGGGCACAGGTACGGTCCCGCACTCACGTGCACGGCTGCCCACCGTAGCAGCCCTTTGGTCCGTGTGGCTCGGCCTCTGACTTGTGTGTCCTCTATGTGAGCACGTCTGTGTGGGGATCTGTGCGCTCAGAGCCACAGTTTGCGGACACGTGTGTGTACGCACGTGTGAGCGTCACCGCGAACACACCCGTGTGCGTGTAAGTGCACGGGTGTCCACCCGTGTGGGCTAAGCGGCTGTGAGTGCATCTATGTGCTTGTGGCCCCGACACGGTGCATCCCCAGGCGACCGCTCTCCCACGGGGGCGTCAGCGATGGCAAGCAGGGGGCCATGGGAGCAGAGGGCCAGGTTCCAGCCCTCCCGCACACGTGCACAGAGCTTCGTGGACGCCCGCCCGCCCGGGGCAGGTGCGGGAGCTGCATGCGCGCCGGAGCGCACCTGGGGCGCCCGTGCGCAGCCGCGGGGCGGGCCGAGGCGGCGCAGGCAGGACTCACCTGACGCTGTTTCGGCGGTCCGCGGCGGGCAGCTCCAGGGCGAGGCCGGCGGGCATGGGTGGCCCCGTCGGCAGCGGCTGCTGCTGGAAGATGAGCTCGGGAGTCAAGTCCACCTCAGTGGGGCTCACCATGATCTTAGCAGCGGAGAGCAGGGCCGTCTTCCCCTTGTTGTAGTTCTCCAGCACCTGGGGACAGGTCGGGCAAGCTGGTGGCGGTGGTGGAGGGGTGACGATCATGTGGGGGCGGGGCAGCAGGCCAGGCCTCTCAGGCCAGAGCCTCATGGGGTGGGCGGGGCCCCGCTCCGGCCCGCCCCCGTCCGGCTCAGGTCCCCGCTCCACCAGGAGGGCCTGGGATCGGCCGGCAGTCACGCCAGGCACCACGGAGGGGCCAAGCCTGCGCTCTCCTTCCCTACGGTCACTACGGTCAGCCCTTCCATGGCCAGCTGATGGCGGAGGTGCCCCCGCTCCGCTGTGCGTGTGTCACGGGCCAGGCCCCTGGGAATCTCCCTGACCCCCTCCCACCATGGGGCCCACATGGCCATGTGGACAGCAGGGGTACGGGTACCAGAACACAAGTCCCGGCTCACTTCTCCGAGCGTCTGCACCCTCGCCTGTCGTACGGGGACAGAGACCCGGCCCACGGAGCACCGCGGGGCTCTGATGAGGCTTCGCGCCCAGGCTGCCCGGGGGCTCACCTTGTTGAGCCCCTCCATGACCACGTAGGGGAGGTGCTCGTGCAGCATGGCCGGTGAGATGATCACTTCGTTGAAGGCTTTGTTGTCGCCCCAAATGGCAAAGTACGTGGGCTCCTCCTGCTCACAGCAGCTGGGGGGCACAGGGGCCGGAGGGAGGCTGAGGGTGGGTGGAAGTCTGACTTCGGCCCCCAGGTCCCTGGGCTCCCTGCTCTGGCCTCACCCGGACCTCAGCCACATCCCTACATGGCCTGCTACCTGCTTGTGGCATGGGCCGTACGTGCCCCGCCCCAGGCAAGGCCCGGCTCACAAGCCTTTTGTCCCTGGGACAGAGGGTTCGGGCCCCACCCTCTGCAAGAGCATGAAGTGGGGGAAGTCCCACCCCTGCTCACAAGTGCTGCCAACTAATCCCAGAGGAGATGCCGCACAACTGAGGTGGGAGCTGGCCAGGGCCTCGGGGTGACCCCCCCCAAGGCATCTGCTTTTAAACGGGCCATAAGTGGGGAGAGCTACCCTGGGGGACATCAGGGAAGGCCTGACACTGGGAACAAAGGCTGAGGTCCTGCTCTAGTCTTTTGTTCCACTTCCAGGGCCCAAGGATAGGGCAATGCCGGCCAAGAGTGTCCTGGGCCATCATCTCCCTGCCTCTGCCCCCAGTCCCGGGGGGGGGGGGGGGACTAAGCAAGGCTGGCCCCGTCCCCCACGCCCCTGGCCAGGGTCGCAGGCAGCACCTACCAGCACTGCTCTGCTGGGTGGTTGTGGACCACGTGGATGATGCGGCCGGGCGGGTAGAGAGGGGTGCTGGCGGACAGGGCGATGGTCAGGTCGCTGGGGTGGGTCCAGAGCCGTGTGCTGGCGAGGGTGGCCACCTCGACCTCCTCAGGCAGCTCCGACTTGGGGATGCATTTGGTGGCCCCCACGATAATTCGCCACTGTGCGGGGCAGGGTGGGGGGACACGGGGACAGAGCTGAGCAGGGCTGGCTGGTGGGCAGCGGCAGGAGGGGCTTCGGGAGGGGGCTCAGAGGTGGCCAGGGGGAGCTAGGATGGCCATGGGGCAGAGGGAAGAACGGTGCCCGCCTGCAGAGGCGGTGGCCGAGGCATACGGTGGCCACGATCGCCAGAAAGGTGCCAAGGACAGATGATGGACAGTGTTGAACCTCAGGGCTAGGAAGGGGCTGGAAGACCAGTCATATTCTCATCTAGAGGACAGGGAAACAGCCCAGCAAAGGAAGGGACTCATGGGTCACGTGCCGAGTCAGAGACAGAGCAGCCCCCAAGTTTAGTCCGGCCGCATCCTCGAGGCCTGGCTGAGTCTGGGTTGGCCCCCGGCCACCCGCCTCCCGGACCTGACAAGTGTGCAGGCCTGGGTCCGATAGGAGCAGTTCTGCCTCCCAGAACCAGGCTCCTCCAGGCAGACCTGGCCCCCTAAGGCGCTGCTGCCCTGCCCACCCCTGCCACCGGGTGCCTGGCCCAGGGCCCTGCCTGCCAGAAGGTCATGGGTACCAAGGCTGGGAACAGTCCAAACTGGGTGGAGAAGAGGGGTGGGGTGTGGCCGGGGGTCAGAGAGGACATGCTGGTCCAGGGCGGCCCCATCCTGCCTGCCTCGGAGTACCTGGCCACGGCACCCGCGCCCGCCCAGCATGCTGAGGCCGGCTCGGCACAGGAAGAGCCCCCAGTGTCCTCGGAGACCTGATGGGGGATGAGGCAGGGCTGCGCCTGTCCCTAGCCCCAGCGGAGCCTCAGAACGAACTGCACCCAGACCCCCTCCGGCGGTGGCATCCGGACTCGAGTCTGGGGAACCACAGCAGGCCCGGCAGTGGCCTTCCTGTCGTGAACTCCAAGCACCGAGCCTCGGGCCTGCTTTCTCCTGACTTTAGGCAGCTCTGGGTGATGGGGCCGGGACTCAGGAGCCCTGGGTCCCAGTCCTGACAGTTCGTGTGAGCAAAAGCAAGTCCCTTACCCACGCTGGGCCTAGGTTTTCCCCTCTGTACGAGGACAGGCTGTGGGGTAGACAAGATGGGTTTGGAGGTGCTGAGGGTTTGATGGCCCGGGGTTCCCGTGACACCAGCCACACGCGGCCTGGCCTCACAGGGCTGGGCCCTCTTGTGCTTTGTGCCAAGGGATAGGTGGGTGCCCAGGGCCCAGCATGCGCGAGCACAAGAGGGGTGGAGGCTCACTTTGGGTTTGGTGCTTCGCTGTAGGACATCTAGGAGCTGTCTGCGGAAGCCTTCCAGCTGGGAGAGGCCGATCCTGGGGAAGGAAGCAAGCCGGGTGTCAGCCTGGCCAGGCCAGGGACCGGAGGGGTGTGGGGTGTGGGGGCAGAGCGGCGGACACACGGCAGCCACAGAAAGGAAAAGACCATGCCTCGGGATCACGGGGTGGGAGGGGTGGGCAGGGGTGAGTCCGCAGCTTAGCGGGGCCTAGCCAGGGAAGGGAGGTCAGGCAGGGTGGGGCCACCTGTCCTCTCGTCCCGGGGGCTCTGAGGGCTCCGGGATTCCCCGGGGAGATGGGAATCTGGGCGAAAGGCCCCGAGGAGGCAGGAACAGCTGGCCCGGACAGGGGTGAAAGGGAGTGACTTGTGACTTGCGACTCGCCTGGGGACAAGATCTTTGCCCAGAACCACAGCCGTCACGAATTCCTTGGAGTACTCCATGGCATCCTCGCTGCAAAGGAAGCCAGGGGTGCTAAGGCAGGGGTGGTCAGGGGGCCCTGCTCCAGCATTCCTGGGCTTAGTGTTTGGATGCAAGGCCCCCTCCGGGGAGCTAGCAGGGGCCAGGCTGGGCCGCCTGCTCCCTGCCACACCTCTCCTGCCAGTGAGGCTTTGCCAGGCGCGGATCCTGGGGTCTGCCTGGCGTCTGACAGAGCACCCCTCCCTCCGCTTACCAGGCCGTTCCCAGGCCCCCATGTTACCAGGAGTCAGGCTGCCCAGGCCAGCTCCCAAGTCTGTAGCCCCCATCAACCCAAGCGGGCTCTCAGGCCCCAGGCCGCTCACCTCAGCAGGCCCCCTGGTGGGGAGTAGGCAAAGCACTTGAGGGTAGGGTACTGGGGGCGCAGCAGGAAGGACAGGATGGCGGCGGTGCCCGCACCCAGGGAGTGGCCCACCACAATCAGGCCGTAGTGTTTGGTTCCTCGGCCCTGAAAACCGAGAGAAGCGTGAGAGCCCCGCCTCACGGACGGTCTGGACTAGCGGCTACCAGGGAGGCAGAGGGGTCTTCCCAGAGTCCTGACACGGAGTCTGTGCTGTGTGGCCGCTGGGGCAGGGGAAGAGCCAAGCTAGACTTGCACAGAGCAACTTCTTGGGGAGACTCTTCGAATAAACTCCTATGCATCCTTCAAAACCTTGTTCAGACTACCTCCTTGGAGAAGCCCTTCCTGATTTTCTGGGAGAGGCTCACTCCCTCCTGGCCCCTGCATCTGCACTGGAGGAAGACCTTTATGCGTGGTGATTATCCTCTACTGTACCATGGTACATGCTACGGAGATTATCCTCTAGAATAATCCCGTCTCCATGCCCCAACGACTAGACTGGGATCTCCTGAGGCCAGGGACTGCCTGGCTTTGGGAAGGGCGGCTGGGAGCACCGTGAGCAGGCTGGGGGTAGGATCCACATCGCTCCACCCAGAGTGATACCCTTCCTACGAGCTCTGTAATTATTTCTCTTTGTTGCCTGCTCTGTATTTTGAAGTCCCTGCCCAGACCCATCTCTGTGCCTCCAGTGCCTGGCATGGAGCAGGTGGTCAGAACTGGGAGGGACTGAGCAGGGGAGGAGGGGGCTGGGGTCAGGCAGCCGAGGACAGTGTAGGAGCCTGGCTTGTGGGACGTCGGGGGCGGGGCTCCACCACGCACGTGCCCTGCCCCCAGCGTTGCCTCGGGCGGGGGTGGGGGCAGCGCTGGCACGGCCAGGGCTCAGCGCCAGGGAAAAGGCCTCACCAGGTCTCGCCCAAAAGCCTGGGACAGGACCATCTCCTGCTCCAGCTTCTTCTTGATGTACTCAGCCGAGAGGACCATGCCCTGGGTAAGGAGCAACAGAGCTGGGTGTCACGGGGAAGGTCTTTTATGCTTTTTTGTGGTTGTTGTTGTTAAAGATTTATTTATTTATTTTGAGGGCGAGGGCGAGCACGCAGGGTGTAGGGGCAGAAGGAGAGGGAGAGAGAGTCTTAAGCAGACCCTGTGCTGAGCGTGGAGGCCGGACACAGGGCTTGGTCTCACGACCCTGAGATCACGACCTTGAGCTGAAACCAAGAATCAGACGCTTGGGATCCTTGGGTGGCTCAGTTGGTTAAGTGTCTGCCTTCAGCTTGGGTCGTGATCCCAGGATCCCGGGATCGAGCCCCGTGTTGGGCTCCCTGCTGAGTGGGGAGTCTGCTTCTCCCTCTCCCTCTGTCCCTCGCCCTGCTCGTGTGTGTGCTCTCTTCTCTCTTTCCCTCTCAAGTAATTTTTTTTTTTAAAGATTCTATTTATTTATTTTATAGAGACAGAGAGGGAGAGAGAGAGAGAGCACAAGCAGGGGAGCAGCAGGCAGACGGAGAGGGAGAAGCAGGCTCCCCACTGAGTAGGGAACCCGCCAGGGGCTCCAACCCAGGACCCTGAGATCATGACCCAAGCCGAAAGCAGACACTTAACCGACTGAGCCACCCAGGCGCCCCTTGAAATAACTAAAATCTTAAAAAAAAAAAAAAAAAAAGACGCTTAACCAACCACACCGCCTAGGCGCCCCGGGAGGGAGGTCTTTTAGGGACCAGCAAAACCAGTGACTGGAAACTCACCAATCCTGTCCCAGCCATTTCCCCTTCGGCCCTCCTCACAACCTGGCTGTGGTGGCTGGTGGACACTTTATCACATCATTTCCATTTCACAGAGAACAAAACTGAGGCTCAGAAGGGTTGTGCGTCTCACAGAAACTAATCTCTTCCCAGCTGCCTCTTCAGGCTCTCCTGGGACAGGACCTGGGCCAGGCAGGACTGTGGGGGTCCCAGTGGGTGGGCCACAGTGGACCTTCTAGATGAATGCGCGCTCCTCTGACCCATCTCCCCCCGGGGGCCCAGCGAGCAGGGAGGATCCCCCCACCCCGACCGCAGGACACATGTGTGCGCTGGCAGGGGAGGAGAGGAGGCAAGGGGCCGCAGGGGCCCGGAAGGAGGAGTACCTTGTGTCCCAGCCAGGTACCGTGGTGCCCCTCCACGGGGAGGCGCTCGGCGTCCCCGGTCAGGTCCGTCAGGGCATCCTTGTGGACAGAGAGGACAGGCGAGGGCTGGGGTGAGGACAGGAAGGGGAAGGTGGGCAGCCCTCAGGGGCTGTGAGGGGTGGGCTGGGGGCCGCAGGCAGCATACCTTGGGCGAAAGGGTTCCCCGGATACTGATCACAACCTTCTTCTTGTCATGGTCCACTGCCACATAGAAGGGGGTCTCGTAGACCTAGGATAAGGGGGGCTCATGAGCCAAGGGGCCCTGGAATGGGGCCGGACTCGGAGAGTGGCCTAAGCAGGTCTCCTGGCCGGGAACCAGCTCCCTGGGCCCTGGCAAGGCTGCGGCGCTCCCTCTAGGCTCCCCTCCAGCTCAGGCAGCCTGAGTGCTGTTGTCCTGCCTGCGGAGTCTGGAGGGACCGCGGCCTGCCCCCGCCCCCCCAGGGCCACGCTGCTGAGTCCCTGCATCCCTTCTCCCCGAGCGCCGGGCCGAGAAGCCCCAGGGCTGGGTGTGAGGTGGGGGACCGCGACCCGGCCCCCGAGGGGGTGCAGGCCAGGCTGTGGGGAGGAGAGGGGGTCCAGCTGCACCCCTGCGGCCTGTCGAGGACAGAGGCTGGAGGTAGGGAAGCACAGCCCACGGGCCCAGCGTGGCCGCTCACCGCGTCGTGGCAGGAAGTGTACACGATGTCCACCGCGGTCATGTTCTCGTCCAGGAAGTGGCGCCGGATGGCAATGGCATTGCAGCCACAGCAGTTGTCCTCCTCGATGGTGACTCCTGGAGCAAAGCGGGGCCGCGCAGGGCACAGGCAGCAGCTGGGGGAGGGGGTGGGCAGAGGGCTCAGAGACCCCGAGAGCAACTGTCCCTGCCAGCCTCTCTGGAGCCTCCCTGGAGAAGTCCCACAGTCCTCACCCTACTCGGCCTCCTGGCGGCAGGGGCCCCGGTGGGCCTCTCCCTCTCCCTGCTCTCCCCGCCTCACCCCTGGATTGCTCCTTCCTCACTGGCAGGCCTCCCTGGGCTCGTCCCCTGTCGCAGCTACGCCCTCTGGGCTATGGAACCGCCTGAGCTGTTCCCGGCCTCCAGATGCTGCCTTCCCACCTGTCCGGGCCCCAGTCCCCCCGGCCGGCCCCTGCGTGCTCCCGGAGTCCCGTCCGGGACGTCATGGTGGCCTCCTGACGGGTCTCCCTCATCTACTCTTGCCCTCGACACTCTCAATCGGCAGCCAGGGCGACCCTCTAAGACGTAAGTCGAGCCACGTCGCTTCACTCGAAACCCTACAGTGATGCCCTTTCTGCCCGGTGTAAGAGCTGGGGTCCGCACAAGGACACACGGGCCAGATTGCACGACAAGACCTCTCACTTCCGTCGGGCCTCTGCTCACGTGGACGTCATGGGGAGGTTCGCCCTGGACACCCCCTCCAGTGCCACCAGCCCCCTGCCTGCGTTCCCCGGCCTGACAACACGGCCCCTTTATATTTCTCCCAAGCTCCCTTCTGCTCGTCCAGGCCCCGCGTCCTTGTCTGTGTGCTGTCTGCACCTCCCCCAGGCAGTGGCTCCCCAGGGCAGGGTCTGCTCTGCCCGGGGTGCAGCCGCGTCCCAACACCGGGCCCAGAGCAGGCCTCCCCCAAATGAACAGCTAGCTGAGCATCTGAGGGGGACCCCCTGCTCGGGGTGCAGCTGCTCCTCAGGCCGCCAGAGGGAGCCAGCGGCCAACAGATGGGCCCCGGAGCCCCAGGCAGAACTCCAGGCCCCTGTGGGCTTGCTGTCTTGAGAGACAGGGGGGATTTTTTTTTTTTTTTAAGATTTTTTCTTTATTTATTTGACAGAGAGATCACAAGTAGACAGAGAGGCAGGCAGAGAGAGAGGAGGAAGCAGGCTCCCCACTGAGCGGAGAGCCTGATGCGGGGCTCGATCCCAGGACTCTGAGACCATGACCTGAGCCGAAGGCAGAGGCTTTAACCCACTGAGCCACCCAGGCACCCCAACAGCAGAGATTTTTAAGAAGAATCCTGAATTTCGGGGATGCCGAGAGCTTTGTCCTCACCTAAGCAGCACCCAAGGGACTGTTACCTACTTCCCAATGAGGAAGAGCCCCGCTGGGAAAACTCAGGGTCCAGCCGAGTCTGGGAAGCGATGGGGCCTGTGGTGGGGGACCACCTCACGGCCACTGAGGGGGCCTCCACCGACTTCGGGCCGAGTGGGGGCCGGACTCCTGCTCTCAGGCAGCTGCCTCCTCTCCCTCGGCATGTGGCCACCACCGTGCGGCCTTCAGGGACAGACCCCAGGGCTCGTGGACCATCCTCTTGCCCCTCGTGGACCATCCTCTTGCCCCTCGCAGCCTTGAGAAGCTGACAAACTGCAGCGCTCCCCCCCCCCCCCACCGTCTGCAGATCCCCCTGAGGGCCAGCCTGCCCGAGACTCCCTGGCTTCTGAGATACCCCCCAGGCAGGCGGGACAGGCACTGCCTGCACCAACCATGTCCCCGGCCCGCCAGTAACGGAGCAGGGCCTGTCAGAGCCCGGGTCTCCAGACTCCGGGTCTGGTGCTCATTCTGAGCAGCTTCTCAGCGGCGGCAGGGACTCCCAAGGACGCTGAGAGGAACGCCAGCTGTGGGAGGGGGCACGGGGTGCCCGGTCCTCTCACTGTGCCAGCCACTGGGGGACGGGGAGAACGAGGTGCCAAGAGCCACGCAGCTTTCTGCGGAAAGGAAGGGCACAGCGGGAGGGGTGTGGCTGCCCCAAGGGCAGGGGCGTCACAGACAGAACGCCAGGCTTTCCAGACCAGGGAGCCAGGGAGCTGTCCTCTTTCTGTCTGGGCTGGGCTGACGGTGAAGACACCAAGGACAGGGAAGGGCCGCTCCTGGAGTTGTGCCTTTCTCTGGCCCAGTTAGGAAAGCAGAGAGTCCTCCCGGCTCCCAGAGCGGGGTTGTGGGCAGGTCTGGGACAGGTGCTTGCCAAATCCCTGGGAAGAGGGTCAGTCTTTCACTCAAGGGCCTACTCGATGCCCTTCCAGAGGCCTCCATGGACTGGGCCTATACTAGGCAAGTCCTTTCTTTCAGCAAGGCAGAGCAAAGGACACGAGTCGGAGAAAGAAAGGTATAGGTAGAGGGGAGTGGAGTGGTCGAGGGGGGCAGAGAGGGACAGGAGGGGAAGGGCGCTAACACGCCAGATGCTCATCCGCCCTCATTCCATCCTCTCAAAACAACTCCAGGACGTACGTATCACCATCCCTACTTTACAGATAAAGAAACTGAGCCTCGCAGAGGTAGGCTTGCCCCTGGCTGCAAATGACAAAATCTGGATTCAAACCAAATACTATGTGCTTCCAAAGCCGGTGCTCTTCCCCGCCTGAGGATAATGCAGCATTAGAGAGAGGTTGAGGCCCAGAGGTGGCGTGGAAGAGAAGCCATGGAGGCCACAGACCCGCGGGGAGGGGCAGGCACAGTCTGTCTGGGGAGAGTCTCCCACAGGCCCAGCCTCAGGCCCTCTGCCCGTCCGCACATGCTGGCCAGCCGGGATCGCGGGACGGGGTACTCACGAGCAGGAGCGCGCCAGCTGGCAGAGGCCACAGGCCGGCTTCCGCATCAGGTACATGGGCCACCCGTAGGCGGCCAGCGCGAAGAGCATGTAGTAGCAGACCTCTTTGTAGCGGAGCATCTCTTGCTGGAAGAAAGGAGGCAGAGGCGGTCACTGCTGCCCTTCCGGCCTCCGGCCTCCAGGCCCGAGGGCTCCCCCGGACGGAGGAGGGAGCGGCCCTCCTGGGCTCCCCGAGGACTGCAGCCCCCCCCCCCCCCCGCGCTCCCCTCCAGGTGATAATTGCATTTCCCTAATTATCTCCATGCAACCAGGGCACGGAGCCTCCTGGGACCCGTGCTGCTGCTCCAACCTCAGAATTAATGATTTGGGGACAGAAAAACACTCGGAGCCCTGGATCGATTTCCAGACAAGGGAAGCAAGGGGGCGGTGCGAATGGGCATCACCCCGCCCTGGCCATCGGGCCTGGCAAGGGAAGTTTAACCCTGAGAGGCCCCGGGCCCTCCCGCCGGGGGTGTCCGGGCCCTGAGCAGCAGGGCCGGTCCTGCAGACGCTGGGTGACCTGACAAGCCGTCGACACCCTCTGGGCCTGCAAGTTCTTTGTCTGTAAATATGGAGAGACTCTCATTTGACGGGGCAAGTCCCGGGCTCCCCAGGGATGTCTGGAGCACACCGGATCTTTGCAGAGAAAGGCGCCAGTTGGACACCCAGCGTCTGGGGCCAGTGGCTATTGTGATTGGCCTGATGGGCTGGAAGGAGGCGGGAGGCACAGGTGTCCCAGCAAAGTGGCTTCCCGTGTCCTAGGTGTGCCGGGCGCTGGAGGGCTCCCGCACTTAGGGGGAATTAGTCACCTCGTAAAAGTTAAAGAGGATGATTAGTCATTTTCTGAAGTGAAGCAGGGAGCACCTTAATAAGGGCCCAGAGGGGTGAAACCATCGCCGGGCCAGCTCTGTCTGCTCTTTAGGAATGAGCTAGAGAAGGTAATTATCCTCTCCGTGGGTCGGAGCTCGGCTCCGGCTGGAGGGCGGGGCGCTGGCAGGCTCTGTCGAGTGGCAGGCAGGGACCCCAGCACCTCAAGGCTCGGCGGCCCGCCTCTGCCCCTCCCCTTTCACATGGTGAGAGCGCCTGGGGCGACCCAGGGCGACCTGGGGAAACGAGACTGGGCTGGGCACCTGCTGCGGGCGGGCCATGATCGGAGGGGATACGCACACCTAATCTGGGCAGTGGGGACAGATGGAGACTGGAGGCTTTTCTAGGCGATTTAGATACGAGGGAGGAATCCTTTCTGGTAGGTCCCGACTGAGGAACCGGACTCGGAATGGCTCATTTCCTCCCCACTAGAGCTCTGGCTGGAATGCACCCAGCACCATTACCTATGCAGGCGCGGGCTCCGAGGGCACGGAGGATTTGCCCAAGGTCACAGTGACGGCAGCGGAGCGGAAGCACCCCGAAATCGGTTTGCTCCTGAGGCCGCCGGCTGCAGTTTCGGCCTGGGCAGCACAGTGCCCTTGTGGGCGTGGTGGGGGGGGCGCTCCCCTGGCCACAGGACGGGCCCCACCTTTATCAAAACAGCGGGCTTCTAGTACCGATGCCTGAGAAGAGGTTCCGCTGCTCAAAAGAGCTTGAAACCAGCGCGTTGTGTCGTGCGGCCTTTTAGGACAAGAGTGGCCGCAGCCGTAAGAGCAGCTCAGCCCCCGGGAAGTACCTTACGATCTCGAGAGGCTGGGACGGAACATTCAGAGGATGGGGAAGCCGATTCCAGGCTTTTGACCGTGGGACCAGTGTGATGGTGGTGGTCCTCAGGAGGAAGGGTGCGAACCGAGGAGGGAGGCGAGGGGGAGAGCTGCAGGGGGGGCCCAGAGGAGCAGGTGCTCCCCATGCAGTCGGGGCGGCCGGCAGGTGGTCTGCTCAGGCCGCTCCTGCAGAGGGAGAGGGACCTGGGGTGGGGGTCGGGGGGCTCTGACTCACCGAGTTCTTGAGGTCGAGATATTTGGTGTTTCTAGTCACTGGCATCCCAGACAAGAAGGTCAAAATGTCATTGTTCGCCTGTAAAACCAGGGTGTGAAAGTGGCCGTCCCAGGTCCAAGAGGCACGGCTGAGATGGGGGGTCCAGGCCCCCCAGGCTCTGATTCTGGTTGCTTCCTAAGGGCCTAAACACCCAAAGGAGTGTGTGGTTTCTAGCTCTTCCACGACCCAGCCAGTGTCCCCAAATCTGAGGTCTCCTCATATGTCGAGTTGCTCCCTTTCTGCTGAAAGCATCAGACACCCCCCACCGCCCCACCCAAGGAAGTTCCTGCCCAGGCCAAGGGTAGTGCACTTTAGAGGGGGTGCCGGGAGACCCCAGCGGGGGTCAGGGTGCTGGTGGGGGTGGGATGGAGGCGAGCGCGGAGGGCCGAGGCACCACGCATCGTTCACGGGGGCCCTGTGGTCGGAAGCCCCCGTGGCTGGCCGAGCGGAGGGAAGTCCCTCAAGCCAGAGCCAGGAGGGGAGGGGGCACGGGGGGGAGACTGGAGGGACCCCCGGGGAGTGGGCTCAGCGGCAGCAGGGCGGTGGGGAGAGGCCCGGAGGGGGGCAGGCGCTCACCTCGTCCAGCACGGCGTTACGCTTGGCCCGCTGCCGCTGCCGGAGCAGCACCAGGCCGGCGATGATGTCGGATGGCACAATGTCGAGGTCTCGGAAAAACTCGGCAAAGAGGTAGGCGATTTCTGAGTAGGCATCCTGTGAGGTCCGGTGGGGGAGGGGGGCAGGAGGTGGGGGCAGGGGAGTGGGAGAGAGGGCGAGAGACCGGGCGTGAATACCCCCGGGCTGGGGCTCTGCTCCGGGCCCAGTGCCAGCTCGCCCCCAGCACCTGTGCGGCACCAGCTGGGCCCAACCCCACCGGGCCCTCTGCAGTCGTGACCCTGAGGGCCCTAGCCTGGGCTCTGGGCCCCCGCAGACCTGGTCGGAGCTGCGTGCGACAGCCACCGAACCTCGTCCGTCCTCCACCTCCCGGCCCTCTTCTGTCCTCAGAGCTCCTATGGCACTCACCGTCACCGCCTACCACGCACAGATGCCAACGCGAGCCATTTCCTGTTCTTTCCCCAGCCACTAGGAATCAAGGCCTGCTCGGCCTGGCTTGTTTCTCCTCCGCCTTTCTCTCTAGCAGAGAAGCCAAAACTGAGCTCCTGGCTGCTGCTTCCCCACACTGAGTTTCTTCCCACCTCCCACCAGCTGTGACCTTGAAAGGCCTCCTAAGGGCGGAGTCTCCGGGGTGGCAGGCCCCCTCCCCCACCTGCCCACAGCTGCAGGCTTGGGGACCCTCACGATGGGCCTGGAGAAGGCTGCGACGCTGGGCCAGCGGCCCCTCTGGCCTCCCCACAGGCCTGGTCCTCGGGCCAGCCTGAGCCCCGGGCAGGAGGCAGGAGGCGTGCAGACAGAGGCCGCTGCGCCCGTCGGTGGGCCGGGCATCCTCCCCGCCTCAGGAACCTCTTCCCGAGCCTGTCGGGGGAGGCTGTGATGGGTGCAAACTCATGGCCAGTGGGTCCCTCTCGCTGGGTTTCGCCCATGAGTGCCTGGCACTTGTAAGAGAAAACTCAGGGGCTGCAAACTCCAAGGCCCGACGAGGCCAGGCAGCACTAGCTACCCCTTGGCTCCGGCTGACTGCCCTGCAAGGGGCCCACACGGCCGGGTCTGCAAATACGGAACTGTTCGCGAAGGCCCTGATTTGTCACGTTGGCACTCAACTCAGTGATCAAAACGAGCTCTGGGCTGCACCTGGCCCCCAGCGTTTGACGGGACCCAGATCGTGGGCCACCCCTCCCCACAGCGCCCTGACATCAGCCCCAAGTCTGCCATGTGCCCAGGAGGAGTGGGTGCGTTCCCCTAGACCTCCCCCCAGAGGGGCCCGTGGGGGTGATCCCCGCCCACCAGGGAACCTCCGGGGAGAGAGGGGCTTTCTTATACCTGATTACTCACTCTACAGCTCACCAGGGGCTGCTGGAGGGAAGGAGCCACTCAGGCTTCCGGTGGCTTCCATGGAGGGCACTTGCTGTCTGGCTCAGGGAGGATGGTCTCCTGACCTCACTGGCTCTTGCCACTAACTAGCTGTGGGGCGCTGAGCAAGTCACGCCACCTCGCTGGACCTCAGCTGTCTGATCTGAAAAACGAGGGGCAGCGGGTGGGGGGGACACTAGATGGTCTCTAAGGGCCCTGCCAGCACGGGGGTGGGGGTGTCAGCCTCAAGGACCCCAAGGGCCCTACCTCCCCGCCAGGGGCCGCCCTCCGCTGAGCTGGCCTTCCTCCGGCAGCACCGGGCCCCTCCATGCACTCCTCCGAGCACCAGGGATGGAGGGCTGGCTGGGCACGTCTGGGCTCAGCACCCGACCGCCCCGATGGGCCTCCCGGAGGCCTCTGCAGCTGGGGACATGCTGCTTTTCTTTGCTTTCAGGCCGCCCTGTTGTTTTAGTATCTCCTTCCCTAAACTAAGTTCCAGGGGGTGGGTGAGAGGTCTTGAAACCTTTCCGTCCCCTCGACCAAGCCAGGGACTGGCTGCTTCCCGAGCCAGAGGGAATTGGTGGGTCTGTGGATACCAGGTCCCCTTGCTCCTGCTTCAAACCCAGCACCCTGCCAGCAGCCCTGCCCCACCCGGCTCTGCCAAGGAGTCCTGGTTCCTAAGTGGCCGGCAGCAGGATGCCAGCCGGTGGGAGGCGGCCCCCCGGTACTTACTGACTGCGAGTCCTTCGTCCGAGTGCAACAAAGGAACACTTTGAGCCGGCGGGACCAGCTGGTGGCCTGACCCTCCTCTAAGCGGTGCCTGCAAGGGGAGAGAGCTGGTATGTGTGAGGTCAGGGGTGGGACCAGAAGGGCCACGACCCAGCTGTGATGGGGACAGGGTGGCCCGTTCCCAGGATCCCACCGAAGGGCTCTCCAGCAGGGGGGCTAGGAGAGACCGGGCCTGGGCCTGGCCGGGGTCCCCTGGGGCGACCCCTGCTGGCCTAAGATGGCATATGGTTGGCCACGCTCCAAGCTTCTGGCCGACTGAACACCAGTGTGCCCCAGGGGGCTTCACAGGGCGGAGCCCAAACTGGGGGCCACTCTGTGGCCCGGGTGTCCAACGGCTCAAACGGAGAGCCCTGGGACCCCGTGGCAGGGCGCTGGGCCTCTTGGCCAAGTCACTGGAGCAGACCTGTTGGACAGACTTGCTTCCCCTTGGGAAGGATTTCAGATACCCAACCCTCTCTGTATTGGGGGGAAGTTTAAGGGGCACGTGAGGCTCTGCATCTCCCAACTCCTGGGATCTGTTACATTAGAGGGGACAAGGGCCCCCACCTGTCATCTGCGTGGCTGACACCTGTCCATTCCTGCCCCCAGCCCCAGCCCCAGCGTGTCTAGCTGCTCTGATGGGGAGTCAGGGTATCCAGGACACTGCACCCAAAGGTGGAGCAGCTGGCCAGTTATCCTCAGAGGTCCTTCCAGTGCTGGGGGCCCAGAAATTGGCGTGTTTGTTTGTTTTGTTTTTAAAGATTTTACTTATTTTTATTTGAGGGAGAGAGAGGGAGCGCGCACGCGTGCACACACATGAGCAGGGGCAGAGGGAGAGGAAGAGGGAGAAGCAGACTCCCCTGCTGAGCAGGGAGCCCGACATGGGGCTCGATCCCAGAACCTTGAGATCATGACCTGAGCTGAAGACAGATGCTTAAATGACTGAGCCACCCAGGCACCCCGAAATCGGTGAGTTTTGAGCATAAATTTAAGAGACCCAACATTAACTATGTAAGCTTCCAGACTGAGCAAGCTTTTGTGACATGTGCCCTCCCCTCCCTCCGGTCCCTGGCAATGCTGATGCTTGGTGGTCTGTAGGGGAAGGCACGAGTGGCCCCAAATGCCTGCAAAGCCCTCAGTATCCATCAGGAGTGACAGGCCGGTCCCTCCTTCCTGAGCCCTCTGGCTTCCCTCTGCAGCTAACGGCTGCTTCCTTATGGAAATGGGCCACAAGGCCAGGGAAGGCCGCAGGGCTTTCAGAGCTAGAGGAGGGGTTAGACAAGGGTGCGAAGGGTACAAGGGAGCTGCTTCTGGAATCTACAAGCTCTAAGGGACTTGGGCAGCCTTACATCATAAAGGAACATTCCCCTGCCTGGGGCTTGATGAAGGGACAGCAAGCCGACAAGCTGGGATCCCAGAGCATCACATTCTTTAACCCTTTCTACTCTAAGGAGCTTTTAAACATTCAAAGAGTGTTTCCTGCTGGGCCTCTGGCTGATGGAAGTGCTGACTGTAGGCTTTCCTGCACTACCCCTTATGCCCACCAGGAGGCAGATGGCGCCAGGGCCAGGTTTGGCCTAATGCATCAGTTAGGCTGCAGAGACCAACACAGGCAGAGAGAGAGTGAATCTGGACAGCAAGTTCATGGACCCGGCACCCCTCTGGGAGTGCAGACACCCCTGCAAAGATCCAAGGTCAAGGCTCCCAGGGAGCAGTGATGGGAAGAACCCATCTCCCCACCCCTACCAGATTTCACTGAAAGGAGAGAGGACCCAGGACTTAAAGAGCTTCCTGACTTCCAGGTGCTAAAATAACCTGCCAGTGTGGCACGGGAGGGGGCTTGCATGAGTCCCCAAACCTGGAAGTGGATGAAGAGCAGGCAGGCGTGAAAATGTCCTTGTTAGAAAAACTGTTGGTATCGGAGGGTCAGTGGAGGGCCAGCGGAGACCAGCCTGAGACGAGGTCACATTAACCCAGCCACAGCCCACGCTGCCCTCCTGGCCCCCACAGAAAGCTGGAGAAGATGCAACAGGTCAGATCCCATGAGCTCGGAGGCCTCTTACTTAACCCCACACGGCCCGAAACCGCAGGAAAACTTTCTAATTAAAATGACAGCCCCCAACTGCAAAGGCATTGGCTTCCCTGGGCCCCAAAGGCAATTACCCAGAGTCAGGGAGGGGAGATTTTTTTCCCAGGGCCCCAGAAGCCCAGAAACCAGGTCAGGTGGGGGTGTATGCTCAGAATGAGAAAAACGGGATGGGTGGTGGTGGCCTGCTATGCTGGGAGGAAGAATGGGCTCTGGGGCCTTGGCTCTGAGACCTGGTATTTTGGGCTGGGAGGTGGCCAGCCCAGGCACGGGTGTGGCTCTGGCTGCTGGGCTGAGCTGACGTGGAGGGCCTGAGGGGAGCTGAAAGCAGAATTCCCACTGGGCCTGGGGGCCTGGGCTACCCACTGGCCTGGCTGAGGCCCCCCGACTCCCCTGCCCTGGCGATGGAGTGCCGGGTCCACTCCCCCTCAGCGTGACCTGTGGCAAGTGACCTGCCCTCTCCAGAACTCCAACTCCTCATCCGTAGAATGGGCCTCCTAAGGGCTCGGGGTCGGCAAAAGGACCGAATGGACTGATGGTGGGAAGGTCTCGTGGCAGGGCCTAAGTCATAGGGGAAGCTCTGTGCCCCACCCCGAAGCCCCAGCCCCCGCCCATCTTTTTTTTCTCACTAAACAGGAATTACTGTGACTCTGGATTCCCTCTCTCCTTTTCTTTATCATGGCACAGCATTCCCCTTTCTTCGAAACACCATGCAAAACCTACCGCCTCCAGGAAGTCTTCCTTGATTAACCTTCTCCAGCCCCCTTAATCCTAGAGGTGGCCCAGCCTAGGGGTTAAGAGCAAGGGGCCTAAAGCCAGACCTCCCGGGCTGGGGCCAAGCCCCATCATATCCCAGCTGGGTCACTTGCGCAAGTCACACAACTTCTCCATGTTCCCTCTCTGTCTGTGTTACGGGGTCGACGCTAACAGCCCCCTCGCGCAGCTGCTGTCGGTGAGGGCACGTGCTGCTTGGCTTGGTTTAGGCGTGCTTCCTGCTACGATGGCCGCTGGGGTTGGCAGCACCGAAGACGGAGCCAATGGTCACTGACCGAGCACGTCCCATACGGGTGAGCAGAGCACCAACCGCTTTGCACTTATTTAAATCTCACGGCAGCCGTCAGAGGTGGGAGCTGTCATGACTCCCACTCTACAGACCAGGAAACGGAGGCCAGGAGAGGCTAAGACTGCATGCCCATGGCTCCCACAAGCTGGCATGAGGTTCGGGAGGCACGGGGCCAGCCCGGCCCGCCCCTACGGGAACCTCCTGGGGCCAGCCTGCCGGCCTGTCCCCGACCTCCGAGGGGCCGCCCAGCCGCCCCGCCTGCTCACCGAAGGTTGTAGGTCCGCAGGTTGCGCTGCCGCCTCTTGGTGGCTCTCAGCTTGACGAAGGTGCGGCCCGTGGGGTCGAAGACGCAGAGGACAGTGATGCAGACACTGAGGATGACCACCCAGTTGCAGACGACCATCCCTGCGGGGCAGCAGCGGGAAGCAAGAGGCGGGGGTGCTGGGGGGAGCCTCCCTGGCTCAGGGGCACTGTTGCCTCCTGCTCACCGTCTGCTTCTGGGGCCCAAGAGCAAGGCTCAGCAGCCCCCGGCCCCCGCCTCTGGCCACCCGGTTGTCCCGTTCTGAGCCAAGGCCTACCCTCGGCACAGAGCAGGCAGCTCTGGGGGCTCCGGGTGAGGAGCCAAGGGGCCCTCCATGGCTGCCCACCCGTCCACACCAGGTGCCCCTTGAGGGGACAGGCGGGGCACGGGAAGAAGCCCACAGCCTCGGCCACCACCCCTCCTAGCGTCGGCCCGGCCTAAGCTTCACTCTCTCCCAGCTGACCCTGTCCCTTCCAGCTCTGGGGCCGGCTGACATACCGAGGGTGACATTCTTGGCAGTGAGGTCGTTGCACGAGGTGTAGTACTGAGTGAGCCAGACGATGCCCACGATGGCGTAGATGAACTCGATCACCAGGATGGCTGCAAGGACGGCAGGGAGCGGGCTGAACGGCGGCCCCAGTCCACCTGCCCGGGAAGGGCCCCGGAGCCTCCGCCGGGCCCCCCCGCAGCAGGGGCACCAGACCCCCGGCCTCCAGCACAGGCCTCATGGCGGAGAGGGCCCAGGGAGCGTGGCTGTCCCCCAGGGCTCTGTCCCACTACCGCACACCCACCACCTGCTGCAGCTTAAGCGCCCTCAGGCCCCAGCGCCTCCCTGAGCAGGCGACTGGGAAGGCGGAGGGGGAAAAGGCATTTCGCTGTTCTTTCGGGATTTTAGACTCATGCCCGTGAACTCTGGTATCAGACGCATCTTAGGCAAGTTACCTAATCTCCCTGGGCCTCCGCTTCCCCATCTGTAAAATGGGGTGACGTCTGTGGATCGCAGAGAATGAGATGAGAGAGGGTTCGTCTCACGGAGACTGCAATTTCCCAGAGGAGGCTCCAGCACTCGGGGCAGGAGGCGGGAGGAGCCCCAGCGGGCCAGGGGGGCAGGGACGCGGGGTGGCCTTAGGGGCCCCAGCTCCGCAGGCAGCGCCCGAGGCAGCTGAGGTCCAGGCTTTGGAGACAGACAACCTGGGTCCTAATCTCAGCTCTGACACACACACACACACACACACACTAGCCATGTGACCTTGAGGGAGCTAATTAACCTCCCCGGGGGGTGGGGGGCTCCAGATTCCTCATCTGTAATGGGAGACCAATAATGGCTCCTCCCTCAGCTGACAAGGGAAAGGGCTTAGCACCGTTCTCGGAAGCACGATAGAAGTGTTCGCTCGGAAAGACGGGAGGAGCAGCTGGAGCACAAGCCCAGAAAGAGGACACAGGCAGGCCCTCCGGGAGCTGCTCTGGATCCCCGAGGGGCTTCCGGAAATGGGGGGAGCTCGTTGGGGGAGGATTTCAAAGCCCCAGAAGAGAGGCGCTTGGCCTAGAACAGAGGCCAACAAACTTCCCCTGTAAGGGCCAGAGTAAATATTTTAGACTCTGTGGGTCCCCGTCTGTCCTGACTACTCAGCTCTGCCGCAGCTGTGCCCAAGCCGCCAGAGCCAGCGAGTACATCAATGAATGAGTGTGGCTGGGTGCCAATAAAACTTTATTTGCACAAACAGAAGGCAGGCTGGATGTGGCCCTCAGGCTGCAGTCTGCCCAGTCCCGGTCTAGAGCGCAAGCCCCGTAAGTCTGCTGGCTCGCGGCTGGCCCCTGGTGCTGGCCCAGGGCCTGGCCCGTCACACAGGCCCCACAGATGCCGGCCGGCTGAGTGACAGAGTGGGGGGAGGGTGGAGGCGGGGCTGGTGGGAAACAGCCCCCACCCGCGGCGGCAGCCCTTACCCAGGCGCACGTAGAGCACATACTGCATGGACTCGCGGGGCTCCGTGTAGAGGATGCCCCCGCGCATGCTCAGCCAGATGATGGCCATCTCGGCGATCATGCAGCTCAGCAGGATGCCCAGGTAGCCGCGGCCGTGGTCCACCAGGTTCAGGGAGCAGGCCTCGTTTGGGTTGTAGACCAGGCCGAAGAGCACCACAGACAGGATCACAAACCTGGGGAGACGCACAAGTGACAGGGGGCCGGGCAGTCCGGGTGCCTCCCGTGGTCTTGGCCAGTGGGACGCGGCGGGTGGAGGGCTGCACTGCTTCAGTCTCAGGACCACTGTCCAGCTGGCCTCTGAGGACACAGGCAGCCAGGGACAGGGACTCGAGGGCAGGGAGCCCAGCTGCCGGCTGTGGGGGGACAGCGGCGACAGCCCTTCCCGGTGACGTGCCTGGTTGGCGGGGGCCAGGCAGGGTCTCTGGGCTCCACGTGGGGTATCTCCCTAAGCGCTGAGCACTCCACACACCAACTCCCAGGAGCGAGGAGCACGACAGGGTCTGGTCGGACGGCCGGAAAGCTTCGTCCAGGCCCACGGCACGGCCCTAAGACTCACCAGGTGGTGTGCAGGAGGAAGAGGAAGATGGCCGGCAGGACGAGGTCATCACTGCCCACAGACCAGCGCCGCCGGAACACCACGATCCCGGGCATGGCTGGCAGCTCTGCAGAGGCTCAGCGGGCCTGGCGCTCACCTCCTGAAAGACAGCGGAGGACCCTGTGGCTGCCGCTGCGGCACCCAGGGCCACCGCACTCCTGGCCAGATGCGCCCAGCACACGAGCATCTCTCCCAGGCCCCACGGCCCAGCTGCTTCCAGGCCACTGGAAATGCTGAGCCATCCCTGGGCAGGACCCACCTCCAGCCCTATCCGCCGCCCAGAGCCACTGTAACGGACCTCAGCAGCCAGAGACGGGCTGCAGCCTCGGCCCTGAGGGCTCTCTTGCCTCCAAGACTGGCACCGGCTCTTTGGGATCAGCTCTGCGGGGTTACTACAACAGAAACTACTCAGTTCCATGAAAGACCTGGGCTTACCCCCTGCCTCCCCCTCCATGGGGTCAGGGGAGCCCCCAGCTCCCCTGTTGCGTCTTCTCAAGGAGACCCGGCCCAGTGTGTGGAGTCCTTGGGTGTGGGGTAGGGGACTTTCCAGACCAAGCACGAGCCTGTCCCTCAAGACAGGTAGAAAGAGGGCTGAAGACCTTGCGGAGGCTGGAGGGGAGGGTACGCACGGATCTAGCAAGTACGGAGGCAGGAGTGCGCCCAGCACATAGCAGATGCTCAGTAAAGGTGTACGGAATGAGGTCTCCGGTTTCTCGCTTTGCTGGACCCCCGGAAGTACGCTCCATGACTTGATTTCACACTCATCAGAGTGCCCAGCCACAGCCATGCCTCTTAGTAGGGAGGGACACAGTCGGGACCCAGGGTCCCCGGCTGGAAGGGCAGTGAATGAGTCTTGCAGGGTACCCCATCCTCCTGGGACCCACACGTCCCGTGCCCACCCTGAGCCATGCAGCCTTCACTGCCTGGTTCAGAACTCTCTGAAGCCGAATTCGAGTCAGCCACAGGCAAGCTCAGGGTGGAGGGCCCAGGAGTCCAGGGCCCCCACGCCCCAGAGCCCTAGGAGCAAGGGGAGCACTGCGGGCCAGGAGACTCCCCACACGGGGCGGGGGGGGGTTGGTCCGGGAGATACTGGTGAGGGGCTCCAGGGTCGCCCTGTGCTGGACTGCTGTGGAGCAGAGGAACCCCTGCTGTGGGGGTGGGCGCCCCGCGGCTGGGCAGCTGCCCCCAGGCCCAGAGGCTTACATGGCACCTGGTCCAGAGGCGGGCGGCAAGTCCTCCTCTCCCCAGTGACGGCTCCGGGGAAAGCGAGTGTCCTCAGAGACCAGCATCACTCGGGAGGCAAGTGACCAAGTATCCCCCGGCCGGTGGGCACGGCCCTCAGGTTGGACGAGGGGCCATGGGGCCGGGTGGCCAGCCGGCATGTCCAGGCCGGCCCGTCTCTGTCGCACTCTCTCCGGTGCGGCCACTTCAGCTGGCCCCTGCCAGGCTGCTCTCTGTGAGCTGGCGGCCTGGCGGGCAGGCTGGCGGGCTAGCCTGTCGGGGTCGTGCCTACTCCTCCCCCCTCAGGAAGTGATGTCATCCCACTCTCTCCAAGGAGGAGTCAGAGCGCGGATTCTGGGAAGCGGGGAGAAGGATGAAGAGCGCGGGAGCCGCGTGGTGGGGTGGCCGGGCGGGGGCGGGGGTCCAGCAGGGTGAGTCCCTGACAAGCGTCCCTGACCAGCCGCCGACGGCCCCCAGACGGGAGGGGCCGACACCGTGCAGTGGCAGCGGGGCTGGGGCAGGACGGAGCTTCCCACAGCTGGAGTTTGGGCCCCCGTTTCTCTACAGCCCCTCCCTGTCTCCAGGTGGCTCACGGGGGCCCCCTCACGTGAACGGGATGACTGAGAGGTCAGCCTGGGGGGGGGCGGGAAGGGGGAGAGGCGGGGTCCCAGCAGGTGCAGCAGCTCCCAATCCCCTCTAAACCCCTAATCTGACGGACCCCTGTGGTGGCGGCTGGAGGGTGAGGGTCCCGCCCAGAACATCTTGTTTGCAATCCCCTCGAGGGGCACCTGCCTCTCATCCCCACACTTCACTTCGGGGAGTCCAGACTGGCTAACGCTCCTTCACCCCACACCTGCTAGCGCACAGACCCCGCCCTCCCTGCTCCCCGGCGCGAAGGTGGGGAGCGCCTGGCTCCCAGCCCTGCAGACCCAGCCCGAGATGTGTCAAGAAGCCGGAGAGATACAGCCAGCAGTGGCCTCTGCCTGGGCTCAGGGGGCGACCAGCCTGAGGCCAGCAGCCGTGGTCAGCGCCGATGCCCACCTAGATCATGTGACCCCACCGGGTGCCCGGCTTCAGGCCTGGGCACCACACCCCCCTCCTCCAGCCCGTTCCCTCGGCCAGTGCACCACTGCAGAATCCTAGGCACAGGGCTGGGTGCCCAGGCTGCCTGGCTTCGAACACGGGCCCCACCACCCGCTGGCCGTGGGACTTACGAGCCATGCCTCAGTTTCCTCATCTGTAAAATGTCACTCGACCCCACCTGCTAAAGTTCTGGTGAGGACCGCAGGGGACACTGTCCACAGAGGCCCCAGACGCGCTGGGTAACGCCAGGGACGCCCCGTGGACCAGCTGCCCCTCCCCCGCCTGGTTCGGTGGATACTCCAGCTGGTCAACGACAGGTCACGGGTGCGTGGGATGCGGGTGATGGGGCCCATGCTGCTGGGAGAGGATGGGCCACTCCATTCCATGCGGACTCATCAATCGCAGGGCTGCTATTTTTAAGGGCCTGAAAGGCGCCCTTTCTCTGAGACCCCAGCCCTTCACAATGGGGGCCTGTTCCCCTGCTGGGATGTGATTTCATCCGGAGGAAATGTCTGGGGGGGAGGGCAGAGGCTACTTCCTGGTCTGGGGCTGCCACAAAGCACCTCCTTTGGCTCTCCTCCCTGGGGCACAGGGTCCACGCCCTCCAACAACTGCATTTGTGGGGCACACGGCCTCCTCCCGTCACCCCAGACCGGCGGCACCTCCAGGGCAGGAGTGGTGCCCCCTCCAGCGGGGGAGAACAGGGGCACTGCTGGGGGCTCCCCATATTCCCCAGCCAGGCCCCAACTCAGGCAGGTCTGAATGGGGTGCCAAGACCTTCCTCATGTGGACGGTTCGACTTGAGTGGCCCTTGGGGGTCCCCTCCTGCCCCCATCCACAAAGCCCTGTTTCCCTGCTGCTGATTCAGGCCCCCAAGTTAAATATTAGCCATCTGAGAAGTTCCTTTAAGATACAAAACTCTTTTTCTAAAAAATGCACATGCTATCTCTAAAAACCTTCCATGGCTCCCCATACCTGCAGGTAGAATCCAAGCCCTCAGGCAGTGGCTAAGGGTCTTAGTCTCTGGCTGGCAGGCTGTGCAACCTCGTGCGGTGGACTGGCCCTCTCTGAGTCCTGGGCCAGAAAGATACTCTCCAGCCCCTGGGGATTCAGGACACAGCACAGAACCTGCCTTCAGCAAGCCGGTTCCTTCCGGCCAGGGAGGCGCCCCATCCCCTTCTCACGCTGCCCCACCTTCCTTTCCCAGCTCCCCCCAGAACTTGTTGTCTCCCTAAAAACCCCTCATTGGAAGATTCCATGCTTCCCTTACTGCAGGTCCTCTGCCAGGCAGAGGCCTACTCATCTTTCCGGGCCAGCCGGAAGTCATGGCCTCTTTGAAACCGTCCCTGACAGCACCCACCCCCCAACCCCACAGGCTGCCCCTTATGGGATCCCCAGAGCGCTCATCCCAGTGCGGCCCTGGGCACAGTGTCATAGAGTAACCTTGCCGATTCCTCGCTGCCTGTCCCCACCAGAGCCCCAAAGGGCCTGGGTCTTGCAGCGCTGTCTGGCTGTGCCCCTGGGGTTTGAACACATCTTACCTCCAACCAGCCCCTCTCCTCCGGAGCGGCCGCAGAGCCCCCCAAACCACCGCTCCATCCCCACGAAGCTGCTGCAACAGCTCCCCTCCAGCCACAAGGGCCAGAGATGCGGCTCCTTTCCCTCTTCGCGCGTATTCTTGGCTTTTTTTGGGAAATGTCCCACCCCGTGCCTCCCCTGAGCACTGGGGGAGAACCATCTTCCCCTCCTCTGGCTCTCCTACCAGTCTGTGGCTTTGCTTTCTTGGTCTGCAAACCGGGGATGACACCACCCCTCAGCGGGCTGTAGCGGGAACTGGCTGGGGTCGGGTGTCCTCATCGAGCTCCTGGGGGGCTCTCTGGGAACCTGTGGGCAGGGTGATCAGTGACTGGGGGGCCGGGGTCTGGGAGGGCGCTGCTGATGCCCACGGCTGGCTCCAGCTGGTGGGAAGGGCTGGACGAACAGGTGTGAGCCCGCACAGGCTGACCTGCCCTCACCATGGGCCTTGGGGGTTGGCTGGTTAAAGCACCCCAGGCTGGGCCTCATCCTCTGATCCTAGGGTCCCCCTTGGGGGTGGCCCTGGGAGCAGGTTTTGGGGAGAAGAGCCCCTTCACAGGGGTGCTAACCAGCAGGGTGCGGAGAGCCCTCAGGTGAGGGGGGAGGAGGGCACGGCTGCTGTGTCTACCCTCCGAATGGCCCAGAGCTGGTGGGAGACGGGAGTGGGGCCAGGTCACTGGAGCCGGGCTGAGCCCAGCCCGCACAGGAGACAGAATGACATGGTGCGGGCTGGAAGAAAGGGATAACCAGCAGGTCCAGGCCACGGGTCCCTCCATCGGGTGAGCACCTCCTGTGCCCCAGGTTCGAGACGAATGACCTTCCAACCTCACGGCAGGGAGGCAGGGAGACCAGGGCCCTCAGTCCACAGGCTCTAAAAACAGATCGTGCCCGAGTGGTGGCTCTGGACCAACGGGCTGTGTGACCTTGGACAAGTTACTTACCTCTCTGTGCCTCAGCTCCTCATTTCTAAGAATTGTCACGGGGTTAGAAGAGCCATACACTGAGGACAGCAGCAGTCACACAGGAAGTGGCCAGCCAGCGCTCCTCTAACAGCACTACTCTCGAAGGCAGCCCTGGGCTCAGAGAAACGCCCCCACCCCGACTCCTTCCGAGGAGTGGGAGCCCTGGCGCCGGAGACACGGGCCATACCTGCTGCCACTCGAGGCTTAGACCTAACGCAGCAATGTCAGCTAGAAGGGGCTCAGAAACAGTCCCGTCACCCCCTTCCGTGGGCGAGGAAGCAGGTTCAGAAAGGTGCCTGGGGCTCCCGGCTTCCCCATACATCCCTCCCTGTGGTGTCACGACCGGGGGCTGGACACACAGTCCCAGCGTCCCAGAGCTGGCTCCCGCCCTTCTTCCTCACGCACAGCCCCCTCCAACTCCCCATGAGAGAGCTCTCCTTCACGCTCCCGACGCGTGACCCTCTTGGAAGCTGGCCGGTCCACGTGAGATCCGTCCCTAAGAAGGTTATCACCCACACGTTCTGTTTCAGAGTCGTCCGTGGCTGGCTCTGGCTCTCCACCTCCCGCGGCAGGGTCCCCAGTAGTCTGCAGTTCGACGGGCAAAAGACAGGAGACCTCAGACCCAAGCTCACCTGCCCAGGGCCCCTCCGATTACCCCTGCCTGCCGAGGCTGGCAACGGGGCCAGGCCTAGCCACACTCAGAGCTGCCAGGCCCGGACCAAGAGCAGTGTCCCCAGGCCAGAGTGTCATTGCCATCCCCCCCCCCAGGCTTCAGTTTCCTCTTCTGGAGAATGAGGAGCCTGGGCTACCAATAGAAGGCGCGTGGTTTTGTACTTAGGTTAGCGTTTAGTCGATTTCACAAGAAACGGCTGCATATGCCTTAGAAGAACCAGAAACAGTGAAGAGGTGGGGTATGAACTTAAGAACAAACCAACTTCAGCACAAAAACTAAGGCAATTAAAATGGAAAGTGGGGGGGAATCGGCTGCACAGGGGTAGGAGGACATAAAGGCTCTCATAGAAACCACGTGTAAAACTATTACTAGACTCCATGCTTCCCGGCGGCCAAAGAGAAAAAGGAAACTGGGTAGTCTGTAAGGTCTCTTTGAGCTCTGCAGCATGTTTGATCCTTGGTTCCCTGAGGGGAGGGCCCAGGACTCCCTCCCTACCCCACAATGAATGGGATTCCCCATTTGAAAGGGCTTTGAAAAGGGAAGGTGCTCCAAATGGGAGTGGGACAGGTGCCTGCTGCCTGCTGATTCAGATGGTTCCAGGGCTGGAGGCTGGAGCTCATCCAGTCCCGGTGGGGAAGGGCGTCTGACCTGGGGGGATGACTGCAGTGCGGCTGGACCCGGGGCAGCCTGCCGGGTGACTGGTGGCCGGGTGACAGGGGCTCCATCCTAGTTGGGACGGGCTCACCAATGCCCCACCCCCTTGCCAGACTGTGCCGGCAGACGGCTCGAGCCCTTTATAGCAGTGATCAGAGCACGCGCTTTGGTGGTGGTCAGACCCTAACCCCGCCACCTTCTCGGCTCCGTGGCTAGTCAGAGAGCTAGTTAAACCTTCCTGCTCACTCACGTGGCGTCCTCGAGAGCACCTGCAGAGGGAGGGGGTCGGCGCACAGTAACCTGCTTCTGATTTCCTGAGACTGCAGGCCGGATCTAGGGTGTCAGGCTGATGGGGAGGAGACAGCCCCCCCGGAAAGTGGGGACCCAGTCGTTTCGCCTCCTCTAGCGTCTGTCAGTTGCCTACCACGTCTTGGGCCTGGTCTAAGCCCTTCGCACCCATAACTCAGTCCTCAGAACAACTCTGGGAGGCAGGTGCTGCTGCTACCTGTGGTTTACAGAGGAGGTGAAGCGACTTGCCCAGGGTCACACAGCCTAACTCCAGAGCCCGTGTCTTAACCGCGCCATCCTGCTTCTGGGGAGCAGGCCTCGGCCAAATGCCCGCTTCTGAACCCACAAACTGGCTTCAAACCTCCCCTCACAGGGTGAGGCGGCAGAGCCCTGGAAACCACAAAGTCTCCGGGCCCCTGCGTGGCTGCAGACTCACGGTCCCACTGCCGCGTGGGAGAGAGGGGGTATCGGCCGACTGTGCAGACGCAGAAGCCTGAGCCTAGGGGAGCCCCACGGCCTGTCTGGGGGTGAGCGGGCTGTGCGGCCGGGAGAGAGCACAGAGTGATGCTGTAAATGTGGCCTCATTCCAGCCTCGCCAGGCTGTTACCACAGCTTCCCAGATGAAGAAGCCACGGCTCAGGGACGTGCAACATTTGCCCAAAGATCCCACGACAAGGAGCCGGGATTTGAAGCAGTCTCCTTGAGTTATTTGAAAGGGAAAAAAAAAAAAATCTCTGCCTTCTTCTGTCCGACTCCTTATTCCCACCCACAGACACCAAGACCTGCACAGTCCTTCCACCCCCCACGCCCCTTCTCCTGCCCAGGTCTACGGCCCCATGCGGAGGCTGGGCTCTGGAAGGCACGGGAAGGGGGAAGGAGCCCAAAGAGGAGACAGAGAGAAAACACGCGTGGGCTGGGGGCCGCGTGCACCACCAGCCTGGGCCCGGGTGTGTGCCACCCGAGTTAGGGGCCCAAAAGCTGTTGCTTTTCATGCCTCAGCTGTGCCCGAGCAGAAGGCACAGCTGAGCCTGCCCAGGGATGGGGCTGGGTTTCAGCACGAGATGGGCCCTGGGACTAACGCGGCGTGCCTGGCGCGACGGGGAGCAGGAGGGGCACGCCCCTGCCACTTGTCCCTTCTGTCCCCAGAGTCTTCCACTAACAAGCACCTCCCCCCCCCAGGACAACCTCCTCTGCCCCTCACTATAGCCCTGGGGGTGGGTGCGGCTGTTCTCATGTCACCTGAGGGGAGACTGAGGCTCCAGGAGGTCACATAATCTAATCAGTGAGCGGCCAAGCCAGGCTTTGAGGCCACCTCAACCTGCTTGCTGACCAGAGCCCTTCCCACAGAGAAGCAACCTGGGGCCGGGCACAGAGCTCAGAGAAGGGGATGAAAAGGAGGAGCCCCAGCTGCTGGGGGCCTTGACTTCTAGCCATCCTGGGCTGGGCCCAGAAGAAGCCCCAACAAGTATTTTAACACTCGTTTGTTTTAAAGATTTATTTATTTCAGAGAGAGAGAGCATACGAGCGGCGGAGGTGGGGGGGGAGAGAGAGACTCTGAAGCAGACTCCCCACTGAGCAAGGACCCCCCCAAGATCACAACCTGAGCCAAAACCAAGAGTCCGACGCTTAACCGACTGAGTCACCCAGGCGCCGCAACGCCTGTTTATTTTTTTTTTAAAAAAGCTTATATGGCACTTAGTACGTGCCAGGTACTACAGCAAGTTCACAAATACTGCCTCCTTTCACTTAATCTTTCTAACAACCCCGTGAGCTAAGTGCTCCTCTTACCCCATTTTAGGGATGAGGGAGCTGAGGCCCAGAGAAGTTAAGCAACTTGCCCAAGGTCACTCAGGAAACGGCAGAGCCAGGCCGGGAAGCCGCAGGCTGTGCTCCCAGGCCTCTTGAGGAGCCCTCCTCAGGGCTCCGTTTATCACAGAGGCTCCAGCTCTCATCCTGATGCTAATTATTTTCCACTCCCCTACAACAAATGGGACTCGCCATCTGCCACCGGCCCTGTCACTGACACCAGCCAGCTCCCTGGGAATCAATTGGGGCCTTTGGTCTGCTAGTTGCTTTGGGAGGGCAAGCGGCTGCTGAGGAATGAGGAGGGAGGGCCCGGGCCCTCCTCCCACCCCGCGGCCCTGCCCCTGCTCCTCCCTCCGGGAGGTTAAGCCAGGGCCCAAAGAACCCGTTTCCAGTAGTGAAAGGGGTCCTCCGGGTTCTGGCCAGGCCAGGTTTTGTTTCTGAATTCCTCCTCAGGCTGTTTATTTTGCTGAAATTAGGAAAGAGCCCTTGTCCCACACACTCATTCTTATGCCTGGGGCAAAGGTACCCTGGAGTGGCCGGGGTATCACCTTCTGCCTGGCTGTCTCCAAGTCTCGGGCCAGTTCCTCCTGCCTGTCTGGGGGTGGGGGGGGCACAGGCTGGCAGGCTTCGGCCCCGGCTTGTTTCCACCCAGGGGGAGGCCCTTCCCTACCGCCCCGTGGTCCTCCCACATGCTCTAACATGCCTTTCCCCGGCTCTCACCTGGAACCCTCCCTCCCTCCAACGCTCAGACCTGGACGGTGGTAGCCAACCACGGAGCCCACGCCGCCTTCCCTCCAGCCCTGCAGTGAATCCTGATTCCATCCCTTCCGGGTGTCTGTGACCTTCACTTCTCCGAGCAGACTTCTCATCTGCAGAATGGGAGGGTGCAGCTACCTGCCTCGGAGGGAGTCACGAGGAGTAAGTGGAAGAATCCACACAAAGCACTCGGTTCATACACGGCGCCAGCTGCCATCACTGTCCTTTATCATTCATGTCTCCTGAGTGCTCGGACCTTTTCCTCCCGCACCGAGCCCCTACCCCCTGAGGTGGGGCAGGGGTGCTAATTTCTCTGCCATCTAAGATGACCCCCCTAAACAGCAGGGCCCAGCTCTCTATCCCTGGCTACCAGGCTCACCCATGCCCGCCCTCACCCCTGCCAGCCTCCGGGAGTCCTTGGCCTACCTCTCCCAGGAGCCCCGGCTGCTCCTGCTGAGGCTTCCCTGGCCCCGCCTCCTTTAACCCCCTACAAGGAGCCTAGGAGGTGGGACTCGCTGTCCCGCCAGTCAGCTTGTACCACGGAGCTGAGCCAAGGCCGTGCCTGTGTGCTCTTGCTAGAATTCCCTGTGTCTGTGCAGTTTCAGGACATCCCACCACTCAAACTCACGACCCCCCAAGGGGCAAAGGCCCACTATTCACGCCCCCCTGCCCAGTCCAGCATCCTACTCACCCTCCCCTGCCCCTCCCTGTCCAGTCTCCCACAGGGCCTGCGTGAAAGCCCCTTGCTGGGAGCCCCTCTGCCCCCCCACGGCCCCCTCTACCAGGCGGTTCAGCGCCATGCCCGGGTCTGGCTTCTCAGAGCTTCCCGGAGAGGAGATTCCCTGTCCCGGGTGCTGGCGACACCTCTGAGAGGAATTAGCACCTTCCACTTCATTAGCGGTCCCCTCGTGAGGCTGTTAATGAGACCGCTCAGTGGGCCACGCCCAGCCCGACAGCTCGCCTAGTGCCCAGCGTACCCGGAACTGGCAGGGTCCTGTTGTGCCTCTCCTCAGGCTGTGGGCTGGGTCTTGGGGTCGGGCCTGCATGGGGGACGACGTCTCCCAGAGTCTGCATGGGCCACCAGTCCGTGGCAGGGCCGCCTCCGTGGGCGGCATGGCCATCTAGGGCACAGGCTGGCCGCCTGGGCGATTGGGTTTCACTTCTGCCATTCCCTGGGCATCAAGGAAGCAGGCAGGCATCGAGTGACAATGTAACACTAGCTCCTTCCCAGGGGAGGACATCCGCAAGGTTCCCGTATGTAACAGCAAGAGCCAACGTCCTCTGCCCCCACCAAGCCTGGATGGAGGGAACAGGGGGCGCTTTCAACTGCACACAGGCCCAGGCCCCCCCCGGGGCTCCATCTCCCCTGTGTCCAATGAAGGGATGTCCATACTCTTCAAAGTGGGGCTCTGGAAACCCTCAGGGACCCCCAGATAAGGGGAATGTGGCCACAGCAGGCAGGGCTGGGGCTTCCCGGGGCTGGCATGCTGTGTCAGTCAGAGGGGATGCTAGCCGCATGTGGGAGTTTCCTGTAACATTTTATTGGAACAAAACCGTCTCAGTGCTTCAAAACATTTGAGAGGCACTGGACAGGATGACCTCTCAGGTCCTCTCTGGCCTTGACTTTTGGAATTCTACCTGATTTTGGTGTAGAACGCCAAAGAGAGGGCCTTGGGGCTGCAGGCAGGAGCCCAAACTAGAGTCCCCCTGGCCGGAGCCCGGAGGGCAAAAGCGCGTCACAGGAAGCACGGGGCAGGAGCTCTGACTGGGGCCCGGGGCTGACCGGCTCCCCGGCAGACACCCCTGCCCCCTCCCGGGGCACTGACAGGGCTGGAGCCAAGCCCCAGCTACCCCCGGGGCCTCCAGGAAGGGGCAGGGGCTCAGAAGGTCCTCTGCCCCTGGATGAAGGGCAGGGCAAGAGTGGCTTTTGTCCCTCGCTCACTCAGATGGGCACTGAGCTGCGACCTTCAGGGACCACTTGCCAGGACAAATCAACTGCAGAAGCCTCCGCTTCCTCCTCTGTAAACCGGGATGGTGCTGACAGTGCCTCCCTCGCGGGGCTGCTGTGAGGACAAAGTGAGTTCACAGCTGGGCAGTGCTGAGAGCGGGCCCGCCCAGAGGAGGTGCTCGCTAGCATTAGCTACAGTTTACGGTTTTAATTAAATCAACCCCCTCCTCAAAACCATCTTATGGCTCTGAAATGCCCTTTAAATAAGATTAAAACTGCCAACCACTGGCTATAAAGCTCTCCAGCAACCGCCCCCCGCCGTCCCTGCCCATCGGACAAGCCCATTTCCTGCTTCTGACTCTGTCTCTTGTCCGCTGGGAACCGAGCAAGCCCAAGGGTTTCCTCCCCTCTGGCTGGCCCACTCACTTCAGGGGCCCCTCCCTAGGCAAGCGCAGGGCCCTTGCCCTGCCTGATCAGCCCACGGTGGGGCCGGGGGAGCCAGGGCCCCCGTTCCTGTGGGCTCCTGGCCTGTCTGCCGCACCTTCTCCTTCATGCCGGGGCTCCCAAGGAGAAACCCCCCCCCCCCCGCCTCTCTTCTGGCCTGGAAGCTGTGGGCAGCAGTCTGGAAATGGGGTAAGCCTGGGAGAGGAGCCCAGGCCCCCACTTCGGGGGTAACCGCATCAGGCAGCTGATAAACGTCAGCCGCCTTCTGTCTGCTCACGCCCAGGCAGCACCAAAGGACCCGCTTTGTACGTGAGTAGGTAAAGGCTCCAAGAGGGCAGGGGCCTGGCTGGCTTGATCGGGGACTCCACAGTTTGGCGTGACTTTCTTTCCCAGAGGACTCGCCCTCACGGCCTGGGGCCCGAACCTTGTCGCACTGTCACTTGGGTGGCCTCTGCTTCCCGGCCTGCTCCCTGGGTGCGGCGGGATGGGGCGCTGGGGAGCCCAGGCTGGGATGCCGCCCTTCCAGCCCGCTTCACACGGACAAGGCAGGGAGGTAACGGGCGTTTGGAAGGGCCTCTACCCCGGCCCCCTGAACTGCCTGCTACCAGGAGGAATGAAGCGGGCCTTTCGCTGACCCCTGCTGGCCCCAGGAAGGTCGGCAAAGCTGCTGGCGACTCCAGGAGTGAACTTTTTAACAAGGAGCTGGCAGCCCAGAGAGAGGCCAGGGGGCCAGGCCCTGAGTGCTGACAGGAGGCCCACCTGGGACCATGGAGACTGACAAGGTCCTGGCCAGACCGGCAGAGGCCGAGGCTCCTGCCAGCAGAAAGTGGCACCGCATCTCCTCCAGGGCTCGGGGACACCGTGTGACAGCGTCTGCGCTCGCAGCAGGCCCAGCCCTTCACTGCTCGTCCCAGAAAGGCTCCGGCGTGGGGGGTGGGCGGTGAGGGAGTCAGGGAGAGCTAGGGGACCTGGAGGGGGGTGGCCTGCATCCCAGCTCCTGCCGACTTCCTCACCCTTGGTGGCCACGGGCTGCTATAAATATCATTCCTGCCTCTGGATGTTGCAGGAGGTGACCTAGAATCGTGGGCTCTGGGGCCTCCCCGGTGCCCCTCCCTGCCAGTGTTAGACCGAGCCTGTCTGACTAGAACATCCTTGCAGGCTGGGAGCCCCCCAACACCAAGCAGGACCCTGGCCAGGAACGGGAAAACCCCAGCACTGAGGGAGACAGCTGTGGCTTCCGGCCCCGAGCCTCCTATGGCCAGCATTCCTACCATTTAATGGCAAGTCTTAAGGACACCAGGTCGCTGCAGAACAAAGGTTCGGCCGGCCCGCAAAGGAGATGCGGCGCCCAAGGCTGCCAGCTCGGCCCCGAGGCCACCCACCTCCGGCCTCAAGCTCGGGGGAGAAGGCTCCCAAACCATCTGACCCTGGGGCACCTCCCCCACTTCCTTGGTTCCACTGTGATGCCGAGATTCCCCCTGGTTTCCCGACTTCTCGTCACGCCGGAAGCCTCCGGAGTGGCCCTCGTAGTGCTCTACTAGACAGCGTGGCCCCTGTTCGTTCTCCAGCCGCTCTCATGCTTCTGAGAAAGCCCTCTTCTCCATGACAGACCCCTGGCAGGCCCAGGCCCCAAGCCCCCAGCTTGCCCAGCCCAGGAGCACGGGACAGGAGGTGGCCCCGGGCCCAGCAGCTGTGAGGACCCCCCAACCCTCCCACATGGCCAGGGTTTGGCTCCAGGCTCCCTGGCTCGGGGCAGGGGAGGATGTGAGAGGAAGAAAGAGCAGGAACAGCTCCAGGGGTAGGCTTCTGATAGCGCGCACACGAGTGACATCTAGTTAAAATGAAATGCGTGCGTGCGGCCGTTCCCCATCCATCCGGCGAGTCATCAGAGTACCTGCCACACAGCGGGGCTGACGTGGGGCCAGCCTTCTCAGAGCCCACGGGCCAGGAAAAATAAAGAGCTGAAGCTAATCTTCACATACGGCCCGGGAAAATTCCGTGACGCGTGCTCCTGGGGGGCAACCCGTCGGAGCCTGAGTGAGGGGGCGAGGACCAGCTGCCTTAAGAACTGGGAGCAGGGGCTGAGGTGTGTAGGACCAGCCGGAGGGAAGGGGCCACAAGGGGAGAAACACAGAGGCCGCCCCTCGGCAGGAAGGCCCGTGTAGGGGGACCAGGGAGGACCGAGCAGAGACCAGATGAACGGGACAGAAGCAAGAGGGAGGCCCGAGGTGGGAAGGCCAGGGGGCCCAGTGGGTCTGAGCTTTATCCGGAGGACAGCGGGCAACCACGGGCCACGGCAGGCGTGAGGCTGGAGAGAGGTGGGGGCCCACGCTGAGGTTCAGCAGGCAGTGGTGACAGATGGGATGGGGCAGCAAGGGAGAGGGTGCTGTCAAGGACGCCCCGGCGAGACGGTCCATGTAACCGGACAAACACCACGTGATCCTGACTCCGGTGGCCACCACACTCCGGGGGCCTCTCTCTCCCTGCTGACAAGGAAGGCTGGACGGCACTCTGGTTTCCCCCGACCCTGGAGGAGCACCATTCGCACCCAGGCCTGGGGCAGCCCGCCCCACCCCAACATCTGGACCTCCGGTTCGGCCCGGTGCGGCCCGCAGGCGGGCGGCAGGCCCAGGTGCCCGGCCAGCCCGCGCCTGTTCGAGGGCCGTCGCGAAGCACGGCTCCCACTGCTCAGGGGGCAGGTGCTGAGCTGGAGGTTGGAGGCGTCTCCCCTGAACATGCAACTCCTTACTCTTCCTGCCACCAATCTCTGACCACAAATACGGCCATGGGGAAAGGGGCCTTCACCCAGGCGGGGCACATCGCAGAGCCGATGCCAACCCCGCATAAAGCGGGGAAACAGAGGCTCGGAGAGAGGCCGCCCTCGCAGATTGCCCTCCTGTGCTCGGGCCTCCTCTCTGTCCCTCGCACAGCCAAGTGCACCCTGTCTCAACATCCGGGCCCTCGGGCCTCCCCTTGCCTCGACATGCCCCCCGCCCCCTGCCATCCCTGGTGGCTGGCTCTGTGCTGTCCCTCAGTTCCTAGCTCAAATCTCACTCCTCTGCCCATCTCAGCTGTGCCCAACCCTGCCCGGCTCCATCACCTCTGCGTCCCCGCTTCTTGCTCTGGGCACTCGCCAGCATCCAGCACTCTCGGGCTTACCGCTTGTCAGCCTGTTTACTACCTCCCCCCCCCCCCCCCATGCGTGCGGCTCCCGGGGCAGGGGTCCCGCGGGAGGCAGGATCCCATCGAATCCCTGCTGCTGGAGGAGGAGGAGCTGAGCAGAGCCCAGCCGGGAACCCAGGGCTCCTGCCTTCCAGCCCTGGGCCCCCTCCACCCCATCCGCTGGCCCCATCTGCTGGATCCAAGCCCCATCCCGAACGGCCCTCCAGCAGCAGCAGGGGCGCCCAGGGCCTCCCTGGCAGCCGACGACCATGCCGCGGGTGAGGCAGGGGAGAAAGGTGACATGTTCGTTTCTCGGATGCAGAAAACTGCGGCGGGAAGGGGGTGTTGGGTGATTTGCCTGAGGGGACACAGAGAGCATGGCAGAGCAGTGACCAGGGCCTGCTGTCTGAGGGGCTCCTCTGCGCCTCCATGCCCCGTTCTCCCCGACTGTCTGCGGGGGGGGTGACATGTGGTGCCCCACTCTGCAAAGCAGGCGGCCGGGGGGAAGGCAGCACCTCCGTGGGTGCTCAAGCCCTCTCCCAGAGCCAGGCCTCCCCGTGGGACCCTCGGGGCCCACGGCCCGGATCCAGCCTGCCTGTTGTCAGTCGGGAGAAAAGGGAGGCTCTGGCTTCCCCTCTGAGTCTCAGCATCTTTATCCGAAAACAAAGTGAGTGACCAGAGCCTTTCCGCCCTCCCCAGGACTTGCTGGTTTAGTCCCCGAGTCTCTGGCTCGGGAAGACTCAGAGGTACCGACAGGAGCCCCTCACGGCGCCCGGGAGGGAGACGGGCCAGAACGGCCACGCTACAGCCCAGCGGTTTCAGGGCACCAGCGTGGGAGGTCAGCCAGAACGAAGTGCAAACCCTAACCAGTCGCTCACTTGCCCGTGACCGAGTGACCGCGACAAGTCTCTCCACCTGGGTTCCTCTCCAGACAACACAGACAAGACCGGGGCTGCCTCCCGGGCCACCGGGGGAGCAGATGGCTTGGTAAAGGGCCTGCCCGGCGGGTCCTCATTCTGCCTCCCTCCCCGTGACCCTCGTCTGCTCTCTGCCCACTTCCCAGGAGTGTGAGAACAAACAGGACATAGCGGGGACTTCTTGGAAGGAAAACTCTATAAAAAGCCTCGGCAATGGGATGACTTCCCTTGAAGACAGAGCCCTGGGCCTCTGCGTCCCGGCCCCCATGGGCCTTATGCCAGATTCTCTCCTCCTGGCTCACGCAGGCACAACCCCCAGAGGGACCAGGGGCAGCCCGGCGGGGAGGGGGCTGGTTTCTTGACCTGTGGCCCCCTGTGCTAGTTCGTCCACCCCGCTCTGCCCAGAACCTCCTTTCACTTCTTCTGGGCCTCGGGAGGTTGCATGAGATCATGTCTGGGAAGTGCTCAGAGCTCCCCAGAGAGAAAAGAACAGAGGGATCCAAGGTGGGATTAATTATGTATCAATGTGCTCTTTTATTAGCACTTCGATTTACTGCAAGGGCCAGAGTGGGACAAGCGTGGGGCCTGGTATCCGAGAACCCAGGCTTGGTCCTGGGCCCAGCCACGAGTACATGTGGGCATGTTGCCGCCCCTTGGGCCCCAGTTCCCGTAAAAGGGGGATAAGTAACGTCTGAGTGATGGGGGATGATGGGGGATAAAGTACGACACAGACGGGGTTTTCTTCCCCCGCGAACGGGGTCGCCAGGTACCAGACCCACAGAGTTGCCGTGAGGAGCGACAGTCGGGTGCGGGGCCCGACACACATCAGGGGTCATTACTGTCGCCACAGGAGCAGCATGTGGCCTACAAGGACTGTCCATCGTGGGGTGGCACCCATCCCTGACCAGCTGGAGGGAAGGCCGTGCAGGGCCTGGCGGCCACGGTGACTTAAACAAGTTACAGGAGACCAAGGCAGCCCTTCCTCCCCGTCCGTCGTCCTTCCAGCTCAGAGGGGGTGTCCAAGGGCCATGGGCTCCCCATAGCCGGGAGCCAGACACACTCGGCCAGCTCCCCCAGCGCCAGGATGGGAGTGACCAGGCAACCTCCAGCCAGGAAGCTGTGCCCACCTGGGAAGGCTGTCCCCACGCCTGAGTGGTGACGCTGTCTGAGCCGCCCTCTGTTTACAGAGCTTTTTGCCCATAGAGGGGCCACGCAGCCTCTCGGTGACAGCCTGCTTGTCCGCACAGCTCGTCTGACAGGTGTCAAGTGGTGGGGAGACCACGGGCCAGAGCGGTGGGTTTGCTAAAGGCCACCGCGCAAAGCAGGCTGAGGTTCCTCGCCCTCACAGGACCAGGGCCACTCTGCAGGCTGGCCATGGGCAGGACTGCCGGGAGGGAGGTGCTGGCCCCCTACCAGCTAACGCCAGCCTCTCCCTGGGGCCCCAGCTGCGATGAAGAAAGGGCCTCTTCCCTGGAATGCCAGACCCACCCTGCCTCAGTCTACCTAATCTATTCCCATCGGCCTCGAGAACCAGGCCCATGGCCTCAAGGAGGCAGCAGCACGTCCCCTGGGCAGTGACTGCCCACGGAGCAGAGAGCTCAGTCAGAGCCGAGACACAATGCTGGAAGCCTGCTGTCGGGAGGGCAGGCGGAGAGGCAGGCCCAGGGCCCAAGAAGAGATGGTCAAGTTTCTGGGGCTGATTCATCTGAGAAGGGGTGAAGGGCAGGGCAGGGCGGGGATTGGCTGAGTCCGGGCAAGCTCTCCTCCTGGGGAGGAAGGGCGGGGGCCGCTGAGCAGGAGCAGCTCCAGGAAGGAAGGGGGGCAGACGGCCCGTGCAGGATGCTCCTGGCCTAGGCCCCGTGCTCCTGCCCCAGGCACACAAAAGTCCCATTGATGCCGCCCCTCGCCCCCACACTCTGAGGCCAGTGCCCCACATAAGGGCTCTGGGGACCGCTTCTGCTCCTTGCCGCCCGTCCAGCTGCCACTGCCATCCTGGCACGCCAGGCATGCCAGGCCGGGCCCAGCCGAGTCACACGCCCCGCGCGGGCGAGGTCAGGCCCGGCTGGGGCAGCAGCGGGCCCAGGGGGTGCGGCCCTTACGGACAGGGCGGCTCTCCTGGGTCATGCAGAAAAGCTGGAAGCCCAGAAGTGGCGGACCACCTGCCTGCCACCCTCGCCCAGCCTCACCCCACCCCATCTTCCTGGAAGGCAAAGCCTTGGGCAAACAGTGAGCCAGGTGTAAGTGACACAGCAAGCGCAGGGCTGGGAAAAACAAACACCGCAGGCCACCGCTCTGCCAGGCCTGCGGCCCTACAGGACGGTAGTCGGCTGCTGCTCACGGTGGCCTGGCCCACCCTGCTGGCCCCAGGGGAGGAACCTGAGCGTGGTGGGAGGGGAGGCGGCAGCAGGGGCAAACGGGCAGGGCAGAGTCCACAGGGAGCGGGGCTTACCGCGCTTGGCTGCCACCACCCCCCCCCCCCACCGTGAGCCTCCCCTAGGGGACAGGATACGTCATCCAGAAGGACGTGTGCTGAGGACGGTCAGGCTGGCCTGGGCCTGGAGCCTCTGCTTGGCCACAGCCTGGGTGGGGGACTCCAAACAAGTCTCAGGACCTCGGGGCCAGCAGTGCCTGCCTGAGCGGTGCTCGGGAAGGGTAAATGGGACGAGGCCGTGTGGGAAACACGTCGAGCGCATTTCGGCACAGATGAGGGTCTCCATACACGGAGGCTGTGCCCAGAGCCCCATGGGTGTAGGGTAGAGCCGGGGCGGGTCCCAGAACAGGGGGCGGCACTCTGGAAGCCAGGGCGCTCACCCTCCAAGGGCATACTCACTCAGCTACCCCGTGACCCCCGGCCTCAGCCTCCAGGGCAGACTTGTCCAGGGGAGGCTGCTCCAGCAGCAGGGGGCTGCTCCCACGGGCCCCAAACTCAGCACGGCCGCGAGCCAGGTCCCAGAGTCCCTGCAGCTGAGCCAGGCCCGCGCCACCCCGCTCCCCATACGGGGCTCCCACTTCAGGCTGACCCCACCCCACGGGCAGCCTGGGGAGCGAGGTTTCCCCTCGCAGACCCCACCCTGCGAGGTGAATGGGGCTGAATGGCCCCTGCTGTTGAGGCAGCTCGCCCTTCATCTGCTCTGCTTTTTGCCACAGCCAAGCATTCTGTGGACTCAGAGCTCTTTCATGCCTCAGTGCCTTTGCACAGAATCCCCTCTCTAATCCCACTCGCCTGGGAACTCCTCAGCCTTTCAGAGCTTAGCCCAAATACCGCAGTCTCTGTGAAGCCTCCAGAGGCCTGCGAAGCCCGGAGCAGACCTGAACGCTGTCCCTCCATTCCTCCCGTGAGCACCCTGGCTCCTCGCTGGGCTCGGAGCTCCCTGAGGGCAGCGCCGCGCCCTCCGCCTGTGTCCTTGGCACCCGGCCTCAGGGCCCGGTGCTCAGCAGCTGCCTGAGAAAACGTCAGACCAGGCCCCGGGCCCGCTCCCTCGTTTCTCTGAGATCCTGCTGCCTGCCGCCTTTTGGGCCAAAGGGACTCAGCACGTGGGAGCCAGGGCAAGCCTTAGCGTCCCCAACAGGATGATGGGGCCTTGAGATCTCCTCTCCAGACTGTGCGGGATCCGAGCACCTAGCCTCACCCCCAGTCACGGGTGGCTCCGGGGGCTTGCGGGCTGCCTCCCCAACCTGGAGAGCAGACACCACAGTTAACAGGCGGGGTGAGCAAAGGGAAGGGAAATGCAGCCGGCACTGCAGGGAGAAAGGGAGTTGTGGCTGCCATCTGCTGCAAACAAGATGTTTGGGGACATGCACTCCTCAGTTCTGAGGTCTTCTCGCCAACTTGTGGAGGGTGGGCCGCCCCTCTGCAGATGGGAGCCGGGGGCTTGGCCAAGTCCAAGAGTTGCCAGGGCCCCCCTCCTGCCCACCCAGAGGCCCTGGCTGCCCCCCTCTGACCTCTTGCTACTTACTCAGCCTGACCACGGGGCCAGGAAGCCAACCCAGGACATGAGCCATGCCGCCTCCTCCAGGGGGCCCCCCTGCAGGCTCTAGGGAGCCAACTCCACAATAGTGGTGATAATAAGAGTACAAGTCCAACCCGACTACCTGCCGGCAGGAACTCTGGGCCATCATCTCATTTGTCTCATCACCCCAGAGAGGAGGGAGGAGGAGACAGAGAGTCCAAGGGGGGTGGGGAGGATCCCTGTCTGGCTCCTCACTGCGTGTAAGTACCTGGCTACTAATGCTGGGGGCTTAGTAAATGACAGGAGAACATCTGGGTGTGAAGGAACCTTATGAGCCCGAGTCACATACAGTCATTTTAGGAAGGAAGGTGGGGGCCAGGGCGCAGATCCCCTGCCCCAGGCAACACGGAGCTCAGCCATAGGCCAGGAGCACAACTTGGAACCCTGCCCCGCGGCCCAGTTCCCGGGACCCTTGGCAGGCTCCCGGACAGGGCTGTCCTGTGTCCTTCAGAGAGTGCTGCCCTGAGAGGGCTGGGCCTGCCTTAAGGGCCCACAGCGGTTAAGGCCCGGCCTCCACGGCACCCTGCTTGTCCACGCGGCCTGCTCAGGCCACAGCTGGTCAGACTCGCTGTGGCCCTGCTCTCTTGGCTGTGCCCCCAGCCTTGTTCCTCAGGAGGCTGGGCCCACAGGCCACATTCCTTCCCTGGGTCACCCTGCCCGGTGCCTGCTCGTGGAGGGATTAGTGTGGCCAAAGGGGCCAGACACGCCTGCAGGGGTTTAAGTGGCCTGTTCGCCAGACACGCTGGGGCTGCCCCGTGGCACCTGGCCCGCGGAAATGGCTTGACTTCTCACCAGGTCAGGTGGTGGGTAGGGGGCTGAGGAGTCTGTCCGCGGAGACTGAGCTGTGCCAGGGGCCCAAATGTCACCCCGTGAACCTCAGCCCTGGCAGCCAGGCCCCTGGGGACTGCCGGCCCCACTCTTCCAGCCTGGAGAGGTCAGGGGCTGCCTCTTCCTCCCACCGACAAGAGGAAGGCAGGGACTCTGGGGCAATCATTCAGAACGGTACATCCCATCCCACCCCCAAGCCAGCCCGCCCTACGCGGCTCTGCTGCCACCACCCCCACAGGCCTGCTCGCGAGGCGCACGCTCCGCATTTCTGTCTGCACGGTCCTCCCCCAGGGCCCCCCCACACCGTAACTGTGACACCTCCAGCCCGCTGCCAGCTCTCAGCTGAGGGCGGCTCCAGCAGCTGGGGCCGAGGAGGGCCCGAGATGTGCTCCGGGGCATCTGTGGGCCTGGAAATCTCATGCAGACTTTTGTGAATTCTTCTGGCGGGGGAGGCTACAGTTTCTTCCCTTTCTCCAAGGGTCCTTGGCCCCTGGCTGGGTCACCGCACTGGCCCCATTTCCTGCCTCCCACTGTCCCCCCCTTCCCCTGGGTGCCTGTCTGTGAAGCGCCTGGGGATGGAGGGAATCAATGGCTTCTCTATTCTCGGGAGGGAAGGCATTTCACCCTGGGGGGTGGGGGGGGAGACCCTTGAAGGGAGGCGGGGAGCAGCCCTGCTGGGGCTCAGACTCCGAGATGCTTCAGCAGCCCTCCCGGGTCGGGAGGTCCGGTCACTGGGCTTGATGGAGAGCTTAGGGTCTCCCTCTCTGTGGGGGGCCTGCCCCCCCCATTCCCGGGACTCCTCCCCCACCCCATGCTCGTCGCTGCAGCGACTCAGACACCTTCACGAGTAACTCCTGCCTAGGCTGCGGCACAGCCAGGCCGGGGTGAGTCAGCCAGGGAAATCCCAGCCGGGCGCCCGCCGCCGGGTGACAGTTCCGCCGACACCTCCGGAGTGGGGCACCCAGCCCCTCCCGGCAGAGGGCGAGAGGAACACCCGGGCTCCCCCACCCCCATTTCCTGTTCCCCGACACGGGAGCCTGGCGGCGGCGGCGGCAGCGGGGAGGAGTCACGGTGCCAAGGAGCCGTGCCATAAGGCCCGGTCCTCCCCGTTGCCATGGGTCCTCCTCAGGCCTCCAGGCCCTCATCCTCGGCATGGCGGGAGGGGAGGAGGTGGGAGTACGGTCCCCACGGCCCCTGCCGGCGCCTGTCCTGGGACCTGTCCCCCCAACCACTGGGTATCCTGCTGCCGGGGTCTCAGCGCGCCAGGGTCACAGACACCCACAGCTCATTCCTGGGAGGCCCTGGCCTCTGACTCCCGCCCAGGCACCCCCACCATGTGCTGGCCCGCACCTCAGGAAGGGCAGGGTCAAGAGGGCAAGGAGGGGAACAGGCCAGTACCAGCCCGAGAGCCTGAAAGGGGAAGGCCAGAAAGGACAGGCACAAAGGCTGCTCCCAGCAGGACATCCTGTCCCTCAAGAAACCGGGCCAGGTCCCCACAAACCAGCCAGACCGGTTGGTGTTAGCAGCCACTTCATTGCAGGGGAGGGGGTCTGCGAGATCCCGCCTGGGGCAGCTACAGGCTGGGTCTGTCCCGTGGCACATTCCGGCCAGTGCCTCACTGTCCACCCCATTCCCCCATTCCCTTCCAGGCTGACTCTTGCCCAAGGCATGGGAGAGGAGAATGGGGGTGGAGGGTAACGTGCTGAGCATGACCCCCCCCCCCCGGGCCTCAGTGGGCTCCGAGACCAGGGCAGGAGACCAGACCCAGGGCCTGGGAGTGCCAGCCGGGGCTTCAGATGCACTCAATGAGACCTTAAGAAGGAGCTCCTGGGGATCAGAGCATGGAGGTGGCAAGCCCGATCCCCGAGGAGCTCACGGTGCACAAGGAAACCCTCACGCAGGCCAGAGGCCATGAAGCTAAGATGCTGGGGACCCCAGAGTGGGGACCCCCGTCAACCCGCGGTGGACAGAGCAGGCTTTCCACAGGGGCCGGCGGCTGAACAGATCACTATCAGGAAGAAAAAGGCAGGAAAGTAAGGCTCTCTTGTTCCCTCCTGCCCCACAGAAAGCCTTCCAGAACTCCGGAGGCAAATGCACCTTGTTCCTTGGCCAGGCGCAGAGCCCTGCCTCCCTCACCTCTGCCTTTGCAGGGCTGTGTGCCGAGCACCACCATTAGCTCCCAACTCCTGCCTCTGGCTGGCCGGCAAAGCTGATTTCTACGGGCTCCCTGGGCCAGGAAAAACACACTCGGGAGAGCATGAGCGGCAGGCGCACCCTTCATGTTACCTGGACAGGTGCCCCTCCACAGCTGGGGAAATGAAGTTCAAGTTCAGGTTGACCCTGCCTCCCCACCCCTTTGATCCTCCCACGCTGGCAGGGCTTTTTCTCTCCGCAATTCCTCCTGAAGTCTGGGCCTCTTCCACTCGCCAGCCAGGGAAGCTGGTGGTGGGAGAGGCCGAGAAACCCATCCATTTCTTTGAAAGAAGACTGAAAAGATGTGGCCACACAAACCCCATGGGTTTACTTAAATGTCTTTAAAACAAACGGCTTGAATGGGTTTCTCCCACCCTCCCTCCTCCCTGAGCCACTCACTGGAAAACAGCCGCTGAAAGGGCCAGAGACTCGGGGCTGCCGGGGCCTGATGGAAGGGGGGTCTCGGCCGCCAAGCCGGGCAGGGGGCACTGGGATCGAGGCAGCTCCGGCCAGGAGCAGCTGGAAAGCAGACGCCCGACCCACAGGCAGCACAGAGGCTACCCAGGGCTCGTGAGAGATCTCGAGCAGATTCAGGACTGCCCGGTGCCCCCTGGTACTAGGGCCTACTGTGTTTCCCAGCACCACGGGTCCCCTCCCTCCCTGCCGCCGCCCTGGCCTGGAGGCCCGGCCCCGAGCAGCTGCTCCTGCACACACTCTCACGGGGCAGCTGGGACAGACAGGTGGGGTCTTCCTGGGCAGCGCAACTTGCTAGGAAAAACCAGGCGCGGGGGCAGGAGTGGGAAGGTCCGTGACTCCCCACAGGCTGGAGCCGGAAGGGCCTGGGGGTGGGGGAAGCAGCGCTCAAGCCTCTGCGAATCTTAGAGATGAAAACCCTAAGCCCAGAAAAGCATGTGGGCGCGCCCAAGGTCAGCACAGCTCTACGTCTTGTCCAGTCCCGGGCCGCGTCCAAACCGCCATTCAACCATGACTTCCCGAATACGTCCTATGTGCTAGACTCTGCCTGCCTAGGTGACTCCCTGATGAAAAGCTTGCAGGCTGTGGGTGGGGGGCTCCCACCCCTCCACGCTCCCCTCCTGGCTCCCCTTGCATGAAGTGCTCTCCACCCCTGCCACTGCCAGGGAAGGTTCGAGGAAGAAAGAAAGTTAAAAAAAGTGGGAGAAACGCTAGGAAGGACCGGGGTGGGGGGGTGGAGAGGTCACAGCCTGGAGGTGAGGGGGACTGTGGTGAAGGTCACCCCAGCAGGGTGCTCAAGTAGGAGGAGCACCGTCCTGAGAGTCTGGGCCTCTCACTGGCAAAGGTGACCCGAGGACTCTGGGCCACCCACGCTTATCTGTGTCTCCTCCTTTCTCTTTATTACCAAATACATGTTCTCTGTAGAACACAGAAACAGAAAAATAAAAGGAAAGAAACAGAAGTCACCATGATCCTCCTAGGAAAATGATTAACTATTAATATCCGTCTAATCTTTCCTCTGTCCAAATATGGGATCCTTCTGTACCTGCCGCTTTTTTCCACTGAGTAGAGAAGGTGAACGTTTCTGCTCATTAACCATTGTCCCAGTCCCATCCTCCCTCATCGTTGTAGATCACACCATGTGCCCTGCGGACATGAGTGCATTCGACCAATTCCCCACCGGCGGCTGTTCCCCTTTTCTCACTGTGAGAAAACCCCGCAGCTGGGCCCAAGGCAGAGCAGTTCCAGCCCCCCGGGTGGGACAGGTTCTGGACCCCCACCTAGTGCTCCTTCTCCACACACCCCCCGCCCCAGCCCAGCAGAAGCAAAGACTCCTGCACAAAGTGGGGAGGGGTGGGGTGGCGGTGGGGGGGCCCTGCTCTTCTCCACAGCGAGTCCCAGGGACTCTCAGCTGGAATGGCAGTGAGGACATGGATAAATGCAGGTTCCCAGGCCCCGCACAGCAATTCTGAATCCACTGGTCCGGGGTAGGGCCTAGGGGCCTATATTTGGAGCAAGCCCCACCATGGCCGACCCCTGAGCACCTCGAACACAAGGAGAGCACCTGGGAGCCCGTTAAACCATGGGTCCCCGGGCTCCACCCCCAGAGATCCCGAGTCAGGGGCCGGGGGACACGGATTCTGTGTCGCTAACCTGTCCCCAGGTACTGCTGCCGCTGGCCCACCGGCAGGAGCATGGAACTAAAGCCAAGAGGGCAGCAGGTGCAGGCGACGGGCCCTCCGCCTCGGGGAACAATCTTCCATGGGTTAGACACCACGTCCCGCCACCCAAGGTGTGGTCCGTGAGCCACATCCCTCGGAGCAGATCTGGGAGCCCAGCCAGCCTCCTCGGGGATCCGCGTTTGCAAGCTGCCCAGGTGATCCGTGTGCCCATTAAGGCAGTGCCATGCTGAGCCGTTAACAAGCAGCATCCCACACCATCCTCCTGACACTCCCCAAAAGTAGGCCAGTGAGTCCCCTGATCTGACAGGTGCAGCTGAGGGGTTCAATGACTGGGTCACTGTCTCACAGGTACCACAAGCAGGAGCCGCGGCAGGAAGGGCGGCAGGAAGGAGGCGGCCCAGCTTCAGAGCCTGAGCTCCTAAGTCGGCCTCCCAGAGCTCCCGGGGCTCCCCGGCTGAAAACCCACTACCCGGGGCGGGGCTCGAACTCTTCACTCTACAGAGGGGCCATGGGAGGGGCCCTGGGAGACGGGAGAAGTCGCTCTGTAGCTCCCCCTGGGACCCGGTGAACCTGGGCCGCCCCCCCCCACCACCATGTGCTGTGCCCGCATTCCCCGCCCCCGTCTGCGGCACCGAGCCAGAGCGCAGGGCCTGCGTGGGGGTCCCTCCGAAGCCTCCAGGCTCTGCAGACACAGTCGGGGGGCAGGAAATGGGAAGTGGGGCGGAGGAACCAGGAACTCGGTTTGGTCTGAGGACGGTCTTTTTTCACAGCCAGACTCAGTTCTGTGTGCCTTTTGAACGGAAGTAGAGAACAGCTGGGCTCAGCCCAACGAGGCCGGCCTCTTTCAACCTTCCAGTTGCTGCCATTTCCAAGTACGACTTCAGAGGGATCCTGTAATTTATGCATCCCAGGATGCACTGCTCCAGCTGCTATACGCTGGGAGTTCGTTACACCATTAAGGTTAAACTTTTATAAAGTACAGAGCAGGTGGTGGGCTGGGTGCCCGGCTTAGTGACCGCTGCAGAAGCCTGCTGAGTAGGGTTCACCTGGGGAAGAGAGGGGGGCCAGGCTCTCCAAAGGGGCCACGAAGTGGGAGGGCGGCTCCAGAGAACAGGGGCCCTCCATCAGCCTGTTTATCGAATGGTACGGTAGGCCAGGCAGGCAGCATGGAGAAGAACCGGCGAGAGCTCAACCTTACAGGCAGGGGGCACGCAGGGTGGGAGGAACAATCCTGTGGGCGCCTGAAAGCCGCCTGCCAAGGCCGCAGGGGTGCGGGGTCTGAGGGGGTAGTTGGCTACAAGCCCCCGACGGCCTACACGGGGGGATTGACCGGGCTTCCTGGCAGTGGCGGAGGCCGCTCTCCCAGCAACAGGGTGGCCAAAGGGAGCCTTCCTTTTGTGGGAGCCCGCTCATCCTATGGCTCAGAGGGTCCCCCGACCTGATACGAGGTCAGAGAGCAAGAAGGAACACCCCGAGAGCAGGGCCCAGACAAATGAAGGTCTGAGTCCCAATCTGCCAGCGGCAAATTTATGGCCTTTAGCAGGTCCCTTCAATTCTCTGAGGAAGCTGAGGTCTTTGACCTGCCTCTCTCCTATAAAATACGAGGCCCTCCTTCCTGGGGGTGGGGGGGGGGGCACTGCCCACTGTCACTGGTCTTTGCATTCGACGCACTTCTACACGTAAAGCACTCAGTACCGTGCCGAGAGGACTGGCCAGGCAGCGTGTGCTCACGTTGCTGCCATTCCGTCTGTCCTGTCTGTCACAGTTCAGTCCCCAACCTGGGAACTCCCTGAGGACGAGATGAGAACTGTTATTCTCAGCTCCAGGCACAAGCTCAGCCTTCAGCAGGTGCTTGATAAATGTCCCGGGGAGACCCCGGTGGACACAGGGGGAAAACCATTCTCCACAGCCTGGCCCCCACCCCAGGGAAGGAGGCAGAGGAAGGCCAAGTTCTTGCCAAAGGTATGAAACTGAAGCGACCTCTTGAGACAAATTCCTTGACTTCCCAGAAGGAAAGAGACTCCAGATGCGGCGGTTTTCTGGCTCCAGGAACCGGGGGTTGACTCTGGCCTCCTTCTGCGTATCCTTAGAGCCGAAGAGGATTTGCTGGGACTGGCACGTCCAGCCTCGGTTGGGGCGCAGGGGGCTCACCGTGGCTGCCCACCCGCCCCCTTTGGCAGCAGGGACCTCGTCTGCAGCCCCGGGAGTGGCTGTCCGCCCGGCAGGCTCCCAGGCCTGGAGGTAGACGCTATGGGATTCTGGATTCGTCAAGGTTGCCGGTGCTCTTGGCCGAGGGGGCCGAGTTGTGACCCCCACCCTCAGGATCCAGTCTGACCCCCGGGCCAGCTTCCCACAGCCGAGCGCAACTGGAGGGGCTCAGAGACCACCACTCTGCACAAGAGGGTCGGAGGGTCTCTGAGGAAAGACACTGCCTTCCCCCAGAGGGCTCAGGGGAGGAAAAGATATACAAAGAAAAGCAGCCAGAAGGAACAGGTGCCAAGGGGAAGGAAACCAACCAGGAGAGGAAACAAAAGGAAGGGGGAGGGTGGGGGAGATGGGAGCCAGCCTAAAAGAGGGTTGGGGGCAGGAACAGGGTAAGATGCCAGAGGGAAGGTGGGACACTGCCAGCCCTGAGAAGTGGCCCAGAAGCGGGAGGGGAGAGGCAGAAGCCCAAGGGACTGGCCTGCATCGTAGGAGCCGTGTTAGGGTTGCCTGGCTGCAGAGGAGAAAGGGAGCAGCGTCAGTGAGGGGAGGGTCCTCTCAGCTTCACGCCCACCCGGGTTGACTGAGAAGAGCTGAAACAATCATGGTGATTAATGATAGCACGTAACATTTATCGAGTCCATACGATGTTCTCGGCACCGGGCAGAACTTCCAAGGGGGGATCTCACTGGCTCCTGACAGCAGCCCCGTGTGCCATATTCCATGAGGGCCCCCATTTTCGAGATGAAGAAACTGAGGCTCAGAGGTCCAGTGAGCTGGCCAGGCAGTAGGGGACTCAAATAAAGCTCCGTGTTTATGCTAACGTTCGCGCTTGCCGGCCTGTGCTACACTGAATTTAGAGAGAGAGAGAACGAGTCAGAGGTGGATAACCAAAGGAACCGAAGGGTGGCGGCGGGCAGGTACGGACTGGGAGGCCACCCCCGCGGGGTGACTGGTTCCCCACTGCTGAGCTGGGACGGGTCCGGACAGCCCCCTCCGCTGCCGGGCCCAAGGCCTCCGGCAGATTCTGCGGCCGGTGCAAAGCTGCAGCCGGACAGCTGTCCCAGGGCAGCGTGGGCGCGGGGATGAGGTGGGAGTTGGCCGAAGGGAGGGCCCGGGGAGCCTGATGTAATCCCCGAGGCAGAGAGTCCGAAACGGGAAGTGCAGCGGAACGTCACCCGACAGCAGCCGCCGCAGGCTTCCAACAGCCATGCCAGGCCTGCCTCCCCCCACCCTCAACCGTCTCAGACCTCTGCCCGCCTCTCCAGGCCCCCGGGGGCCCTGGCAGCCCGCGCTGAGCTCCCCAGGCTGATGAGAAAGCAGCGGACTCCTGGCCAACGCCCTGGGAACCCTGCCATCGGGAGGCGGCCGGCCTCACCACTTTCCGGAACAGACGCAGGGCTCACCTCTTCACCGGGCTTTCCGCGTATTTTGAGGGGTGAGGGGAGGTCCAGCAGCTGCTTGGCAAGCTATCCTCTGTCCTCACCAAACCTAGCCTGAATCGACCTAGTCAGGCTGCCCAGATGAGAGGGGTAGTAGGGCCCAGAGCCGCCAGCAGGGCCCCGTGCACTTGCACACGACCCAAGGACCCAGTGCGCGAGGGACCACCTCCAGGGACCCAGGGACTATTCAACCAACCTGGACACCACAGTGCAGCCTGGCACCCACTCTAGGGACCTCCCGCCCAGCTCTTGGCCACGCAGGGTCCTGAAGCAAGTCCTTGCCAGCTGGCAAGCCATGGAGTGCATCAGCCCACCCACGGCGGCTCAGAAGGTGGGTACGGATCCCCTGGCCTGGGTTTCTGTGTCCAGCCTGACGCATTCCTGGCCTTCGTGCCCCCTCTTAGAACTCACGCACAAGCAATCTAACCCCTGATTCCTACAGTGTCTTTCCTGCCCCTCATCACCTTTGACCATGGGCACAGCCGCTGAGGGAGAGAATAAATACCATGGTTGCTAATATACAAACAGGGCAACTGAGGCTCAGAGAGGCTGAATGACTCACCTGAAGTTGCCCAGCTGGGCCAGGAACAGAATCTGGGCCCAGGACCCTCCACAAGCCTTGCTGTCTCCCTAAAATCACCCATCCCAGGTGAGTGGGCGCTCCTGTTCCCCAAAGCAAGGGAGGGGGCCCCCATGCAGGCCAACACTTCCAGCCAGACGTGAGAAAGAGGATGATGTGGCCACAGGATAAACACACAGACGTCTGATAAATAAACAGGCCCACGGAGATGGAGAGAGAGGGAATGCAGGGAAAGAATCAATTAGCGCCCCGTATCTCAAGGCTGCCGGGGTCCAAATCCTGGTTCTGCCACCTATTAGCTGAGTGCCGAGAGCACATTGCTAAACCTCGTTTACAGAATGGGTTAACATCGCCTGCCCCTTGGGGTGCTCGTGAGGACTAAATGAGCTAACGCATGACAAGTGCTTAGCACGGTGGCAGGCCTGCCTAGCATCTTTGCTCCAGGAAGTGCTATCTGGTCCTTAATGTTAGTCTTCAATGAGGCTACGGACTGGGGGGGACAAGCCACCAACATTTAACTGCACATATTCTCGGGGCAGCTGCGGGCCCTAATGTTAGCTAGGCCAGCGCTGGAGTTCAGGGGAGCAGAAGAAAGGCTTCGTAGGCAAACGACCCGTGTGGGGCCCGAAGGAGAGGCAGGGATTGGAGAGGGGAGGCGAGGGTCCTGGGCTCACGCCTGGCTCCCCGTCGCCCTGCCGCCTGTCCCCCCTGAGCCTCCTGCAGGCCGAAGAGGTGAAAGAGTCAGCGAGAACGCACCAGGCCTGGTTAGGTCCCCCACGTTCCCAAAATGAAAACCATAATTATTATCACTACCACGCTGTGGCTGAGCAAAGCCTTCCAGACACAGAAGCCCTGGGCTCTGTTCGGACCCCCAAACCTGAGAGAGTCTGACGAAAGCCGAGGGCAGGGCTCTGTCCCCAGGGGTGACGGGGATGAGGACCGGAGAAGCAGCCCCACAGTGCTCACCCCACCGTGTGGCCGGCCCAGCTGGAGCAGCCGTGTGCTCACAAGTACAGGGTGAATTGTGTATAATGAAGGCACGTCAATAATAAATGAACCTCAAGTAAGTCCAGGAACATCAATCATAAATTAATTAAATGGCTCCAGGAGAGGCAACGACAAGGGGCTTTTTGGGGATGAACGAGGAGCGCCGCCCTGCCTCCCCTTCCCCAGCCTCGGCCAGCCCTTCCCCAGCCCCTGCTCCGCGGCCAGGAGCATCTCCAGGTGCAGGAAGTGGCGGCCCCCAAAACCCAGGTGAAGACAAGCCCCGTTCTCCTCCCACCTGCCCCCCAGCTCCGAGAGCTCACGAATGCTGCAAGGGTTTTGATGGAACTTCCCAGAATAGTAACCTCCTGGGCTGAACTCAGGCAGGCGAAATTTCAAGGGGTAATTTGGTGAGAAAATGATCAAACGCCTGGAAATAAATGCCAGGAACACTGGAACCCCCTCGATGGGTCCTCGGGGATGAGAACAGCCTTGCAGGCAGAACAGCCAGCCTCATGGGGGGCCCTAAGAGCCTCTCCTCCAACTCCCAGGCTGGAACAGACGGGAATCAAGACAACGGAAAGGCACGTGTGGGAAAGGCACCCCGGGCCAAGACTCCAGGGCCCAGCTCCGATCCTGGGCCTGGCCTCCGGGCCCATCCCCGGGCCCATCCTTACTGACCAAACTGACAGATCTCTTGGCTTCTTTCTCCCCTCCGTGATCAGGGAGGCTGGTCCTTCTCCTTTCCTCTGCAGGGCCCTCCATACCTGGGAACTGCCCTGGCGCCAGCTGGCCTCCCTACTCCCTGCTGCCCGATGCCTATGGAGGGAGGCAGTACCTACCTGCCCCTACCCTCTTGCTCAGAACGCTTTGGTGGCTGCCCATGTCTTCCACAGACCCAACCTGCAACCCTGCTCACACGCTCCCGGGGACCCAGCTCCAAGTCACTTTGCCAACCCTAGCCTTTGCTGCTTCCATCCCGTGCGCCCTGCGCTCAAGCCTGACCACAGCCCGCCGGCACCTCACGTTCCTGGCCACGTCCCCCATTGCTGCCACTTCCTCCACCACCACCTGGATGGCCCAGATTAAAGGCCATCACCACCCAAGTCTCTGCTGACCTCCCTCGTTCAAGTTCCTCAATCTCCTTTGACCTCTAGCGGCCCCTCTCCTGGAATTGTGGCAGAGACCTTCACGTCCGTATCTTCTCGATAGACCTCGAATACCTGGAGGGCAGAGTCTGCACCTCCAGGTTGTGGTGTGCCGAATTCTCCTCGGCGGCCTCACTGAGCCCAAACCACGGCAGGTGCTCAAGAGAGGACTACTGACGAATTCCAAGTGGGAACTGTCCCCAGGGGTCAGGACATTATTCCTGTGTAGGATTCTGTTGACAGATAAGCAAGATTCTATTCATGCCAAGGGCTGAGTGGAGCTAACTTCTCCTTATCAAGAAAAAGGTCACGACCTATGACATCTTCCTTGGTACTAACGTGTGCAGATCATGATGTAACTGCTTTTCTATAGAAAACATTCTGACTGTAAGAGCAAAAATGCCTCTGTGTGCGTGTGTGTGCGTGTGTGTGTGTGTGTGTATGTGTGTGTGTTTTCTTGCTTCCCTCATGATCTTTCCACTCACCAGACATTACTAGGTCGTGGAATTCTTACAACCACCCTGGTTGGAGGTTTTATTGTCCCCATCTTAGATGACGAGACTGAGGTATAGAGAGGTACGAGGATTCGAATCCGGGTCTGTCTGACCACAGAGCCCCAAGTCTTAATGCCCGCGGCCACCAGGCTCTCTTCTGCCGCCCGGGGGGACCAGCCCCAGCTGCCTTCCAGGGCGGCCCGAGCAGGAGCACGGATGCAGGCATGAGCGAACACATATGGGCGCTGGAGAGCCGCACCGGCCTGGGCTTCCTTCTAAGGAATACGGAGAAAGCAGAAAGGCTCTTTCCGTAGGAATCACAACCGGAGACGGTACCCACCCCCCAGCTGGAAGGCAACCCCCCCCCCCCCCGGCTCTCACTGTTCTCTCCTGCTCCGCCGGGCCCGGCAACGCCCCGCTCTCACACCCACTGACACTGGGCCAGCCAGACACGGGAGCCCACAAGTTCCCACACCACCAGGCGCTCCACACCCCCTCAGCCCGCACTTCCCACAGACAGCTACGGGCACACGCGGCTACACACACGTGCGATCCCCGGGCGGCCCTGCCTCAGAAGCAGCCCCACCCCTTGCTCATCTCAACCACCGGGCGGGCCCTGGGGAGGGCTTGAGCGGTCCAGCCAGACACCCTCACCCGTGGCCACAGCACTCCCCTCCGCCTCATTTCCTGGACCGCTCCCTCCACCTCCATGGCCAAGGTCCTCCCCTTCCCTGGGGGACCTGGGACGGGCCTGCAGTCTCCTGGGTCGTCCTCACCTACACACCCACTCCCCAGTCAGCCCCAGAGGGATCCAGCCCAGCCAAAGTCGGCATCAGAGAGGAAAAAAGAAAATCAAGATAAACGGTTTCCAGCCTTGCCCGCTGGGGAGGTAACCACATCCGGCAGTGTCCCGGGCTCGGCGGTTCTAAAAGATTTATCTTCCTCTGACCACACACTCGTGGATGTCTCCCCCGGCGCTCCTTGCTCGGTCCGCTAGCGCGCAGCGGAAAGCGGTTCCAGCGAGAAGCTGCACTCAGGTGGAGCGCTGGGCCAACAGGTGATTCAAGCCTGAGGTCCCCCTCTTGTCCCTGGCAGGAGGGCTGGGGGGAGGAGTGGCTTCCCGCGACAGGCGGTGCCTTCAGCTGTGGCCGGCTGGCCTGGCACGCTCAGCTCTGGTCCAGAATCCTCCGTCCAGAGATGCCCGATTCCCTGGCACCCCAAAGCAGAGGAGCCGGGCACCGGGATTTATGAGGCAGCTGAGGGACGAGGGCTGCCAGGAGCTGACTTAAGCAACTTTTGGAGAAACACGGACAAAGCAATGGAAATAGGACTGAGGTCCAGAGTTGAAAACGTCTCGGCTCCAGAGGGCTGCTTGTCCTTGATGTCCACGCCTGTGGGACTAGCCCCCGGCCCCAGCTGGAAGCTGCTCAAAAGCAGCATCTGTGCCCAAGGACAAGGGGTGATGACCTGGCTGGACTCCCTACTGGTTCCACCCGTGGAGACGAGGAGGAAAGCTCAGCTCTGCTTTTGGGGAACGGTAGGCCAACTCCTCCTCGTCTCCTCTCTGCCCCGCCTGCCACCCGGCTCCGCTGTGCAGAGTCCCCGCACCCCAAGCAGATGGCAAGGGGCGGCTGCAAAGGGCTCCCGAAGCCCAAGACCATAAGGCTGAGCCACAAATCAGAACAAACTGGGCCGAGGTGCGGCGGGTGAGCCGAGGGGACGTGCGCGCTGAGTATTCACAACGGGAGGCTCCAGGCTGCCTCTTAACGGGCAGGCTCACTCTGTGGAGAGCTCTCCAGGCAGGGGCTGAAGTGTGGGCCACTCCCAGGGGAGGCAGAGAAGGGCACCGCAGGGAGCCAGTGGGACAGGCCTGGGACCCCTCCCACCAACCTGGGAAGGAACGGTCCAGAAGCTCATGCCAGTGGCCGTGCAGCAGCCACAGGGGCAGGGTGAGTCCCAGAGCGTGCAAAAGTTAGCACACCGCCCTGGGTCTGGCGGAGCTGTGTCCTTCTTCTACCCACGAGGCTTGACACTGCAGCCTGGACTTGGGGCACAAACCTTCTGCCTCGGGGAGCAAGCCGGTAGCATGGGTTGCTGGCTAACACAGACACCCGCGTGGAGTGCTTGAGCAGTGGGCCTGAGCTCATGGGGTCTGTTGTCAGCAGCTAGGCCCCTGGAGGTGGGAGGCAAAGCAATTCGCAGCCACCCTCACCTTCCCCACGTGGGAAGGCCCTTCAGACAGAAATGGGGCCATGTGGGGTGAGACGTCCTGGGGAATCTGTGCCACACCCCTCGGAGGGTGCCCATATCCCCCTTCTCCTTGTCCCCGTGTCCCCTGGCTCGCCCCAGGGCCCCAGCCTCTCTGGCAGGCCCACCCAGCCCTGCGCCCACTCTGGTGGCTCTGACCCACTTTACTTTCCAGAGGCCACAGCCCCAAAAAATGCTGATGCGACTGCTCCCCACCCCCATCCTCAGAACCTGGAGCCAAAGGAAATTCTCAAGAGAAGACACACATGCTTCCAAGTCTCCCCACCAGGTCCCTCAGATCGGTCAGCCACAGACACGTCCCGGCCCTGTGCGGCCACGAGGCGCGTCTGCAGCGCAAGCAGGGGCTTCCTCTCGCTCGGGCCGCTCCTGCAGGACACGCAGCACCGCTGCTGCGGCCGAACGCTCGGGACCGTCCTCGGGAGACCTGGGGCCTGGTTCCAGCTCTGCAGCTGACTCACAGTGCCAACAGATCCCACTTTTCCCCCACCAGGAGCCTCTACACTCAGGGCCTCTAATTCCCTGTGACAGGCTCTCGACCTTCCGGCAGCCTTCCTCCCCAGTCACATCCCAGGCCTCTGCTTCTACCGCCTCCCTCCCTGGTCTCCCTACCTGGCGAGGACCTCCGACCTTTGCTCAGCCTTTCACTGTTTACAGAGGGTTGCCATGTGCACCATTCCTTTCCTCCTCCACGACCACTTGGTGACACGGATCTGAGAGGTAAAGTCACCCGCCCAAGGTCACACAACTAAGACTGGAGTGTCAGTCTTCTGGCTCCAGGTACACTGGATGACACGCCAGCTTTAAGGAATCTCAGTGGCATCTCCAAGCACCCACCTTGGCAAACGAGCTGTCATCCACCACCCTAGTCTCCCACACCCTCCATGTCATTCTTCTGGTCTCCTAAAGTCCTTCCCCAGGCCCAGCCCAAGTTCACCCCATTTATTCTTCTACCCCGTTTCCACTGCCCCCCAGAGATCCACAAAGTCCTAAAGGTGTCCCCCACATCCAAAGACTTCCCAGGAGTTCTGCAAATTGTCCCTCTGCAAGGTTGACACCACGTGAGGCCAAGTGAGACCCTCACCCAAAGCTTCCCAAAGACCGGTGGGAGCAGATGCAATCCTGGCACACGCCCGGCGGCTGCAGATTCATCTTTCAAGTACCCTCCCCGCCCCCAACGATCCTCTGGACCCAAAGGCTTCCAAGCATCAAAGAAGAGAGGCAACTCCCAGATACCCTGGAGTGAACCATCAACCCAAAGTGAAGACGGGGCCCGGACAGTACAGATAAATGGTGTACCACCTTTGCCCGTGCTCTGACACAGGTCACCTCTCAGTCCTGCACATTTCTCGTGACACATGTTCAAGTATAGTGATCGCAGCTGAGAACCATCCCCCCGCCCTTCCTCCTTCTCCGAAGCCAGATGAATACACGAGCCCAGGAAAATGCTAGTACCTGGTCAGGTTTCCATCTGGGTCACCGCTGGGTTCCTCGTGGTAGAAGCACCTCCTGGCATCTCTTTTTCAGGTTCATTATAAAGGACACCAACCCTCTCCCAGCCTTTCTCCTCCTCAGTCTGGGGTACCCAAGAGAGATTAAAAGTGGGCTCCGGTGACAGAGGCCATGCCCTTCATCATCACCAGAGTGGCAGGATGGACATTTACCCTGCCCATCCACCGTGCTCTGGGAGCCACGGAGTCTCCCCGCAGCACACGGTGCCAAGGCCATTTCTCACAGTCACACCAGGAACTCCTGTCATGCCGAGGACACCCATTCTCCAAGTCCAGGTGCCATCATTCCAGACCATGTCAGGCCAGAACCACCCAACACGCTAGCACCCATGCCAGGTGCACCGCCACGCGCCTACGAACTGGCCACTGTCACCCCAAGCCAGTCCTAGTGCTGTGCCCACCACCGACCTGCGCGGAGGGCTGCACCCGCCTTACACCTGGGCGGCCACCGCCACACCAGGGTGGGGGTCAGTCTTCTGACACCCGTGCCAGGGAAACCACGCTGCCTGTGCCAGCCCCACGCTGCCCACGCCCGCGCCACGGGTGTCACCATCCCTGCACCGGTGCCAGGAGCTCCACGGTTCTCACACCTGCCACCGGCGCTCGGGGCAGCCGCACCTCTGCCGGCGGACCCGTCGGGCCGGCCACCGTGCGCCCTGAACACTGCCCGGCCCGTCGCGCCGCTCACACCGCGCCCGCGCCCGGGGCCCGGCCCGCCGCGCCCGCTGCCCTCCTTACCTCCCGCCCTCCGCAGGGCTCGGCCCGCCGCCGCCGCCGCGACCGCCACCTCCATCCTGGGCTCCCCAAGGCCCCGATTCACTAACGCCGCTTCCGCAGGGCGCCGGCGCCGGCGCGAAGGCCGCCTCCGCCCCCCGGGGGACGCTGCGTCCTTTACGTAAACCCCACTCCGCCGCCAGCGGTGACCATGGCGACGGTCGTGGGGCCGCAGCGCCCCCTGGTGCCAGGGAGGGGAGCGGCGCCGAGGCCGGGGCCAGCCGAGTCTTCCGCAGGCGCGGGCCGCTGCGTGGGGGCGGTGGGCGCCGGGCTCCCCGGCCGCGGAGGGGGCTCCGTAGGCGGCCAGGAGGGGCAGGACCCGCCCTGCAGCAGGCGGGGAAGGGAGCGCCTGGGTCCACCTCCTTCAGGCCCCGCGTGACCGGGTGTAGCGTGGGAGAGGTAAAAAAGCAAGTAGGATCACTGGAGAACTGGTTCATTTAGGGGGAGGAAAGGGAGAGATGGGTTCCACCTCCTCGGTGGGGTGGGGTGACTGAGTGGTCCGTGAGGTGTCGGAACACTCCATCACTTGTGTCCTGCCCCCAATCCTGCCTGGCATACAAAGGGACCCTTGGTCAATTGTGAATTCCTGGTAAATGAAGAAAATCTCCCCTCCTATTTGGCTTCACACACACACACACACACACACACACACACACACACACACACACACCCATTCATTCAAGCTGTAAATCACTTAATACACCTTTCCTGAGAGCTACTCTTGAGATGGGAGCACTACGGGCCCTATGCACTGTGCTAAGGAGGGTGGGGAGTGGGGAGACTGAGTGGGCAGAGAGAAGCAGAAGCCAGGCCCTGCCCTCAGGGAGCTCAGTCTACCGGGGAGTGGACAAACCGCAATTCAGGGTGTTGGTGGGTGGGAGCTAAGTAGAAAGGGCTCCTTACAAGGGGCATTTGTAGGCAAGCCCCGGGGGAGGGAGCTGGGTCTGGAGAACCAGATGACCCAATTGGGTCTCAAAGGTCCAGTAGAAATTCCTCGGAGGCAAAAAGGGGAGTAATGTGTTTCTGCAGGGGAAAGGCCTCTGCTGCCATCCCAGGAAAACAGGGTGATGGGGTGGGGGGGTAGGGGGGGGTCAGTCCCGGCAGGAGCCTCAGTGGAGAAGAAGCAGCTATGTGTAAGGGGGTCTGACGTGAAGCGTCAGCCTGAAAATTACCTGGACACTCAGGTCTGAAGTGAGACTGAGTCCAGAGCAGAAGCTACTTCTAGAAGGAATTCTGTGTTACTTGTGTTATTTTGAAGGCAAACTCCAGCTTAGGTTAAAAGGAAAAAAAAAAGGAAGAAAATGGGATTGGCGGGGGAGCAAATAGTGAGATGGGGTTCCTGGGAGGACTCAAGAAAATATTGCACCCCCACCCGGCCTCAGGAAGGGCAGGGGTCAGGGAGGCTATAAGGACTGACTGTATCACTAACAGTTTAGGGACCTTTACCAGATCCCTGTAATTAAACAGAATCAAAGCTGCCAAATCTATTGTGTCTTGGTTCCAAGTTCTAGGTTCCCAGAAGAAAGAATCTTATTGGTCCACCTTGGGCCATGATCAATCATAGTAACTACATTCCACCCCTTAGCTGCCCTGTGCACACAAATTCGCATGCATACACACACACACACACACACACACACACACACACACACCCTCCTTCCATTCATCCGAATGAGTTCCAATATTCCACGGTCAGGGTCGTGGTTAAGATCCAAGTCCAAGATTTTCAAGGTGATGTCCATTTCTCCTCAAGTCTACTCTCCTCAAGTGAGTCCATCTGGACATCTAACAACTGAATTAAAGGGCACATTTAACCACCACCCACCTGTCTTAAATTTTCCTGGTTGAAGTGTATCATTGACACCATCAGGACCGTGTTGGAAATGCAGGCTCTCAAGCTCCAGGTTTCTCAGCAGGTTAAGATCCCCAGGTGATCTGTGTGCACATTGAAGTTTGACATAAATATAACTTTGACTTAACTGTTGTTATAAAAATTAGGGGGAAGGAAAAGGAAAGATATGAAAAATATTTTTTAATTGCGATCATTGCTATGTAGAAAGAAAAGGAGGGAGGGCTTAATGATTTCATGCTCAGTGCCTCCAGTAACCAGCAAGAAAACACAAGGAGGGGGTGGAACTCTTTATTTTTGCAACAGTTGCAAACTCCTAAAAGGTGTTTATGACTTCTGTCCTCTGACTCCTTATTTCACATTCCACTGGCCTCCCGCCTGCGTCTCCTCGGGTCAGGATTCTTCGCCTGGTGAACTGACCCGTCTTCATCCTTGGGGGCCGGAGCCACGGGTGATCGCAGCAGTAAAGCATCACGACACGCTTCCATCTACATTTACCACTGAGCAGGATGATGTAGGAGGTGCTCCTTGGGGACCCCCGGTTCCACCCCTACACCCTCTCCGTGCGTGTGCGTGTGCGTGTGTGTGTGTGTGTGTGTGATGATGATCCCCAAATGGCCAGGTGGCGGTCTCAATTTCCAATTCAATGGGGCCATAATGGTGCCTCCTGGTGGAACTGTTCTTTCCTTCAGTTCTAAAGACAATCAAAACCCAGAGCTCTCTGAACAGGAAGCAGACAGAAGACATTCTGGTGATGGCGAGAGTCCCCACCATCATTTCCACCCCCACTTCTGAGACCTTTTGGAAGAAGCATCCCGGAACAGGGGTCTGGTTCGGAGCATGTACTGCCTAGGGGCCCGGCCCGGACCAGCCGCCAAGCTGAACTTTCTCTGCTCCAATGCCCTGCTTGCCCTTGCCTGCGAGTGCCTTCAGGCCCAATCCTGAGTGTTTGGCCAGGTGTCTTTGGCGACAGCGACCAGTGCTGTGAGCAGACCGAAGCTGGGAATGCGGGAGGAGGACAATAGCGAGGCTGCCAGAAGGGGCCATGAGCCACAGACAGGTCCTGGTCCAGCTGCCAGGCTGTGTTCTCTCAGCTCGGTGCCAAATTCGCACTCTGGCCTCAGTTTCCCTCTGGGTCCCAGTGGGGATAATAACATGGCTCCTCCTCCCTGGGGGGCTGTGCAGATTAACTAATTAATGAGTGTGACATCGTCTGCTTCCACAAAGGGGCTGATTAAATGCTGAGTGTTGTTATTAGAGCCACAGAGGGTGTGTGACAGGCAGCGTCGACTGGAGACCGATCTGCTCCCCTCGCCTCCTTCCCACCCCCTTCCTCCGTCTGCCCCGTGCTCTGCAAGCTGAACATTTTGCAAGACAAAACCAAGATGATTTTTGGCACCCCAAAGGCAGCGTATAACTTTTGCACGTTTCCCCTGTACTCGAATGTGAGTCATGGCCGAGCTCCATGGCGTAACCTGTCGCCAACAGCTGGCACAGCTGGGCCCTGCCCCAGACTCTCAGCTCCCAGCAGCTGCAGAATGGGACGGCTGGGCCAGCGATCACATCAGGGCAGAGCCGCCGGCAGGAAGACAACTGCAGCATTCCGGAGCTGGGCACCAAGCCCCCGATTGCACTGCCCCGTGATGCATGGGACTCAGTGACCACCTTTCCACGCAGCCTGAGGGAGGGAGGGCCAACACGGCACACGGGCTTAAGGTTGGGGGGACTCAAAGCATGCAGGGTTTTAAAGTATAGAGTATCTGCTCATGGCTGCGGAAGATCCAATGACTCTATTTTAGCTTAGATGCAGGGTATAGGATAACTGGATGAAATCACAGCTCTGGGGCATGGTGACTTTAGCTCTAGCTTCTTCCCAGGTGCAAAAGTCTGGAGAGGCCCCTGAGTGTGGTCGTGGATGTGACTGTCCCCGTAGCTGTTGTGAGATGCCAAGTCCCCTTCCCTGAGGGTTGTCGGGTGCTGGCTCCCGCCTGAGTCTCAGTACCTGTGTTGGGGTGGGAAGGAATCACTCGGTCCCATCACCAGGTAAATAAGCCTGCAGCTGACAAGCAAGGGGAATATTGTTTACCCAAATAGCGCAAACTCAGCCTGCCTGGGGAGGTGAGAGAAGAGCTCTCGGGAGGCTGAGCTGACAGACTCCCACAGGGAGAGAAATGAGCCGGTTGTGAGGGCCAGGGAATGCATGTGAATTGGGGTTTAGGGCACCTGGAGCCAGTTTTGGATTATCCAGGGCCCCTACTGGCAGGATTTCAGCCCTTGTTCCCTCTGTAAACTGCTGCCTTCCCTGCCTTCTTGTTCCTTCTGCTATGAGATACAGGAATGGGTCATGGGTGCAAATAGCCTGGAAATGGGGGCTGGACCACCCAGGGATTAAAAGGCCAGCCACCACTGGGATGTGCTGAGGTCCGGTGTAAGAAGCAAGTTGTAGAAGGAGGAGGAGGAGGAGGAGGAGGAGGAGGGGGAGGAGGAGGAGGAGGAGAAAGTTGTTCCCGCCCCCAGAGAGGGGAGCCTACAAGCCCACACCTTTTACCTGAGCAAGTGCAATTTGCAGAGTCTCAACAAACCCTTACAGTGACAGGGTATCCACGGGGTGGTGAAGGAGGTGATGGCAAAGGTGGTTTGGGTGGAGGTGATGATAGGGAGAAGGACTGATGGCTTCCAAGGGGAAGTACTAGGAGGCTTTTCTATTCCTGCCTCATTCTCCATTCACTTGGGTATCACCAGCATTTTGACTGTAATTCCCAGAGGACTGAGGGATCCTTGCATCTCATTAAACCAGCCTATTTGTAAGTGTCTGCTCCCTGATGGGTATTGTAGTAACTAGTTTTTCTCTTTGGGGCACTGGGGAACTACGGGAGTATAAACACAGATATCTCAGGGGACAGCTTGCGTGCTTACTGACTAGGGCAATTCATTTGCACTTTCTGGACACTTTCTAGACACAAATAGCAAGAGAAGAGGATCTGTCCCCTTGAGGAAGTTCATCCTTACACCCATTCACCCGGCCACTCCTTCCCCCAACTGCCTCTTCGCCCATCCATCTTGCCACTCACCTGTTCATCCACCCACTCACCCTTCTACCCAGTCTGTCCATTACCCACCTACCTACCCATCCATCCTTCTGCCCATCCATCCATCCACCCATCCATCCACCCATCCAACCACCGGCTCCTCTATCCACCCACACAATCCATCTACTCATTCATCCATCCACCCATCCACTCATCCACACATCTGTCCATCAACTCTTTCCTACATCCTCCCATCCATTTATCCAACTATATCCTAAATCACGTCTTTTGGGTTCCTCCTTCTAACTGTCTTTGAAACTACCCACTTCTATCCATTTCTACCGATCTGGGACACTTTTGTCTCTCTTCAGGGCAACTGCAACAGATTCCTCTCTGCTCTGACTGCTCATCTATTTTCTATTCAATAAATAGAGTGACCTTTTATAAATGGACATCAGATTATGTCATGTCATTTCTTAAAATCTTGCTGTGGTTTCCTATTGCTCTTAAAATATATACTCCATTTTTTTGGAGTATACAGTCAAATGTACAGCTTGCAGAAGATGCAGAACGTTTCCAATTCCTGGCGCAGACAATACCCACCAGCACCACCCAGAAGTAATCACTATTCGGACTTCTATGTCGTAGACTGGTTTTGTTTGTTCCTGAATTCTTACAAATGGAATCATTTTTTAAAGGATTTACCCATGGGGTGCCTGGGTGGCTCAGTCGATTAAGCAACTGCCTTCGGCTTGGGTCATGATCCCAGGGTCCTGCGATCAAGCCCCACATGGGGTTCCCTGCTCAGTGGGGAGCCGGCTTCTCCCCTGCCTGCCACTCCCCCTGCTTGTGCTTGCTCTCTCCCTCTCTCTCTCTCTGTGTCAAATAAATAAATAATCTTTAAAAAAAAAATAAAAAACTTATTTATTTGAGAGAGAGAGAGTTTGGGGCACAGGGGCAAAGGGAGAGAGAATTTCAAGCAGACTCCAAGCTGAGCATAGAGCCGGATACGGGGCTTGATCTCACTAACCTGAGATCCCAAGCCAAAACCAAGAGTTGGATGCTCAACCAACGGCACCAGCCAGGTGCCCCTCCTACAAATGGAATCATATACAGATGGTCCCCAGCTTACCATGGTTCAATTTAAGATTATTCAACTTTACAATGGTACGAAAGCAATACACATGCAGTAGAAACCATACTTCAAGTTTTGAATTTTGATCTTTTCCCGAGCTAGCGGCATGCAGTGTGATCCTCTCTTATGATGCTGGACAGTATTCAATCAATTACATGAGGAAGGCAACAATTTACTATAAAACGGGCTTCGCATGAGAGGATTTTGCCCAACTGGGAACTAATGTAAGTATTCTGAGCACAGTTAAGGGAGGCGACGCTAACCTATGATGTTCAGTAGGTTAGGTGTCTTAGATGCATCCTCGATTTAATGATATTTTCAATTTAGGTTGGGTTTATTGGGCATAACCCCACCATAAGTCAAGGAAGATCGGTAGTACATACTCTTTTCTGTCTGGCTTCTTCGGCTCAACATTAAGTCTGTGAGATTAATCCATGTTATGGTGTATCAGTTACTCATTCTTTTTTTATTACCATGTAATATTTCATTGGGTGACTATACGATGATATGTTTGTCTCTTTTGCTGTTGATGGATATGTGGCCTCTTCTGGTTTGGGGCTCTAAGGAATAAGGCTGCTATGAATATTCTTGCACAAGTCTTTTGGTGGACATTATGCTTATTTCTCTTAGACAGTGTGATGGATTGAATTATGGCCCTCCAGTGATGTCACATCCTAATCCGCAGAGCCTGTGAATGAGTTACATTACACGGCAAAGGGGGAATAAGGCTGAGGATGGAATTAGGTTTGCTAAGCAGCTGACTTTGAGATGGGGAGATTATCCTAGGTTATCTGGGTGGGTCTACTGTTAATTACAAGGGTGTCCTTATAAGTAGAAAAGTGAATGAGTGAAGCAGCGAGATGGTGGCGAGAGACTCGAACAGCCATTGCGGGCTTTGAAGATGAATCAAGGAATGAGGATGGCCTCTAAGAGCTGGGAAAGGCAAGGCAATGGATCATCCCCCCGGAGCCTCCAGAATGAACGCAGCCCTGCCAACACCTTGATTTGAGCCCAGTGAGACCCATTTTGGACTTCTGACATTCAGAACTATAAGATAATAGATTTGTTTTTGCTTTAAGCCACCAAGTTTGTGGCAATGTGCTGTCAAAGCAATAGGAAATTCATACAGGCGGATGGGTAGGCGTGGAATTGCTAGGTCCTAGGATGGGCTAACGACTCAAATTCTTTTCACGGTCCCCACCACCCAGCACGTCTGGTCCTGCCAGCAGGTGCACCCCCATCTCAAGCTACTCTCTGCTCTGTCCTCCACTCTCCGGCCACATGAGCTTACACCAGCCACACGGTTCCCCAGAGGTCTCTCTGCGAGTGCCGTTCCCACTGTTGGGTGCACTCCCTCCCCCACTCCTTAGATACCAGCGCCCAGGATACGTCCTCGAGGACGGAGATCAGTTTCCTTAACTGATGTGTTCTTTTGCCATGGCATGTTCCTTTAAGAAATCCAGTCTTGCTCCCTCCTCCCACCCCGACTTAAAAACTCTGGGTGGGCAGACTCTGGGTCACCGCGGTGTCCACAGCCCGGCATCTGGTACCCTGCACACAGTAGGCCCACAGCAACTACCAGCTCAGTGTTGAATGAACGCTTTCTGTTTGAGAGGCAGGGAGAGTAGTTGCAGGGAGGAAGTCAGAGAGGAGGAGGAGGGGAGAGGCAAGAAGACAGGAGGAGAGAGGGCAGACGAGACCGAGAGAGAGAAGCGTACACTGCAGAGACCAGTGGCCCATGTTCTGCCCCTGCTGCGGTCTTGGTTCGCCAGTATCCCCAGGGCAAGAAGACTCTCGAAAAACTTTTCATGTGGATCAGACCCCCAGGACGGAAATGATCTCTTCGTGAGAAAGGCCCTGTATCCCTTTACAGACAGCTAGATGATGCCTTCCGGGGACCTGTGTGACTCATGCTCACTGCCTTGGAAACAGTCGGCCCGGCCCCCGAGGCAGGAGGGATTTATAAGTAGGCGAGGTGACCAAGACTCGGAGAAGGACGGTGACTTGCTCAAGCCTCCCCCCCCCCCCCCCCGCCACGTTAGAATCAGAGCTGAGACCCAAAACAGGGCTCCCCGAGACAGGTCGGTGGTGAGCTGGGGTGGAGTTGCCAGATTTAGCAAATAAAAAAACCAGATGCCCAATTACACTTGAATTTCAGGTGAACAACAAATAATTGTTTTTAAGACAAACGTGTCCCAAATATTGCATGGACATGTACAGAATTACTGCCGTTTATCTGAAGTGCAGATGAACCGGGCGGGCATCCTGTATTTTATCTGGCAATCCTAGGTGGGGGTCAGGGTGAGGGTGGGGCTGAGGGTAAGGTGGGGATTAATCTCTGCTCCACACCGAGCAGGCCTTTCCGGGCACCCGCGTCCCCGGAACACACAGCCTGCTTGTCCCCTGGATGCCCTCTGACCTCTTTGGCCTCCTTGAATTGCCTTCCGTGGCCACTGAGCAGACTCCAGCCTTCTGCGAGGTCAGTGGTCCTCAGCTTAGCTCGTTAGACGCATCTGCCCAGGCTGCCCCCCAGGCCGGTTACAGCACAATCTCTGGGGGTGAGACTCGACATCAGGAGGTTTGAAAGCTCTCTGGGCGCTCCCAGCCTGCAGCCGAGTCTGAGAACCACGGTGCTAGTAGGACCCCCCGTTTGTTCGGCCCGGGACCTCCTGAAAGAGCCCTGGGGGCCGCTCCCGTCTCCACTGCTCCCTTTTGCAAGCCGCTCTGCGCCAGGCACTTCTGCCCTCCCTCCTCTCAGCCCTTTCTGCTCGATCGTGAGGAGTTTCAGTTTCCGAGAAAGAGGGTTTCTGTCTCTCCCCAGGCTCATCAGGAAAGCAGGGGTAGGAGCCCCCCATTTGGGATCCCTGTGCCCCTGACATGCTGCCCACAGGCGATGGGGTCTGGAGCACTCAGGGGGAGCCACTTGGGGTCCCAGGATAAAGGCCAGGCAGAAAGCAGGGTGTCCTTTGAGCTGATTTCTTTGTTCTTGGAGCCCAGTCCTTGAGGTGGGGTTGGAGCTACTGGCTGTGGGTCTCTGTACCCCCACGTCTCTCCTCAATGGTACACGTGCTTGTGACTATCAGTGTCTATTTTCCCACTAGACCCGACCCAAGGAGGGTAGGGGACCTGTCAGTCTTCTGTGTCCCCAAGGATTGCCTGCTGGCCAGACCAGGGTCTCAGTTCACATTGGAGTAATTGATGGATGAATCCCTAGCAATCATGAACTCCAACCCCCACCCAGATGAAGACACGGAGGCACGGGGAGGGCAGGGTACTCACCCCAGTTGTACAGCATGACTGAGGCCATTAGGACTCAAACTCGAAGCTCTAATTTCCATTCCAGGACCCCATCCATTTAGTACCACTAGGCTCCCCCCAACCCCCCATCCCTCCTGCCCCACCCCCCCTCAGCCTGCTTTGAGGGGTCAGCTTCTCCTCCACTGAGGATTACTGTCCCTACCCCCGCGCCCCCCCCCCCCCACGCACTCTCTCTCTTTCCAGGGCTTTCCTTTCTGGGAAGGGTCAAGCTGACCCTGGCAGTGGGTGGGAAGACAGGCAAAGGCGGGAGGAAAGCTATATTCTGTGGGAGACACCGGACGTCCCTCTAGCCAGAAGTCTCCTCTGGCAGACAGACTTCTGGACGAAGGAGCCCCGCGGAGGGGGTGGGGTGAGCTGGGACTTCTATTTTGATAGGCCTGCCATCATGAACTTTACCCCCTCTCCTGCCTCCTCTGAGAAAGTACTTCTTGGCTACCCAGCTCCCAGCACCTGCTTCTCCCAGGCCAGGCCTGAATCAGGAAGGTCAGCAAGCAGGCTTCGGGGCCGAGAAAGCTGGCTCTAAAGTCCAACCCCCAACCCCACTTTTCTGGCTGTGAGACCCTCTTTGAGGCTCAAATTTCCTAGTCAGGAAAATGGGTCTAATCGTACTGCCCCGGTGAGGCAGTGATAAGGATTCCAGGCCTGGCGCGCTCAGCACATAGTAGGTGCTCAGCCAAGGGGCTTTTCCTTCACCCCGGGCTTTTGGGGACAAACGTGAGCATAGTTAGCAGAAACTCCACACTGATCCCCAGATCAGACAGACTGATATCACACATCCCCTCCTGAGGTGTGAGTCAGAAGGTGACCTTTTTGGTAAATTTATGTCTGACAGCGGCTTCCTAATGGGCTCTAAAGTCGCTTTCAGAGACTTCCCTGCCTTTTGAAGCCGGTGTCCAGAGGGTAAGCATGCTTTTGCTCCGTAGGGCACTGGAGGCAGGTCTGCCGTGGGTCTCCCTGGGAGAGCAGATATCAGAGGGCACAGAACCAGCCGGGCGAGGAAACCACAGGGCTGGCTTTGGATCGCAGACTCCCTCTCCTTCATAGCTTTTAAAACAATTTTTTAGGGGTGCCTGGGTGGCTCAGTTGGTTAAAGCACCCCACTCTTGATTTCAGCTCGGGTCATGATCTCAGGGTCGTGAGATTGAGCCCCGCCTGGGGCTGGGCGTGAAATCCTCTTAAGATTCTCTTTCTCGGGTGCCTCAGTGGCTCAGTGGGTTAAAGTCTCTGCCTCCGGCTCAGGTCATGATCTCAGGGTCCTGGGATCGAGCCCCGCATCGGGCTCTCTGCTCAGCAGGGAGCCTGCTTCCTCCTCTCTCTCTGCCTGCCTCTCTGCCTACTTGTGATCTCTCTCTCTGTCTGTCAAATAAATAAATAAAATCTTAAAAAAAAAAAGATTCTCTTTCTCCCTCTTTCTCTGCCTCCCCCCCTTTCTGTCTCTTTCTCCCTCTCTAAAAAAAAAACACCATAATTTGTGTACAGCCGACACACAATGTTACGTTAGTTTCAGATGTGCAACATGGTGATTTGACAAGTTTATACATTATGCTGGGCTTACCTCAACTGCGGCTGTCATCTGTCACCATCCGATGCTATGACAATATCACTAACTACGTTCCCTGTGCTGTGCCTTCTAGTCCCGTCACTTATTCATTCAGTCCATAACTGCAAGCCCATGTCTCCCACTCCCCCTCACCCATTTTGCCCATCCCCCAGCCCTTCTTAGCCGTTAATAAAAATTGTGTGTGTGTGTGCGCTAAAATGTACATAACATAAAATTGACCATCTTAACCATTTTTAAGTGTACTGTTCAGGGGCCCTGAGTACATTCACATTCCACGCAACCATTTCAAGAACTTTCTAGTCATCCCATCCTGAAACATTACAACCATTAAATCCGAAGTCTCCATTCAACTACCATTCTGCTTTCGGTCTCTTTGAATTTAACTACTGTAGGGACCTCCTACCAGTACACTCATATAATATTTGTCTTTTTGGTGACTGGCTCATTTCACTTAGCATAATGTCTTCAAGGTCATCCTTATCTTTTTAAGTTTTTTTCTTTTTTTTTTTTTTTAATGGGGAGGGGGGGAGGGGCCGAGGGAGAAAGAAAATCTTAAGCAGGTTCCATACACGGTGAGGAGCCTGACACGGGGCTCGATCTCACAAGCCCTGATATCATGACCTGAGCCAAAATCAAGACTCAGATGCTTCACCCACCAGGCTACCCAGGTGCCCCAAGGTCATCCTTATTGTAGCAGGTGTCAGAACAGCATCTTGGGGCACCTGGCTGGCTCAGTTGATAGAGCACTCAGCTCTTGATCTAGGACTCCTGAGTTCGAGCCCCACACTGGGTATAGAGATTGCTTAAATACATAAACTTAAAAGAGCCAAGATGCCCTTCAACAGACAAATGGATCAAGAAGATATGGTCCATATATACAATGGAATATTATGCCTCCATCAGAAAGGATGAGTACCCAACTTTTGTTTTAACATGGACTGGACTGGAAGAGATTATGCCGAGTGAAATAAGTCAAGCGGAGAGAGTCAATTGTCATATGGTCTCACTTACGTGTGGAGCATAAGGAAAAACATGGAGGACATTGTGAGAGGAAAGGGAGGGATGAATTGGAGGAAATCGGAGGGGCGAAGAACCATGAGAGACTGTGAACTCAGAGCAATGGACTGAAGGTTTTGGAGGGGAGAGGGTGGGGAGTTGGGCGAGCCTGGTGGTGGGTATTGAGGAGGGCACGTATTGCATGGAGCACTGGGTGTGGTACATAAACAATGAAACTTGTAACACTGAAAAAATAAAATAAAAGTATTTGGGGAAAAAAATTAAACAATCAAAACAGGAATCACCTCAAGTCAACTTTTATTTGAGGTCATGGGAAACTCACTATCTAGTCTCTAATAGAATTATTATAAAGTAGTGAGTGTGCATAATATTTCAAGAGAGAAAGACATATGAGAGTTTTCTGGTATGGTCTGTTCTTTCATAAAAAAAAATACATAAACTTAAAAAAGAAAAAGAATTGCATCTCTTTTTAAGGCTGAATAATATTCCATTGTATATGTAAGCCACATTTCATCCATCGGTGGGCATTTAGGTTGTTTCTACATTTTGGCAATAATAACGAGAATAATGTAACATGGGTGGACAAAAATCTCGTCAAGTCCCTGCTTACAGTTCTTTGGGGCGTGTATTTATGGTAAAAGAAAAACTGAGGCATGTTAAAAATTTTAAGAGTTTGGGCAAAAATTGATTTAAATCAGGCAGCGTCCAATCTAGCAGATAGAAAAGAGTCTGAGGAGCTGTCCAAATGAAAGACTTTTGGGGCACCTGGATGACTTAGTGAGTTAAGCGTCTGCCTTCAGCTCAGGTGTTGATCTCAGGGTCCTGGGATCAAGCCCCGCGTCGGGCTCTCTGCTCAACAGGGAGCCTGCTTCTCCCTCTCCCTCTGCTGCTCCTCTCTACGGCTTGTGCACTTTCTCTATCAAATAAATAAATAAAATCTTAAAAAATATGAAAGACTTTCATAGGCAGAAGGGAGTGGGAACAAGGAAAAGTGGATTGGTTACTGCTAAGTTAGTTTCCTTTAGGGGATGGCAGGGGAATATCAGGGAGATTACTAACGAGTGCTAGTCAGGTGAGTGCTTTTTTTTTTTTTTTTAATTTTAATTTAAGTTAGTGAACATCCAGTGCAGCACCAGTTTCAGAAGCAGAATCCAGTGATTCATTACCTACCAGGTGATTCCTGATTGCCTGGCTTAAGATTTTATTTCTGGGAGAGCCAAAACCATCATGAAGCAAAGCCTCGGTTTGGTGGTTGGGGCTTAGCATAAGCTTTTCCATTTTGGGGCTCTTGTCTTGTTTTTAATACTCAGAAGTGGCATTGCTGAATCCTGTGATAATTTCATGTTTAATTTTTTAAAGATTTTATTTATTTATTTGACAGAGAGAGAGGTAGAGAGAATAAGCAGGGGGAGTTGCAGAGGGAGAGGGAAAAGCAGGCTCCCCTTGGAGCAGGGAGTCCAACGCAGGGCTCTATCCCAAGACCCTGGGCTCATGACCTGAGCCGAAGGTCAGGTCCCCTACTCCCTGAAGGAAACCACCATTCCAACCTTCTGTCACTGCGGATAATGTAACCTGTTCTAGAACTTCAAAGAAATGGAACCATAGAGTATGTTTATTGTTGTGATTGGCTTCTTTCATTCATTGTTAGATCTGTGAGATGCATCCATATCATTCCAGGTAGCAGTGGCTTATCCTTGTTTATTGCTGTGTAGTATTCCATGGCATACATATGCCAAATCTATGAGGATCAATCAAATGAAATTGCTAATCTCCAACCTTTTTATCTACAAAAAAGGCCATTTCACAAGGCTCAACCTAATATTTATTCGTTCTACAGTTGATGGATATTGCTGTTATGAACATTTGTGTATACATGAGCCTACACACACACCCATTGCTACTGAGTGTGCTACTGAGTGCTTGTTCATAGGATATATGTTTGGTAGGCTGGATCAATTCTTCCTGTTTTACAAATGATTTTACCAATTTACACCCTCATTGACGGAGCATGAGAGTTCCGGTTGCTCCACATCCTTGCCAACATTTGGTATGGTCACTCCTTCCAGTTTTAACTAATTTTCCAGCCCCCTTTTGAGGAATGGGTCTCTAATTTGTTCTCTTCCCCCATCCACTGCAGTGGCTCCCTTGGTCAGAGCCAAGCGCCCTCCAGATTGGCCTCCAATCTGAAGGCAGCTGTGTATGGGCTGGACAGGTCCACCCACCCCTTGGTGGGAGCTAGTCTGAGCTCCACCCCCACTGAGCTGCTCAAAAGTGAGTGTGTAGTGTTGTGAGTCCCAAGAAATAGATGTTCAGTCATTCAGATGACCAAAATATGTTTCTCATAGATATTTGGTCTTCATCCACGGTTCCTGGCTCACAGCTCTCAAAGCCTTTGGAATTTCCTGAGAAAAAGAGCCTTGGGAGCATCTTTTGTTATCATATTTGGCCTCTTGTCCTCAGTTCCTGAAATCCCTTCAGAGGCATAAAGGTGACGTGGGTGTCTTGTTATTCATAACAAGCCCCTTTCAACCATACCTGTGTTTATGTTAATGAAGTGGCTTTCAGAAAGCACCTAAGTATGGGGGAGGGTTGCTGGGGGGGCAACCATACCCACCCCTTAATTTCCAGGGAGGGGAGAAGGGCTGGAGGTCAAATCCATCACCAATAACCAAGGAGTTCATCAATCATGCCTGTGTCAAGGAGCCTCCACTGAAACCCCAAATCAGAGTTCAAAGAGCTTCAAGGTTGGGGAACCAGAATGCTTCCAGGTGCCATGACGCTGGACCCCAAATTCCCCAAGGACGGAACTTGCCCTGTGTGTCACTTCATCGGACCGTTGATTTGTATCTTTCACATCCTTTGTAATGAACAGGTAATCTAGTGAGCATGCGGGTTTCCTGAGTTCTGTGAGCCACCCTAGCAAATTCGTGGAACCCAAGGAGGGGGACGTTGTGGGAACCTCTGATACATAGCCCGTTGGTCAGAAGCACAGGGAACACCCTGGACTTGCAGTTGGCACCCAAAGGGGAGCCCAGTCTTCCAGGACTGAGCCCTTCCCCTGTGGAATCTGATGATCCCTCCAGGTAGACCGCGTTAGAGTTGAATTGAGCTCTTGAACACCCCGCTGGTGTAGGAGAATTGCTTATTGGTGTGGGGAGCGCCCCTCGCCCTTCCCCCACACATTCGAATTGGGCCCAGGAACCCAAAGTCATGTAGTATCAGGACCACCCAGTCAAAGCCCGTCTTCTGGGTACCTACCAGCAGGGAGGAGGAGACGTATCACGTACCGGGACCCCAGAGGTACCTCCCCAGGGGTGTGCTCTGGGGCCTGGGGGGTTGAGTGGCTGACATAGTTCCCACTTGTGCCCTTAGCCAGTGGTGTCTGTAGGTTTCCCAAGCATGGCAGCTGGAAAGCTTTTGGCTTCCACATATGCAATGTTTTCCAAATGCATGTGGATGCCATTGTGATTCATACGTTCCAATTCACTAAAAGCTTTTCTGAATTCACAGTGGTCTTCTGTGTTCTATTTTCCCAGCCAGCGCATACATAAAAATACAGTTATTAGCAAACGGGGCGGGAATAGGTAACATGGTGGACGTGTTAGTGTGTAGAAAACAGAAGTGTTGACATGGGCCCTGGGTGTAAGCTCGTGCTGCCGTTTTTTGGGGGGGCTTCTCGAAATGGGATGGGGAGTGTGCGATGGAACGCTTGGCTCTTCCGCCTCCCTGGAGTCAGCCCTCCCTGAAAGACCCGGTTGAATGGCTTGCGTTCCTCTTCTCTGTACCGGGGGAAATCCAGCATCCTTTTCCGTGTCTCCGAGAATCTCTGAGGGATGCTTGTGATTGGTCTCCTGTTACCGTTTCATGCAGCTCTCCTCTCCCCGCTCCCAGCTCCATCCCTGCTGATGCTGTTTGCCTCTCCGGGACACAGCCCGGGCCCTTGCTGATGGGGCGATGGAGCAGGACCCCAAGAGCTGGACTGCCAGGGTTCAAGGTCCGGCTCTGCCATTGACAGGCTGGCTGACCTTGGGCAAGGTACTCTCTCTCTCTGGCTTGGGTTTCCTCATTATAAAACAGGGACAAGTGGAGCCTGTCCTGTCTGGGCTGAGTGAAGGTCCCAGGACTTGATGTGGGTAGAGCCCCCAGGGCCTGGCAGTTAGGGTGCATGAGCCCTCACTTTTTAAAAAAAATTTTATTTATTATCTATCTATCTAAGGGAGAGGAGAGGGAGAGATTCTCCCGCAGACTCCGCAGTGCATGCAAAGCCCAGCACGAGGCTCGCTCGATCCCACGACCCTGAGATCACGACCTGAGCTGAAACCAAGAGTGGGATGCTCAACCCACTGAGCCACCCAGGCGCCCCAACCCTCATTTTTACTTATTCCCCACCAAGCACTACGGTGCGCGAGCGATTTTATGGAAGGTTTGGGGATGGAGAGGGTAGGGATTACAGCATCAGAACAACTTATAACTGAACTACAGATCTTGCCCCGTTTAGCATGTCCATCCCCATCGCAGAGAAGGTCTCCCAGCCAGCTGTGTCCTCTGGCTCGGGGCTGATGCCGTTTTTCGGGCCCTGCTCACCAGCCCCTTCTCTGGACTTTCCTCCCAGTTCCCCAGCCCTCCACCCGCCTCTCAGCCACCAGGAGTAGAGGCAAAGTTGATTTTGCAGAGTATTTACATTTTGGTCTCAGTGTCAATATCTAAGACAATGATGCTCAATGAGGCCAAGACAGCCCCTTAGGAAGAGTTTGGGAAATGTGTAAGGGCATTTCCTTTGTCATAGTGTGTGTGTGTGTGTGTGTGTGTAACCTGCTTATATAAAAACACGAAATAATTTTTGCATGCTTTGAATACACACAGACTTTTCCAGGAATGCGACTGTTACGTACACGGAGAGAGAAGATTGTCCTTTGTTTTGTTCGGAATTTTGCCAAGACCTGTTGCCCATTTCACATCAGCAGCGACAACAGGGCTCGCGGGGGCTGAGTCACCACTGGAAACACCTGGGTCCGTCTGCCTCTGTGGCCGTGCTGTTCCCGGTGGCCCCACCTCTAGGAGCAAGGCTGGGGCCACGTCATCCCATCTCCCGCGGCAGGCGGCTTGCGCATTTTCATCCCAAAATTATTTTATTATAAATTACTCTCCTTTTATTTCTCCTTCATATTACGGTTAGGATATTACATTGATTTTTTTTTTTAAAGCTTGCATGATTATTTATGAATTTCATTTCAGCTTGGCGAAGGGCACGTGACAAAATATTTTCATCCAAAGGGGGCTCGGGGCTGACGGAGTTGAGAGCCACCACCCGAGGGCCCCCCGCCTTGGCATAATTTAAGAAACCCACTTCTGAGCCCCTGCCAACCAGGAGTGATTTGTTCCTGAGACGAAGTTCTCAGTTCCCCTGAATGTGCTTATGCTTTTCAGTGACTCTTTTTCCTTTTCTCTGTAAATGTTCAGAGTTAACGATCTCACTGCTGGTCTCTCTGCTCCTGGATCTGTCCTCAGAGAGCGGCCCTAAGAGATGTTCCAAATATACGAAGGTGACAGTGTTACATCTCGGCTTAAAACCCTTCTGTGGCCCCGGTTCCCTCGTGACTCGAGTCTGAGCCCCTCAGCCTGGCCTGCGGAGCCCCCCGTGAGCCTCATCTCAGCTCCTCATTCTCTCCCATTGGATCACCAGCCTCTCTGCCTTTGCCCCATGCCCCCCCCTCCAGGCTCCTCTGCTGGATGCCCCGTCCCCACCACCCGTCCCTCCACTTCTGGCCGTACCCAGGGACCTCCTATTCTTCTCCTCTTCAGTAGAGACTCAATCCTGAGGTTCCACCTCTAGACAATGTCTCTAAGGGATCGGCTTCCGCCAGGCCCTAGAGGTGAGCCGGGGGCTCGGGGACCACAGCGGGAGAGCAGCATGGTGGGTTTTAGAGAATCCCGTAAAGGACACTCCTCTTCCCCATCCAAGTTTGGAACCAGCTGAGAGACAGACACACACCAGCCAGACAGATAAAGATCAAAATATTTCCCTATGGCTGTGACTTCAGAATCGTGGCCAAGGGGCTTCCTACCGTCTCAACTTTGAATGTGACATTCCCTTCCCAAAACCACCCAGATCCTGGCCCAAAGTGGGGACGCAGGAGGCTCCCGACTGCCCAGCAGGAGCAGACCAGTAATGGCTTCCAAAAGAGCTCCTCCCAGGCTGGGCCATCTGATAAGTCGCTTCTTTGCAAAGGAGGAGGAGGGAGAGGGGCCTGAGGGTTACTGTAATTCAGTGAACACTCCTCCACAAGGAGACGTGATGGGAGGGAGGCAAGGAGACTATGGCCCCAGACAAAGTCGTGGGATGGTATCACAGATGGGGCGGGAGCTGGGAGACGTGGCTGAGTTAGGGACTGCGCAGAGAACTTCTCTAACTTGAAATAACTTTTGAAAATCACCAAAGCCGTGTCTGTGTATTGTAGGAAGTTGGAGCACACCGATTATCAAACATAAGAACACGCATCCCCTCTATTCCTACCATCTGGGCTGTCTCACTGACTGCCTTAGCCTCTCTTCTCCCAGATCTTTTTATGCATATATACTTTTTTTTTTTTTATCAAAACGAGATCATAGTGTCCATGTTGCATTGCGATCAGCTTTTTGTTTTTTTCAGTCAACTATTTCCACCTCTCCCTGCCAAGATGTTTTTATTTGTCTGTGCACAGCCGTATTCAGATGCCCTCACTGTCCCCTAACCGTCCTTTAGGCTGACTCCTGGGAGCCAGGGTGCACTCAGGACCCTTTGGTCTGGAAGATCCCTTTCTTATGACAATGACATGGGAAGACTGGACCTCTTGTCTTGCAAAATGGGCCACCTTCAGGATTTATCTCCTTGTTTCCCCTGTCTTTTTCTTTCTTTTTTTTTTTTAAGATTTTATTTATTTATTTGACAGAGACACAGTGAGAGAGGGAACACAAGCAGGGGCAGAGGGAGAGGGAGAAGCAGGCTTCCTGCCAAGCAGGGAACCCGATGCGGGGCTCCATCCCAGGACCTTGGGATCATGACCTGAGCAGAAATAAAGGCAGACGCTTAACGACTGAGCCACTCAGGCGCCCCCCCCCCCCCTTGTCTTGTTAAGTGCGTTCCTTCTTCTCCTGTGTTTCCAGTAGAATTGCTGGACTCAGATGATGAGGCACAGATTGTGGATGATGCTGGCCCTTCACGGTGCATCACACAGAAACCCCTGGACATGTGTGATGCTGCGTTGGGGTGACGATTTCTTACGGGGCTGGGCTGGAGTGCTTTCCCTGCTCGAAAAACGCTTTGAACTCCTTGCTCTCATTTCAGACATGGAAACTGAGTCCTGGAGCACTAGCCCTGGCAGCGAGGGCTGAGATGAGGTTCATGGGGGGCTCTGTGCGCCAGGCTGAGGAGCTCGGACTTGAGCCACGGGGCACCCGGGGCTGCAGAGGGGTTTTAAGTCGAGATGTAACACTGTCACCTTCGTGTATTTGGAGCAGAGGGTCTACGCCCTCCGGGGACCTCCTTTGGAGATTCTGCACAGCTCTGAGCTGTAGGAGTTATGATTCCATTTCAAAGAAACTGAGGGTCTGTGGGGCTAAGCGGCCAGAGCGGGGACCTGATCTCAGCCTATGGTCCTTTCTCTTTCCCTAGGCCCGGCCACAGGGCTCTGCCTGCCCTTCTCTGGGAGCCCTCTGGGCCCAGCCTGTGGGTCAAGCCCAGGGCATGCTGCTGCCCCGAGGAGGCTCGGCACCTGTCCTTGCCTTTTGGATGGACAGGCCTTCACTTTGGGCTAGGAGGCGGTGGGGGAGGGGGGAACACAGAGATCTGGACCCCGGAATGTGCCAGCTCAGCTGGGCTCAGATTTCTCTCTCGGAAGGAGGGAGTCTTTCTGCAGGTGGCAGAGGACAGAGGTGAGGCTCTGGGGCTTGGAAGGCAGTCCCGGCTTTGCTGTCCTGCTACTCCCCGGCCCTCCTTCCTGCAGGACCCTGCTTTGACTCGGGAGTAAACTGAGTCTCAGGGGTCTGGAATGTAGCTGGCCCTGGGACACACAGCCGGATGTGTGGCAGAGTCAGGACTCGAATGCAGGACACTGCCGCCCAACCCAGGGAGGCTGCCATTGCACCCCACTCCCCACAAACCATCCCAGTGGAGGTCCCCACTCACCAGCCAATCCCCAGCCCAGTTAAAAGCCAGAGAAAGTAAAGAGAGCACTGGCTAAGGAGTCTTGATTACCGTCCAGCCTGCTTTCCACCTTCCCATGCTGTTCATTCATTCACCGGCATTTATCGTGGCCTGATGTGGACCAAGCTCGCACAAAATGCGGGCCATACAGAGACCAAAAAATGTTTTGGAATCAGATGGAATTGCTTTCATACCTTGGCTCAGTGACTCACGCACCGTGTAATCTTGGGCAAGTCAGCTGACCTCTCTTAACCTCAGTCCCTTAGCCACCAAACAACGATAAGGCTCTCTGGCTGCTTTGTTTCGAGAATGGAAAGCATGGAGAGTACTTAATAATAAGAGCTCACACTTATATTGCATTTACTACTATGTCTCAAGCACGTGCCATACATTCTCCACAAGCTAATTTGCTTAATCTGTGTGACGGAGGTAGGTAGTCTTGTTCTCACCCTCATTTTATAGATGAAATACCCCAGACTCAGAGAAGTTTAGGGACCTGTTCAAGGTCACACAGCACATAAGTGACGGAGCTGGGTTTCAAACCCACTGGGCAGTCTGGCTCCAAATTTACCTGTGCTTGTAATCACTGCGCTTCGACTGAGGCTTGGCCGCAACCCTCATAAATCCTAGATGCTATCGTTGGGTCCCAGGAGGGAACATTCTTGATTTAGACACTCCCCTCCATTGTGCTGGGCCCCTAAAGTCCTCTGGGGCCAAAAGAGCTTGGGGTTGGTATGTCTGCCCACAGCGCAGTCTGCAAAGTTGTGGTAGGCAATGCAGACGGCAATACTGCTGCATAATGAAATACCCCAAAACTCAGGGGCTTAAAAAAGACAATTGCATATTCTCCCGCTTATGGGTCTGCAGCTTGGTTTGGCTTGGCTAAGTGGCTCAGCCCAGATGCATAGCTCATCCTGGGACCCAGATGGAAGGGACAGCAACCATCTGGGACATGTTCTTCCAGTGCCTTTGGTAGACGTGCGAAGGGGCAAGCTCAGCCATAAAAGCACGTTTCAAGCCTCTGCTGAGCTCATAGCCTTCTGGTCAAAGCAGGTCACATGGTCAAGCTCAATGTCAAGAGTACGGGGTCCATCCAGCCACCACGAGGCCACGGTAACGGGCTAATGCATAATGCAACTACGGGACGATGAAGAGCTGGGGTCAAAACCACAACTTTCCACACCGGGAAGGGTCCAGAACTGGGTAAGCCAGCCTGTGGAGGGACATCGTGTTGGGAATCTCTCAGAAGCGGAGAGGGGTCTGGGCCAATTCCGGTTTGGGAAGCTCCCAGCTTGAATAAAAAACCAAAGACAGGCTAACAAGGCTTACAATAATCGTGGCATATTTTAGATGTTTACATTGAACAAATTAATGCTTTTAGCACACACACAAAGTGCCAAGCAATATAATTATGCTATTCACAAGAAAATTATAGGACTTATTAAAATTATTAATTGCTGCTATACTGCGGGCAGCGGGCGGGGTCCAGCCATGGGTGCAGGTGGGAACTTTCCTGGCTCAGTCTGGCCAGCTCTCTGTCACCGGACAGATGATTTCCTTGGGAGACGATGCCGAAAGACTGACCTTGAGGCCCTTACCATGCATTAGAAGTACCTAAGAAGCTTTTGTAAAATGCTGATCCTTGGCTCCCACCCACAAATTTTCTGACTTAACAGGACTGGGGTAGTGTCTGGGCACCAGGTACTTTTCCTTTTTCTTTTTTTTTTTTTAAGATTTTTATTTATTTATTTGACAGAGAGAGGCACAGTGAAAGAGGGAACACAAGCAGGGGGAGTGGGAGAGGGAGAAGCAGGCTTCCTGCCAAGCAGGGAGCCCGATGCAGGGCTCCATCCCAGGACCCTGGGATCATGACCTGAGCCAAAGGCAGACATTTAACAACTGAGCCACCCAGGCACCCCAGGTAATTTTTCAAAAACTCCCCTGTGTGATTATGATGTGCAGCCCCAGGTTTGAGAACTGTCGGACTGTGGGATGGACAGGTCTAAGCGAATTTCTAAGGAGATGGGAGGTGAGGCTCGCTTGCAGCTTTTGGGAAAGACTCTTCCTTATTCTTGAGACAGAGTCTCGGGAAGCTTAGTTTCTCTTCTGCTGGACACAGATAAGGAAACATACTGGCCCCGCTGCTATGTGACTATATCTCAGCCACGAGGGAAGCCTGCATGAGCACAAAGAGGATACAGAGGAAGATGGAGAAATAGCCAGAGCCTTGATTGCACCATACCTGAAGCCTACAAACCTTCAGTTGTGCGGGCCAAAAAATCTTCTCTTGCTTAAGTGAGTTTGAGTCAGGTTCGTGTCCCTTGAGCCTACAGGCCTTGAATAATGAAAACACTTTTCCATGCAAGAGAGATGCTGCGTGCCAAAGAATGCTCAGCATAGAGATTTACATGTGTAAGTGCCCCATAAATGTTAGCAATGGTGAAGCACCCCTGCAGAGGGGCTGCAGAGAATCGGATGCCCCAGGAGAGGACGCTGCATCTAGGCCTGGGGCCTGCGTATGGCAGGTATGTGACAAACGTCTACCCAATGGGATGGAAACTTTAGGCTTTCCTTTCCCTTTCTGTAGTGCCCTGGTCTCGGCCAGATGCAAGGGAAGGGAGTAATCTGATTATCTGATTAAAGTAATATGGCCCCACGTACCAGTAACTCAACAGCTTAAGCCGCTGGGGCAGATCTGGGTGAGTAAGAGGCTTACCACCTCAAGGGTGAGCTAATCAGCCTGCGAGAGAGCAATTAATTAAGCAAATGCGTACCAAATGCATACGTACTATGTGCCAACACCGTGCCAAGCCAAGGCAACTGAGGAAGCCCCAGGCCCTTGGTCCCCAATAGAAAGCTTGAGGGGTCCTTGAGGAGGGGAGGAATAGCCCCGCCCTCACAACCTGTCCTCTTCTGCATACCTGACCCAGTACAACGGAGGTGACGCCCCAGAGAGGGTCTGAGGCTTTACCCCTGAGCTGAAGCACCAAACAGACAGACTGACGGTGCACCCCCAAGGGGGTTGTCCCCAACACCCAGAGCTCACCACAATGCCTCAAGCCCTCTCCTCCCCAAGCTGTCCTCATGCCCCCCGGGGGCGGGGGTGGGGGGGAGCGGGGACTGGAAGCCACCGCCTTGTGTGTGGTCTCTTTAAAAACGATGCTTTTTTTCACCAGGCAATACAATCCTATGGTTCAAAAATGAAAACAATCTAAAAAGGCAGAGGCTGGGAAGTCTGGTTCCCACCCCTGTCCCGTTCACCACATTTTCCTGTCTCTACAGGCAGCCCTTCTTCAGTTTCTTGGGTGTCTCCTGCGGTGGTTAGAGGGCCATCTGTGGTCTGTCCTACAGTGGACTGGATGGGAAATACTTTGATTTTCTCCCTGCTGTCCAGCACCTCTTGGATAAAGTACAAGCAGATACAAAATATTCTTTCTCCCTTCCCTTCCTTCTGACAGAAGTAACATTGTGAATACACTGTTCTGAATCATGCCCTTTTCATTAAAAATATTTCAGTGCTCTTTCCCTAGCAGTCTAGAACGGGTCCTTGCTCTTTTTTTTTTTTTTTTTTACAGTTGTATATTATTCCTTCCAGAGTTGATTTAACCAAATCCCTATAAAATGCGTGCTAAGGTGGTTTCCACTCTTTTGGTGTCATCAACAATGCTGCAGTGAGTAACCTCACAGAACATCCGTGCACAGCTCGACCTGTAGGATGAAATGTAGACTCAGGATTGCTGTGTCAATGGACAACGGCATCTACAACTTCGAGAAATCCTGCAAAATGGCCCTCAACTGGGGCTACCCCGGGCCGATCCCCACCAGCAAAGTACGCAAGCAGTTTATTTTTTAAAAGGGAGCCAAATAAAATACTTCTCTTCCTAAGAACGAAAACACGCTCCTTTGTAGAAAATTGGGAAGACACAATCATGAAGCGGAAAGCAAAAATGATACCCACCACAAAGGGGCAGAGAGCTTCCCTATTTGCCGAGGGGCGCATTTCCTTCGAGTCTTGATTCGTACTTTGCGTACTCTGCCCTAACCCGATTCCTTGGCCGAGCCAATATTTTGTGAATGGTTTCTCACCTCGGTAAACATCTTGCCCACTCTCAGAGATGGGGTAGAACAGAGACATTAAGCACATGGATCCTGGTTCAAATCTCAGCGCCAACACCTTCTAGCTGTCCGACATTGAACAACCTCCTTCCTTAGCTGCTCCCTATTTCTGTGTCCTTTAAAATGGGAATTCTAAGAGCATCTGCCTCACGGGGTGGCTCCGAGGGTTGGGTGAGTCTGAACAGGTGACATGCGCACACGGGGCGGGGCATCGTAAGGGTAATAGAAGTTGGCTGAGGATGAGTTATTTTTGACCCCATGGTATTCCCTTGGATTGCATGACAAATTTTTTATTGTCAGACACTGACGTTACCTCTGTTTTCCAGTGTTCGGCCATGCCTTAATGATGCAGGTTTGCCCAGGTCCCTGCTGATCTTCGTTCAAAGACGTGGAGGGACAGGGGTGCTCAGGGGTGCCCACCGTGCCCCTGGGAGGTCTTAATCATCATGGTTGATTTTCAAAACCCTTCCCCGCTGGGTTTTCCTTCATGCAGGCTCTAGAGGCAGTGTCCTGACTCCTGGTGCCTCTCTTGGCCCCACCACCTGGGTAAATCAAGTCACCACTCTTGGCCAAGAGAATGTGAGAGCCTTAAAACCATCCGCTAAGTGATGAATGGATTTTCAAGTGTGGTACATTCATACAAGAGAATATTATTGGTCCATAAAATGGAATAAAGTAGTGGGATACGGATGACCCTTGAAAATATGGTGTAGGGCGCCTGGCTGACTCAGGCAGAAGAGCGTGTGACTCTTTGAGTTTGAGCCCCATGTTGGGTGTAGAGATTACTTTAAACAAAAGAGAGAGAGAGAGAGAGAGAAAGTATAGTAAACAAAAGAAGCTGGACACAAAAGGCCACATATGATCGTGTGATTCCATTGATGTGAACTGTCCAGAATAGGGCCAATCTGTAGGGTCGGAAAGTAGATCAGCGATTGCGAGGGGCTGGATGGAGGGATAATGAGGAGTGACTGCTCGCAGGTGTAGGGTTGCTTTTTAAGATGATTTCAATATAGTGGGGGATGGTTGCACAACCATGAGAATACACTATAGCCCACCGAACCGTACACTTTAAATGGGGCAAATCTTATCTAATAAATAAGGAATGAAAGGTAATTGAGAAGACCCGGGCCCAGGAGGAGGGGGGGAAGTTCCGGAAGGTCCTCCTCCACCCTCGATGCACATGAGAACAGTTTCAAGCAAGTATCTAGCAGTTTGCAATGTGCTTCGAGGGGAGCAAAGGGGTGGGACCCCGGCTCAATGCATCTGCCCTTTTTTGTGCTTTTAGTATTATAATCATTTTTAAACTCTTGCTCATTCCAAGGGCTGTGTGGGACGCCACTCCCACGAGGCAGGGTGGAGAGCAAGACACGGGAGATGAGGTGTCTTGCCAGAAGGCTCCTCACTGATTCCTGAGTTCTTTGTACCTGGGGGTAGGAGTGGGGTAGCCCAGCCTCAGCAGCTCTGATGGAGGTGGGCTCCTCTGGGGCGGGAATCACATCCTCTCTGCCACTGAAGCACCTAGCATGAGCCCTGTCACTTAGGGGGGGGCTCAAGAAAAGTTTGTTGAGCTTTAGAGGGAAGTCCTGAGAGCAGCCCCCCTCCCGGTGGGAGGTGTCACACGGAGAGGTGCAATCCCCCACGAGGCCACTAGGGGTCTCCACGCTCCGCCAAATGGAGCCTCCAAGGGTCCTTCCAAGGGCTCCGCTGGCCACGGGAAACTTGGAGGAGGAAGAAGAGGAGGAGGAGGGCCCGGTCCCCCACCCGCCAGCCCAGGCTGGATGGTGACAGGCCAGACGGCCCTGGCCTAGCCTGCTAATGCCACCGGCTCCCCCCTGGGGTCAGGCCACAGAGCACAGTGAGAACTCGCTCCTGAAACTGTCAGGCACTATGTCAGTGTTGGGGGGAGGGGGCGGTTGCGAGCGGTTGAACACCTACTATGTGCTAACTCGTTGTGTGGGCTTCTTTAATCCCCGCAGCTATAGGCCGTGAAGCAGACGTTATTTGCTCTGTTTTATTAAAGAAGAAACCAGCTCCAACAGGGAGACGCAACAGGGCCTTGGCAGGGCTGGGGTTCGCGCCTTGGGACCGCTTCTGGAAGGGGCTGCCGGTCCCCCACCTCCCACACTCCCACGCGGTCACACCATATACACACACACTGGCTCGTGCACGCACACACGCCGGCCCCCAGCCGGAATCTCGGAGCCCCTCCTCCACTGCCAAGCAGGGTTGGCCCAGAGGGCTGAGCGAGGGGACTTATCACAACCTCCCTTGTTCTAATCTCGCCATCGCTGTATTCTTAACTGCCTTCCTTCTGAATACACTTAGTAGCAAGGGCTTGTCTTCTTGGCTCCTGTGAGAACGCTGCTTATCCTTAAATGAAGGTTCAGTTATGATTTTTTTCCCCCTGTTATTACAAAAGCAATTTGTACAAAAGCAATTGCAGAAAACACAGAGAAGCCAAGAGAACAGAAACTCCCTCACGCCCACCTCCGGGGCGGATGTCCTTTCTTAGCCCGCCCTTCACCCTGGAATCCCCCACTGTCTGAGCCAATTCTGAGAGCTGGAACTCCCAGGCCAGGGGTCTTAGGTGGGGTCTTCCTCTCGCCCTGCCGCTGGGTCTTGTGCTTCTTTGGGCAGAGCTTTCTGGTCCTGAGGGGTGGGGGTGGGGGGCATGGAGATGATCTCGAAGGGTCCAGACACGCAACGATTCTGGGGCTGTTGGGAAGGCTTCCTAGCCCAGGGCGGACTCAAGGACTCAAGTGCATCGGTCATGCACAAGTGAATCCGGGGCTGGGCTACCGAGAGGGGGCTCTCAGGAGCTCCCCACCGCAAGGAGGGGCTTCCTGGAATAATCTGGAGACCAGGGGAGGCAGGAGTGGAGAAACCTCCACCCAGCTCCAGCGCTGAGCGGGTGGGCAGCCTTCCCCAGGGCAGACAGCTGTGCAGCTAGAAGGACCCCGGTGTCCTGGGCCCCAGTCAGGGCCCCCTCCCCCATGCTACAGGGCATGGATGCAGAGGGCTGCATGCTTGGTTCGCTGCTCTGCTGTTGCCATCTTACAATTCTTAATAATTGCTTTAAATACACCTCCCCCCCCCATTTTTATTTTGCACTGGGCTCCGCAAATTACGCAGCCAGCCCCGCTCCTGGTAATAATACCTATTAGTGACATGGAGCTCGCTGTATGTCAGGCCCTCCATGCGCTTCCTATTTATAATCTGTCTGTCCCTCACAGCAGCCAGGTGCAAATTGCCTCTTAGACTCGGGCAGCCCCCATGGCGATGTGTACCGGGGGCTGGGCTCTGGATATACGCTCTTAAGGCTCTCCGCCATCCAGAGATGCTGTCACCGTCCACAGTTCATACATGAGGAGCTGAGGCCCAGAGGGGTCAAGCAACTCACCCGGCAAGGGGTCCAGCAGCTCTCCGAATCATGCTGTAGCTCCCACACACTCTGCCCTCTTATGGGGAGCCCGCTTGAAGCCGCTGTGCTCTTCCTGCCTGGCCAGCCAGGGGGTGGCCCCAGGCGCTCCACAGCCCCACCCCGGCTGTGCTGGGTGCCCAGCGGTGGCCGTCAGTTTCCATCCTCGCCCCCGCTGCCTCCTGATCCCCCAACAGCAGCTGTGCCCTGCCACCTCTGGAGCCCAGGTGTGCGATCTGCTCCCCCTCTTGGGTGCCCAGCCCTGGGGCTGGGAAGCAGCACTTTCCATTCCATTTCTCCCCAGGGTGCTGAGCTCCCCACACATTCTGGGCTGCAGCTGTGGCTCAGGGGTGCCCCGGCTGTCAGTGCCGTGACCGCTAAGATGACATCCCGGATGGAGGGGCCCGATGCCAGGGGTGAGCACGGGCAGCTGGAAACGGGGTAGACAGACCAGTGCTCGGGAGACTCACACGGCTCAGCTTCAGAGTCTCAGCTCCCACGTCTGCAAGGTGGGGTGAAGAAAGCAGGCTTGGGGCGCCTGGGTGGCTCGGTCGATTAGGTCATCTGCCTTCAGCTTGGGTCATGATCCCAGGGTTCTGGGATCGAGCCCTGCATCAGGCCCCTTGCTCAGCGGGGAGCCTGCTTCTCTCTCTTCCTCCCCCTCTGCCACTCCCCCAGCTTCTGCGCTCTGGCTTTATCTCTCTGTCAAATAAATAAATAAATAAAATCTAGAAAAAAAGAAAGAAAGCAAAAGGACTCACCAGTTAAGAATTCAGGGCCTGGCAGACACAGTCTTGAGTTCCAGACCCTGGTCCAGCACTTAGCAGATAAGACCTCGGACAGGTTATAAAACTGAAGTTCAGTGTCCCCCTCTGTAAAAGGACATCAAGGACAGAGACATCTCTGTTAAGCACTCAGGCCTGACAGGCCGATTTAAATTCAGATCCTGATGCCAGCACTTAGTACTTATGGAGCAGTGCACAAATCAGTTCACCTTCCTGAGCCTCCCTTGCTTCACCGGCTGAATGTGAAACATCCCCGTGGCATCCGCACGGGGTCCTGGGAGGACCCGGCCTCTCCCCAGTGCCTGCTGCTTCGTAAGTGCTCAGGGAGCCACCATCACAAGTACGCCCTCCCCGGGTCATCGTGAGGACCAGAGGGGGTTGCTGGCGTGTCGCGAGAGCGGGTGCCCTGCTGGAAGGGTCTGGGTCAGGCCAAGTGCAGGGCCGTCCTCCCTGAGCCAGGCTGCAAAGGACACAATGGTTTCCCCAGGCAGAGGCCAAAGGCCTAGGAATGTGCAGCCAAGGCTGGGGAGAGGTGACCGTGAGGCAGGTGACTGAGGGCCAGGGGCTAAGTCAGCAGCGGCTGCCCTGGGGCAGATGGCCTTTGACAGGCATGTAGGGACAGAGAGCCTCATTCAAAGGTGACTGGCAGGGGGCAGCAGAGAAAACACCAAGCCTACTTCAGTCTGGGCCACCTCCCTAGCCTGTCAACGACCCCTCCTTGGGTGGGCGGGGTGGGGGGGGAGCTCTGGGGTCAAACCTCCTTCCCCCAGCCCCCAGCAGACCTCACTCCGTAAACCCGAAACTGGGCTTCCCGAACTTTATTGTACACACAGCCAGGAGGGGCCTGGGAGTCCAGATTTCCCACCGGCTCCCAAGGGTACTGATGCTGCTGGTTTGGGACCAGACGGGAATAGCCAAGATCCAAAACATTATATAAACGTAGGGCATGAAAAGTAATAATCGTTTGGGGGTGCTGACTTATTGGCTGGTCTGCCTTCCATAGATGACAAGGGCCTGTGCGGAAGAAAATTCTCCTCCGCGGTCTCAGGGAACAGGTACTCAAGGTCAGAGGTCCTAGGGTCTGATTTTTGCTGCGAAGCGCAGAGTGACTGAGCGGGCACCTTCCAGCTTGCATAACATGGACAGTGGTTTGCAAACTCTGGGCCACACACCGGCTGCATCTGAACTACGAGAGGAGCTTAAAAAATACAGATCCTGGAAAAAAATATAGAGATTCTGAGTCACAAGAAGACAAATACCGGTTAATTCCACTTATATAATTTCGCCCGTGTAAAGAAGTGACATTCACAGGACCAGGAAGGAGAACGGAGGTTGCCAGGAGCCGGGGGGCCTGGAAGGGAGCTGCTTAACGGGTGTAAAGCTTCTGGAAAGAGTTCTGGATCTCGGCTTTGCAACAAGGCGAATGTGCTTAACACTGCTGAACCATTCGCTTAAAAATAGTCAAGATTTTTATGTTGTTTTTCACTACTCTAAAAAAACACAGATTCCAGCCCTGACCCCTGAGACCCTATTTAGATGTATCTGGGGTAGAGCTTAGGGATTGATTGATTGACTGATTGATTTTTAATTTCCCCCAAGGGATTCAGTGCACAGCCAGGCTTGGCGGAACACCAGTCGTGGGGAGGTTGTACCCTGAATATCTTGACTCTGCCCACCACCCCACCTGCCCGACCCCCGCACTCCATCTCCCTGCCGCCTGCTGTCGCGAAACTGCCCAGGTGACCTTTCTCAATCAAAATCCGATCCTTGCCCAGCTCGGTTAAAAGTGTTGCATAGCTTCCTGGTGCCCTTGGTACACACCAGAAAAGGCACAAGCTTCTCGGTGGGGCCAGGAGTCAGGTGCCTTCCCGGAGCATTACATCAGGAAGAGGTCCGAGCGAGCGAGCGAGCGAGGGCCCCTGGAGCACCAGGGGGCAGAGATTAATTTTGTCTCCGGGAGGGGCGGCCGGAAGGCTTCTCAGAGGAGGCACGGAGTTGGGCCTTGGAGGATGGAGCTGCAGTTTGTCAGGGACAGGGGTAAAGGCAAAGGGGGACACAGTGGGAGGGGGCAGGCCAGGGACAAGTGGGCAAAGGCAAGGAGGGTATTGGCCCGGAGAGGCGAGGGGAGGGAAGGGGAGAGGAGCAGAAGGGAAGGATGGGGAAGGGAGGGAGGGGAGCACTGGGAGATCAGAGCTGGCAGCCAGAGAGGTGGGCGAGGGCTTAGCAGGGACAAAGTAAAGCCCCATTCAGCTGGGGTACCAGTGGGAGGTGGGGGCAAGGGCCTCCTGGATGTGGCTGCCCAGGCTTCGGCTCAGGTTACCAGCTTCAGGCCCAGTGAGCTGGCTCGAGGTGGGGATTCGGACAAGGCGATCTGGCCAGGAGGGGGCGCTTGGAACCCCCATGGCTTCCCCCACTATACAGGGCTAGCTCTCAGCCCACTCCCCAAGGGCCTGCCTGCCCCTTAGACCCTGCTCCTTTCCTTTTGCCTGAACGTGTTTGTGGCTGTGTGTCTGTGCGAGTGTCTCCGGCGCCATGTGGTCAGGCAGTCCCTGTCTTTGCCTTGGGTCTGTGTATTCGAGGAAGCTTCTTAGAAGCTGGATGTGTCACTGCAGGTGTGGTTTATGAGTGGGGCTCCTTCAGATTCCAGCGGAGCCCCGGGGCCTTCCCGGGATATAAGAGGGGATTCTGGGGCGGCATGGAGAGGGACCAGCGCGAGGGAGCTGGGAGAGCTCCAGCCGCTCCGGGTCTGCGCACAGCTGCTGTGCCACCGCACCTGGCTGGCCTAGTTCCCCAACAGTCAGTCTCTCCATGCCCCAGATTCGCCCCCAACAACACCCAAAAGGAACTGGAATGTGGGAGCGGCTGGTCCCAGGGCCCCTCTCGCTCCGCGACAGATCAGACAGACTGGCCCTCTGAGGCTGCAGCTCCGGGCTCCCCTTTTACACCCCCCTTCTCCCCTGGGGAGGTCTCTTTCCTCTATCCCCCACGACACGCACACACGCACGCACACACGTGCACACAGTTTCCGACCCGGCACCGCACAGCAAGGTCCCAGCACCAGGGCCGTGGGGGCTGGCCAAGCAGGTCGGCCTTGCTTCCTGGCAGAGGACCCGAGGGGTCCCCGCTGGAGGGACATCACAGCCACCTCCGGGCTCACGCAAGCCTTCTGTCTTTTGGGAAAGAGATGGGAACAGAGATATCCCTGCAAGTGCTGGAAAAGAAATCACTGTTGGCAGCAGGTTAATTGGGTGCGGTCATAAACTAGTTCCTGGGACAGGGGTGTTAACAGTGCTAAAACATCTGAAACCGCCCAGAGCCACCGAGAGGAATTAATAGGCCCGGGGAGTCCAAGGTCACTTTGGACAGCACCCAGAAGTGGAAGGATGTCTGGACCAGGAGGCTGGAGCCCCTGGCTCCTCCCCCTGGCTCAGCCACCAGCTCACTGTAGCCCTTGATCGAGATCCAGCCTCTCGGGACCTTGGAAAACATTATAGGGTGCAAGGTGGGGTTGCCTGGCCACCCGACAGGAACCTCACTGTGGTCCTCTGGGATAGTGGTGTGCTCATCATTTCTGTTTTGTGGATGAGAAAACTGAGGTTCCCTGATTGGGTGGCTTTTGCCACAGCTGGCAGTGATGGGTGGATACTGGACCCCAACTCCAAGCAGAGAGCCGTACTTTAAGGGGCTGAACCCGAAACCCTTAATTGCCTTCCACCAGGGTAGACATTTTCTTGATGTCCACTAGGAGGCGCCCTAGACTGTTTCTCCTCCTTGGCACCAAGCACCTAGATCCCAGGCAGGCCATGTGGTCTCCCCCACCCCACTTGGCGGTTTCTAAGCTCCGTGGAGCTGGACTCCAGCTCCACGGGAAAGGTTAGAAGGCACATTAGTCCTCCCTCTCCCTTCTACCCCAGCACGGTGAAGGAAGGAGTCTCTTGCCCTGATCGTCCCAGGGGGCGGGAAGGAAGAGAGGGGTCTCAAACCCACAGGGAGGTGAGGGCCCATTGGTCCCTCGGGAGCCCCATGTGCCAGACTGGAATCAGAGGCTCAGAGAGGGTTAGTAGCTTTCCGGAGGTCACACAGCCAGGTGGTGACCAAGAGGCTGAGTCTCCCATAGAGCGTCTCTCCAGGCACTCAAGGGTCAAGGGCTCAGTCCAGGAGGTCAGGGCCAGATTTGGGGGCTTATGAAAGGGCAGGGGGAAGGCACTCGGCTGGCAGCTGGGACATGTCCTTGGCATTGGTGTCACTGTCTTTATCTGAAAGTGGGTGTGTAGGTGAGGGGTGGGGGCAGAAGGGGTCACTCTGACTCAGAATTCGGATTCGTCAGTGTATTGGAGGAGTGGGGGCGGAGCCACTGGGGAACGGGGTGGGGAGAGAGGCCTTTAAGGATGAAGGTGGGAAGCCTGCGATCTGGGGATGGGGAAGAGCGACAGCTGGGACAGGCTAAAGGATCCAGTGTGAGCTGGTGTTAAGCTAAGAGGCACTGTGGAATCCAGGAGGGGCTGAGCTGGCTGAGGGCAGGTGACGGGGACAGTGAGGTGGAGTGTGGGGCCGCAGGGCCCCTCTCTCCCTGCTTGGTTCCCTGGAGGGTCGATGCCTCTCCATCACCCAGGGCAGGTGGCCTGGACCTGCCAGGGAAGCAGGAGGGAAGCTGAGCGTCCACGGAGAGCACCCCCTTGACTCCCCAAAGTTAGAGCCAGCCCTGCCTTCTCACCCAGGCAGGCCCTTTCTGGGTAGGACCCTCCCCAGCACAGAGACATTAACCCTGCTGGCATTACTCGGATCAGTAAACGGAGACGGTGACAGTGATGGACAGGCCCAGGCCTGGGCTTAGGAGTCCTGGATGGTCACACCGAGGCCCCAGGGCACAGGGCAACCCCCCCAGTCAGCAAGGGTGAGGTTGCTTCCGGTGTGAATGAAGGGACCTCAGGCCAGAAGAGTTGTCCTGGAAAATCCCAGCCCTTCCCCCAGGCAGGTCACAGAACCTGCTCTCCGAGCCCGGGGCCCCTCCCTCCCTCCCAGCGATGTGTCCAGGGGCACCTGACTTGAACAGGCTATAAATAGAGGGATGACGGAAGGCTCCGGAAGCCCAAGGGAGGGTTGGAGAAAAGGATTCTGGTTCTCCTGAGAAGGGCCTGGTGAGGCTGCCCTGAGAAGGCAACATTTCCGCGGTGACTCTTTGGGGTTGAACAGGAGTCCCCTGGCAGAGGAGGTCCAGAAGGGGGCATTCAGGCAGAGGGCACAATCTGGGGAAGCAAGAAATGGGGCAGGCAGGTAGCTCAGAGTGGTTGGGCAAAGGCTACCTGCGGTTGTGGTAGGTGAGGAAACCCAAAGGCCAGGGGCCTTGAATGGCGGATAAGGGCTCTGGGTGTTGTTCTCAGGGTCGTTCTGGTTTTGTGATGGGGAGCTAGAGGAACAGTAACAAGGCAAGGACAGTCTCAGGCTACCTGAGGCATAGGGACAGAAAGCACATGGCCATTCCTCCCAGGTGAGTCACACCCTTTATGCCTCTTCTTCCTTTCTGCTGGCTGGAATATGTATGTGACTGCTGGAGCTGGAGCAGCCATCTTGGATCATAAGGTACTGAGCAACCACGAGGTGATCTGGGTTCTGATGTCTGTGGAGCTGCCACATCAGTCTTAGACTTGATTCTGCCAAATGTTGTTTACTTGGGAGAAAAAAATAACTTCTATATTGTTCGACGCACTATTTCTTTGGACTTTTCTATCTCCTTCAGCTGAATATAAGCCTAAACAACATCGCAGGTCAGCAGTGAACCTCAAGAGCCCTTATACCCCATTGTTCCGCCACTGAAATCCGTAAAGGAAAATAAGAAAGGAAAACCCCAGGGGTATTTACACCTCTTCAGCCGTAACAATAGGCGGGCTACAATTCCACTGAAGGCATCATCCCGACTCACCGACTTACCTACCGGACACTTTCCAGAGTCTGCCTTCCCTGCCGTTTCAATAGGATGTTTAGAGATGTGCCGAAAGGAAGGAAGGAAGGAAGGAAATGTGCTTTTTATTGCGGATAACACGCAAATAGTGAGAGAGCTTGGCTCCCTCTGCCAGGACCCCCATCCAGACATGCCTAGCTTTCTGGATGCCATGACTCAGGGCCCCCATCTCCTGGCCTGAGACCCACAGGCTCACAGAGGAACCAGAGATAGGAGCCCCTCGCTGTTAGAGGCGTAGATAGTGTTCGCGAGAGAAACTTCAGTTAACCCCCTGGGAGTTCGCAGGTGGGTCGTTCCCCAATACATGGGGTCGTGTGGCCTCATCTCTGCCATGGGGACATAATAATGCTACTATTAAAGTTGCCATTTAATGAAGACCCTATCATGTTCCCCTCCGCGAGAGGACAGGACAAATGCCCCTCTCTGCTCCTTGGCTGAGGCCGAGACAGGAGCATACAGACGGTGGCTAAGGATTTAACGGAGCGCTTTACGGAAACAAGCCTCTCCTTGCGTAAACGAGGGAGCAATTCTTCAGGGCTCGGGCACTGCTCCACACGGTCACGCCACTTACTGGATCCAGGGCGGGAGCGGTGTCGAGAAACGGAGGCAGCTCGGAAAACATGTCCCTCCTCCTCACCGGGCTCAGCTCAGGCCATTCTGTCTCTGAGCCGTATGTTTGTTTGCCTTCAGCAGAGGCTCTGGGGCTCCCAGAGCTAGCTGGCGTGGCCACTCCTGCAGAGGGAGGACTGGGGAGCGGGGCGGGGGGGGCAGCTGGGGGTGTCGGCCAGGACAATCCTGAGCCGCCACAGAGGCCAGGCCCTCCCCTCGTCCCCGCGCTGAGGCGGTTAGCCTCTGCCACTCCTCCTCATCCCGGGAAGGGGACAAGGGTTCCCAGCGTGGGGGCAGAGGAAAAGGGGGGCCGGCACCAGGGGCAGCAGAAGGAGGCAGGGGGCTGAGGTTCAGAGGGCACCGTGCGAAGGAATGCTGGGAGCCCGCTGCCTCGGTTTGATCCCAGCTCTGGGGGGTCACCTGGGCCCTTAACCTCTCTGAGCCTGGGTTTCCTCAGCTGGACAAGGAAACTCACAGTACCTTCCTCTCAGGGCTGCTACGCACATGCAGTGACTTAGCCCAGGTCAAGTTTTAGGACGGTTGCCTCGTGCATAAAAGGGGCTGGAAGAGTATTAGCTGCTAGCTGTATTATTATTATTACTACTACTGGAGGGGAGGTATTATTACACGGGAGAAGCCCCAAGTCAATGAGCCCCCTCAGCGAGGGGAGCTTCCAATGATGAATCGAACCTTCGAGGCTCTACCTCAGAAACACCGTCTCCGGTGCCTCCCGCCTTGTACAGCTGACTCCGGCCCATCCGGGACAAGGTCTCGTCAGGGGATGCAGAGGAGTGCAGTGGTTTCCAGCACAGACTCTGGGGCCAGACTGCCTGGGTCGGAAGCCAAGTTCGGTCTTTCCGGAACATTCCCTAACCTCTCTGTGCCGGGGTTTCCTCACTTGTGGCCTGGGATGATGAAAGGGCCGTATCAGTGAGGTAATGAGGGCTGGTGAGGCCTCACGACAGCCTGGCACTGAGAGGCCACGGGGAGACCCTGTCGGTGCAGGAGAGGGGGGACGGCGGCCCCCTGCCACCCCCATCCGGCATCCCTTAGGGATCGTGCCTGCAAGATCCAGCGCGGCCAAGAAGTGGGGACAGTGTGTGTGAGTGTGTGTGTGTGTGAGAGAGAGAGAGAGAGGACAGTGTGTGTGAGTGTGTGTGTG
>CM052884.1:88474983-88512686 GCA_028534135.1 Potos flavus | reverse complement strand
TCTCTTCATCCTCTCTCCACCCCTAGGAGGCCCAAGTTTACTACCCCATTCTGCAGATGAGAAGCTGAGGCCCAGAGACCCAGAAATTAGGGTATGGATCCCAGGCTTGACTGACCTGAACCCCAGCCCTGACCGGGACCGCCTGGCCTGTTGGCTCTGGGGCAAAGCCCCTGTCACCTGTCTCTGGGGTGCACACTTTCCCACACCTGATACCCCCTCCAGGCCCAACCTTCTGCCCCAACTCAATTTCTCTTCCCACCTGCTGGTTCCCCCTTTGTCTCTTTACCCCAAAGACCAGAGACTTGTAGTTCATGCCGGCTCTGTCCTGCAACCTCAAAGACTCAGGGAAGCAGCAAGCAAGCCCTCTTCTTCTAGAATTTGTCCTGAAGCCTGGGAGTGGGTCATGGTCGGCGCCGGACAGGCTCTGCCCCTAGAGAACAAGGAGGGACCTGCATTAGAGCCAGCCAGGAGGGCTTCCTGGAAGGAGTGGGCTTTGGGACGAGCTTTGAAGAGGTGAGGCCCCTCTGCCAAAGCAACGCACGGAAGGGCATAGCTGCTGACGGCTCTGGTGCCGGCAGTCCTGGGTTCGAATCCCAGCCCTGTAGTCAACTAGTTGGGTTTGCCCTAGGGCCTGGCAACTCACTTCTCTCTGCCTCAGTGTCCTCTGAAGCAGACGCATGCGGCCGTGAAGGAGGCGAAGGAGGAGGGCGCGGCCAGAGGTGTGGGTGGCCACTCCACACGTCCAGCAACTTCGATGCCAACCGTGGCTGAGTCTGTTGGGCGCTCGCTTGATGCTCCGCACTTGGCTCGTTTCATCTCATTTCGGTTTCCTGGCCACCTTACTTGGGAGATCCTATGACTGTCCCCATTTTTCAGATGAGGAAACACACCCAGGGAGGCTGGCTGACTTGCCCAACGCTGGCTGGTGGTGGAGTGAAACCTGAGAACCCAGGGTTGTCTGACTTCGGAGTCTGTGTCCCTAACATTGTGGCCACTTTCTCTGCCCCCCACCCCCCAGCCTGCTCCATCATTACAAAGGGTTGGCAAGTGGCATTCTTCTGCATCAGGCCTTGTAGCTCCAACTGGCAGCTGCAGAAACAACGGTCCCTCCCGGAGTCTAGCGTCCCCCGCCCCGGGGCCCCTTGGAGATATCCCTGACCCACCCCCGGGGCGGTAAGGAACAGGTGCTGGGGGAGAAGCCCCATCCTGGGACTCATGTTCCTGCCTCTGCTGAGGGTGGGGGGCTGCTGGGGGACGGAGCTGGGTCCCCAGTGCCCAGGCTCCGCTGGCTAAATTTAGGCACCGGGATATAGAAGGAACAAAGGTAATTAAGGGGTGTTGTATCACTTTCCAGCTGCTTCTCACGTCCTCTGGGCAGTCACACGCCACTCGGGAAGGAGGGAGGAAGCGTGGGTGACACAGAGGGGAGGAGAGGGGACGAGCGGGTGGACACTCAGGGCCGGCGGAGGGCGGGACCCCACAGCCTTCACCCCAGACTCGAGAGCTCAAGGAGCAATGTCTGGTTGGGCCTGAGTATCGCCCCTGCCCTGGGACCCCGGGTGGCGATTTTCAGCCAAATATCCCAGGGGCTTGCTCCAAGGAGTATCATCCGTAAATGAAAAGTCCTGTCCTAAAAGTAGTGACCCCCACATCATGGGAAGTGCTCTGCTCGGGGCGGGGGTTGGGGGGGCAGACAGTAAGCCATAGACTTTGCATGGATGTCCTCAGCAATCCTTCTGAGAACTCTCTACGGAAGGCATGCTCACGCCCATTTTAGAGAGGAGGAAACTGAGCAGTTAGCAGCTCAGGTCTGCACAGCTGAGGCATGGCAGAGTCTGGGTATGAACCGGGCAGCCCAGCTCCCAAGCCCCTGACCCCAGCCATGGGCTGCCGCTGACTCGGAGCGCCATGCCCAGTCACTACTCTGCACCCAAAGAAGGATAACCAGAGGGCTTTGCTGTAGAGCCAAAAAGAGGAGGCATCCTAGGCGATATGAACAGCCTTTGCAAAGACGGAAGTCTGCCCACCCTGAAGTGCACGGGCCGGTGCAGAAGCAAGCATGAGGCTTCTGCACTGGGGTCGCCCGGATCATTGCCCTAGCCCTACCCGTGTTCAAACCAGACCTGAACCACCCAATTAAAAAATGGGCACGGATGTAAATAAGCACTTCTCCCAAGAAGATATGCAAATGGCCCCTAAGCCCATGAAAGATGCCCAGCATCATTAGTCATCAGGGAAATGCAAATCAAAGCCGCCGTGAGCTACCGCTTCACACCCACGAAGATGGTTATAATCAGACAGACAGACAATAGCAAGTGCTGACAAGGATGTGAAGAAATCAGACCCCTCGTGCCGTGCTGGTGGGAATGCAAAGTGGGGCAGCCGCTTCGCAAAACATTTTGACAGTTCCTCGGAAAGTTAAACAGGGAGTCACCAGATGGCCCAGCAATTCCACTCCTAGGTATGTGACCACGCGAACCGAAAACAGATGTACACACAAAAATTACACACAAACGTTCCCAGCGGCACGAGTCACAAGAGCCAAAAAGGGCAAACAATCTAAATGCCCGTTGGCTGCTGAAGGGGTAAACAAGAGGGGTCCAGCCGTAGCATGGAACGCTATTCAGCTTTTGCAAAGGATACCGTCCTGACACCTGCTACGGCATGGGTGAGCCTTGCGGACGGGACGGCAGGTGAAATGAGCCAGATGCGAAAGGCTGCACCTTGTATGGCCCCATTTATAGGAAGTATCCAGAATCGGCAAGTTTATAGAAACAGGAAGTAGACTAGTGATTTCCAGGGGCTGGGAAGAGGGGAGGGTGGGAAGTGGCAGCTAATGGGAGCAGGGTTTCATGGCAGGGGAGGGAGGGTGATGTGAATGTTCTAGAATTAGGTGGTGGTAGTAGATGTATAATTTTATCAATACACTAAAACCCAATGAGTTATCCACCTTAAAAGGGTGAGCTTTTTTTAAAAACAGATTTTATTTATTTGAGAGAGAGAAAGAAATTGAGAGAGTGAGTGGGAGGAGTGGGAGAGGGAGAAGCAGGCTCCTCACTGAGCAGGGAGCCCAGGGCTCGATCCCAGGACCCTGGAATCATAACCTGAACTGAAGGCAGACTTAACCGACTGAGCCACCCAGGGGCCCCTAAAAGGGTGAGCATTATGGTATAAGAACTACCCATCAATAAGGCTGTTATTTAAAAAGACAGATCTGGGGCGCCTGGGTGGCTCAGTGGGTTAAAGCCTCTGCCTTCAGCTCGGGTCATGATCTCAGGGTCCTGGGATCGAGCCCCGCATGGGGCTCTCTGCTCAGCAGGGAGCCTACTTCCCCCTCTCTCTCTGCCTACCTGCCTACTTGTGATCTCTCTCTCTCTCTGTCAAATAAATAAATGGAATCTATAAATAAATAAATAAATAAATAAATAAATAAATAAATAAATAAATAAATGAAAAGACAGCTCTGCCTCTAATATTTGCAGGAACGCAAATGGAGACCCACATACCATATGCCTAAATATTTAAAAATCAAGCCAACAAGCTGTGGAGTAAAATATGTTCCTGTCTCTTACCTTGACAAATATACCTCCATAGTGGTGAAGTTGAAAAGTATGTATACAGCTCTGGTTTTTATACGCTCGAACGCCGGTGTGTTTGGGTGCTCTATTGCTGGACCGGCTGTGTTTGGACAAGCAGTAAAATAAAAATATACATAATTCATAAATTGTTATGATTTTGTTCCATAAAAATGTTCATGCCTTCATTTCACCAAAATTACTAATTCGTGTTCCAGTAACAGGCATAATCTAGAAAGACTAAAGAAATAAAATACAGTTTTCATCCAAAAGATAAATTATGGTAAATGTAAAATTTTTAAAATATTGCTCAAAAAGATGTTTTTCTAAAATAGTCCAAATTAAGGGCGCCTGGGTGGCTCAGTTGGTTAGGTGTCGGCCTTCAGGTCATGATCTCAGGGTCCTGCGACGGAGCCCCACAGAGGGCTCCCTGCTCAGCGAGGAGCCTGCTTCTTGCTCTCCCTCTGCCTCTCCCCTTGCTCGTGCTCTCTCTCTCGAATAAGTAAATAAAATCTTCAAAAAATATAGTCAAAATTATTGCTGGAAATGAAGAGACAAAATACATTTACTATGACATCTTATAATTTCTTTTTTTAAATTTTTTTTAAAGATTTTATTTATTTATTTGACAGAGAGAGAGAGCACACGTAGGGGGAGCGGCAGGCAGAGGGAGAGGGAGAAGCAGGCTCCCTGCTGGGCAAGGAGCCTGACATGGGGCTCGATCTCCGGACCCCGGGATCACAATCTGAGCCGAAGGCAGATGTGTAACTGACTAAGCCACCCAGGAGCCCCGTGCTTATCAGGTTCGGAGAGGGGAATTGACTTGCCCAAGGTCACAGAGCAAAAAAGGGGTGGACTGGAGCCCAGGCCTTCTAAGACCATGGGCAGAACTTTTTCCACTGCCTCTGTAACGTGATAGGACTTCTTGATTGACGAGCCCCCTTTAGAGGGACTCAGAGCTGGGGACTCCCAAGGCTCCAGCATCCAGAATTCTTCAGGAGGAAGGGAGACATTGACCATAGTGGGAGGTGAAAGAGGCCTTCCCTACTGTCACCAACTCCCAGGGGCGGAGCTGGCTCGTCAGAGTGGCTAGCTGGCAGGCGACTAATTACCCTTGTCACCCACTTCTCCTGGGAAAGACAGCCATATAATCTGCACATCAACCGGAGAGAGAGGAGAGGCCCCTGTTTGCTCCCCCCCACCCCGGCTGAGGCTGACACTTGGCCGGGGAGGGTGTCAGGACAGCTGGTGAGGGAAGGGTGATGGGGGACAGCTGGGAGGCAGACGGACGAGTGGGAGAAGACAGTGGGGACCAGAGGCAGAGTGAGGATGCCAGGTGCTGCAGCACTGCCGGGATGGGTAAACTGAGGCAAGACAAAATTAGACTCCTGCTTCAGGGTTGGAGTGAGTAAACGTGTACGACTTCTCTCGGTGATGGGTCTCCAGGCTCCCTGGGAGGCCCTGGTAGGGAACAGCTAACTCCCGGTGAGGGGTGGGGGGGCCCGGGGTGCAGGGGATGCTCTTCCTTCTATTTCATGAGCCCCTCCAGCAACTGTGGGATCGTCTTTCCATTCCCACGTCACAGGTGAAGGGCCCGAGGCTCAGAAGTCCAAGCACCAGTGAGCAGCAGGGCTGGATTCGGACTCCCGCGCGGGTCAGCCTCCCTCCCCGGTCGGGGCTCCGAGCCTCCGCGGGCATCCGCTTCCCGCCGCTGGAAGGGTGGGCGAGGGGTCAAGTGTGCAGCCTGGATTTCGAAAACCGGATACACTGAAGGTCCCACAGGAGGAGAGTGACCGGGTCCCACGTGTATTTAAAGGATCCTTAGTTCTCGTTCTAGATGGTTCCCCCCCGCCACCCCCCCCCCCCGATCCTTTATTTTCCTGTTTGCTCCCTTCATCCCGGCACAGAGTGGCGGCTGAGCCTGTGGCATCCGGGGCCAAACCGGCCGGTTTAAATTCCCTCCCTGCCAGATTCCTGCTGTGTGACCTCGGGCAGGTTGCTCAACCTTCCTGTCTCCATTTCCTCATCTATGAGCCAGACATCAGGAGAGCTACTTCACAGACTCGGGGCGGGGATGAAAAGAGGTCTATAAAAAGGCTTGGAATAGTGCCAGGCAGGTAGCAAACACTTAATAAAAGGCCAGCTACTATTTCCAGAGTTGCCATGTCTTGTGACTATATATTCATTTGTTCACTCGCTTCACGGGGCTTGTCTCCCCTTGATGCTCCGGAAGCTCCGTCCGCCCAGGACCGCGTCACCCGCTGTACCTGCTTCTGCCGTCACAAAGTGCCACCGCTGGGTGCCCCGCAGCAAAGCTGGATGGTCTACAGCTCTGGAGGCCCGGAGTCTGAAATCAAGGGCTCAGCGGGGCATGCTCCTTCCGAAACCTGTAGGGGCGAATCCCCCCCTTGCCTCTCCCTGAGCTTCTGGTGGTTGCCAGCCATCCTGGGTGTCTCATAAATCCCTCTCTCCAATCCCCACCTCTGTGGTCACAGGGCCCTCTCTGGGCGTCTGTGTCTTCACATGGCCATCCTCCCTCTAGTAACGATACCAGTCATATTGGATTAAACGCCACCCTACTTTCGAATGACCACATCTTAATTCGATGACACCTGCAATGACCTTATTTCCAAATCAGGTCGTACTCCGAGGTCCTGGAGGTTACGGCTTCAACATACCCCCTAGGGGACATGATTCGACGCATAACATTCATCAAAGCATCCCCAGCATCTGGCCCAAGAGATACCTGTGGGATGGACAATAAAAATTCGTCAATGGGGTTTTCTCATTGTGAGTCACCGGGGGCGTGACTCAGTCTCCCCATCTCTGTGCACCTGGGACCCAGGGCAGAGCCTACTCTCCTGGGGAGTCTGTGGATGATTGTAATTTAGATGCATTTTAGGGAATTTGCCCAGCCAGCTGGCTGACCAAGACATCCGTGACAAGGGTCCTCTGGGACCTGGAGGGGGTAGGGGTAGGCTGGGGAGGGGTTTCCGCCCCTCAAGGGGCAGGCCTGACTGCTGATCCCAGAAAAGCTGACAGCGTGCTCAGCGTTGCTGTCACTCAGCAGAGATGGGGCAGTCCCTGGGGAGACGTCACAGGCAGCTGGGGGCGACTGATATCTCAATGTCACTGCTAATCCGGGGGCTCAGGCTGCCCATGCGTCAGGCAATGACTCGCACTGGGGGGTGGAGGGGATCCTGGCTGGGGGTGAGGGACAGCTGATGCTGAGTCAGGGGACTGTGGGCTCCCCCTGCCTGGTGAAGAGGGGAGGGCAAGCTGGTCTCTGCAGGACACCCCCTCCCCAACGGCCCCTGGCACCCCCCCCACCCGCCGCCTCCTGCTGTTCTAAAAGGCTCCAGCATCTAATAGCCAGCCAGGCTGGACTAGAAGGGGAAGGAGGACCCAGGCAGCAACTGTAAAGGTCAGCGGCCCTTGGGGCCAGGAACATTCATGATGCAAATGTGGAATTTACATTCCCAGAGCGCCCACTGGCCAACCTGCCTGCCTGTGTGGATGCCGGCCAGCAGAGTCCCCGGCGCTCTGCGGAAGGGCAGCTCTGTGACTCCCCACCGCCGCGGGCACCTCCCCGAGGAGGGCCCTGGGTGTACCTGGGGGAAGGGGCCTCAGTGGGGACCGGGCAGTGCAGCTCTGGCAGGCTGGGTGGGGCCCATCCTGCTGGACCGGGACTATCTGCCCGGGATCTCCACCATCCGCTCTCTTGGCTCAGTAGCTGGAAGATCCCGGGGGCCGGACATGGGAAGAACAACCGGACACCAACCGGCCCTCTTTTCCTTTTATGTGACTTCACCCAGGGCCAGTGCTATCCGATGAGACTTCACGGATCTTCCCATGCAGCCGGGGTGAGGGAAAGGCAAGGCAGAATCACGCAGGCCGGCTATGGGCCGGGGGCTTTCCTCTAAACCTCTTAACAACTGCTGTTCTCATCCTGCTGTCCCAGGAGAAGAAACCGAGGCTCGGAGAAGATAATCCCCTGACAAGACCATCACCCAAAGCAGGGCAGAACCGAGACTCAAACCCTCGTCTCCAGCATCTCCTCTGTTGCGGGGACCAGGACTGGAATCTTCGCTCAGCCTCAGCACTCCTTCCCTCCATTGCTTGGCCCAGCCGACTTGGAAAGATGTCCTCCACACCTTGCACTAGGCACCAAGAGTCTGCGTGTGTGTGCGCATGTGTGTGTGCGCTCGTTCCCCGCGCCGTGTAGGGCAGTGTGCAGGAGCGCCAGGCTCAGGACCAGACTTTCGCCTGGCCTGCTGAGTGACCTCGAGACCGTCCCTCTAGCCTCTCCGGGCCTCAGACTCCTCGGTGACGAAGGGTGTGGCTCTTTCGAAGTCGGAGCCCCCTGCTCCTCTGTGTGCTGGGACCCCCGGAGCCGAGGCAACCTTCATCTCTCTCGGCTCTTCCAGCTCCCAGCCTGACACCCTGTGGGCGCCTGATACAGCTCATCCTTGCTTGAGTGACAAACCTGCCATTTGGAGTCCCCGAGGATACCGTCCACAGCCTCCTCCCAAGGCTTCCCAGGGCGGAAGGCTTCTCAGGGCTCAATCTTCATTTGCAAACTTATTCTCTCTCTCCTACACGCACGCACGCGCGCGCGCGCACACACACACACACGCACACACACACGCGCGCGTGCGCACGCTTTGGCCCTAGGGAGCCCTTCCCCTCTGTCCATCACAGCACCGCACGTTGCCCTCAGCGACTGGAGTATCAGAGCCTTTAATCCTGTTGACATTCAGTTAACGAGTTTCTGCTGCTGTTGACAGAACCTCCGGCCCCACCCAGGCTGGACAGGCTGGGATCAGAGTTCAGAGTTGGCGGGCCCTTCGGAGCCTGGGGGATGGGAGCTGGGGGGGAAAGGCCTTAGAAGGGAAAGCCTCCAAGTCTCCTGGAGGGTGGCGTCAGGGGGACAGCGCCTCCTGGACGCTGGACTCTCTTCGGCCTTCCTTGGAATAGAGGCCAGCCCTGGGAGAGCTGGCAGATCTGGGAGCACTTGACAGTTTGTTGGAGGCCGTGGCCCGGTGAGGCCCCGGGGGAGGCGGAGGCACTGGCCCAGGGCCACAGGGCGCTGAGGGGGACTCCCGAGTCTTGGCTTAGCAGCCTCCTTCCCCCACCTCTGGGCCTCACGGGGGAGAACCAGAGACACCAGTTGGTTGCTTTGGTGCCAGAGGGACCTGGGGGCAGACTCAGAAGCAGAGGGGCCAGGCCTGAGGGGCCCAGCACCCAGCACAGGCCGCTGGGGCTGTGGGTTGCCTGGGGAAGGCCGCCGGTAGGGCTCCGGAAAGGGAAAGGCCTCGGGGAGCGGCCTCCGGAAGTGGCTGCCAGGAAACGAACCTCCATGAGTGCCAAGGGGGCTGGTGCTGGCTCTGCCCTCTGGAGATGCCGACCTGCCTGGCGCTTAGGACCCGTGGAGCCCACCTCCGGCAGAGCCTCGATCCTGGGAGGGCAGAGCTGGGGCTCTGAGGGTCGTCCTCGGGGCAGGCCCCACCCCCAGGCAAGGCTGTGGGACAAGCCTGCTCCATCACCTACTCCTGGGAAGCCACAGCCTTGAGGGGGCCCAGAGCCCTGATGGGGTTGAGGAGGGGGTAGTCCCCAGGCCTGGGGAATCTTCAGCAGCCCTTCACTGAAAGGCAGCATGGAATGAGGAAGGAGCATGGGCTCCAGGCAGACACTCTGGATTCAAATTTCTGCTCTGCCTCTTCAAGGCTGTGAGACCTTAGGAAAGTTCCTAACCTCTCTGGGCCTCAGTTTTCTCCTGTATAAAATGGGACTGCTGCTCCCCGCTTCGAGTGGATCCTTGTGAGAAGTGAGTATAACGTCCCATGTAACGTGCTTGGCATGGTGCCTTCCTGCTCAGTAAACAGCCATCAGCATAACTGCTGTTTTAAAATTTCTAACCACACCAATAGACCATTATTCAAAGATCTGATTGGCGAAGCTTACAAAGTTTGATCAAACACTGTGCCGGCAAAGCTACGGGAGAACAGGCAAAGGCAGACCAGGCTGGTGGGAGTGTGGCAACCCGGAGAGGACCGTGGGACCCTCTCCACCCGCTTCCAGCTGTTCTACTGTTCTACTCCTGGGTCTCTATCTACAGGTTGCTAGAGCGCAGAGGAAGTGGCCTGCATACAAGGTTATTTATTGCAACATTTAATGTAATTGCCAAAGACTGGAAACAAGGTAAATGTGCTCTAGTCGGAGTTGGTTAAATAACTTGTGGTCCCGCCATACAATGAAGTAATATGCAGCCATAAAATAAGAACAAGGAATGGTTTTTCAACTCAACTGACTTAAGACGATAACCAAGATATATTTTTAAGGGAAGACAGTCGGGTACAGAACAGGATGCGTATGCATTTTCAAAGGCTGACACATGAGGGGCACCTGGGCGGCTCAGGTGGCTGAGTGTCGGACTCTTCTTGATCTTGACTCGGGTCATGATCTCAGGGTCTTGAAATCAAGCCCCGCATCGGGATCCAGGCTCAGCACGAAGTCTGCTTGGGTGGCCGGGGCCCAGTGGAGGAATGACTTTTCACATTTTGAATATGAAATTTCAATTGTGAATTCTGTTTAAAGTTTAAACTTTGAATCATGTGAATGCATTATCCATTTAAAATATAAATGTGAGGGCACCTGGGTGGCTTGGACGGTGAAGCATCTGCCTTCAGCTCAGGTCATGAGCTCAGGGTCCTGGGATCGAGCCCCGCATCGGGCTCCCTGCTCAGCGGGGAGTCGGCTTCTCCCTCTCCCTCTGCTCCTCCCCCTCACTTATGGGTGCTCTCTCTCGCTCTCTCTCAAATAAATAAAATCTTTAAAAAATAAAAAATATAAATTACTTTTTACGTTTATATTTGTAAATTATTTTTTAAATATCCATTTTTTCAGGAGCCCCACCTGGTTGGGACTAAGCTTCAGAGGAGCGTTTCGCTGTGTGTGGCGCTGGGTAGGGGGAATGGTGACTAAGGACTCTCAGAAGCTGGGCCCAGTGGTCTGGGCAGTGAGGCGGGACCCCCAGGAGCTGGGGTGGGATGGCAGGCCTGGGACCTCAAGGCCACCCCAAACACGGGAGAAGGTTGAAGGCGTTGCCTCAGCTGCATCGACCTTGGCCTCAGAGCTGGTGTGAAGTAGAGGACAGGTCTGCCTTCATCGCCTTGGCCCCTGCTCGGCTGAGACTGGCATGGAGACGGCGCATGGAGGGGGCAGTGGGTGGGTGTGGACAGGGGCAGGAGTGTCCTGGGGCTCAGCATCCCACCAGGAAAGGTCTTCCCACTCGCTGAGCCTCTGCTGTGTACCTGTGCTTTCTTCCACGATGGCACAAGCTGGACGCAGCCAGGACCACTGACTTGCCCGCCCCAACTCCCTGGGGGGGTGCCATCCTGGCACTGGCCTCTCGACAAGTAGGCACCCGGGGCTGGCTGTCTCCAGCCTCCCTGGCTGGACCCCCTGCCCACTCCCAGGCTCTAGTAAGCCCTGATCCCAGAGCGCCTGTGCCCCCGGGCGTGGCGGCATCACAGACACCCATGCAGGGCGGGCAGCGGGAAGTCTGCTGCCAGGAGACTGTCTCCCTGGATTCTGACTCTTTGAGGAGGCAGCGCTGCGGAGGAAGGAGGGTGCCGCCCACCCCTTCCCGGAGCCGGAGATGGTTGGTGCTGGGCTCCCAGAGCTGAGGGGCTGGCGCTCTGCCAGGACTGGCCACTGGGTGCTGCCCGGTGTCCAGCCGCTTTTTCCTGGCCCTGTTATCAATGATGGGACCAAAGCAGAGAGGCACTGAGGTTAGGTGTCTTCCTAGGGGCCAGGGCCTCCGGCAATGGCTTTCCCTGCGTTTCCCACATGAGGGGGGCTCTTCGCCAGACTTCACAGATGGAGAGAGGCTTCCCGACATCCGTCAGCACAGGCGGGGATGGACCTACTGTGTGCTGGGACCTTCCCACATGTGATGGCGAACCATGAGAAGCTGGGAGGAATTTTCCTGCCTAAACTGAGGCTCGGAGAGATAGTGGGTCGTCCTGAGGTCACATACCCGCCTCCAGAGCCCCTGCTCTCTTTTCTGCGCCCCCCCCCCACTGCCTCCTCCCGCTGTGCCACTGCAGGTGCCCATACGTCCTGGTCAGCTCGAGTGCACAGGCCGGACGGCACCACAACCAGTAGAACCTACGGGAAGGACACTTGCGGGAAGAGAGCACAGCGCATGCGAACGCACGGAGGTGGGAGCGTTCTGAAGGTGGCCAGCGAGTGTGAGACATGAGACAAGTGTCCACAGCGTGGAGGACAAGCCGAGCATGAGGAACGGCGGGCGGCTGGAGGCTAGCCAGGAAGAATGGGGTTCAAAGGCCAGGACAGAAGCCTCCGTGGTAAGCTCTGCAGCGCCTCGAGAGCTTTCTCCTTGGGGGACAGGCGCGACGGGAAGTGTCTTTCCAGAGCCGATTCCCCCAGGAGACGAGCCGGGTGACAGGCAGAGAGGCTCTGGGCCAGTGACAAGCAGAACGCGCTGGTTGAAAGAGAAGGTTCTGGAGTGAGGAGGCAGGACGGAAGCCCAGCGGTACTGCTCACAAGCTGTGTGACCTTGGGACAGTTGCTTAACCCCCCTGGGTCGAAATCATCTCATCTAAAAATGGGGCTGATGCGAATACACCTCAGAGGGCTGCCGTGAAGACGAAGGGAGTTAAAACGCGCCCCGCACTTAGAGTGATGCCTGCTCAAACACCATAAGCACTAAGTCTCAGCACCGTCACCCTGGTACTCAGTCCTAAGCTATGGGACAGGTTGGTTCTGTGATCCTGCTGCGGGAGGAAGCTGATGGGAAGAACTGAAGCCCAGTGGGAAAAGGGGAACCGGCCTCACTGCGGATCAAGGTGTCCCCCGCCCAGAACTAGGTGACCCTCCGCGTGTTCAGACCCCTGGTAGGTGACCAGACAGGCAAGGACGGGCCCTGGTGGCTGGGTCCCTGCCACACCCTGTCCCGGCCCCGGTCCCAGGGGGAGGTGGACGGACGGATTTTATACCAGTTTCCCTGGGCAGGGATGACCGGGACCCCCTTATCAAGCCTCAGAGTCAGGCTCCAGGGTACCCCCCCCAACCCGCCAAGCCCAGGAGAAGGGGGGAGGGGTGATATCCAGGAAGTGCGAGGTGGGCGTGCCCAGGAGGCTCTAATGAGGCTTGTGAAGGCCACCGAAGCTGCCAGGAGGTGAGGTCGCCGGGAGGGCAGGAGCCAGGCGGGACTGGCATGACAGCGGGGACAGCGGCGCACGAGCAGCCCTCGCTGGCAGTTGCTCCGGTGAGCAAGTACGCGCCCAGTCATTCGGCCGTAATGACTCTAATCCACTCATTAGCACTGCAGGGCTGGAGGGTGACTCAGGCCTGAGCTGCCCAGGGTCCCTGCCTTTCTTACCCCCACCCCGCAGCCCCCCCCGGCTCACATCTGTGCAACAGCGGGGCCTCAGGACACTCGCTTCTTGGCAGGCCCGGCATCATCTGCTGCCCCTGGGGGAGTGGGGCACCACGGAGGGTGCGTCCGGGGGGGCTGGGCCCCTGGAAGGACAGGGTGGAGCGAAGATACACCTGGCCTGGTATTAGGGGTCCTCAGAGCCTCACTGTTCTCCACAAATGAGGCAGGGGTCCAGGCTGGGGGCTCAGGAGGCCTGGGGTCTCTCCCTGGCCCCCGTCGGATGCTGAATGACTTGTTTCCCCGACACTAGAGCCTCAGTGTTTTCATCCGCATGATGGAACGTTCTCTGGCTCCACCCCCGGCTTCTCCAGACCGAGAGCATGAAGATTTTGCTCTCTTGAGGCCGGTGTGTGTATTGGGGTGGGGGTGGGGGATCCATCGGAGGACCCTTAAACTTATGACTTCTTTGGGGCGTGGATGGGGTACAGTGGAGAGGGCCGAGGGGCCAAGGCTCCACCTGCCAGCACCATTTACCTCCACCCAACCCCGGGCTCCCTACCAGGTTTGGGGTCTTCCTTCTCCTCTCTCCTACTCTTGCCCGGATCGTGGGCCTTTTTCTCTAGGGCTGCCCCTTCCTAGACCTGGGGGGAGCTGTCAGGATCCTCGGATGAATAACAGCAACCAAAGCTTATGCAGCTCCCCCCCACCCCGTGCACCCCCTGAAGGCGTCATGCTAATTGGCCTCACAGGCTGGGTGGCTCTCCTCGTCCCCAGTCCACAGAGGAGGGACCTGAGGCACAAAAGCTTACATAAGACCTCACGGCTAGCAAGTGGGAACCACAGTTAGTGTGTCTCTGGGGCTTTCCCACAGAGCCATGGAGCCCCACGCAGCCCCAGCGTAGGATCTGGAACCTTCTACAGAGGGAACTCACTGAGGCTGGAGAAGCTGGCCGTCTCCTCTGTCGTTATACCCACCTGGCGTGGAGCGGGCCCTGGGTAACTGGCACACGAAGGCATCGTCAGGCCGGCTGCTCGAAGCAGGACTGCTCTGACCCCAACGACAGGGGTCCCGCGGGAAAACGGCAACGTGCTTCTCTTCCTGCCTCTCATCTTCAGAGTAAGACTGAAGTCGCGAGAGGGAAGAGACCAACCCAAGATCACCCACCAAGTTGGTGGCAGAGTCAAGACTAAAACCATGCGGCGGGACTTCCCCAGGGGACCAAGGAGTTGGTCCCAGCGTCCTTCTCCCCTCCCAGAGGGGGCAGCCACTCCCCCTACGCCTTTCCCTAGACGGAGCCAGAGGCTGGGGAGGAGGGCTGAGCACCCCCATTAACGAGTCTATTGCACTCCAAGGGCTCTGCCAGCCACTGCCCTGCCTGGCGCTCTAGGGGAGGCGCTCCAGGGAAAGCCCATGTGGGGGCCTCTCAGGGCCACCTTCTTCCCCGGGGCTGGCACACCCGACTCCCTTACTCCATCAGCAAACACTGGGTCTGGAGAGACAGTCTAACTGGCTGGCAGTGTCCTACTCCAGGTTCCCCTCCTTGCCTAAACACACAGCCCTGTTTGTCCTGCCCGCCCAGCCACCGGACCTCACTGTCTCCCGGAACCCTGCCCTGTCTGCACCTCACCCACTCGTGCTCCCACAGAATCGCCGTCAGACCCGCACAGGCCCATGGAAAACGTTTGGGAGAATCCCTAACCATGTGCCCGAGCACCACCACCGCCGCTTTCTCAATGAAACCATCAGAGAGGGGTGGGCGTGGCCCGCGGTCTAAGAGCGGGAGGGCAGGGCAAGCAGGCGACCTTTCCCTGCTGTCTGAGCCCGGCTTCTGCGTCTTCGCATGAGCTGTTCCTTTCTCCAGGAAAAGGCCTTCCTCCAGTGAAGTCCCAGCCCACTGAATGCACGACAACCTCCTCTGCACCCCCACAGCACCCCGTGGCTGCCTCCGTTAGAACCCCCGATACCCCTACTGTCTGTATCAGCCTGTAAGCTCCTAAAGGTCAAGACGGAGACGGATGCATCTCAGGTCCCCCAGCTCCCAGCCCAGCGCACCCAGAGGGAGGCCTGGATCAAGGGTTGGCAACCAAAGAATCAGCGGGCGTGAGCCAGAAAAAATCTTCTCAACCCCGGCCTGGCCATCTTCGGCCCCTCAACTGCCCAGGCCTGCTCCCCTGGGCCAGGACTATTCTGGAAGGCCTTTGGCTCCTCTGCCCTTGTTCCAGGATCCCAGCGGGCTTTTAAGACCCTGGTCTCCCTTGCTTCCCGATGCCTGGGCCCAGCCCGGGCAGAGCCTTCTCCGGGCTGTTGTGCGTGAGTCACGGGCAGACTGTAAACAACTCCGCCGAGCACTGGCTGTACCACCCAGGCCCTGGCGCTCAGCCTAGCCGTGCTGGGGGGGATCTAAAAGAAGACACGGCTAGCTCCCACGCACCCACTATGGAAAGGAGAAGGTGGAATAGAAACAGGAGAGGCTTCCAGATTTGCATATCGACACGTGCATATCGGTCTGCAATGCAGCCCCAAGGAGGGGACTAAACAGACCAGACCGGGGAGGATGGGTGGGCCGTGATTAATCAGGAGGGGACCCGCTGTGGGGAAGTCAGGTGCCTGCCGGGAGTTTCAAAGCCCCCGATATTTACTGAGCACCTACTAAGCCGCAGGCACTCCTGCAGCTGCTGGGATACCTCAGTGAACAAAACAAAGACCCCAAGCTGCAGAAAACAGGGAAAGGAGAGTAAGGGAGGCTGAGGGGCGGTTGCCTCATTCATCATTTGTAAGATATTGTAGAAGGACGGAATCTCACAGAATCCAGCCACTTGACAGATGAGGAAACTGAGGTCCAGGAGAGCTGAGGATGTGCCTGAGATCGAACAGGTCGAGGCAGGCCCCACGGCCAGCATGGGGGCTCAGAGGTGAGGTTGGTCCCAATGTGGTCTCTGTGGGGCCTCATTTCCCGGAGCCTTGTGAGGGGTGGTGCTGGGTAATGGCAGGACCCCCCTCCTCTGCCCCTGGGGGGCGGGGGACCAGGGCACTCAGCCGCAGTAGAGGCTCACGGGAAAACCAGGCTCCGAAGTCGATCAGTGGTGGGTCCCCATGGACAACTGCCTGTCTCCCCATCTGTAAACAGGCAGCTCGGACTCCACGCTCCTGGATGGCCTCTCCGGGACCGAAAAAGATGCTTTACTTCCCTGGGTGCAGTCAGCTGGGGCCCCCAGGATGGGCTGGCGGCTGAAAACTCTCTCGCCTATACCCCAGAGCCCGGCGCGGAGCTCTAGGAATGCAGAGTGACTCTGTTTCCCTCCGCTTCAAAAGCTTTGGCCACTGCAGGGTCAGACCGCGAGCGCTGACATTTCAGTCGCTCACGCTCTGCTAAGTGAACATTAGACACAGATTATTTAGCCTCTGAAATCTGTGGCTGCCTCCTACATGCTGTTTGATAAGCTTTTATCGTTACCTCCCTCTGGTGCTGCGTCCCTGGGGCCTGGGGCAGCTTGTTTGCCCAGAGCCAGGAGGCGGCCCGCTGGGGGGGCGGGGGGGCGGCGGATGGCCCAGAGCCCGGGCGAGGAGCTCGTGTCTGGCTGTGTTACCTTGAGCACGACGCCTGGCCTTTCTGGTCTCACCTGGAAAGGGTTCTCCAGAACACTGTGGCCCGGCTTCCCTGTCCAGTGACACCTTCACTGGTCCTCTCCTGAGTGCAGTCCCAGGCTTGGGACAAAGCAACCTACTTTGGGGTCACTAAGCCAGCACCCCAACTCTCACCATTGAGCCAAACTTTCTATCATCCGGGCCCCTCGCACCTTTTCCCAGAGCTTCCTAGGATCCTTTGTCCAATGCTACCCCTCCCTCCCTTCTCTGAGTTCCCAGCATACCCCATCCAGGTTCGCTCTGGACCGTGTCCCACACCATTGTGCTTGTGGGTGCTCCACAGGGCTAGGGTTGGTTTTTCTTCACCACTGGACCCCTTCTCAGGCCTGGGACATAGTCGATCCCTATAGATGCTCATTCAGTCATTCAGTCATTCAACAAACAGCTCTTGGAGTAAACTGTGTACCCTGCTCCATGTTGGATAGGGGGATCCTGACGTTAGAGCCTAATAAGGCACAGCCTTGTCCTCAAACAGCTGCCAGTCTAAGGAGAAAGAAACACGACTACACAGCAGGGGATTAGGAAGGGCAAGTCCTGGGCAGGGAAGCCCAGGCAGCAGTTGAGTGCACATTGGGGCTCCCTGATCCTGGGGAAATCAGGGAGAGCTCCCTGGAGGAGGCAACATCCTATTATGACTTGGAGGGTCTGAAGGAGTTAATCAGGAAAGAGTTCTAGGAAGAGGGAAGAGCCTGGGCAGAGGTCTGAAGTGGAGAGGAATCACGGTGAATTCTGGGAACTCTCAACAGTTGGGTTAGACTCTGCTCTTCCCTATTGCCCGGCTCTTTCCCCTCTCTCTACCAAAGAGAGGGCAGATCATTCCCTCCCACTGGGTAAGCTTTCTAAACCCCTATCCCTGCCTGAAGAAGACAGAGAACTCCCAGGAGGCTGGCCACTTGACCCCATGCCCCCTAAGCCACCAGTCATCTCTCTGCCGTCTCATCCATGACATGGGTGGGGCAGGGCACTCGGAGCCCACGAGACCTGAAGGAGAGGACCAGAGCTTGGGTCTGCAGGGGGAGACGGGAGGTCCCCTGGGTGCTAGTGCCCGCCAGTCTGAGTCTAGGCCATCGAGCCCTGTCTCCCATCTCAGGAGTCTCTCCTCCTGGGCCCCCCTCCCTCCCAGTCACTTTGGATGGGGATAAAAAAAGAAAAGAAATGGTCCTCCCACCACCTGGCAGGAGTCCCCGTAATGAGAAGTGCCTTTCTGCTGAGCCTGGTCTCTGTGGAGCCCTTGCTACCGCCCCGCCCTACCTGCCATGAGCCTCCGGCTGCCCCCCTCCTGTCTTCTCCACCCCGTGACCGTGACCGGCTGGAGGAGGAGGTGGAGGAGACATCCCTGACTCAGAGCCTAGGTGTGGGCGAGGACAGAGGGGTGAGAGGGAAGCCCGAGGACCAGTGTGAGGCGGTCATCCTTCCCTTTCTGGTTTATGCAGAGAGCATGGGGCAGGAGTAGAGGTCACGGCCAGCGGACAGGCCGGGCCTGGCTTCATTCCCAGGAAGGTCTGGGCCCCCGTGAAGGGTTCAACAGGCTTTTAGAATCAGATCGGCAAAGTCAAGGGCACATGAGAAATGGTTTCATCCCGTAAATGTGGATACGAGGCCTAGAGAGGGGCCCGGGGTTCCCCAAGGTAATGGATCGAGTTAGAGGACGAAGTCAGGGCTGGGACCAGCAGTGGGGACAGAAAACAGGGTCCCCTTGAGGACTGTGGCCAAGGCAGGCCAGGCCAGGCTGCTGCAAGGTCGGGGTCCGAGCCCGCCCACGGCTTCTAGTCCTTCCCCATACTGCAAAGGTTTGTTCATGGCTGAGCTGGGTCGCTATCCTCCCACCCGGGGCACAGTGGTGGGGAGAAAAGGAATTCCTGCCTGGATCTCCTGGCCAGACACACTGCTAGGTCTTTTGACATTTCAGAATTGCAGAAATACTGGAATGAACTTTCTGGATCGCTTGTGGATGAGGGAACCGAGGCCCAGGGAGGGGAAGACTGTCCCAAAGCCCAGACCTCAGGGAGTGGCCAACGCATGCCTTCCGACTCCCAGTATGGGTTCTTCCCTCTTTAACTGTGGGCGAGAGGTCAGGCTGCGGATGGAGTCGGACAGACCTGGGCTCGAATCCTGGCCCTGCCACTCACTGGCCATAGGACCTCACTTCGCTCCCCATCTCTCTGAGCCTCAGTTTCTTCACCTGTAAGTTCTGAGCACACGGGGTGACGTAAGGGTTGAACGCAGTCACAGGAGCCCACGAGGGTAGATTTGGCCTCACGGACCACTGCCTGCCACACAGCAGGCGCTCCATAAAAGGGAACAGGTCGCCATCGCTCTGTGCTATGCTCCTTCTGGCGCGGGTCACTGGTAGGAGAAGAAAGGGGTGACTTCTTTCATCCTAGAGTCCCCTGAGGGACAGCGGGGGAGTCTGATTGTTGCAGAGGGAGGCAGCTAGTTTCCCAGGAAGAACGGCTGTGCATCCTTACGCACACCCCAAGCCCTTTCTGTTTGGTCTCTCCAGGCAGTGCAGGGAAGGCGTTGCTAAGTAACGCCTGAAGTCCCCCAGCTCCAGGGACTCCTCCTGGACCCTGTGACATGGTCCTACCTGCGCACCGAGCACCCACCGACCCCCACCCGACCTTTCCCCTCCGGGGTACACAGAGGGAGGGGCTGAGGGGCGGGGCCTGATGGGAGGCAGGGGAAGGGCCAGCAGCCAGTTTCTGGGAGGGTCACAGAGCCCAGGCTCTGTCCGACTGTCAGTTTGCGGGACACCTGCGTGAGCAGAGCAGCCGGGCCCACGAACTAAACTGCTGGTGGGCGTTGGCTAGTTCATTACGGGGCTGAAGGGCAGGGCTAGGGCCTTGCGGAGCACTTCCTCAGCCCCCGCCGCCACTCCAGCCTTACCACCCCCCCGGCACTCAACAGCTCCGTCCCCACTCCTCCCTGCCAGGCAGTGGGGAATGGTAAGGAACACTGCCGCTCTCCTAGCAGTCTACAGAGCCCATCCTGGCGCTTAGCTCTTGCTCCTGGCAGGCCCCCTCTAAGGGAGTCTTTATTGCTACCTCCGGGTTGTAGGGGAATGGGGTGCAAGAGGCCCCAGCCGGGCACAGCAGAGCCGATGCCCACGCCAGCGCTGTGAGCCCCCTCCGAGGGATGCCAGCTCCCGTCCCGTGGTCTTTCCACGGTGTGTTGCCAGCACGTTGGAGGAATGCAAGGCCACACTGCCCCCACAGATCCTCCTGTCTCCTCCGTACACACATATACACGCACTATATGTCCCCAGCGGAGCCCCTGGCATCACAGCCTCAGGAAGAGACTAGCCAGCAGACAATTATCGAGGGGGTCCCAAAGGCCCAGAAAGCTCTGGGATCTGGAGAGAGAAAGCAACATCCTGTCGTGACTCCTTGGAGGAAATGGCCTCCAGGGGCCAGGGAGGAAAACAGGAAGGGCCAGGCTGAGGAGGAAATCCCGAGGGTGGGGCCGGGGAAGGAGGGCCTGGCTCCAGCCCTTCTCTCTCTCCCTGCACCGGTGGGCCATGCGGCGAGAAGGCCAATGTGGGGTCCTGGCCTCGGCTGAGTTAGGGACTGTCCTGGGCTGCACTGGTGGGTCTGTCCCCAGCGGGCCGCTGCCCACCGAGAGCTATGGCAGGGTCCCCCGCTGCACAGTGGAAGCTGAGCCCAGGGGGCCGGGGGGCCGGGGTCTTCCATCAGCCGGGACACAGACCTGACACTAGCCCCCTTCAGCCCACTCCTCTCCCTCCATCCCCGCCTTCTCGCTTCATTTACTGAGCCCTCATCTCCGCCAGGCAACGGGTACAAAACAGCAGCGGCACAGGGCATGCTCCTGCCCTTGTCCCTATTTCACAGATGAGGAAACTGAGGCACAGGGACATGAAAATACTTGCCCGAGGTTCCCCGGCAAGTGAGTCATGGCGAATTCAAGCGCTGGCTGTCTGACTGGTGACGGCAATGCTGAGGGAAAGAAGAGGCCCTCTCTTGGGGCAACCGGAGCAGGGGCCACCTGGAGATCGGCCGAGTGGGGGAGCCCGGGGGGCTGGAGAGGGAGGCGCCTGACCCGGCCCTGGGCCCCAGGGAAGGCAGGCACACTGCTGCAGACCCCTTCACACCCGCCTCCTGGTTCGTGGGTGACTACTTCTCACGATCTCACCGCCCCCCTCCCGTGCTGCCCCCACCCGCACTCTCAGCTGTTGACCTTGTTTCCCACACTCCCGAACACAATCTAGTCTCTCAGAAGTGCTTCTGGATCCGCGGGCACATCCGCCCCCGCCAGCATCGGCACCCACACGCTCTGCCTCCCTTGTCCTATGAGGCACGAGTGCCCACGCGCCCACCGCCCCCATGGGCCCCGCACGGGCGCCTCGGAGCCCAGCCCTCCGCTCTGCCTGGCTCAAGGACGCCGCTCCGGCAGGTCTCCCCGCGCCTTCTCAGCCTCTGCAGCATCCGTCTCTCCCTCCGCCCAAGCACCCCCCTCAGCGAACCAGCTCACCGTGCTTCCTCCTGGCTCACTCAAACCCGTCCTGATCCCACGTCCCTTGCTGCTCCCACCCATTCCCTCTTCCCCTCTGCAGGGACGCTCCCCTCCTCCTGGTCCGCTGAAACCACTCCAATCTGGCTTTCGCCCCCTCCTCCCACCCCATCGCAGGTGCCCATCCACACCCCCAGTGGCCTCCTTCGGGGCTCAGTCTGCCACCATGGGCCCTCCCCACCGCACTGGACACGGTTTGGCACGCCCCCCCCCCACCCCAAACAACTCTTTCTGGTTGGCTTCTGGGCTTGTAGTGCTCAATGGGTTCCCTTCGGCCTCTATGTGTTCCTCCTGGGTCTCTGCTGGTTCCTTCTCTTCTCCCAGCCCCCAACCCAGTCCTGGTCTCTGTCTATACTCGGTCCCCGGCCATCTCCGGTCTTGCTGCTTTAAGCACCAGCTGTATGCCAATGATGGCCAAACCCATACCTCCAGCCTGGGCTTGAAACACCCAACTATGGCTTCGACACCTCCTCCCTGGAACAGACGGCTCGAATCCAATGACCCGTGTGAACGGGAGCTCCTTGCTTGCTGGAATGGTCCATTCTCCACGGGCAGCCATCTCCCTGGGGGAAGAAGGGGTGAAAATTGGCTCTTGGGGAGCAAAAACTCTTAGATACTGCAATGGTTTGTGACTCTCCAAAGGGCCAGCGTCCATAACCATGTACACGTTATAGTATTATAATATTATAATTTGAATTCCGGTATTACAATTGCATAGGTGACAACTGCAAAAAAAAAGTCTACAAAGGCTCTTTCTGGGTGGGGAAATAATGAACAGAAGACAGAAAAGTCCTGCTCGAATACCAGCTGCCCATTCCAGTCGATGGCAAGCCCAGCCTTCCATTGCTCCGGCCCAAACCTTGGAGGGGATGCTGCCTCGTCCCTCTTTCTCATGACCCACAACTGATCCATCAAGAAATCCTGGCGGTTCTGCCTTCAAAATAGATCCAGAACCCACCACTCCCCACCACCCCCATGGTCCGAGCCGCCATGGCTTCTTGCGTGGGTCATTGCAACAGCCTCCTAACTAGTCTCCCTTCCCCGGCTCCCTCAACACACAGCCAGCGTGCTCCTTTGCTAATATAAGTCAGATCATGTTCCTCCACCTCACAAGACACTCTAGAAGCTTCCCATCTCCCACAGTTCCTACAGTGACCCACCCTCCCCACTCCCCCTTTCTCTCAGACCTCCTCCCCTATTTCTTTCTGCCTTGATCACTCTCCTCCAGCTCCACAAGCCTCCTGGCTCTTCTTCAAACTCTCTAAGCACAATTGCACCCCAGGGCCTTTGCACCAGTGATTTCCTATTCTTGGTATACTGCTACCCAGATAGCCACAGGGCTAAACCCCTCACCTCCCTCAAGTCTGTGCCCAGATGTCACCTCTTTAATCCATCTCCAGCATTCCAGATAACGCTTGCTTCTCCTGACCCTTTGTTTTCCCACCACACCATCCGCTAACATACTAGGACATTTACTTACCTTGACTTCTCTCCCCCTGCTAGATGCCAGCTCCCCAATGGGATCTTTGTTTTGGTCACTGCTGGAGACCCAGCACGGGGACAGTGCCTGGCACACAGTAGGTGTGTCTGATCCCCCTGCCACCCACCCCGGTCAGGTTTCCGACTTTTCCCACACCAGGTTCCATCACCTCTCCCATCTTTGTACTCTCCCTCTCTCTGAAAGGTGCCCCCCAAACCACCATTTCCCCAGCTCTTTCTCCCCCCCAAGAAACCTCTCCAAGATCACTTCGCCTCTCTAGGTAGGTCAGGAAGGCCCTGCCTGCCAGACAGGAAGGGAGCTTTTCCTCAAAAGTAGTGGGGACCCACGGATGGGCCTTGAGCTGGAGGGCAACGTGGTTGCACTTGTGCCTAGATGTGCACAGGACAGTGGATGGGAGGGGAGGCAGCTGGAGGCTGAGGAGGGGGCGCAGGGAGGAAGCTGGTGAGACACAAGAGGGCCTAGGGGAGGAGGAGGGCGTAAATGTTGAGAAGGACTGGAGAGATAGCCCGGAGGGGAGAGGCCGGGCCTTGTCCCCAATTGCACGTGCTGGGTAAGGAGAAGAGGGGAGCACACAGCTGAGGGGGCAAAGGAGGTTTTCGGTAGAAGCTTCTCTCTCCCCCTGCTACAGTCTCCATCCCCATTCACTGGGGGCATTTTGTGCCCCAACACTTCTGGCCATAAAGGGAGAAGCCCATGGGGCTTTGGAGAAAGACGGGTGCCCCCCAGGGGAACCCAGACTCCAGAGCTGAATGGAGGGGAGGGGCCCACACAGAGGGGCTTTTCAAAACGCAGGCCTGCGACTTCTACCCCAGAATTTACAGGAGAGCTTCCGGCCAAGAAGTCCATACTTGTTTCCCTTTCTGCGTGGCCTTGTTTGCCCAGAAAGATAAACAAGACAGGGAGCACCCTCTGTGACATCACCGGGACTCGTGCGCTCAGCCCAGGGTGTGCTGGGCAGCAGAAGACAGAGGATGGCTCCCGGGCGGGCACAGCTGTCCCACACAGCTGCTCCCTGGACGAGCCAGAGACATTCAGGACGGCCTCATCCCACATCCTCACGTTGCAGATGGGGAAACTGAGGCCCAGAGAGAGAATCAAGTTGTCATAGGGTACACCTGATTTTCCAAAAAAACAACTCACTGGTGTGATGGGAGTAGACTAATAATATCAGTGATATATACATACGTATCCATATCCTTTCTTCCCAAGAGTTCGGAGCACCGCACCCTCATGAGCTCATTCATCCACAAGCCATCCCTCTGGGGCAAGTGGCAGGGCCATCTTGTGCAGAAGTGGTGACAGTGCCCTGTCATTGCCCTCCCCTCCATAACCTTGCCTTCTCCAGCCTCTATTATATCCCCTTCTCCCCACCTACTTTAATTCAGCAAAGATTTAAGAGGCTCCCACTTGGTGCAAGCCCTGGGCATTTGGGAAGCTTCTGGATTTCCCTGGGGCCAAAGTCATTACCCCGTCTTCTAGGTCTCGCAGCACTCTGTCCAGATCCACATTGTACAGACTGCATTGTTTCTATATATCTACAATCCTGGACTTGGTCTTACTCTGGCTCGTATTCTCTCTTAGCACCTAGGCCGGGGCCTGGCATTCTGGAGCCTGGAGAAATGCTTTCCCAGGGCAAGGTTATCCCTGAATGTGCCCTGAGCATCCCTGCATTAGTGCCCTTGACCCACTGTATGTCAATTACCCAGAGGAAGAGCCCAGAGCAGAGATCCTGTATTTGCAGTACCTAGCACACAGTAGCTACGTAGTGTTTTTGCTAAATGGATCAATTTAAAAAATAGAATGAAGATGAGAATACTAATGGACTATCTTGCCTTTAAAGGAGCTCCCAACCCATTGCACAGGTGGGAGAGGTGGGCAGAGAGCAGGATGGGAAAGATGTACAAACACTACTAAAGTGGATACTTCCATCAGTGCTGAGTCTACAGAAGAGGGGACTTCAAACTCACCCGGGAGAATCAGGGATGGCTCCTTGGAAGTGGTGGCATTTGAGATGGAGCTCTGAAGGGTGGAAACACATGGCAGAAATTCAGGAGTTTTTAACCGAAGGCAGGGCACTGGGCAGGGTCCACATGCTGGGGAGGACTCTGCTTTAGGCAAAGTTTCCTGCACCTGACTCTAGGCGCTGGGGAGGCCATCAAAGGCCTTGGGTGGGGGGGCTAGACAGAGAGCTGGGGAGCCGCACGAGGGAGCGAGGGAGGGCACTGGGTTGGAATGGAGGAGGGAGGCGGAGGGGGAGGGTTGTGTGAGTCTGAGTGAGGGAGGCAGCTGCCAAGGTTACGATGTGGGCGTGAGAGGGTCCACAGAGAAAGGGTCTGAAGGATCTGAAATCGATCCAGTGTGGGGGAAGAGCAGTAGGAGGCTTCGGGGACCTGATCTGGAGCTTGGGAGAGGGATGGGGCCCTAACAGACAGGCTGTGGTCCCAGGGAGGAGCTGCTCTAAGGCAGATGATGAATTTACTCCACTGGGGGAGGGGGAACGCTTTACTGAGGCAGGCGCCAGCCTGGGAGGGAGGTCAGGGCCCCAGAGACGGAGTTGGGAGTTAGACTGAAACGGCAGGAACACGTGAGCTCACAGGGCAGAGAGTGTGGTGTGAGAAAGCAGATGACAGCTGAGGACAAAGCCTTGGGGGACACCCACAGTTGGGGGGCAGGAAGAGAGAGGATCCAGGAGGAAATGGAGCAACCAAAGAATGGAGAGGTGGTCCCACTCTTTTCCAGGGCTGCCCCACCTCTGTTCCTCCCTTATCTCCCACGAGCTGGGCCAGACTGGGCTGAAGGGCCGAAACCAGGGCCTGCCCAGCCTCCAGAAAGCTCCAAGGTGGAAGAAAGCAACGCCTAGCGGTTGAAAGCTTAGACTCTAGAACTGATCAGAGCAGAGTGGGGCTCCCAGCTGCCCGCCTCCCTCATCTCTCTTGGCTTTGTGACCTCAGACAAGTCGTACCCCCTCTGATCCTCAGCTTCTTCACCTTCAGGAGGGGATCACAACCTACTTCTTCATGGGGCTGCTGTGATTACCCAGTGGGATAATGCTCATTATGCACTTGGCACTTGGGCCGTCAAGCCCTCAGAGTTCAATAAACGGCGGCAGCTGCCATTATAATTATTACAAGGCCAGGATCGGGTTCTGGTGCTTGGTCGGGGCGGCCCAAGGAGCCCAGCGCCCCAAGAAGCCTTTAAGAGAGAAGGGGCCAGGTGACCTGAACTCGTCCAGCTCCCGGAGCGCTGGGCCCCTCCTCTTTTCCTCCCAAGTGCAGAGCCAGGCATCCTGGACGGGGTAGTCACAGCACTCTCGGTGCTGATAACCCTTTCACCTGCTGAGAAGAGGACCCCAGCCCCACCGCAGTCTTCAACTCCAGCTGGGGCGCCAGGTTGGGGCCTCAATCCAGTGCTGCGGTTCCTTCGGGGCAGGTCGCGCCCCCCCCCCCCAGGCGCTGGGTGCACCGGCGCCTCCTCCTCCCGGGCGGGGGCGGACGCGCGTCCTCTCCCGCACACGGTAATTCACCAGCTCACGCGGGCTCCGCGGCGCCCCCTCCGCGCACGCGCATCTCCGCCCCGGCCCCCGCCCCGCGGGAGACTCCGGGCGCTATGGGTGGGTCCGTCCAAGTTGGCGAGAAGGGCAGCCGCGCTGGGGGCGCCCCTCTCGGGACGGCGGCGGCCCGGAGTGCAGTGCCTCGTCCCCCGCCACCCAAGGATTTTGCAACCAGGGCCTTCTGCGCGGCCCTGCAGGAGCAGGAGCGCGGGGGCAGAGTGACGCCGGCTGTGATGGGGGCTTGCGGAGCAGGCGGAGGTCTTGAGTCGGTGGGTCCCGGCTCCTGTCCCTTATACACCAACGCCTGTACCCGGGACTTCTCAAAGCCTCAGTTTCCCTTTCTTAGCCTCAGGCTAAGGGATCACATTTACTGGACGGGCGGCATGCCAGGCTGTGCAGCCTAAGTTGAGCGAGAAGAGACGTGTTTCCCCAGGGTCCGACCCCATCTCAACCCGGACCAGGGCGGAGGCGCTCCCTGGGAGGAGCGGGATTTACCGAAGCGGCCCCTCTACCAGATGGGCTTAGGTCTGGGGTCTCACAGTTGCTGGCCCGAGCCGGCTAGCGCTGGGAGGCACCTATTAACTAGGCCACCGCTGGGGTGGGCGGTGGCCGGCTGGAGCTGACCGGTTTGGGTCTCTGGGGGAGGTGGCCACAAGGGCCAGGGCTTTGAACAAACCACAGAAGGCTTCTGCAATATCAAAAGAGCTCTTAGTCACTAATATATGGGGGGAGGGGGGCCGTTGGTGAAAGAGCCTCCGCTTGGTTCCCATCAGCGGAGGATCAAAAAACATTTGGTCAAAGAACCTTTAAATACCTTGAAAGGCAGGTGAAGCCTGTTTGGTAGCCTCCGAGAGGTACTGAAACGCTGGTACCAGCTGCTGGCCAGCTGGGTCCAAGCCCAGCAAGCACAGGGGGAGGGGGAGGGGAGAAATGGTGGGGATGGACCACAGCCCACCCTTACCTGGACCTTAGAATCACTGTGGGGAGGTGAGTAGGGCAGAGAACCTGGCACAGACGGTCAGAGTTGGAAGCAACCTTGTAGGCCTCTGAACCAGGGATTTTTTTTTAAGATTTTATTTATTTGACAGACAGGAGAGACATCGTAAGTAGGCAGAGAGGCAGGCAGAGGGAGAGGGGGAAGCAGGCTCCCTGCTGAGCAGAGAGCCCAATGCGGGGCTCGATCCCAGGACCCTGAGATCATGACCTGAGCTGAAGGCAGAGGCTTTAACCCACTGAGGCACCAGGCGCCCCCGAACCAGGGATTTTAATCTGAAACCTGTAGAACCCCCTCCCACCCAATTATGGGCAAAATGTTGTGTCTATATTTGAGTATGGATTTTTCTAGGGAGGGGGAGGTCCATGGAGTTCATTAGATTCGCAAAGGAGTCCAAGGAGGAATCGAGATTAAAAACCAACATCCTTGTACTACAGATTGGTAAACTGAGACTCAGAAGGATCGAGTGATTTACCCCAGGTCACTCAGCTTGTAGTTGGCAAGCCAAGGTGATTCTACAGTGCATCCTGATAAGGGAATGTCACAGGCTCCCATGGCTCTCAACCTATGTCAGGGTCCCAGAGTTGCCCAAGACTGAGAGGTAGGGGGTATCTCAAAACAGAAGCCTAAGGCCAAGATTCTGACTGAGGCTGGGGCTATCCCACGCAGCATTCGGCAAGGAGAGGGGGCACCGGCTTTCATGTTTTGGAGTTTGAGGGGCTGAGCCAAGCACATGGGGGAGGGGTGGGTGGCAGGGTGATAATGGGGAGAGAGAGAGAGAGGGGAGGTTTCAGGGAGAAAGGATGTGGATGGGGTTGGGAGTGCAGAAGGGGCTTCTGGCCCTGAAGCATGACCTGAGGATACAGACTGGGGACCCAGGGCTCTGGAAGGTCAGCTTGAGGCAGAGACCTTGGTGCCTGGGAGATAGCCAGAGTCTTGGTGCAAGGGAGCCCTGAAAGACACCCAGTCCTTGCCTTTCTATCTCCCCAGTATATTCTCCATCCCCACGTGGTGTCATTACAGCCCTATTTTATGGATGAGGAAACTGAGTCCCAGAGATGCCAAGTCACTGGCCAAGCCAAACAGCTGGATGGTGGCAAAGACAAGACCAGAGTTTAAGTCTAGGATTCTTCCCTGGAGGCTGGGGGCCTCTTTAGTAGCAGGTCTCCAAAGCAGGGGCCGGCAGCAGTGTGACAAGCGTGCCGAGGCCTTGGGTAAGCCTCTGAGATTCAGGGGTCCCTGGGTCTGGGGAGAAGAGGAGATTGATCACCAAGCATTGATTCAGTCTCCATTGGGACGAGGTGGGCATAGGAATGGCCAGAGCTGCCTTCTAGGACTTTGTTGCTGTGCCCTTCCCGGGGGTTGTTCATGTTATGCTTCTACCTTTCTCAGACTCTTGCCCTCTGCAGAGGAAGAAGGGGAAGGCGAGCTGCAGGGACAGGGTGGCAGAGCTCAACCTCGCTGCTGGCCTGGCAGATCAGCGGGCTCTGCTGTTACCCTTCAAAGCTGCCTTCTGGCTGCTCTCCGCCTGTCGCTCCTGGATCCCGCAAGTGTTCAGCCTGAGCCTCTCGCCACATGGATGGTGATAAGGAGAGAGGTGTGTTTGTTCTGTCTCGTGAGCCGCTCAAACAGCTTCCTCAGCGTTTTTATTAATAATTCAGCCCGTGGCAAGGGGGGCGGGGAGGGTGGGGGGACCAGGAGCCGTGGGGAGACCAGGCCAGGTAGAGGCTGGAGGGGGACCCAGGAGCCCTGCCTCCAGCCGTGGCCTAGCAACAGAGCCCGGCAGCCTCAGGGGCCCTGTTTAGGAGAGCGCGGGCCTGGTCTCTGCTCCAGAGGGACAAAACGTCTGGCCCTCCCTGCTCTGTTCCTCCAGAAGCCGACTGAGGACACCTACCTAGGCCCTGATGACCGCGCCAGATCGGAAAGAAGCCCGAGGGGCCCACAGTACTCGGTGGGGCATTCCTTGGGGAACCAGGTGCTGCCAGCATTCCTGCCACGTCATGGAACCCAGGACAAAGAAGCCGGCAGCGTTGCAGAATGAGAAGCTTTCTCTGGGCCCCCCTCTACCGGCGGATGGGAAGGGGGGGGCAGAACACCAAAGGCCCGGGGCCCTCACCTTAGAGGGCCACGACCTGAAGTCGGGACGTCGGGACGGGGGGGATTCACCCCCTCTGATCTCTTTTCTCAGAGGACCTGCTCACTTCCGCACACTTCATTTCCTGCCTGTGCCCAGTCCTCCATGAGTGCTGAGAAGACAGGGACTCACGGTGGGCTTGGCTCTTGCCGATGATCTAGCAGGAGAGAGTAGCCTTCAGATGGTTCGAGGTCAGACATCTAGAAGGACTTCCGTGAGAGGCAAAATATGGTAACAAGGAGTATGTTCGAGATCCATCAGGAATAAGTTCTCTGTTCCAAGTATCGTTTTAAGTGCCTTACTGGTGTCATCTCGTTTACTCTTTATAATAGTCAAACAGGTGGCATTTTTATCTCCATGGTATGGATGAGGACTGAGGCCCAGGGGATGTCGGGTAGTCTGCCTGCCCGGGGTCACACGGCTGTGAATGGCCAGACCGTGTAAACCTGTATTCTTTTCTCTTCCCAGTGATTCTGCATCCCCTAGACAGAGTGAATGAGGCCCAGAGAAAGGATGTCTTCAGAGTTTTTCCTGTGTCCATGATGCAAACAGGAAGTAAAACCCACGGAGGTTCCCAATGCCCCAGAGCCTCAGTCTCCACAGCGACATCTCATGGGATTTATCTAGTATGTCTGGGGGACTGTCCATCTCCGACGCTCTGGAACAGTGGCTGTCTACTGCCTTCCGGGAGTGAGTGAGTTTGGGATTTTTATGTTTGAAAGGGACAGGCGAAGCTCTCAGATGGGGGCGAACACTGGGTCTGCTCGGGAATCTCATAGTGGTTGGAAAAAGGCTGGAGACAGGACCAAGGGTCTCCCCTCAATTCTCTTACCAGCTCTCTGTGCTGCTAGCTGTGGGGTCTTGAGCTCCCTGGCCGGTTCTTTCTCCCTATAGACGCCTTGTTGTCACCATGTGAGTGGTGGCCTCTCAGAGGTCCTCTCCCCACCAACTCTGAAAAGCTCCAAGATTCTAAATGCTTATAAAGATCTCTTGCGTTGCCATGATGAATTCTGCTGTCCCCATCTGGACCTTCGGGTTGATAGATGGAGAGATTCTTGAGCAGGGAACATTTCTGTATGGAGCCCGTTGATGACACGAGGTAGGGATGACATGACTATTTGGTCTTTACTAGCTGGGCACTGAGAGGGGGAGCTGGGAGTGGGAGCAGGAACAAGTCAAGATCAGAGACCCCGGAGTCCCAACCTTTTGGCTTGGCTTCCTGGGGTTTGCCAAGAAGCGGTATATGGATATTTCCTGGGTTCTTGGCTGCATATGGGTGGGGATAGCTGCGGGGTATATGAAACATAATGGCCCTTGACCGAGGGATGAGGGCTGAGATTTCTGGCCAGAGACTAATTATGGGCTAGAATCTACAGCTGCCTTTTTTTTTTCTTCCATTTTTAATTAGAACATTCAATCCAAGGAAATCTGTTCTCCACCGGAACACTCTTCATGGAGGTTTGCTTGGGGGAATTTCCTTATCTGTTTCTCAACTGAAAAGCCGTGGGTGGAGGTAAGTGTGTGCCTGCGCATGAGTGTGTGTGTGTATAATAGGCTCCGTGCAAGTTCAAGGGTATGGGGTGTGTGCTTGTATGTGAGTGAGTGAGTATGGGGGGAGACTAGAGACAGAGGCTCGTCCCTGCGGGTGCTGGCTGCCTCTTGTGTTGGGGGCAGGTAGAGGTGTGGTTGGGTGTGAGCTGTGTGTATAAGCAGTTAAGTGGATTTCTCCCGGTGGGATTAGGAATCCTTGATTTTACAAAGCCTGGCTCCCCTTCCAACTTCATTTTCAGTGGAGGGGCAGGCAGGATGCTGCCGTGGAGCTAAGGGTTTTGCCCTCCTGCCTACCCCCATCAGTTTAGGGTAGGGGCAGGCCCCCTTGCGGAGCAGCAGTCCAGTGTGCTTGTGTCTCTCTGTGTGTGTGTGTGTGTGTGTAGGGGGAGGTGGTGGTGTAGCTGATTAGGTATGTAGGTATGTGCTGGGAGGGCTCCGTACCTGAAACCACCAATAGTTCGTTCAGTTCCAGGCTTTGAAAATTTGGGGGAGAAGGGCCCCTTCTCCCTGCCCCAGAATCAAACACTTTGAATTCTAGGGTTCACCTGATTTGGGCTGTGCGGACCTGATAGAGGGGCTGAGAGATCCAAGAGATCCCCAGAGTTGGACGAAGGAGGGATTTCTTTCTTATCCACTGAAGTGCCGGGTCAAGGAAAGGGAAGGGGGGTGAAGTGGAGGAACGATGCAGGAGAGGGATGAACGGACGCCAAAGGTCTGTTTTCTTTTTTGCGGCTGGGTTAAGTGGGGAGGGTCATTAGGCCTCGTCCTCCACTGCGGGTGGCGATCCTGGTCCTTTCTGCTCCAGCCGTGTTCAAATTCGGGGGGGACGGCCAGAGTGGCGGACCCAGGCTCAGTGCTGGCAAAAAATCCATTCCTTGTTTTTGCGCACACCAGCCCGACTTCCCGGGACCGCCACGGTTTCGAGTCCCGAGCTGACGCCCTCGAGCCGCCGCCAAGTGGAAAACCCGGACTGGTTTTCCACGCCTCTTGGAACGGAGTCAAAGGGCACCTCGGAGGAGGTGGCCAGCCGCCCCGCCCCGCCCGGTTCGAAGCCGCTGCCATCAGGGGAGCCCCGGCCCGGCTGGTCGCGCAGAGCGGCGGGACCCGCGAGCTCGCAGGGCCCACCCGAGGGCTCGGTGCCCTCCCCGCGGGGGCCTTGGTGCCCTCGGGGCGGCTCCGGGCGGCGGCGGGCGCAGGCCTGCAGTGCGGCGCGCGGCCGGCAGCGGGCGGCAGCGGGCGCAGGAGGCCGCGGCGGCGGTGGCAGCGGCGCTCGGCAGCGGGCGGGCGGCGCCGGCGGTGCCCCGGGCGCGCTCACACACGCGCTCACACACACACATACACACGGCCTCGTACACACTCACACACGCTCCGGCGCGCACACGCGGCGCGCAGGCCGGAGGGAGGAGGCTCGGCGCGGCTCGGCGGCGGCGGCGGCGGCGGCGGCAGCGTGCTCGGCGGGCGGGCGGGAGGGCTGGCGGGCGGCCCCCGCTCCCCGGCTCCGCGGCTCGGTGCAGCCTGCGCGGCCCCCGCCCTCGGACCCGCCCCCGGGGGTCGCCCGGCCCCATGCCCTGCAGCGGCGGCGGAGCAGCGCGCGGCCGCGGGCGGCTCTGAGGAGCCCGGAGGGAGCCGGCGACGAGGGGACCATGTACCGGGACCCGGAGGCGGCCAGCCCAGGTAAGCGCGGCCCCGCGCGGGCTGGGGCGCCCCGCACCGGCAGGCAGGACGGCGGCAGCGCCGGGCGCCGTCTCGGAGCCCCAGCCCGGGGCTGCTGTCGGCCGGAGCCGCACAGACCTCCCCCCCGCCCCGGGGTCATCCCAGCCCCGGGGGCGCGGGCTTGAGCGGCCGCGGCTCGGACCCCGGCCCCCGCAGTCCTGGCGCTGCCAGGCTGGATGCCCGGCGCCGGCTTCGCAGTGTCCCCACAAGGACCTCCTCCCCCCCCCCCCCCCGCGCACCCCCTAGCAGCCCAAGGACAACGTGTGTGGCGGAGCGAGGAGCCACTGCCCCCGCGGGAACCGGGCAGTACCCTCAGAGGCACCCCCGGGTCCCCAGTACCAGTGCCCCCCGGGTGCCAGCGCTGGGGGACCCCAGGGCAAGGATCCCAGGCAGCTTTGGGCCAAGGTTGTGGGCACTGGGGAGCAGAGTGACATCGGCGGTGCCAACTGTGAATTGAGAGGGTGCCAAGGGGCAAGTGGGAATCTGGTGCAGCAGCAGGGGAGAGGGGCTTCGGAGAGGGAGGGTGGGGAACCGCAGGAGCGTTGACGAGGGAGACAGGATTACTTGAAGGGAAAGAGAGCAGAGATTGGTGAGAATGGGGGTGCCAGGGGAATGTGCTCCTGGGTTTGGGGAGGGGGAAAGCGAAGATCCCCAAACTCACTCCAGTCCTGTCGGGGGAGGGAGGAGGAGGGGCCGGCTCCTTTGCATCTCTCCGGAGGGAGCCGGGGAGTGGCCCGGAGCCCACGTCTGCTTGCCATCCTCCAAGCCCAGCCTAGGAATCTTTCCTCCTTCCTCGGGAAATTGCTCTGCCATTTCCTCCTAGGCTCCTGACGCCTCCTCACACAGTGCCCACCTGTAGGCAGATCCCCTGCAGCTCCTGCCCGGGCTGTCTCAGCTCCCACCTGGGGTGCCCCACCCCAGACCCAGCAACCCCCAGTCTGCCAGTTCTGGCAGCAGGGTCTCTGCTTCTGGGTTTCTCTGTGATGCTAGAAGCAAGGCACCCCAGCCTGAGGACTTGCTCCCAAATGAAGAGCCTCCAGGCTTACCGCTGCTGACCTCCATGGGCTGGGGGTGCTGGGGGAAGGGGCAGCTCTAAGGCCCTCTGCAGAAGGGACCTTGAGCCCCAAGGATTTTGAGGGCAGTCCCGTGGACACCAGCTTTGTCCACCCTTGTCCCAGCCCCACATTTGTTCTCCCTCTAGGGGCAGCCTCAGCCTGTTCCTGCCTCCTGGGGAGTCGGGCCCCCACCCCCATCAAATCATCGCAGCCTACTAAGTCCATTGAGGAGGACCTACTGGGTGCCAGGCATTGCACTCACTCAGAGCTTGGGGATAAGGGAGAGAGAGACTCGGTCTCCCTCTCCGGAACCTCATGCCCATCCATGAATGTCCTCTAGGTGATGGCTGAAGGCACATTGCCTGTGGAGAGCCCTCTCTTCATCTGTCTGAACCCAGGTCGCCAACCCTGGCATCTTCCCCCACGAGGCTGCCAGCTCCCAGCACTCGGGCCGAGGGCAGAGACCGTCTCTGGCTGGGATCACCCTCTCAGAAACCAATCACTTAGTTCAGAGGCCAGCTGTAGGGCATGAGGTAGGAAGGGGAGATGCAGTGAGGACACTCCCTTTCCCCCTGCCCTGCCAGGCTGGCAGCCTCCCATTTCCTGGTAGCCCCATGGCCGGGGGTCCGTGCCCTCATCCCTTCTTCCTCCCTCCTCTTTCCGCCCACGCCTAGGCACCATGACGTCACTGATCCTCCGGGCACCTCTGCCCTCTCCATGGAGGCCAGCTTGACATGCTTGGCGTCTTCTGGGCAAAGGGCCTGCAACCCAGTGCTGCCCCCGGCTTCCTGGCAGCCCCCGGGGCGTCTCCCTCTGCCCTCCCCAAACAGGCCTCCATCTGGGGTGGAGACCTGTCTTGCCCAGTTGCAGTTGCGGGGCCCGCAAGGGACAGGGGCACGGGCAGCCCTGACCGGGAACAGTGACCGACCGGTGTGGCCACTGGACTGGATGGGCTCAGAAATAGGCTGGAGAGGGCAGAGTCTGCTTTCGATCCTGGGTTCTCTCTGAGGGGCCAGAGTCGTCAATGTGGCCCCTGTACCCCAGCCCCCCTGCATCCCCGCCTATCTCCTAGATTCTCTCCAGCTCCAGGCCAGACTACGCATCCCCTCCCACCCCAGCTCCCCTCGGGCCCACTAGACTCTGCTCCCCCAGGCAGGGCTATTTGTCTGCCATTTCTGTCCCCCACCTCCCCTTTGCCTGGCACCTGGTAGGGGCGAGATATGCAGATTAATTCCTGTGTGATTCAGGCCCCTCCTTCTGGTCCCCCAGGGGCCGGTACCTTGTCTGTCCTGATTCCCTCATCCCATTCCCAGGAACACCTGTGGCCTAGTCCTTTTTCCAATTTCCCTCTCCTGTGTTCTCCTGTTCTCCCATGTCCCAGGCTGGTTCCAGAGCATCCCCAAGGGACCCTCTCTCTCAGCCCACTCACCCTGGTCTCTGCAGGGTTCAGCCTACTGCTGCGACCCTGTCCACAGTTCCCTACCCACTTGGGTCCACGGCTCTGAGGCACTTCTGGGATCTAGCTCAGCTGAAGCAAGGGACTGGGAAAAAGCCAGTGAAGAACGAAGACCAGCCCCCACCCATACACTCCCATCAGCTTCTACTCCAAACTGTCCAGCCTCCCCAGTCGTGCCTGCAACTTTCTCTCTGTCCCCTCCTGGAGGCAGGCGGCCCTCTCCCTGCCCTCAGCCTTCCTCCTATGTTCATCCTGAAGCTGGCCTGGCCAGGCCTCCCTGTGTCCCTTGGACCCAGGCCCCGGGCCGGGCAAGGCCTCAGTAGGCCTGCAGGGGTCAGCGTTGCAGTGGGCAGGCAAGACAGCTTCAGGGAGGGAGGAAGGGAGGGAGAGGTGACCTTGCAGTGAGTGAGCGAGCAAGGCCAGAGAGGGAAAGTCAGGGCCAGAGCAGCAGTCCTGGGAGAGAGGTCAGGTCCCGAGGCTGCCTGCCTGCCCCCAGCCCTCTGTGAGCTTGTTCCCAGGGTAGCAGTGCTTGAAGTCTTGTCTGTCCCACCTGTTAGTGGGCTCTGCCCCCTACAGCAACTCTGCCAGAAAGGTCATTGTTAGGGAGTGCAGGGGACACTCTGTATGGGGCAGGGGGCCTTGGCACAGTGGGTCTGCTCTATCAAGGCAGAAGGATCCATGAGATTGTTCAGGCCAACCCTCCACCTGCTGGGCACAAGTTAAGGACAGAGGCCGTTGGTGATGTGTAGGGCAGGAGTGAAGGAGTATGGCTGAGAGGGCCACCAGGATTAAGGACGAGGACTGGGGTGTGGGAAGGTCCGTGAGGCCTGACTCTGTCTGACCCTTTGATTCACTGTCAAACTCTCCCCCACCCCCATCTACGCCTCCGTGCGCCACCGCCCCCCCCCCCCCCGCCCCATCTGCACAGGCCTAGACCTCCCTGGCTTGCATCTCAGGCTTGGGTCTCAGTCTGGGGCTGAAGAGCCAACGATCTTCCAACAGGCCGTGGACAGGACGGGGTTGGGGGGGGCGGTGTCTGAAACCCTGGGTGGGAGGGATGGCTTCTGCGGGCTTGGCCCCAAGCTGTGTGTTACTGTGGAGACACGACCCTCCTAGGCCTTGGGTCATGCTCTTGGGGGGTTTTGTGTGAACAGCTTGGCTGGCCAGCGGGGTGCTTGAGAACTAGGGGACAGTAGGGAGGGAGAGAGCCTCGAAGCCCCTCCTGGTGGGGGAAAGAGGCTAGAGCAGGCTGGATCGGGGTGGGAACATGTGGGCCAGCAGGTGACAGGTGAAGGACAGCTGGAAGGCCGGGGAACAGGTGGGTGTCAGGCCTTGGGCAGCTGGGCCCTTGGCTCGCCCCAAGCTCAGACCCAAGGGGCACCGAAGGCAACATAGCCTAGCAGCGAAGGGCTATCCCCTCTCACCCCCCGCCCCAAGCCATGTCGTGGGAGGCCTCCAGGGAAAGGCAGGGGAGGAGTGGGTGGTTCCTTCCCTCCTGCACCCCTCCTTTCCTCCCACCCCCACTCCCCGCCCACCTTCTATTCTCTGAGGGACTTTGAATCCTTATTGAATCTGATGGACCGTTTTCAAGAACTGCTTCCCCCAGGGGAGCGAGGCTGTGAACGGCAGGGAGAGGAGCAGTAGGGGGGGACCTCGTGGGGCGGGGGCACGGGAGGCCGAGTCATGAGCCAGGGACGCTGGGCTGGGAGGGGAGTCTCCAGGACAGTCTTCTCAGAGGCCCCAGCGTGTCTCAGGGGGGCACGGGCAGCTCCGTGGGCAGTGCCCGGCAAGTGGCCCGCGAGGATGGTGAGGTTGGCTCTCTCTGTTGTGGCGGTCACTGGTCTGGCCAGGTGCCGGAGCCGGCCGGTGCCAGCCTCGGCCCGGGTGCCCGCCTGCCTCGCAAAGGGAACCCCGGCCAGAGGTGCCAGGAGGGTTGTGCCAGTGGCCATGGACGTGCCTGACCTTCCAGGCAGTGGGGGCAGCCCGGCTGGGCCCTGTCCAGCTTGTGCCTGGAGGGCAGGGCTTTGGTCTCACCCAGCAGCATTCCCCAAGGGGCAGAGCGGAGTTGGCAGACGACAGGCTGGGACCTGTGGAAGGGGCTGGACGGTGCCCAGAGCCTGCGCCTGGAATTCTGGACCCAGTTGGTTTGGGAGGTGGGCTGGCACGTCGGGCCTGCTCCGGGGGGCTCTGTAGCTTCCTCCTGGAGGGCCCGTTGGAAGAGGTGTGTCTCCTGGGGGCGCGGGGCACTGGGCTGGGAGCTGACTTGTATGGGGAGCCGGGATGTTTGGGGGAACTGATGTATCCTTGTCACTGAATGTGCGGGGACGCGGCACCGGTGCGGAGGGAGGGCGCGGTCCTCGGGGAAAAGCTCCGTGCCCGGGCCGTGTGCGAGTGCGGGTGTCAGCTGGGCTCGGTCAGAGCAGCGCTCGCTCGTCTCAGCGCCGGCTGTAAACAGCAGCTAATGAGTGTATTTGTAGTTAGGTGCGTGGAGGTGCTCGGGGAGCGGTGATGGGAAGCAGCAGGGAGGGCACCTCTCCTGGCCCGATCCCCAGCCAGGCCCGGCAGATGCCCTCCAGGGGCCCTGCCTGCCCCCCC
>CM052884.1:88440212-88474483 GCA_028534135.1 Potos flavus | reverse complement strand
CGTGCCTGCTTCAGCCGTGGTGGAGGAGGAGTCAGGGAGGGCTTCACAGAGGCGGTGTCAGTCGGTTACCTTTGGGACAGCAAACATGTGTTGAGCGACCGCTATGTGCCAGGTGCCGTCCGAAGCACATGACATACATTAGCTCTTCCATCCTCCGGCCAACCTGGGAAGGGGGAATTTGCAGTTAGAAGTCGGCCGGGGATTCCGGCAAACACCAGCCAACCCAGGAGCATAAGCTCGGAGTCCAGGCCTTTGAGTTTTGAAGGAAGAAGAAGAGCTTGCCACGTGACCAGCAGGGGTGAGGCGTTCGGTGCGGAGGGGACAGCACGTGCCGTGGCCCAGAAGCAGGGTCTTGTTCTGTGGAAGCAGCCGTGGGGGTTTGAATGGGGCTGGAAGGGAGGTTTGGGGGTGGGCAGTAGCAGGAGTCAAGGCCTTGGAAAGGTGGGTTAGGCCAGATTCTGAAGGTCTTGGCATTCTGAAACCGGAAAACTCAATTTTTTTTTTTTTTTTAATTAGTGCCATGGATTGCCATAGATGACTTTGAAGCAGATCTCTGTAAAGAACTTTAACTTTGCAGCGGCGTGGAGGGTAGGAGGCCCGGAGGCAGGCAGGTACAGGGAGCGGGAGTCCCAGGTTAATACATCTGTCCCCGCCTTTGCCCAGCCCCTCCTGGGTCTCTGCCCTGCATGGGGCTGAGGCCGAGGCACCACTCCGGGGCGTCTGCGGTGTTCTGCTGGGCTGCGGCCCTGTCCTCGGCAGGCTTGGGCCAGGTAATGGGCAGTCAGTGAGGCACCAGGTGAGGAAAGGTGCGGATGGACACTCCCCGGGGACTTACCTAGGGACATGGGGTATCGGAGACAGCGCCCACCCAGGTAGGCAGGTCCGGGGCCCAGTGTACACAGTCTGTACCCCTGGGGGCCGGGTCTGCCCCCCACCCCACACCACAGGCATCAGGGCTGGGCGCCGGGGGAGCCGCACAGCTTACACTCCGGCTGCCAGGAGGGCGCTCCAGAGCCCCACCGGAGCCAGCGTGTCTCCACGGCAACTGGGCAGGCCCCTCCCTCTCTGTGCCCACAGCCCCTGGCACGGGGGCCCATTCCCCGCAGGGCTTGGGTACGTCGTCCCACTTCCCTGGGGGCTCGTCCCAGGGCAAACGCCCTTGCCCCCAGGTGCCGGCAGCACACAGACGTGTTGGAATCTGGGCCCATGTACACGCGTGATGTGGGTGTGTGCAGGCAGCGGAGAGGCCGGGACGGTCTACCTGGCCCGCCCACCTTAACTGGGGATTCATTCCCCCTGGGGATTTGGGTCAGATGGGCACTAAAGAGCATAATGCCAGGGTGAGGCATCGGCCCCCCGCCTCAGTGATCACGGTGAGGAAGGCAGCCCAGAGGAGGAGTGGTTAGGAGGGAAGGGCAGGTCAGGAAAGGTGGCAGGATGTCCTAGCAGGGCCTGGCGGGTCCACGGATCGCCTCGTCCTTCACGTTCGGCATTCCATCCCACCTTCACGGCAGCCGGACGAGGGAGATGCTGCCCCCACTGTCGCACAGGTGAGGAGCCCAAGGCCCAGAGAGGTGGGCTGTCTCACCAGGTCACTCGGCAGAGCCGGGATGAGATTGCAAGGCAGCCTGACTCCAGAGCCCGGGTCCCAACCACCGGGCTCTATGGCCCTAGAGCCCCGCGCCTCCCTAATCCCACTGGGACCGGAGCCAGCCTGTCTCTCGGCCCATCACCTGGAAGGGAGCGCTGGGAGTTGGCACTGGCTGTAGAGCTGGACTCAGAGGATGTCCCTGGTGCCTGTTTTAGCGCCGGAGGTGCCCCTAAAGCCTTTGTTCTCAGGTCCCCCGAGTGGGGTGGAGCTTCCTTCCCACCCTGACTTCTCTCCCTCTCCGCAGGCTTAGTGGAAGCTTCCTCTCCGTCAAGGGGAGGCTCGGAAGGGAAAGGGAGGCACTCCTCGCTCCCTGCTTGGCACCTGCCAGCCCCGGAGGAGCCTGATGAATCGGCTGTGTGTGGCACCCCCCCCCCAGCCCCGTTCCTCCCTCTCCAGCCCCCGCCTGGTTGGGGAGGTGCGAAGGAAGCGATTTCACAGCCTGTCAGCTGAGGCCTAAAAATACCCAGAACTCCGAGATGCTTGGGCAGGGGGAGGAGAGAGCAGGGACCAGGATGGGGTGCTGGGGGGGGGGGGGTGCAAGGCTAACTTGGCCAGAGAAACCCTCACGGCTCCACGGTCCTACTCAGACATGATGGGCAGCGATTCCCTCGATGCCCCCGTCTGACCCCATTTCTGGGTCTCGGGAGCCCCGGCCCTCAGACCTAAGGGAGGGCTTAGTGTCAGACGGGAACTGTGGAGCCCAGGCCCTCTGGAGCCTCTGGGCGGTGGCTCTTTCTCCCTCCCCGCCCCTGAGTTGGCTGGCATCTTCAGGCCGTGGGAGCCAGGCTGGGCGTGTGCCTGCTTCCTTCCTGGAGAAGGGGCCCGCTTCGGTGAGGGGAGAGGCGTGAGGAAAGGCAGCATGCATGGGGGAGCTGGCAGGTGTGCAATGTGATGTGTGAGCCGCCCGGGCACCGGAGGGGGGCCGAGGAGAAGGGGCGTGGTGGCCCACGTCACTGCCACGTGGCCGCATGCTGACGCTTGGCGTGGGAGCCCCCTGCGAGCCTGTCGGCGCCCAGAAAAGGGGACCTGTGTGTGCGTGCGTGTGGCTCTGTTGGAGCTGGCCTCTTCCGGGCGCCAGGAAGCTCGCGGAGCGGCAGGACCGAGCGAGCGTAGCTATTTCAGACGGAAGCTGGGTGAAGGCGCGGGAGCCGGCGTGTCGGCATCACGCAGCCCCGTGATGGTCATGGGCGCTTCCCACGTGGAAGTGTGATGGTACGGGTGCCCATGAGGAGGGACACGGGAAGATCTCCCCGGGCCCCCGAGAGACTCATGAGGGACGTAATATAGAGCAGCAGCCAGAGCATGGACTCCGGATGGAAAGCCATGGGGTTCCCGGGGCACCTGGCTGGCTCAGCTGCTGGAGCGTGCCACTCTCGAGCTCGGGGTCATGAGTTCAAGCCCCACGTTGGGTGTAGAGGTGATTCAAAATAAGTAAATAAAAATTAAAAAAAAAATTTATTTTTAAGTAATGGGATTCACATCCCAGTTCTGGCATGTATCGATTAGCCGTGTGACCTTGGGCGAGCTGACCTTTCGTTGCTTCATTTCCCCATCCGTAAAGGGGAAGTGATAATGGCACCCACTTCAGGGCGCCCGTTGGGGGGACTTGAGGAGCTGACGTACACGAGCTGGTGGGAACCGTGCCTGTTGCCGCGTCGGCAGCTTGGGTACATTAGCTCTTCCCGTCTGGTTCACCCCTTCAGTGGCACAGGTGGGAGCACGGAGTCCAGAGAGGGCGCATGAGCTGCCCAAAGTCACACAGTAAGTTAGTGGCAGAGCCGGGACTAGAAGCCAGGCTTCACTGCCTGAAGACGGGGCTTGTCCAATGCAGCACTTATGATCCTGCCCCCTCTTTGGACCACAAGAAGGCACTGCAACACGGGACTGTGACCCCACTGGCATCCGGGGCCTGGATTCTGCCGGGGCTGGGCTGGGGTCATGGGAACTTGGGGATCTGAGCATCTTCAGATAATGCCGGGTGGATGGGTCTTCAGGGCAGCGGTCAGTCCCCTGAATTAGTAACATGCCACCAATTGGCCTGTGGACCTGGCCAATGACTCGACCCTCCTGAGTCTCAGTTTGTTCCCTATAATGGAATTCCAGTAATACATACATTACAGGGCTATCATGAGGACTAAATGAGATCATGCATGTGGTGGCTGGAACACGGTACCTAGTAAATGCTCAATTATGTTCGCTGCAATTATGGCGCGTGCAGAGTCCTCTCGCCCAGTGCTCCATAAGCAGTCTCTTCCTTTGCTTCTCCTTCAGCACTTGGCTGCCCTTACTCCCCTAGATTGATCAGGGACAGACTTGCTAGCAACCAAGACCCGTCTTTGTCTCCTGTTATTGGCTTTGCCCAGGAGGGAATAGGACCCACCAGTGGGACTTAGACCCTGAACCCTCCACGTCTGGCCTCATCACCCACTCGATATAGGAACGTGGACAAGCACCATTTCCTCTCGGGTCCTTGGTCCTCCCTCTGCCAAGTAGAGAAGCTGGACCCCATAGTCCCAGAGCCGCCGGGTCATGTTGCCATGTGACCCTGGAGGGTCCCCGGCTCAGGCCACTGGAGGCGGTGGCAGCTTGACAGGAAGGGAGGTCAGCTGGCTGCCCTGGGCGAGTGGAGCATCTGGGGCCTGAGCCGACTGGTGGCTTGCCATCATGCTGGCCCGTACCTGTGGCTGCGTAGGAGGGCATGCAGGCCTGACTGGCTGGGCACTGACATTGGGGGAGGCTCAAGGACGATGACTAGAGAGAGCCCTTCTCGGGGCCCTGGGAGCTGCCACTCCAGCCATCCTCCCCCACTGTGCCCTCCTCCCCAGGGCTTTCCTTCAGCAATCCTCCTTCCTCCCCGTCCCTCTCTCCTTCCCCTTCTTTGAGTCTCCCAGTATCTCCCTCTCTCTGCCTCTTCCACTTCAGTAACCTTGACCATATTCCAGAGTGCCTTCCTCCATCCTCTCCCTCCACAGATGGGAGATCTCTTCCCCCTCTTCTGTCTCTCTGTTTCCTGAGATTCCTTCTCTTTCCTCCCTACGACATGGAACAAATGTCCCTGTTTCTCTGGATCTTCCTGGCTCCCCCTGCTGCTCTTGAGCTCAGGTCTCTCTCTTCCTCTGCACGGGCATGTCTAGGCTCCTTCATTTCTTGTCCTCTGGCTCTCTCCCACTTCAGAGTCCCTCCCTCCCCGGTGTCCCCTCCTCCACCTCCATTCTTCCAGTTCCTGGGCGCTCCTTACTCCTCCACCGGTTCCCTTGCCCTCAGAGTTTCCCTGCCTCTTTCAGATGATGGGGCTGATGGGGCCGAGCCAGGCAGTTTCTGTGGCTGCTGCTGCTCTTCAACAACCCCCCACCCGTGTGAGTTGAGAAAGGGGGTCAGCCCTGGGCCCAGGGACTGGCAGCCTTGCCTCCTCTAATTAGTAGGAAGTAATTGCTTGGAAAAAAAATTTCATTTAGAATGAGACTCTGAGACTCCAAGGTAGAGCTGAGCCAACTGATGGCCCCTGGGGACCAGGAGGAGGGAAGCAGCCCAGGTCAGGGTCTCAGGAAGCCCCTGGACCCCCTCCCACCTCCCTGGCTTACCTCCAGGACCCCAGCCTTATGGAAGCACAGAGAGAGCACTGGGCTGGGAGTACCGCCGTCTTCATCTGAGTTTTGGTTCCACTACTCACTGTGTGACTTGGGGCAAGCCTATTATTTCTCTGTGCCTTAGGTTTCTCTCTTGTCCAATTGGAAGAATGCCTCGGTATCATGAGGGTTGGCTCGGACAATGGCTGTGAAAGCACTTTGCAGGCTGTAAGTGCTGTGGGAGTGTGAGATGTCACTCTGTTCCTCCAGTGTGCTCTCAGATGAGATATGAGGATGTGCAGGGGTGGGGCAGTGAGGCTTCCAGAACATGGAAGGACGGGGAGCTGCAAGATGAAGGGCAGACAGATGTGGTTTCCAGCGCTAGTGTCAGCACACGCCAGCTGCACCACTCTGAGTGGCCTCCTAACCTCTCCGGACCCCACTTTCCTCATCTGTAGAAGGCTGACCATCATGCTTCCTCCCAGGGGAGGGGTTGTCGTTTTCAATGAGAAAATGTTTGCAGAGCTCTTAGCAGCTCTTGGCCTGTAGTAAGTGCTCAATAAATTATATTATCTGTGTCTACCGTAAAGACTGTTATCTTTCCTCCCTACCTGGATCCAGAGAGGCAGTGATTTGGGGCGTTGTCTTTAGGTGGTTTTATTTGCTTTGATGCTTGTTTTTGGAAAGAGGGGAATTTCCACACCCAGTGAGGCTAATATGAAGCAGTCCCTAGAAAAACCAAGCAGATCTGCTTTTCAGAGTCCCCACCTATGGAGTAGGGAACAGGAGTGGGCAGAAACTGTGGCTTTCTCCCCCAACTCCCACTTTTTCCTAGAGAGGGGCTATGGGCAAGTTTCTTACTTTTAAAATACTTTATTTATTTATTTATTTATTTATTTATTTATTTATTTATTTATTTAACAGAGAGAGAGAGAGAGAGAGGCAGTGAGAGAGGGAACACAAGCAGGGGGAGTGGGCGAGGGAGAAGCAGGCTCCCTGGAGCAGGGAGCCAGATGTGGGGCTCGATCCCAGGACCCTGAGATCAAGACCTGAACCGAAGGCAGACGCTTAACAACCACAACCGAGCCAACCAGGCACCGCCGTGGGCAAGTTTCTTATCTGGGTGGATGTGAGGTAGGGAGCCTTTGCCCTCAGGGAGGCCAATGACAAGCCTTTGTGTTCATTGTGGTAGGACTCACCCTATGGTGGAAGGAAAAGTTGTGTTAGAGGCAGCAAGAAGTTTTTTGCTTCGCCCAGGTTGACCACTAGGTTGAGCCTTCACTGTGAAGCAGGCAGCATGGTGTTTCAGAGCGACCGCAGGGCCTGGAACATGCAGGTTATTGGGCAGCGCTGCAAGCCCGGAGCACCATATTTTCCTGGGATGGGTGAGGGGGCGGTGACGGCGCACCGTGTGCCACTCCTTCCCCACCCGCCCAGCGCCACCACTGGGGACCTTCTGTGTTTCTGCTCTAAGCGCAGTACCCGCACCAGCCGCCAGGAGGCGGTTCGGCAGGCTCTACTTGGGGGAATGGAAGGCGGCCTTTACATTAGCGGGGAGGCTTTTTTTGTCCTGAGTCAGAGTGCCGACTGGGTCCTCAGCATCGGAGGACCTCACCAGGGAAAGGGAGCTCTCAAAGTTGCCTGGTCCCGCCGTGGCTTCAGCTCGTGGCTGATCAGGGAGGAATTGGCAGAGGAAAGTGGGATGACTATGCTGCAATTCTGAAAACAGCTCCAGTCCTTTGCATCCTGCTCGTTAGGGGCAATGCAAAGAGCGGTCTAGAGGAGGGAGCCGTCCCAGGACTGAAACGAATTTCAGCACCAAGGACAGGGGTACCGTTCCCGCCTCCTGTTTCAGAACCATGGACAGATCCTGGGGTAGACTCTAAACTGCTCCCTCCTAGTATTTGTGGCGCAAATGATACCCCCAGAATATGGTATCATGGCACCTCCCAGACTGAATCTCAGTCACTCATCCCATGTTCTAGCAAGAGGACTTAGGACCAGAGAGTCGAATTAGTTCCCTAAGGCCACACACCCACAACGACATGGTGTGTGGCAGAACTGGATTCAGATCCCCAGTGGTCTCTCTCCAACCATTTCTCCCCGCTGGATTTCCACTAGTTCTCTCCCTCTTTCCTAAACACCCCTGGGAGCAGCTTCACATTCTGTTCTATCCCCGAGCGCCCTTGAGCTGGCAAAGATTAAGTGTACCCTTTCTCCCACCAAAACACCAATCAAGAATCTGAATCTCAGGATGGAAGATTCCTAGCCCCTGAGGCTTTTCATGGCTCCAAGCATCAGGTGGGAGGGTGTTGGGCAGGACAGGTGCCCTGGCCTGTAAGGAAGCCTGTGACTTGGGGAGCTAGAGTTGAGTCATCAGCATGAGGAACTCTTAAGTGCTCTGAGATCCTCAAATAAAATAGAGCACACCATTCCAACCTCAGCTTCTTTGCAGCCGTGTATTATTAATAACAATAAGATGCTGACTTAGGCCAAGGCACAACAATGCATTATTCATAGGAGTAACTAGTGGTCAAGGCCCATACTTAATCATCACACGTCCCTGCTCCTGCTCCTGCTCCACACTCCTGGTGGAGAACCCCTCCACCTGAGCTCCTCCCTTCCTGGGCTCCTGCTGTCCTGATGGACATGAGCATTTTCAGGGGCGCCCAGGTGACTCATCGGCTTTGGGATCAGGGTGGTTGGGGAGGGTGGTTGATTCCCAGCTAACTCAGAGCTGGCACCTGATCCCGTTCGTCTTGAATGGCTTTGACCCTCATGACTTCTAGACTCACCAGCTCTCTGGAGTCTGCAGATGGTCTCACCCCCACCACACCCCACCCCCGTCCTTTGAGGCTGAAGACTGAAGCCAGATGTACCCGGCTTCCCTAGGTCAGGAACTGTGGGAGGTGGGGGTGGCTATGGTGAGGGAGGGGTCACCAGGCAGAAGATACCCCGTCGCCATTAAATATGGCAAGAGATATGAAACCCTAGGTAAAGTCTGGAGTACTTTGTAAACTCTTCGGCACTGAACAAACATGAGCCGTCATTTCCAAGGCCATGCTCTCTGCTGGAAGAGAGAGCCAAGGTGGAGAAGGCACGGAGAACTCGGGGATGAAGCCTTCCTAGCTCACCAGGCCCTGCTCCCCTGATGAAGAGTCAAAGTGCTGGTGGCTCCTGACATGTCCTCGTCCAATTTCTTGCTGGACCGGCTCCTGGCCCATCCGAACAATCCTTCATTTGCTGTTTACTCACTTGGCATCTCCTCTGAATTCTAAACCGTCTGCATCCAGCCGGCCTCTGCGGCCCCTGCCAGTGCTCCCTCCCTAGCTCACTCACGCATTATCTGTTTTTATTACAGTCAAGGTTGAGGAGGCTTGCTCGTGCTAAGCCCCTATTTTCAGCTACTTGTAACTTTCCAAAACAGTTCCCCTCGGGCCTCCTCTTTCACCAGCCTTGCGCCCGCCTGCCCCGGGGTGAAGCCTGAGGGGTTGTGGGTGTCTCCTTGGCTTTCTGAAGGACTCTCAGGGAGACCGTCTAGGGGACATGGGGGTAGGGTGGAGGCCCAGCTTTCCTGGGAAATGAATGCCAGGCTCTCTTTCCCCTCCTTTTCCTTCTACCTGCCCATCTTATTTTCTATTTCCCGAGGTGGGTAGCTCGGAGGGGGAGATTTAGAGTAGAGAGAGGGCAGAAAATTCAGCATATCAGGAGGCCCAGAGCTTTGCCTGTCTGTGTAGAGTTCAGAGTTCTGCCCATTGGTTTTCTGTTGCTTTCTCCCCAGTTCTGCCTTTTTCTGGCTTTGTGTGTGTGTGTTGGGTCAGGAGGAGGAAGGAAGGGGGATAGGTACCGAAAATGTCCCCCCTTCCCATGCCCAAATAGCCCTAGGGCTGGTAGGCTCTGCACTTGTAAATGCCCTCCCACCTTCCCCCCATTTCCATCTGCTCAGCATGCACGCGGAGAGGCGCTTCCTTTGGAAACCTGTGACTCGCTTTCACTGCTTTCCACCTTGAACGTCATCACGCAGCCACCAAAGGATGGCGAGGGGGAGGCGCTGGGGCCTGATGTGTCGTAAGTAGTGCAGAATCAGGTGGGAGGAGGCAGGATTAGGATGGGAAGGCGCTGGCAGACGTAGCCCCAACCACCCCCAACATCATTCTGCTTTATCTCCGGAATAGTGGTTGTGCCCTAGATGGTACCAGAGACAGGGCCCTGGGCAAATCCTGGGCTACCCCACTTGTCTCTGTTTCCTGCTCGCCCTTGTCTAACCCCAGGAGCCCAGCCCCCCAGCCTGTTCAGGGACCTTTAGGTGGACTGAGCCTCTCTCTAATGCGGATGCTTTACTGAGGCTGAGGGCTGGGCCAGTGGAGGGAGGAAGGATCCCTGGGAAGGGTGTGTGTGAGAGGAGTCTGTGAAGCACTTGGGCTAACTCGGGCATGGCTCTTGTTGGTAAAATTTGGGGGGAAATTCCTCCCCCTGACTGCCTTTTGTGTTCCCTCCACTTCTTTCTTCTCTTGGCTGTCCTCAGAGTGACTCGGCTCAAGGCTCAGCTCTCCTTGGATGGAACAAGAGAGAGAGAGAGCTGTAAGGTTTGAGGTTTACAGACTAGGTGCAATCTGGCTTTACCTCTCTTCTGCTCTGTGCCCGTGGGCAAGTATTTAACCCTTCTGAGCCCCAGCTTCTTTCTTTGTAAAACAAGCGTGAGTGTATTTACCCCCAGAGGGGTGCTAAAGATGTAAACATGATTCAGTGTTGAGCGTACATTAGTTACTATGATGAGAGGTATTTGGTAAGGAGAGCAAGGGCTTGGGATCTAGGGATCACCAAAGAGGGAAGCAGTCTAGGTTGGGAGGGCATGTCGGTAATGGGACAACTTTGGAAGGGCTGAATATGGAGAGTGTGCGTGTCACCAGCCGGGAGTGCAAGAGCAAGCAAAGTCCAGGGGAAAGAGTCTGTGTGCACAGATTTCCAGCCTGTCCAGCAGCTTCTCTGTCTCACATCCTGGGCTGCGGGCTGCGGGCTGTGGGCTGTGGGCTGTGGGCTGTGGGAGAGCCCAAGAAATGGGGAGACATGATTTTATCCCCACTGGCTCTGCTTGGGGGAAGGGCCTACCCCCAAGAAAAGGGCACTGGACAGAAGGTCAGTTGATTCAAACCTGGAGAATGAAGAGACTGCTGTGAGCACTTGTCATCAGGAAGGGCTTCCCGGAAGAGGCAGGCTTACCTGGGGGCCTTGAATAACTTCAAGTATTCATTTAGCACTTACGTATCCAGCCTCTCCTAGATATCAGACCTGGGGCTCCAGAGATGAGTGATCTAGGGGTTCCCAGTGGGGGAAAAGACAGAAAGTGCTAATCATTAACCCACAATGATGAATTGCCATAGTTACGGGGGAGGCAGAAAGGAATGTGGGAGGGAATGAAGACCGTCTCGTCTTGGGATAGTAACGGTAGGAAATAGAAGGAAAGCATTCCAGGCAGGGGGAAGAGCTCGTGTCGAAGTGGGAAAGAGGTTAGCCTTCTCGAAGGTGGAAGGAGAGTGAGTCGTGGCTGGGTCACGCAGCGGAGCCCATCGAGGAGTGCTGGTATACCCTTCGGCTCAGAGGGAAAGGGCAGGCTCGCGTCCTTAATCCGCCATGCCTGTCTCTTCCTCTGTGAAATGGGGATGATCGTGGTACCCAGTAGAACCCCAGCAGGGGACGTCAGGGGTGGTTCTCATCTCTTGAAGGTGAACCGCTGAGGCCCAGAATGGGCTTTACCCGGGGTCACTGGCCAGAGGCAGAGGTGTGACTTGAATTCAGGCCATCTGCCCCCAGATCTACCTCTTGTCCCGCTGCTCTGCCTCAGAAGGATGGACAGAATTCGAGTAGAGGAATAACGGGTCCTGGGAGAGGGTTCCAGGCCAGAGGATATGCATGAACATCTAGACCTTGTGGATGGCGGAGTGTCAACTCGTGGCTGTGGCCGTGGCCACATTTGTGTGTGAGTGTGAGCACAGTGTCCTGCACGCCCTGAGTTTCCAAGGCTTGTGTGTGTGTTTGTGTGGACATGGGTATCTGTGCATAGTGTGTTTATGCATGTGTGTGAGTGAGCACGGGTGTCTGTGAAAGGGGTGGATCTCTGGGGCTTTGTGTGTGTATGCACGTGCATGTGCATGTGTGGGGTGTGGGCCGCATGATTGTCTGTGCTGAAAGTGAGTCTCTGTGGTGTGGGCATGCGTGTGTGTACGAGCCATGGGTGTTCATGTCTGTGACCTGTGTGTGTGTGTGCCTCCTCCCCCTTTGGCTCCCCCGCCGTTCTTCCCCCCTTCCCCCCCTGCTCCCCTCCTCCACCCGGGCAGCTGGTGAGCGTGCCCTCAGAAGTCCATTCCCTCTCCGGCAGCTCCCCAGGGCATCCCAGCAGCCAGCCGTCCTGTTTGATTCTGTTCATCCATAAATTATGGCTTGCCAAGGAGATGAGAAGGAGTTGGGAGTGGGGGCAGAGCCCTGCAAGGGACGGGCTCAGGTCTGCGGTTCACACCTGAAGCCCAGCCTGGCTTCCAGCCGTGCCCCCCCCACGCCCCCACGCCCCAGCCCTCCCCGGTCCTGCCACAGGCGTTCCCTGATGCTCTCCATCTTGGTCAAGCCCCGGGGCAGGGATCCAGGTGCACCGAAGTGGGTAAGAGAGCACCCCTGGCCTCTGCTGTCTGGTGGGGAAGAACTCGATGTGTATCTAGTTCAGTATTTTATTCAACACTCACTGCGCGCCGGCTCCGTGCCCCAGACGTCTCCAGTGCAGGGCGGACGTGGTACCACCATGAAATCAGCGAGCATTTATTGCCTACTTACTCTGTGTCAGGCACTGTGCGAAGTGCATTATATGTGCTGATTCCCTTCAACCTCGCAACTATCCTAGGGAGACCTGTACTACTATTGGCCCCCATTGACAGATGGGGACACAGAGGCACACAGAACTTAGGTCACATGTCTTGGAAGAAGAAGAGCCAGAATTTGAACCCAGAGAGTCCGGTTCCAGAGCCCTGACACTTACTCACTGCACCCTAAAAGAAGGGTTCAGGCACAGTGTGATGGGAGCTCTTAGGCAGGAGAAATTCATTCCCACTGGGGAGCTTATGGAAGGCTTCCTGGAGGAGGTGCTTTTCATCAGGGTCTAGAAAAATCAGGAATTGTCAGGCAAAGATGGCATGAGGAAAGATTGAAAGGTGTGTGTGTGTAGAAGAGAGGTTCAAACTCTGTCACTGCAGCCTCTCCCATCTCTTCCCTCCCATCTTGTTTGGGTGACAAGCAGGAAAACATGTAAGCGCTGAACATTAAACAGTATTTACTGAGCACCTCCCATATGTCAGCCTGTCTCACAATGTCCAGAAGGAGCAAAGCAGATACAGCCCTTGCCTTCATGGACCTGGAGTCTGGTACACAGTAGATGCTTAATAAGTGTTAGCCTCTATTAGTATCATTATTCCCAGAGGCCTGGGGTTCCTGCTCACTCATTCTTTCAGCAAGCTTTTGTCAAGCACCTGCTGTATGCCTGGCCCCCTCCTTGGTCCGGGGAAGACAGTGGGGAACAGAGGGCAAGCCCCGGCCTCACAGAGCAGATATTGTAGAGGGGACGGCGGCATGAGCTGGGGCCTGTCGCGCACCCTCAGAGGTGGGCTGCCTCCTCGAACACACAGACTTTACCCCGAGAGCCGCTGCGCTGGGGGCGTGGTCAGGAGCAAGGGACCCCCACCGGATCATGGTTAATCCGGAGCTCGAGTGGGTCAATGTGCCCGCCATGGGCCTGGGCACGGGGGGTGGGGGGGGGCAGCCACGTTGCCGAGCTTGTGCCTCACTCCCCAGACACCCCTGGGATCGGACCCAGGAGGCCTAGCTCTCCCTGTTCCCGGCTCCCCCCACCGCCCCCGCCTCTCCAGTGTCTCCCGTCTGCCCTTGTCCGTGTCTCACCCCCGGGACCCAGGATGTCTCCGTTGCCCAAGGATAGGTTATGGAACCCGGCCTGTCAAAGGCTGACGAGGGCTGCAATATTTTATTTCCCCCAATGTTAATATGCTGACGCTAAGGGGACTTGAAACCATGTATGTCATCGGAGGACGGGTTAGAGAGGCCAGGGCGGCTATGCCTGGAGAAGACTGGAAGGGGGCATGAGAGCTGTCGGCAAGCATTTAGAGGCCTGTCATGTGGCAGAGGGCCAGCGGCTCCGGCGGGCAAGCTTGGGAGCGAGGGGGGACAGGAGTGGGGTGGGGGGGGGATTCTAGGGAGACAGACTCCGCTCAGCACGGGGCCCAGCAACCCTCCCTAACCCTGCCTGGCGGTGGAGGGCCTGCCAGAAGCAGCTTCTTGTCCCTGACAGGGCTGCCCAGAGGGTTCGTGCGTCGCTGGGGCCAGACTCCATGACGGCAGAGGTCCCTTCCAGCCCCAGACTTGGTGATCCATGCTCTGGGAATGGGGTCACTCTGGCTGGCAGGCAAGAACACACACCCACACCCCTTGATGGTAACAGTGCTTGCTGGCTGAGGACACCGTGTCACTTTCGGTCACCGCATCAATGCAATTTGCAGTGACAAGCATGTGTCTCACCCCGGCCTCGAGGGCTGTGGGTGGGTGGCGGGGGCGAGGGGTAGTGGAGGGGAGGGGAGAGCCTGGGGCAGCGGGGAGGGGTTGGACTCCTTGCCTGTAAGATGACAGCAGCGGATCCTGGGGGCCCCCATCTAGGGGGTGCAACTTGCCTTAGCAACACAGCTCTTTCTTCAAATGGAGCTTTCTACAAAAGCCCAAGATGTGAAACAGGGAAATGCTGCTGCTTTTTGGAAGAGGGCTTGAGGGACGGCAGCCTCATCTCCTCGGCATCCCCCTCTGTAGCCCCTGAAAAGTCCGGGAACCCTAACAGTTCCAGAGAGCACACAAAGAGAGCTGGCTTTGAGCCGGACGGCCTAGGTTTGAACCCTGGCTCCACGACCTTCTACCAGAATGACCTTGGACAAGGTTCTTAACCCCGTTGCGTCTCCGTTTCCCCATCTGCAAAATGGGGACAATTGTAGTGCTTCTTCCTTCAGTTGCTGTTGTGAGGACTGAGTTGTCGTGTCATGGGGAGCGTCCGGAACACCTGGCTTATCATCAGAGGAGGGGTCGGCTCTTCCGCAGGGGAAGGCTTGCACATCCGAGAGGCTGGGCGTCTTGCTCACGGCCCCAGAGCTGCTTTGGGGCAGAACAGGGCTCCGCCTGGCTCTCCTAGACTCCTAGCCCAGTGCTCGTGCTGCCTGCCCACAGAAGGCTACTTGTTCCGGGCGGGCACTCCCTGGGTCTCTGGGGGCTCTTCTTAGCGTGCCCACCGGCTTCTGGGGTTCACAGGCTCCGTCCTCAGGGGCCCCCTCCCTACAGCAGGGGTTGAGGAGCAGTTTTGAGAAAGACTTTTTTGGGCCAAGAGAGGAGGTAGAGCCCCTTGGATAATCACCCCAGGGCCAAGGCGTATGTGGAGGGAGAGGTGCGTGGAGAGGGTGTGGGGGGCAGAGGCACCCAGCCAGAGCACGGCCTCCTACCATGGCCCCACAGCTACCAGATCAAGAGCCTGCTAACCGCCCCTGGTCCTGCCCCTACCCCGCTCACAAGCCTTCCGTGGCTCCTATGTCCTACAGAACACAGCGAGCCCCTCAGCCTCTTCCCCATCAGGCCCCACTCCGTTTCCAGCCTGTCCTCCTCCACTTCACACCCGCTAACCTGGACCAGCTCCTCTAACGACGTGCCTGACCCTCCCCCCCACCCCCACCCCCTCTTCTTGCCTTTGCTCTTGCTGTTCCCTGTGCCTGGAATATCTCTCCCTCACCTCGTAGCCATCCCAGATCACACCAAATACCACCTCCTCAGGGAAGCCTTCCCAGATAGCCCTCTAGTCCAGCAGCCATTTCTTCATTTGTGCTCTCAGAGCCCTCTGTTTACGGCCGAGAGAAAACTAACACCTCCAACTTTAATCATAATACGTATCTTTCGAGCGCTAACAGTAACCCCCTGGGGTGGGTGCCGCCGTTGTCTCTACTGGAAGGCACCGAGCGGTTAAGACACTTGTCCAAGGCCACTCAGCTGTAGAGAGGCAGAAACTGCACTCACCCTTTGGTCTCTTCTTGGCTATTTTGGAGTCCAGAGCCTCGGGCTGGGGGTCCTGGCCCTCACTGGCTCTGGGGCACTGGCATGCTAAGAGATAATCAGCTGAAATCCTGCCTCTTGCCTGCCCCGCGTGCCTCATGCTAGATTCTTAGCAGGTAGTGGTTGAAGAAAGCTCAGACCAAAAATGGAATTTATTTTATTTAAAAGTGAGCTCAAGGGGCACCTGGGTGGCTCAGTGGGTTGGGGCCTCTGCCTTCGGCTCAGGTCATGATCTCAGGGTCCTGGGATCGAGCCCCGCATGGGGCTCTCTGCTCAGCGGGGAGCCTGCTTCCCTCTCTCTCTGCCTGCCTCTCTGCCTACTTGTGATCTCTCTCTCTCTGTCAAATAAATAAATAAAATCTTTTAAAAGTGAGCTCAATAGAGGAAGGTGTGAGGTCACCTGCTTTTCCAGCCCACATAGCATCCCCCTTCCAGACTCTTCCAGGGCGGGAGGTTGCAGACTCCAGACTCTCCCCGAGGTTGACAGTGAGCTGGGTGCAAGGCTAGGCCAGGGCGGGGAGGCTGCAGACTCAGGACAGGAGGAAGCTTAGTTGGCCTGGCAGGTGGACTGGAGGGGACCAGGCAAAGGTGGCCTTTTCCTGCAGCTGAGAGGCTCAGGAAGTCAGGAAGGGAGAGGCAGGGCCCAAGCAGGACTCTAGGGAGAGCAGGTGGTGAACGGGCCACCCAGGGCACTAGAGTGGTGGTAGGAGGGAGCCCCAAGGGTCCCGAGAGCTGGGCCAACCGCTGGGCCCTTCTCCACGAGGCCCCACACCCAAGCAAGAGAGACTGGGAGCCCAGAGGCTAAAGCCGCAGGAACCAGGACCGGACAGATATCATCAGCTCTTAATTACCACCCTCGCTGGCACCGAAAAGCCCATGCAGGCTCCTCTGTAAATAAACAGCGTCTACTTGCCTTTAGGATGCACCCTAGTGCATCCGTATTTACAGTGCACGTGTGATCTCTGCTGCTCTCTTGCGACCCACTCCCCCACACGAGAATTTCTCGTGAAATTTTGCCTGCCTTGCATTTGCTTTGGGCCCATATTTGCAACCACCTGTGAGAAGGCAGGGAGGAGGTTTAATCGGTATTTACCTGGGCGAAAACTGAGTGGTTATGTGACTCGTCCAAAGCCACAGCGAGCAAGTGGTGGGATTTGCACGGACACCTGGGGCTTTTGTCCCGGGCCAGGTGTGTCAACATAGCCACTCAAGTATAAGACCCCTGAGCTCTTGGAACGGAAGCTGCTGGTGGCCCTCCCCCTCGCCAATCCCCGGGCTTGAGCTGATCGGGTGGGAACAAGAGAGGCAAGCTCAGGGGGCTAAGGGTTCGGGAGGCAGGGTGTAGAGGCCACTTGGGTGGGCTTCCAGCCCAAGGAAAGCTGAGCTGAAGAGGGTGAGGGCTGGTTAGAGGGTTCCAGAAATTCCCTTTTGGACTACACATGTTGCCGTCGAGTTTGGGCCAGACACTTCTGAGGGTCTGTTAGTGCCCATGGGGCAGATGTCCTCAGACATAGTGCCCTTTGGGCAAATGGGGCTGGAGTCGTGGCTCAGAGTATTGGAGGGGATGAAAGGGTGCTGGGCAGGAAGGCTGTGCAGAGGCAGTGGCTTTTTCAGGGGGAGTAGAAGTGTCCACTGAGGCCTGGTTGGGTGGAGCGCACACTCGGCGTCTCCCTTCGAGGAAGGGATCCTCTGGGCTCACGCAGAGCCCATGCAGGGAAGGTGTGGGACGAACTTCAACCTGCACAGTTCCCCCATTTTACAGATGAGGAAACTGAGTCCCAGAGAAAGGAAGGAACTTCCCAAGGTCAGCCAGCAAGCCTAGCTGGGAGTGGAACTTGAGGCTCAGAGCCCCCAGTGTGGGGGCCAGCTGGCAGGGTAGGGTAATTGCCCTGGAGGTGGGGGGGCTCCAGGCTGAGGGAGGGTGGCCGGCCCTGGCCCACGAGGGTCTGACCTGTGCGTGTCCTCCCCAGGGGCGCCCACCCGCGATGTCCTGCTGGTCTCTGCCATCATCACCGTCAGCCTTAGCGTCACTGTCGTCCTCTGCGGCCTCTGCCACTGGTGTCAGCGCAAACTGGTGAGGCTCCTGAGGGCCCCGGGGGCGGGGCCTGGCCCTACATGCTGCCCCCTACGGTCACTGGCTCCTGAATCCCCTCAAGGGCCCCCACAGATGATCCACCTGCTCACGTGGTGGGGCCCATTTCCGTAGGAATTCACATGCATGCACGCACTGCGTTTGCCTGGGTGCTGGCCCTTAGGTCGTGTGTACACCCGGAACCACACACCTAGGGACACAGTTGAAGACAGACGTGAGTCTCCCAGGCATTCGCGCGCTTGCAACTACACGCACACACGCTCCCCCGCTCCGGCAGAAAGAACCGTAAGCGCAGTCTGAGAATCGCGGCCCCCTCCCACCCCAGTGCCTGGCGCCCCACTCCCCGCCACGCACTGCTCCCCCCACCACCCAGCGCTGGGCGTGGCCGAGCCAGGTCTCCTGACCAATGAGGAGGCGCCGCCCGCCCCGCCCCACCCCCAGCGCCCGTACATCCATCCTGGTTCTTGGGGTTTGTACAAGCACAAACGGCTTCTTTTCATTTTTAACGAGGGCTGGGGAATTAACGAGCAGGATTAGGCCATCAATAAGTAATGAGACCATCAGGAGGGACATTCATCACAGGAAGGCCCGGGAGGGGAAGCCGGGCTGAGCCGTCTACCCCGTCCACAGCCCTCAGCTCCCTGAGAGGGGCCGAGGGGCCGGCTGCAAGGCTAGACCACCACCCCGCTTCCCCCCATCCCCCCACCCCCAGTACTGCTGCCCCAGCCCAGAAGTGCAGTGGGGGACTTTGGGGGCTGCAGTGGGGCACCCCCAAAGGTGAACCCAGAGGTGGCCCAGATGTTGGGCCTTCCCTGGGATTAGGTGAAGAAGCATCCCTGACAGACCTCCTCCAACCCCTAGATTGAGAACTGGGGGAGCGGGGGCCTGGTGCCACATCTGGGACCCGCATTCTCTCCCTGCCTGAGACAGAGGCGCCTTAAGGACAAGCGGGGAGGGTCATGGCCCTGGGCGCCATGTAGCTGGGGGCTCCAAGCCCCAGTCCTGCGGAAGAGAAGGGGCAGAGAGCTCTGGGAAGGACCCAAGAGGCCCATAACCCAGCATGTCGCCTGCAGGAAAGGCAGACTCAGGAATAGGGGACGTGGCTGTCCATCCTGGGACATTCGTCTTCAGGGAGCTTCTTCCCCTGGGGAGGAGCCTTGGAGAAGGCCAGCTCTGCCCCGTGCGCCCCGAGTGTGAGTGCAAGGGTAACCCGGGCTGCTCTGGGCGTGCAGGTGCCCCAGGCTGGCCGCCCTGCATTGTTCCTGGATCCCTGGTGTCTGCGTCTGTCTCGGAATTTCAGGGGCGGTGGAGGAGGGGGCTTGGCCACGTTGCCTGTGTGTGCGAGCGTCCTCAGAGGCCAGGGGAGGGGCTGAGCACACACGCGCCACCACCCCATGCGGGGCCTGTTCCGCTGTCTGTATGCAAGTCCGCATTTGAAGGCCGAGGAAGGCGTGTGAGCAGGCGCTGCCGGTGACCTTGAGGGGGGGTCTTTGTGCTGAGTGGGCCGACTCTGAGGGTATTAGCGCAGTGAGTGTGTGTCCGTTGACCCCTGCGTGGTGGGGCGTGCTTCATCTCGTCAGGGCTCCACCGGAGTGAGCCGATCCCCACTGACCTGGCCTCTCCCGGTAAGTGCTGCAGCGTGTGCGTGTGCGTGTGCGTGTGTGCCATGGTGAGAGCCTCCCCCCCCACTCGCCAGGACCAGTGTTCAAAGATGTCAGCTTTCATAGCAGGTGGGGGACCTGCCAGTGCGGGAGGCACTTCCCCTGCTCCAGCCCCGCCTCCCAGCCTCTAGCCAGGAAATTCCCCGGGGGAGTCCCAGCCACAGTCTCTGCGACTTTCTCCCCTGAGCTGCGCAGCCCCCCAGCCCTGCCTCAGTTTCTCCCCCACCGCCCTCCATGGCGGGAGCCGGGAGCTTTCTGCCTGGGTTGTCTCTGTGCTTTCCGGGAGGGGGTTTCCTATGCCCCTTGCGCCATTCCTGGGCTCTCCTTGCCCGCCTGTCCCCTCAGCAGCAGTGATGTGATACCCCGACAGCCCAGATCCCATTTCCAAACATTAATAACTTCCTTAATCTCCAGCTGGCTTTTTCCAGATCAGCCTGGCCAACCCCTTCCCTGAGAAGCAGGCGATGGTATTGGGTTCCCTTAGAGCCGCCCAGGGTCTCCTGGACCCTGCCTGGGTTTCCTATCATTGCCCCCTTAACTTCCCTGTGCCCCACCCCCCATCCTGCCCTGAGTCAAGTCCTGCCCTGACTCCTGTCCCCCACAGTCCTGCGGCTCCTGCTGCAGACTGATCATTGCAGCCGGAGGGGAAGGTTCTCTGAGCTGTGGAAGGAAGAGGGGCGGGCCCTGCATGAACTGGGGACAGCCCACCCAGCCATGCCTGGCCTTGGGGAAGGGGCAGCTGACCCCCCCTTAGAAGAAAGTGCTGCCTTGGACGAGTTCTCCTGCCAAGAGAGAAAGGAGAGGGGGTGAGGGGTGGGGTTGGGGGGCCCTCAGCCTGGTCCTCCCTACCCCACACGGCCTGAAGTGGGGGAGAATGGAGCGGATGGTGGGGTGGGGCTGCCCGGAGAAGGGCCCTTGGCCGGCGTGGGGCAGCTCCAGGCCCTGATCTTCCCAGTCCGGACTGGGCATCCCTGGGGACTTGAACTTCTGGGTAATAATGGGAGAGAGCGGAGCTGGAGCGGAGAGAGGACAGGTTTTGTGGACTCAGAGGCTCTGTTTTTTTCATTCTCAAAATGTTGGCTCAGAGGCAACAGCCTGGGGCTGAGACCCCAGGGGGTGGGGGCACTGGGGCGCGGGGGGACACTCCCATGGGATCCATTCTGAGCTCTGCTGGGTACCAGCTTCCACACCCACCAAGTCCTAGAGACCAGACAGTCCCTGATGTTTCAGGCTGCGTTCCCCTGGGGGTGGGGGGCTGCTGAAGTCAGTCGGGAGAGAACTAGTCCTGTCTGTGACGAGAGCCTGGAAGGATGAGGGACCTGGGGCTCATCCGGTGACAGCACCCCTTCTCAGAAGGGAGGAAAAGGAGGTCAGAGAGGACAAGGGACTTGACCAGGGTGACACGGGGAGGGTGCGGCGTTGCTGGGACCAGGACCCAGGCGCCCCTGGGTGGAGTGAGGACTCTGCCCCTCCGCCCACAGCATTCCCGGGAGCCCCCCCACCTCTGCCGCGCTGGCTCCATGGGCGGCTCGCGTGCCCTGGAAGGGGCTGCAGGCGGCAGGAGGGTTGGGGACACGGCTGCGCGGCTCTTACTTTGCTTCAGGGAGGGTAGACTGACTCAGTGGCGGTTGTGGCTGTGGTGTTGAGCACAGGACGGGATATTGGGGAGACATGTGTGCACGTGTCGCTGTGTGTGTGTGTGTGTGTGTGACTGGGCTGTCACCACCCCACCGCCCGCATCGGCCCGGGACCCAGGCCTGGGGCCCGTGGGTGCGCACGAGGACGCTCGGTGGCAGCCAGGAATGTTAATGGTGCCCGGCTCTGCATGAGCTAAATTTAGAAACCTAAACCGAGAAGGTGAATGGGGCTCACCTTCCCAGCAGCAGGCCCGGTCCCCACTGCAGCCACGGCCCTTCCTCTTGCCAGGGGACCTAGAGCCGCCCCCCCCCCCATGCCCGGCCCGGCCTGCCGAGCCATCCCCCCGCCCTCTCCCCCCGGCCCAAGCTGGTGTGAGGAACTCTGGGGTGCGGGCCAGGCTGCCCCAGCCTCAGAGCCAGCGGGCAGCCTCTCTTCCTGAGCCTGCCTTCCTATAAGGAGAGTGCTTGGGCCCTGCGCTGCCTCGCTGCCCAAGGCAGGAGGACCCCAGGGAGCCTAAGACAGTGCTGGACCCGGTCCTGGGCCGGCCTGGGCACGGAGCCCTCTCCCTGCCCCCGCCGTTCACGTCACTGGCCACTGCCAACCTTGCCCCTGCAGGATGCCACCCCCACCATCTGGGGGTGGTGACGTGGCCTGTGTGACGTGGCCAGGCGCCTGAGAGCTGTCTGTCCGTGGCAGAGGAAGGTGTGTTTCTGGGAGCTGGGCCAGAGCCCCAGGAGACAGGCAGACAGGAGGGGCCCCATCCCTGGGGGTCAGGGATGGGGTGCCCTTTGAGGGGCGGAGTCGGTCCTCGAGCCTTATGGGGCCAAGGACTTACCAGCCTGGGAACAGGCAGCAGTGGCGCTGGCCCCCCACGGTGGCGACACCTTCACGCGTGGGCCCCGGACCTTGCGGCCAAGGCTGGGCCCCAGCCTACTCCCCCTGACCCCAGGCCCATGCGGGGGAGGCGGGGAGGGTGCAGCGCTGTGCCTAGAGTGACCCTCGTGCTGTCTCCACAGGGCAAACGCTACAAGAATTCCTTGGAGACCGTGGGCACGCCAGACTCAGGGCGTGGGCGCAGTGAGAAGAAGGCCATCAAGTAGGTGCCAGGCTTCGAGTGTGGGGTGGGAGCGCGCAGGCAGCCCCGCGCGGGAGGAACCTCCCCGGGTGCCGTCCTCTCTCCCTGCCCCCCACCTCCCCGGTGGCTCCGGGCTCTGGCTTTTCTGCCTGGGCCCCCGCCCAAGACCCTCACGGTGTTCCGAGGACCCCAGCTCCATTTTCTGGCCACTGTCACTTCCAACTCTGTCTGCCTCCTCCCTCAACCCTGGCTGCTGGTTCCGTCATCTACCTCCTATCACATGCCATGTCTCCAACATGGTCCTAGCTCCCCCGCGTATCTGAGCCCCCAGCGCCCCGCTGGGATCCCCTCTCCTGGGGGGGTCAGGTTCTTCTCTAAGACCTCACCAGAGTCCTGAGGGTGACTTGGAAGGTGGGCAGACCTCAGTGCTGGGCCACTTGGGAAGCAGAGCAATGGGGACTCTTCCCTTCCCCATCACTGCCGGTCCCCACGGCCTGTCTTGCTGCCTCTGACTCACCCAGGCTCCCTGCTTTTGCTCTGAGATCCCTCTTCAGGGAGGCGGGGGTTTGCCTTCCGCAGACCACCTTGACCAGCCCAGGGCAGACGGTTGCTGGGACACACCCCGGGCAGCTCCCCCCAACCATCCCACCTGGCTGGAGGCTCTGGGAAGGAGGGTTCTCTCTGGAGGGCCCCTCTCTGCTGAGCCCAGGCCTTCCCCTCCACCTAAGCCTGGCTAGGGTCGAGCCTACCAGCAAGGGGCTTTGCCTGAAGGGGAGCCGCCCCAACCTGCCCTGACCCCCACTTCCTTCCTTTAACTCCAGGCCCGTACCATCCCCGCCCCACACCTTCCCTTCTGCCCCCTTCCCACAGCCTAGTCCCCCCTTCTTCTTGTCTGTGTTCTCCCTTCTCCCTCTCCCCTGCTCCTGAGGGCTCCCTCCCTCTTCCTCCTCTGTTTTCATCTCTTGCTCTGACCCTGTTTGGGGCCTTCACAGAAGCTTCCAGCATGTGCCTTGTGTGCGTGGGGGGGGGTGGACAAGTGGAGGGGTGGGTCTGCTGAGGTTGGGGGCGGGAGGAGGCTCAGGAGGCGGCCTCAGGGAGCCTTTGAAGCGGGTTTGGTTGCACACTCTCCAGTCTTCAAAGCGGGAGCTGGCAGGTCTCAGGGGCTGATGAGCCCAGGCCCCGGGCTTTCCGAAGGCAGGGAGGGACCACGTGGGGCCCAGCCCAGCACTGGCGCCGCCTCCAGACCAGGCCCCTAACCCAGTATGCAGCTGGGCCAGGGGGCCTGTCTCTGCCGAGTGACCATAACCTGGGGATGGGTTTGTTCTGGGTAGTCGTGGAAACGGCCCGTGAGAGGAGATGGGGTGACCGGCACAGCGGGCGGCAGGCTCTGCAGGCTGGGACAGCACCCTCGAATGCTCTCAAAGACAAAGTGAGGGCAACAGTGGCTATCCCCTTTTCTCTATAACCTCGCCGCCGCTGCCCCCTCCCACCCTGCTGAGCTGTCAGAACCTCTGCCTCAGGGGAAGGAAGCCAACATTGGACTCTACGAGTCTAGAGTCTGTGTGCCCCTAGGTTCCTAGGCCTTTACCTCTTGCCAGGGCCCAAAGCCAGTCGAGTGGCAGGAAGCACGGCTTACCCGTTGTGCGATCTCCTCCGAAGGGATCTTTCGTCAAGGATTCTGGGAAATTGCATTCTTTAGCAGTGGTTCCCAAACTGTGTTCCTCAAAGCACTCCATAAATAATTACTGGCCGTTCCATGAATCACTGAGGTTTCATGGCTTCCATGACCAACAAAGTTTGGGAAACACTGCACATCTATCTGTCTCTCTTGGAGGTTAGGGTATTCATTGGTACATTAAAGCCTCTGAGAAGTCCTGCAGTAAAGGAACCTGTGTTTCCCAAACTTTTGAAATTAAAGGTGGTCTTTTCCAGTACCGCAGACAACGTGAGGGACCCTGGAGCTCCTTGGCATGGAGGGTGGGAGCCCGGCCTGGCAGTGATGACCCTGGTGGCTCTTTCTCTGCAGGACCTAGGATTGGAGGACACTTGATTTTGGAGATCTGGAGGGGGCAGGGGGACGGAGACCTTCCAGTTGGTTCCATCTCTCTGTAACACTGGAGGAGGCGGGCCGAAGGCTGTCTCCGGCAGGAATAGGGCCTGCTGTTGAGGGAGCCTCTCCCGGGAGGGGCCTCCCAGTGCTGAGGGCCTGTCCTGCGTCTCCCACCTCAGCCTCCACTGTGTCACTTACAGACTGGCTCAGGACTTCGGCTTCAAACCCTGCGTCCAGAGTCCCTGTGAGACGTTTCTGACAGACAGACAGACGCTGCCCACACCCCCTTGGGCCAGGACCACCGTCTCCTCTGGGCCTGTGGTGGCCGCTCAGCTTCCTTCCTTTGTTCCCAAGTCTGAGGCAGAGAACCAGGGTCAAGGTCAAACTCTGGTGTGGGGTGTAGGGGAAGAGAAGCACGTCCCCCAAGAACACGTTTGCTCTATCTTCAGGGGGTGTGCCTCCCCCACAACAGGGCCCTCGCCTTGGCCTTGAGCGGTGGCAGGGCCTCAGCACAGGCCAGGCCCACCCCTAACACCTCCTAGGGCCCTTTCCCCGAGATGCATTTCTGAGGGCTCTGGCATGACTCCCTTCTAGAATGTTCCTTTGGCCTGTTTCTTCTGCCTTTCCTCTCCCTGTGCGCCCAGCCTGCTCCTCAGGGCCCCAGGAGCCTGACAAGCTGATGGAGCCCCCTGTCTTTGGTTCCTGGGATTTCCGGGCTGTGCCGGGATTTCTGCCGGCTCCGGCTTCTGCAGCCAGCCCCCAGCGGAAGTCCCCACATTCTCTATGCTTCCAGCCTGTCTGCTTCATTGGTATGACTTGTCTCAGAGCAGGAGAGGTGGGAAGACTGGGGCAGAGGGTCCCTTCCAGACCTAGGCAGCTCCACCTTGGAAAGGATCGGGGGCACAGAGAGAGGCTACCCCGGCCGGCAGGTCAGGTATGTGTCAGGGGCCTGGGGCTGAGTCTGCCCATCAATCTCCACAGGGAAGGGCAGTCTCCCTCCACACAGGCCCCAAAACATTGGACCTGAAGGGCTCCGGGTGACTCTGGTCACACTCTCAGCAAAGAGACCCTTCTCTTTTCTGGGAGGCCACCCAACCACCATATCTGCAATGAGGAGAATATCTTCAGCCCAGCTGAGATCCTACCAAGCTCATGCAAAGGCTGTGTCCTGGGAGGGGAGAGAGAGCAGAGGAGGCTGGGGGACCTCGGGCCGACGGGATGAGGAGAACGATGGACAGGGAGCTCGGCCTGCCCCAGGAGTGGCTCAGTGGAGGTGGATGGAAGAGGAGAGGGCCTCGGGTCTCCGCTGTGGGAAAGCCGACAGCCCAGCTACTGGGCCAACCTTCTGGTTTGGCAGACGGGGAGACTGAGGCCAGGAGCGGGGGGGGGGGGGGCCGCACCCCCGCCCCAGAGAAGTTGGCAGCAGGGTTGGATCTACCTTTCAGCTCTTTCCAGCCAGAAACCAGCCCCCTCTCCTTCTCCCACTCCCCATGCCATCCTCCCCGAGGCCTGTCCCCAGCCCCCTCTCCTCCTCCCCTCCCCTCTCACCATCTTTCTCTCTCCCACCAGCTTCCCGGGCGCGAGGCTCCAGCCTGCCCACCAGCAGCTCTCCTCCTTTCTGCGTGGCTTCTCCCGGCCCTCGGCCCTCGAGCTCGAGCGTGTGAGCGTGTGCGGGCGCGTGCGTGTGCGCCCACGCGGGGCGCAGCTGCCGCCTCTCTTCCTCCCGCAGGAGCAGACCCCGGCCCTCTCCGCTCTCTGTGTGCGCGGCCCCGGGGCCCCTATCCCCTCTGCCCCCGCAGGACTTGCGGTTCTTGTTTCTTCTTGTATCTCCCTGTTTTCTCCCCTCTCTCTCTGCCCCTCCAGCGATCTAGACAGAGACTTTTGGAATAACAATGAGAGCACAGTGCAGCAGAAATGGAGCTCCTATCCTCCCAAGGAGTTTATTCTAAACATTTCACCCTACGCCCCTTATGGCGACCCACGACTGTCCCTCAAGTGAGTGACTTTACCTGGTTTGATCCTATGTACCGAGTATCCGCGCACGCCCTCACTTCCCCTCCTGCTCCTGTCCCCCGACTTCCCCCCACCCCCACCGGTGCACCCATGGGCAGGCCGACCATGGAGACGAGCAACCCCTCCTGCCTCCCCTCCCCCGCCCGCCCCCTCCTGTCCCCTCCCCCAGGGCCAGCCGAGCAGGAGAGCCCCCCACAGCGGGTCCCCCCGCGGCCCCTACTCCCCTCTCCGTGCAGTCAGGATGGGGTTGCCCGTTTGGTCCCTCCCTCTCGGTGTGGCTCGCTTTCTCCTCCCTGCTGTGTGCCGCTGCCCAGGCTGCTCGGTGGTGGTGGTCGGTGGTCGGTGGTCAGTGGTCGCGGTGGCGGTGGTCGGTGATGGCGGTGATGGTGGTGGTGGTGATGAACTCTGACTAACACGGCTTTCTCTTTCTCCCTGCCTTGGGGCCTCCTGGCCTGGACAGCCCGCTCTTCCTCCGTCGTTAACCCTTCGTTGTCCTGTGGGATAGAGTTGGAGGTGGCTGCCCTCCCCCCCACCCCCGCCGCCCCAGCCCCAGGCGGTGGGGAGGGGCCGCCCCTCCGTTGTCGTGGTGCGTTGTTCTCCGACCCCAGCCCGCCCGGCCCCCTCTCTCCTCTCTGCAGGCTCTGCTGTTCACCCACTCGCAGTGCTGATGTGTCTCTCTCTCTCTCTGTCTGTCTCTTGTCCGTCTGTCTCTCTCCTCTTCTCTCACTGTCTCTTTCTTCCTTTTATCTGTCATTGTTTTTCTGCCTCTCCCACCCCCACCCCCGCGTGTGGCCCGCCCTCTCCCCCCACCGCCACCCCCGGCGCCCCTCTGGCCCGGCTGCCTCCCACGTGCCTCCAGTGGCACCCTCCTGTCGGGCGCCAAGGTGGCCGCCGCGGCCGCGGCGGGGCTGGCGGTGGAGCGGGAAGGCCGGCCGGGGGAGAAGCCAGCGCCGGTGCCGCCACCCGGAGAGGACGCCTTGAGAAGCGGCGGGGCTGCCCCCAGCGAGCCGGGCAGCGGTGGCAAGGCGGGGAGAGGCCGCTGGCGGATGGTGCAGAGCCACCTGGCCGCAGGGAAGCTCAACTTGTCCAAGTGAGTCATGGCCCTGTGGCCGCCGGAGCTGTGAGCTCGGGCCGCTCGCCAGGGGGGACAGCGGGACCCCCCCGGCACGCCCGCTGCTGCCCCCAGAGGTGCCGTCCTTGGCCCCTGGCTCATTCCATCTCTTCATGAGACGCGCATCATCCTCGCCATCGGGTGCAACGAACAGCCATGCAGTGTCGCATCCCAGCCTCCGGCTGCTGCCCCCATCAGTCTCTTTCCTTGCCAGTGACCAAGCCATTCCATTTTCTGCCCCCAAGGCGGCTTCATTTCAATCCTCAGGTCATCCCATCCTCTTTGATCGGCCGCCCCATCCCAGCCGTCAGGTCATCCTTCTGTGGACCATCCCATCCCTGGGGAGCTGGCCCGCTCTCAGCCTGTGTTCGATGCCACTCATCTGCCTTCCCTCTTGCCGCCAGCAGGTGGCTCTAGACCCAGAGGCTGAGCCATTCCATTTCTGACCATCAGGCGCCTCCATCGACTTGTCCCACTCTTGCTTGCACCATTCCCCCGTCTGTCCTGCAGGCCCACCACGAGCACCTGGGCTGTCCCCATGGGGCCATCCTCATCTCAACCATCCCCATTGGCTGTCCCAGTCTTGGGCAGCGAGCTGTCCCACTGTCAGCTGGTGGGTGGTGTGTTCTCGGTTGGGTGGTTGAGCCCCCCAGCTAGCTTCTCTTTTCTGACGAGGGTGGTCTGGACGTCAGACAGAAGAGCTGTTTCCTTTTTAAAAGCTCTCTGAGCTCACCAAACAAGACCGTCCCTCTCTTGGGTCATGGACATAGGGCTGGCCCCTGTTCACAGGAGAAAGTATGTTCTCTCCTCCCCCGCCATGGGGCTGCCTTGTTCTCATCTTGGCTTTTAGAAACTCCCATTTCCCCACAGCTGAGCCCTTCCAGGCTCTAAATCCTTTGAACTATGACCGTTCTCACCCATTGGGATGTAGGTTCCATTTTCAGCTATTGGAACTACCCCACTCCCAGCTAAGGGAGCAGCCTCTCACTTACAAGACCGGCAGCCCTGACCCCTTCTTAGCTGGGGGCTGTCCTCTTGCCTCCATTCAGCACCCAACCCCACCCCCCGGTTCTCTTTAGAAGGCCTGTGTTTCCTGCTTTGGGATCACTGAGGGCCACTGTGCTGAGACCTTATTGCTTGTTGGCCTGAAGGCCCACAGGCTGATTTCTCCCCTGAGCCTCAGGAAGGTCTCGGAAGGAAGCCCCACACCCCCTCGGAGAGCCAGGCCCAGCACTCCGCCCTCCCCAGCCTGCTCTGGCCACAGACTCCGGGCTGGCTGAAGCCTCCATGCCATTCGCTGGCTCCAGGCCTGGAGGCACCAATTTTAGTTTCCTGTGACTGAGAGGTTGTAAATTGGACTAATTTTGGATGTGATAGGAAACCAAAATGAGGTCAGCAAGGAGGAGGAGGAGGCCATCCAAGTGTCGTCCTCCCCTGCCTCGGCCTGCAACCCCGCCCCCCAACAGGGAGCTGTGGACCTACCTGGCCGGCCAGGCCCGGGCCTGTCCCTGGTGGAGCCCCAGCTGCAGGCCCGAGCTGGGCAAGGCTGCTGCCCCCTCCAGGACCCCAGCTCCCAGCCAAAGCCATGTTTTGCCTCTCTCTTTCTCTCTCTCCTCTCTCTCTTGTTCTCTCTCTCTCATTCTCTCTTTACTATTCTCTGACTTTCTCTCTCTCTTTTGCTTTCACTCTTTTTCTTTCTTTCTCTCTCTCTCTAGCCCACAGGGGCAGCCTAACTGTTGTCCTTTGGTTCCCAGGGTAGGCTCGGGGGGAGCAAAGCTGAGGTCTGGCTGCGGCGGTGAAAGCGGTTCCAAGGGCCCTGGGGCCCCTCCCACAGACAGCCCTGGGGGGGTGGGGATGTGGCTGCCCTGTGGTCCTAGACCAGGAGTTGGCAAGACTCCTTTTCTCTGTAAAGAAAGGAAATGTTTAGGCTCTGCAAGTCACAGAGTCTCTTTCATGCCGACTCAAGCCTGTTACAGCCGTAGACAGGATGTAAATTAGTGTGTTCCTGTAAAACTTTATTTACAAAGACAGGTGGTGGGCCAGATTTGGCTCACAGGCCATAATTTGCCAACCCCTGCCCTCGACCACTGGATCGGGAGACGGAGGGAGAGGACAGAGGAGGAGGCTGGGACCTCTGAGGTTCTGGCCCTGCTGTGGGATGTGCTCACCTCTCTGGACGGAGAAACAAAGCAGGCTGGTGGCCTGGGGAAGCCAGGGGTCTCTGACTCTTCCTACCTCCGTCTCCTGAGACATTTGCAGGTACCCCTGGCATGGGAGACCATTAGCTAATACACGTCCCCAGGCCCAACCTCACTGGGTCCCCATGGCGACCCTGGGACAGAGGCAGCTCAGGAATGATTTTCACCCGGGCTTTACGAAGACACTCAGATGAAGAAACCGAGGGATGGGCTCACTTTTCCAAAGTCCGACGGTGCGGCAGCCGCAGAGCTGGGGCTTGAACCTGGGTCCCTCTGACCTCATCCTGCCTCTGGTCAGCTATGTGCTGCTTCCTGTCTGTCCCTTACCAGCATTTTTCAGGGATGCCGGTGGCCCTGCTAGGAGGGCCCCCTCTTGCAAACGCGTAGTCGTCCTGTCCTCCATCAGAATTGGGGCAAAGTGGCCAGACAGGTGCTTCCTGGGGCTCCCACCTCAGCTGCTCCTTTCCCGGATCCCCTCCTCCGCCTGGGACTCACTCCCAAGAAATGAGGAAGGGACACTGCACCTCAGAAACAAGGAACCCTGGAAGGAGGGCAAAGGTCTGCAATCCTGAGGCAGCCCTAGCCACCAGGCAGAGGCCCGGGGATAGAGGGTGTCTGAGGACAGTCGCCCGCCTCCGTGGCCCAAGCATAAGGAAGGCCGGCTTTCCCTGGCTCGTCACACGTTACTAGGCCAGCTCTGCGCTGGCCTGGATTTCCTTGTGTCTCCAAAGGCCGGCCGCACTTAGATCACAGAGGCAGGCTTTCCTGGGGTCCCCCGGCGAGACCGCGGGAGGGAGCGGCAGCAGCTCCCGGCTCGCCAGGGCCCCGGGGCCGCCTTCACCACGCAGCCTGCACAGCTCCCGCAGCTACTCAGACCAGAGGCGTCCGAGCGCCAGCCGAGCCAAGGCCAGAGGGTGGGGTGGGCTGGGGAGGGCCGGCCCAGGGGTGGGGGTGGGGGGAGGCGGGCTCAGGGCGGGCTCGGTGGCCTCCTGGGCGAGGTGGTGGCAGCTACGGTACAGCAGCGACAACGGGGATGGAGGCCCGGCGAGGTCCGGCAGAACGCGCCCTGCACTGGGGCCTCCTAGTCCTGACCCTCGGCTTCTTTCTTCTCCACTGTGATCCCTTCACCTGCTTCTCCTTTCTCTCCTCTCCTCCACCCGCCCCAAGTTTCGAGGACTCCACCCTGTCCACGGCCACTACCCTTGAGTCTATCCCCAGCTCCACGGGAGAGCCGAAATGCCAGCGACCCCGCACCCTGATGCGGCAGCAGAGCCTGCAGCAGCCGCTGAGCCAGCAGCAGCGGGGCCGGCAGTCCAGCCAGCCCACCACCAGCCAGAGCCTGGGTCAGCTGCAGGCCCACGCGGCCTCGGCGCCGGGCCCCAACCCCCGGGCCTATGGCCGGGGCCAGGCTCGGCAGGGCGCCTCGGCCGGCTCCAAGTACCGGGCGGCCGGCGGCCGCAGCCGCTCCAACCCGGGCAGCTGGGACCACGTGGTGGGGCAGATTCGAAACCGAGGCTTGGACATGAAATCCTTCCTGTAAGTCCCCCCCTTGAGCGGGCCGGCCCCCACCTCCCGACCCAGCCTCTTTCCCTTCATCTCCTTGGGGAGCGGCTGGCCCTCTGCGGCCCCCGGCCCTCCATCTCGGCGGCAGGGTGCCGAGCAGACTCGGTCCACCCCTCCCCAGCCTCCTGTGGCTCCAGGCTTGTGCCCGAGGCCCCCCATGGAAGGGTTCTTATCTGAGCCACCCCTCTGAGGACCCTGGCTCCCCCACTTCGGTTCCTCCGGGGCTTGGAGAAGGTACCCCCGCTCAAAGTCCCTGGACAATGCCGCTGAGGCCGCCGGGTCCGCCTCCCCTTCCCGCTAGTCCCAGGCCGCTGCTGGCCTCCCTGCCAGCCTCCCCCCCTCCTCCCAAACCTGGGCTCCAGCCCTGCCTCCAAGCCTCCAGATCACCTCTACCCTGTAACCCGACTCTGCTCCCCTTCCTGCGCCCGCACTTCCTCCCTCCCTCTCACTTCCCCTGTTCCTGCCGTCAGCCCTGTCCTCTGCCTCTCTGACCTTCAATAGCCACCTGTCCTCCATCTCCCAGAATGACCCATCCCCTGAGGACAAACCTCAGATGTTCCCCCCAAAGCTTTAGAAAGCGTTCTTTCTAAATCCGAGGCTTCTTTCAAGTGTACAGGTCTGAGAAGTAACCACCCACCGTGGGTATCTAACTGCAGCCATTCCTCATTCCCCCCCAGTCCCATGCTGCCCACCCCCGCCGCCCTGTCACAGGTAGGGGCCCCGCCCATGGCACCCCCCCCCTCTGGCATCGCTCTGGGCATCTGCACTCATTCTCGGAGCCCAGGGCAGACCTGGGTCTTTGTCCCCGATATCACTCGCCTCCTCTGGCCTAACATGACCTTCCTTCCAGGCTCTGAGGATTATTTCCATCGCCCAGGTCTTCCCTGGGAGCACTTTTCATGGAGCAAGAGACCAGCACTAAGCCTGGGAGAGGAGAAAGGGAGGAGGAAGGGGAAGGCCGAGATCAAGGTCCAGCTCATTGGCAAGATGGTGGGGATTCTGAAGGCAAGCAGGTCTCTCCAAGCTTCCTACCTCTGCAGCTGAGACCCCAGCCCAGGCTTCCAGTACAGATGGAAGTGCTGCCCCTGGCAGAGGCACCCCGACAGCAGAGGCCTTGCCACACCAGCTTCCCACGCCCGTTCAAGTGGCCTGTTGCCCCAGCCTGGCAGCCCGTGTTGCCCGTGCATCTTCTTGGCCCATCCGGGCGGCGCGTCTGCCAGGGCTCTCCCCTACCCAAGGACTCTTGAGAATCCAGCTGGTGCCTGCGTGAGACAAGATGCCCAGCAGAGCCTCCGGGCTTCCAGGCCGCCGTTTGTTTGGGGACGGATACAGTGGCGCTGGTGCGGATTAGGAGAATCGAGGGAATGGGTTCTTCTGTGGCTTGAACAGATGAACAGAACTGGGAGCCGGCGGGCCCCTGCACCCCACTGCTCCTCCTGCCCTCCGGCTGCTCTTTACACAGCTGTCACCCTGCTTCCTGTTCTAGCAGCCATCAGAGCTGGGGTTGGGGCCGCCCCCAGGCCCTGGGAAGAAGGGAACCGGCTGCAGGATAGCCTCCGTGTACCGGCTCTTCCCTGGCCGCGGCGCCCCTGCTCGACTGGGATTTGATGAGCAGCGCTCCCGCGCCAGCATCCGCAGTCCGCACTGCTGCGCCCACCACAGCCTTATGGGCCCCTCGCCTGCTGGCCGCCGCTAGAGACCACCCAGCCCCCCTCCTCCTCCACTTGCCATTCCTCCCAGCAGGGGTCGGCAAATTTTTTTCTGTAAAAGACCAGATTATAAATATTTTAGGCTTTGTGGGGCACGTGGTCTCGATCACATTTTTTTAAAGCAATGCTTTAAACACACACAAGCCATTCTTAGCTTGCGGGCTGTAGAAAGACAGGCTGTACTTTGGTCACCTCTGACCCCCGCCTTACGGTTTAGCTGGTGTGCTTCTAAGGCCCTTCTCTTGCCCCAAATGCTGCTGGTCCATGCAGACAGCCAGGCCTCCCAGGACCCCACCCCCTCTTGCAGGGAGGATGGTGTTCCTCCTGCTTAATGGATGTGACACCCCCTCCCAATACCACCGATTTCTCCCCAGACTCTCCTCTTGCCCCTCGTTCTCACCCTTGCAGTCTGTGTTGCTGGAGAGAATGACAAATTGGGAATTTATGCAGAAGAGCCGTTTTGTTTTCAAGAAGAGCAAAAGGAATATCTGAAAAATGCATTAACCAGGGAAAAACATGTTGTTTTCGTTAGGTTCTACTTCCCCCAGCTCAGCCAGCTCCCAAGCAGCCAAATGGAATTTTACCAACTCTGAAACAGTACCGGTGGGCAGAGAACAAAGAAAACGAGGATTTGTCCTGAGGGAAGGGGGAGTTGTTACCCAAAAGTTAGATGCCAGCGGGAGTATCAGCCTGGAGTAATGTGCCCACGACAAAGATGCATGACCTAGAAGGCAGTGCAACCACTTAGCTTCCTCCCCTCCCCGGGGCCCCACTGCCATCTCCCATTTTCTCCGAGCCCCGCCCCCCTCAGGTGCCATGTCTCACCTGCTTGAGTTCCCTTTCTGACAACCTCTCTAGGAAATAACCACAGCCGCTCCTCCCTGTCTAAACCTTGCCCCTGGAATGTGGTTGAAGGGCAGACTTCCCAACCCAGGATCCCCCTCTCCAGAATATTTTGTCAGGCTTACCATCCTTCCCTTGGCCTTTCCTGAGACATGCTTTCCTGCCTGCCCCATCTGAAATCCCCCTCTTCCTTTGTTCAGATGAGAGACCCAGTGTTGGATGAGCTCCACAAAATACCCAGAAAATGCCCATGAACTCTGATGATTTTGTGGGGCAGCAGGTCACTTTTTGTCCCTGGAAAATGTAGGGTGACCCCGCAGTTGCCGCAGGGCTCTCTGAGAATGCCGCCTATGAAAAACGTCACACCTTGACCTCTGGCCCCACGCTGCTGCCCACATGCCAGCTCCTTGTCCGCCTGGACCAAGCCTCCCTCAAAGCAGGATGGCTCCAGCCTCTTCCAGATCTTCCTCACTGCAGAAACAGACTCCCTCCAGACCTTGCCAGGTTCCTGTGCTTTCTCCTTCTCCACCTTTGCTTTTTGGTGACTTCTGGACTGTTTCTCCAAGGAAAGGCCCCTGAACTGGACCCCAAAAGCCTCGGTGGTTATTCCCTGGATTTCCAGGAAGGGAACTCAAGAGAAGGCCCATGATGGTCAGCACACCGTAAGCAAGAAGGGACTTCGTTCTCCTCTGACGGGCTGTGTGTTCAGGGACCCCTCCTGGTGTCAAGGACATCTGGCTGACCATGACCCAGAGATGTCTTTATGAGGAGCACAGGGTGCAGCGCCCGCTGGATTTCCAAACTTTCTAAGAACTTCCCACCTGGGAGCCCAAACCTGCCTGCCCTTCCCAAAGCAAGATGGCAATGGAGCCCCTCCCTCTTCTCCCAGGGGCCCAGCGAGTAGCCTCTGGCCTTTGTTGAACTGGAGAGGAGTTCTCCTTGGAAGTCTGCGTGCCCCAGGGCATACGCT
>CM052884.1:88402616-88440112 GCA_028534135.1 Potos flavus | reverse complement strand
ACCCCCAGCCTTCCTTGGCAATTTCCTCAGCAGTGTCCTGGGCACATGCCGCTTCAGCAGGCCTCTGCCCAGCCCCTTCCCCAAATGTCTCCAGAGCACCTTGCTCCCTGGCCCCAAGGCAGGCAGGGTCTCAGACCGTGGACACCTCCCCTCATTCCCTCCCTCCCCGCCTTCCCGCCCCCCCCCCCCCCCGCCCCGACTCTGCTCTACAACTGTTGACAGTGCTAAAGTGTGTGGTTTCTCTCCTGCAGGGCCAGTTTCTTACGCTTTTTTCTTCTCTCTCTTTGTCTCTGTCTCTGTCTCTCTCTTTCCCCTCCCTGCCCCCACCCTTGGGGCCTCCTCGTTTCCTCCCGGCCGGTGGGCTGCCCACCTCGGGCAGGGAAGGCAGGATGGTGGTGCTATCCTTGGTCTTAGGGCTTTCGGAACAGGATGACTTTGCCAATATCCCTGACCTGCAAAACCCAGGAACCCAGCAGAACCAGAACGCTCAGGGGGACAAGAGGTACGAGCACAGGCGAGGGCCTGCGGCGGCAGCGGCAGAGATGGAGGCGTGGAGAGGCTGCCGGCCTCCACCAGCCCTGGCCCAGCTGCTGGATGAGGCGGCAGTGCCCTCGGCGATCCCGGAGCGGGAGGACAGCCCCCTCCCCAGCTGGTGCCCTCACACACACCACCCCCAGGTGTCCCTTGGGTCCGAGGCCAGTGTGGCCGTCCTGGGACCATTCTGGATCAAGCCTGCTCCCCAGGCATGCTTGCCCTCGCCTGGAGCAAGCCAGCCTTTCTGCCCCATCTCCTTGCTTGGCTCCCCTCCCCTTGCTGCCCCTCATCTTTCATCTCTGCCCCACCCCCGACCTCGAAATCCCAGTTTCTCTGGTGGTTGGCGGGCAGGGGGGATGTAGGGAAGGGGCACCAGCCTCTCCTCCCTCATCCCCACCACCTCAACCTCCCTCTTGCCTGGAGGTCCCACCGGGTTGAAGGTAGCACCCCGTCACCGCAGGGGTACTGCACAGGTGTGGCTGAGCTGCTTGGCTGATTGAAGAGGAGCCTCTGGTGGGAGGGTGTGGGGCATGGGAGAGGCCTGGTGACCAGAAAGAACCGAGAGGCAGCCCTGAACCTGAGGTACCAGGAGGAGGGACTGGGGGGGAGGGTCCGAGAGCAGGCTGCGGGTGCCCGTTAAGCTCCTGTTTGCACAGGCCAAGCAGAGCGCTGGGCATTTAGCCATGGTCTTGGCCCTCAGGAGCTCAGGGAAGCACCTCCTGGTGCCTCCTGTCTCAGGGAGGGCGTGGAGCACTCGTGAAGGAGACGGGGAAAGGTCGGAGGGCTGGGGGCTCGGGCAGCGTCACCAGGGTGGGGTGAGCCTGCCCTCGGTGTGGCTGCCTCCTGTCACCTGGCCTTGGGCTGGGCCAGCCGCACAGCTGTAGTCGCAGAGGGAGGGCTCCTCACCTCAGTCGGGTCTGCTTCTCGACACGACCAAAGGTCTCCCAGAGAGCATGTGGGCTGACGGCCAGGATGCCGGCCTTCTAGTTCTGGTTGTGGCAGAGACACTGCCCCTCTCTGAGCCTCTGCTTCCTTGTCTGTCGAAGGGAGGACTGGAGAGGGTGACCCCTTCCAGCTTGGGCATGCTAAGCTTCTCACAGACCCTCAGGGTGGGGCACCTGTTAGAGCCCGTGAACCGGGCAGGGATCCTGACATTCCCTGAGGCCCTTAAGGCAGGAGGGGACTGTCCCAGGCCGCCGCCAGGGGCCCGTGGGTTACGGAAGGGTAGGCCAAGAGTTAGACAGCTGACCGCCTATGCTTCCAGCGGCTTCTCACATTTTCTTCCTATTCCAAGTTCACAGTTGAGTGTCTATGGTGGACACAGCCAGAAATCCCCAGAGAGTGGGAGGGAAGAGCGGGATGGGTGCTTTCGCTCAGTGGCACAGATGGTGTCACACCCTGAGCCCGTGTCCTGGGGGGGCGGGGAGGGGGGGCGGGAGAAACAGAGCCTACCACCTCCAGCCCACCTGGCGCCCCAGGAGTCCTGGATTGGGCCCCGGGTGGGCCAGAGTGCTGTGGGAAGGGGCCAGGGGCCACAGGGAGAGGCGGCAGGAGGGGGGCTGGAGACCTCTGGAAGCCTGCTGAGAACCCAAGCTCCTTGCCGGGGAAAGGTGCAAAGTGTGCGGGAGGCGACGCAGGCTGGAAACGAGATTTCACATCACATGTGTTCATCAGCTGGCTCCATTCCCACCCACAGCCTCTTTTTTACCTCTGCCCATATTCTAACACGCCCATCCCTTCCGACCATGACATCAGCTGTCCCTCCCTTCCTGGGAAAGGTGGGTGTGGAGGTGGAGCTATGGGCCCTCGCCCCCATCCTGCCTGACTCTCCGGGTGGACACATGCCATTCCCAACTGGTCACACCCACCCCATCCATCTCAAGGCCTCTGGGGTGTTTCCCAGGCACCCGGGCGCTGAGACGGTGTCTGGCACTGAGGGCTTCTTCCCGGCACTCTCCCCGGCCCCAAGCTTGGCACCACCCCACCAGGCTCTCGGCACCGTAGGGCTCCACCCCTCTAGACTCCTGGCTCTTTAGACCTTGGCGTGATGGGCTTGGGTCATCGGTCCCTTTCTCTTCAGCTTCTGCCTCCAGACCCAGAGTCTGCCCTTCTGGCCCGATCCCCCCACACTTTCCCATCCAACTGACCCCTTGGCTGTCCTTGGGGAGGACTTTCAGCCCCCAAGGTCTGTCAGTGGAAGTTCCCTGGGTGACAGGAGGGCCCCAGGAGGAGGAGCAGCCATTCCAATTCCCAAACAAGGTAGGGGTGCATCTAGCGAGCAACGTGGAGATGGGAAGGTTGGTCAATACCTCCCTCCCAGGATCCTTGGTGGCCCGGGAGCCCCCCGTCCAGGATCTCCCAGTCCCTGAGCCTCAGTACTGTGGGCCCAAGAACAAATGCTGTTGGACCTGGGAGGGAGGAAGGAAGGAGGCCAGGACCACCCCTGGCCCCCGTCCCCTGCTGCCTTCACTCATCCTGCCCTGCATCCATCCCCATGTCATGCTCTCTGCCATCCCTTCCATCGCTCCTTGGGATCCGAATGGTGTCCACCATGGCCCCACCCCCCACCTAAGTGGGGTGCGGGGCAGGGCGGGGACCTGGCCACCCCCATTGCTCTCCTCGCCCCAAAACCACCATGTTTCCTCCGTCCCGGTGTGTGTCCCCCGCCTCCTCTCTGCCTCTCCTCTCGGCCGCCTCGCTCGTCCCCTTGTCCACCCTGCAGCCTTCTTCACTAGTCTCCGACTAACCTTTCTTGGCCTCTCTCTCTCTCCCCCTCTCCTTCCTCCCATCTGCTCCTCACAGGGATGTCCCTGGGCCAGTGACGGGGCCCCTCCGCCTCTCCCTCTGCCTCTCTGTGCACTTGTCTCTCTGTCTCTCTCTGTCCCGTGACCTCCGGTAGCTTCAGTGGCGCTGACCATCTTCCCAGGCTGCTTTGCAGCTGTGCTGATGCTGTGGTGTGGCCAAAATAACTCGGACTTTCTCATACCTTCAGCAGTCAATCTGGCGCTCTCCTCCTGTCCCACTCTATTTTTAACCTGACTTTACCTCTCCAGCTATTTCAGTGTCCTCTTCTCCCCGTGCCTGTCTGCGTGCGCACGTGTCCGTGAGTGTGTGTCCCTGTGTGTGCGCGTGTGTGCATTGCTGTGGCCGCACCTCTGGGAGGGACCCCGGGGTGGCCCCAGGCGGGGCGGGGTGTCTCGTGCTGTCTAGGCGGGGCCGGGTTCTCACAGCAGGTGCGTGTGCGTCTGATCCGCAGGGTGTCTGTCCCTGACGCGGCTCCCTGCTCTTGTCCGTTTCAGTCGGTCCCGATCCACACGCGCACCTCGGCATGCCTGGGTCTCCCTGGATGTGTCCTCTCAGGATCTAAGTGTGCATCACTGTGTGTGTGTCATCTCACTGCTCTGGTCAACCTGCCTCGTTGCTGTGCCCTTCTCTCCCTGTGCCCCCTGGGTGTCTGTCGGGCTTGTGTACACTTGTGTGTGTGTGTGTGTGTGCACGTGCGTGTGTGCACGCACACGCGCACACTTGCTGTTGGGTCCTGGTACCTCCCCTCCAGGGCGTGGCCGATTCCGTGCATGTCTGTCTGCCTGTCGTGGCCAACTGTGTGCCGGCGGCTGGTCTGTACCGTGGGTGTGTGTCCAGCCTGCGTGTGTCTCCGAGTCTGAGGCTCTGGGACTCTCAGAGCTGTTCTCTTGCAGCCTGTCCCGAGCCCCACGCTGCCAGTCTTCCTGTCTTTTCCTCGCTGCCTGCCCCACCTTTCCTCCTCATGAGATATTCCAGCCTGGTCCCTGGGCAGGCTTTTAGAGCCCCCTTCCTGAGCCCCAGCTGGACGGAGCCTGGGTTCACCACCCAGCTGCCGGGCCGGAGAGCCCCGCTTCCCGGGAGCAGCGTGGAGTCGGGGTGCACGCAGGGCCTCGTGCGGAATGGTCAGATCCGGGGCTCCTCGGTGGTGCCCCGTGTCTCTCTGACCCTGGGTGAGACGGTATCCCACGCACAGTCCTCAGAGCAGGAGGCGGGGGGACTGCGGAGCAAGGGGGTGTAGACTCGTCCTATCCCACAGGTGCCTGTTTCAATCTAAAATACTCTGTCCTCAGTTGCGCTGGCGCTTCACATGCTTAATAGCCACATAGGGACAGTGCAGACATAGAACACGGCTGCCGTCCTAGAAAGTTCTACTGGCCAGAGCTGTGTGGACAGTGGTCCTGACCTCACCTGGTCAGTGTCGGGTGTGAAGGGCACCTCCGTTCTCAGGCCGAACAAACACAGGTGGGGCCTCCGGGAGGGAGCGCCCCGGGCGTGTCTGCGGAGGGTAATGACGCGGGGAGGTGACCTGGACATGCCGGGGAGCCTCCCCTGCCAGGTCGGAGTGAGCAGGGCTGCCAGGGGCCTCTGGAGAGGGGGCGCACTCCGAGACCACCATGCAGGCAGTGACCGGATGGTGGGGGATTTCCTGGGGAACAGGAGGCGGGGGGAATACCCACAGGGGCAGTCTAGCTGGACCGCGCTAAGGTGAGGGAGAGGGGCCCCGGGCGCTGCCTTAGGGGGAGACCAGGCCTCCCCGTGGACCAGAGCGTAGCTCCTGCCGGCCTGCAGGAGGTGGTGGCTGCTCGGGTCTCAGAGGACGTGCCACTGCCACCCCGGCCAAGGTGCCCAGCCCAGCCCACCTCCCGACCTGCACTCATTCGGATTCCCCCCGCCTCCAGGTTGCCCGCAGGAGGGAAGGCAGTGAACACAGCCCCGGTGCCGGGCCAGACACCCCATGATGAGTCTGACCGCCGGACTGAGCCGCGTTCCTCCGTCTCGGACCTCGTCAACTCCCTCACCAGTGAGATGCTCATGGTGAGAAGGGCAGGGCGCCGGGGCCCCAGGCAGGAGCTGAACTGGGAGGCCGGGGCCGGGGAGGGGACACGTGTGACAGTTGGTGACAGCGTGGGAGTTGACCACTCGGGAAGGGGAACCAGCGTGGTGACTGAGTGAGCAAGGCTTGGGTTCTTTTTTCAGCTTTCCCCCCAGAACAGGCACTCTGTGCCTCAGTTTCCTCATTTGTCCAGTGAGACTAAGAATGCCCATCTTCCTCCAGACTTTTTCTGGGTAGAGTAGGGGTCCACGAAAATCTACTCATGGGAGGTATTTTTATGATCGTGGGAGGAAAGGCTTGGGGCAGACCGTGTCCCCGCTCTCAGGGACCTCCCCTTAGCCCCCATCACTGGGGGCCAGCTGAGGCCCAAAGATAAAAGGAGAGTAGGAATCCCCTGGTCCTGATTCCTGGGACTGTGCTGAGGGTCTTCTGTGCACACCCCACCCCACGGGGCTCCCAGCCCTATGGATCTGGGGCATTTCCCCCCCAGGCGGAGGTTGAGTCTCCCCGCCTCACCCCCTGGTGGCAGCAGTGAGTCAGGGCCATGTGCCTCGCCTGAACTGGGGGAAGACCCGGGGAGGGCCAGGGCCCCAGCGGGAGGACCCCGTGATGGGGCAGCCGGCGGTTTGCAGGCGACAGTCAGGACTTTGCCAGCTCACAAGTCCCAAGGAGGCTTAGGGTCTGAGGCTGGGAACCTGGTGCCTGCTGTGTTCCTACTGGACATGACCGGGGACAAGTCATTTCTGCTCCCTGGGCCCGGGTTCCCTCCCCAGTCCTGAAGAGCGAGGGAAGCAGGCGTGTGGGCTCTCAAGCCCTTGCTGGTCCTCACATCATTCAGTTCAGAGTTCCCTTGCCCAGGCCCTGGCACCGCAGCTGCCACGCCCCCCGGGGCCCCAGAGCCCCCGGGCCCCACCCTTCTGCCAGTTTGGGTTCCAGCCAGCTCCACCCAGCAACCGCCACTGCCCCTTTCTTGCCCAGAGCTTTTCAAATTATAATATGCACACGAATCATTGGGCAATCTCATAAAAATGCAGATTCCCATGAGGTGCCTGGCTGGTTTCAGTTGCAAGAGCCCACAACTCCTGATCTCGGGGTCATGAGTTCGAGCCCCATGTTGAGTACAGAGATGACTTAGACACATAGAACATTTTTTAAGAATGCAGATTCACAGTCAGCAGGCCTGCTGTGGGCCCTCAGATCTGCATTTCTCCTGGAACTAGACTCGAGCATCAGATCTTCCCTGTTCCAGGGCTGCTCTCCCCGGGGCCAATACCTACCACCCCCACCATAGGCCCCTGCACACCTGGCCCTCCGCTGCCCTCTTGGCCGTCTCCCCCACCCATATAGGCGGGCCCAGCCATGCTGTCCTCTGGACGGGCCATGCCACAGCCCAGCCTGCCTCCCTGCGCAGCCTCTTAATTGGTCACAGCTTCCCGGCAGTTAGGTTCCGAGAAGGAACGGTCCATTCCCAGCCAGCTTGCCTGCTGCTTGCTGCCCGCAGGGAGGAACTTCCTCGGGCAGAGGAAGGAAGTGTAGGCCCCAGGGCCCACCCACGGGCTCCGGGGCTCAGTCGATGCTCAGAGGGGAGCAGGCAAGGTCTAATGGCCCAGCCCCAAGCCAAAGCTGGGTCACTGTCATTACCAGTGATGAGGAAGACAAGCAGGCCCCCGGCTGTCAGAAGCTGGGGGTCAGGAGTCAGGCGCCCACAGCTGCCCAGAGGAAGGGACTGAGGGAGAGGGGTCAGAGAGGAGGCCAGGCCACACCCCCATCGGAGTCAACCCAGCCCTGACATGCTTTTTTGATGCTTGCTTCTACTGGAGCAGGAGCTCCCGCCGCACCTCCCCGGGGGCCCTGCTAGGGGTGGCCAGCCTGGTTGCCATGGAAACAGCTCCTCAAAGCTGCCCCGGCTGGTTAATTAGGGCTTGGGACTGTGGTTTGGGAAGGCTGGGAGCCGGCACAGAGCCAGGCCCAGCTTGGGCCTCTCACCCCCAGACCACCCGGTTTGGGAACCAAGAGCCAAGTGACCAGAGGGACCTCAGACGGGCCGGGGTCCCCTGGGTTCCAGTCACCAGGGACTCCACCCAAACTACAGAAGGAACAGGAGGGGCAAGTGGTCTTTGCCGGCCCTGTCTACTCATACATGCCCCAGGCTCCCAGTCCCATGGCCAGCCGTGGCAGGGCCCGGGCTGCAGAGGGACCTGAGCCCATTCACACGGTCCCAGGAACCGCACAAGATGGACCTTACGGTCCCGTTCTGCAGGTGCACCATCTAAGATGCACTGGCAGTGAAGCTGGTACCAGCAGCGGGCAGGAGCCCAGGGGAAACTTCCCTGGGTCGGGAAGCCACATTCTCAGTGGGCCTGGAGGGGAGCCTGGATCCGGCCGAGGGGTAGGAGCCGGAGGGACCCTCTTCCACGGTGAGGAAGAGCAGGGGAGGCAGCTCGGCAACCCCCCCCCCCCTTCCAGCTCCAGGCAGGACCAGGGTGCGGCTGGTGAAGCCTCAGATGCTGGATCTGAGTGTCAGAGTGAGGGGAGGCCGAAGGACACCCATGATGGCTGGGCACTGACCTGGCCCTGAGTTTCAACTCCCTGTTCCCTCATGGGGGACTTGGGGCAAGCTCGTCACCTCTCTGTGCTCCCACCCCGACCGGTACATGGTAGTGCCTGCCTCGTCCAGATGTCGGAGGCAGTCAGTGAGCGCAAAGCACAGAGCACAGGGCAAGGCCAGGCCTGTACCGCTCTTAGTGTGATTTGAATCTTCTCCCCTGGGGCAGGTGAGTTCTCGCTGGCTTGGGGTGGGGGTGGGGGGAATGTCTCGAAATTGCCCTGGGATGGGAGCCTGCTTTGGTGGAAAGAGTGGGCTTTCAAGTCAGAGAGGATCCATAATGCTGTGCAATCTTGGCTGTGTGACTTAACCTCTCTGAGCCAGTCTCCTCAGCGAGGGAGTGGTGATAACGGCCTCGCCCAGCTGTTGTCAGGATTCAGTAAGAAGGTGATGTAAGAGTCTTCCGCCATGGTAGGTTTACCCGGTATATATTCTTATTTTCTGTATGACGTACTAGTTCAGAGCCTGGGGCCGCTTCCTAGGAGGAAGGAGGGGGCACAGGGAAGGCTCCTGGAGGGGAAGTGGGGAGAGAAACTGGGCCAGCAGTTTCGTCCTAAATGTGGTACCACGAGTCCCAAGTCAGGCTCTCATCCAATCACCTGAGGAGCTTTCAGAGAGAGGAATGCCTGGGCCACTAGGACCCCTGGGTCTGGGGTGGGACCCAGGCAGCTGGGAAACTTCCCCAGGTATGCCCATGAGTAGCCACACCTGAGACTTGGCTGAGAGACCCTCCCCCAAATTAACTCTCCCTAGTTTTTCTTTTTTTTTTAAAGATTTTATTTATTTATTTGACAGAGAGAGAGAGATCACAAGTAGGCAGAGAGGCAGGCAGAGAGAGAGAGGGGGAAGCAGGCTCCCCGCTGAGCATAGAGCCCGATGCGGGGCTCGATCCCAGGACCCTGAGATCATGACCTGAGCCGAAGGCAGAGGCTTTAACCCACTGAGCCACCCAGGTGCCCCACCCACCCCCAGTTTTTCAATGTTAGCTTGGGAAGGGGACGCCTACACCACCCTCCACGTGTGTGTCCCATGCTGGGCCCGCCCAAGGGCCCGCCCCTGGGAGATGGGGGCTGAATGCAGGCGGGGCCCTTCCTCCCTGTGGCCCTCGGCCCCTGGCGTGGGTGTGCTGTAGAGCCAGCTGAGGGGCTTTCTAAACAACTCCGCTGCCCAGGCCCTCTCCAGCCCCATGCAGTCAGGCTCTCTGGGGACAGGGCCTGGGAACCTGTATTTTTAGCATCCCCATGTGAATTCATGCCTTACACAAATTAGACGTTGCTGCTAAAAACTCGGCCTCTCTCATTTTGTAAATCACATCATCCTCAGAACCCCAGAGAGTCACTTTCCAAAGAAATAACCTGGTAAACTCTTTTGAGATGCGAACAATCTCTCTCATCTGTTCCGGGCTTTTGTGCTGGTGCATTTCACAGTGGGCCCCGCTGGGCTGTGGAAGGCGGGACAGCGGGAGGGGGAGCGCGGGCATCTGGGTGGGGGGGGACATCGTGTGACCAGGGGAGGCAAAAGCAGCGTGGGGGGGAGCTTGGGGCAGGGGCGGTGGGCAGACCCAGGGCCTCCAGGACAGACTGGGGAGTAGGGTGCACACTGCTCTGGGGCTTAGGGGGACAGGGACTGTCCCAGCTCTGGCCCTCCCGTGTGACCTGACCATCCTTGCCCAGATGTGAATGTGAGTGACACAGGCCACCACCAGCCCCACATGGTGACCAGAGGGAGAGCGAGCTCTTCCCCTGCCGGACTTGGCTTCAGGCCCAGGGAGGCTTCCTAACTGTGCTGGGCTGTGGTGGGGGCTCCCACCCCCCCGGGGAGGGGAGGAGCAGAACCCTCGCCAACCCTGCGGCCTCTCCCCCGCCCCCAGCTCTCCCCAGGCTCCGAAGAGGATGAGGCCCACGAAGGCTGCAGCCGGGAGAACCTGGGCCGGATCCAGTTCAGCGTCGGCTACAACTTCCAGGAGTCCACGCTCACCGTGAAGATCATGAAGGCCCAGGAGCTGCCAGCCAAGGACTTCAGCGGCACCAGCGACCCCTTCGTCAAGATCTACCTGCTGCCAGACAAGAAGCACAAGCTGGAGACCAAGGTGAAGCGGAAGAACCTGAACCCCCACTGGAACGAGACCTTCCTCTTCGAAGGTGAGGCCGGAGCTGCCCCGCCCCCAACCCAGAGCTCCGCCCCCCACCCAGGGGCGCTTGTACTTACCAGAGCGCAGGCGCGCGCGCGCACACAGGCAGGCGCGCGCGTCTGCTGGCGCTCGCCCACACAAGCACCTGTCTAGGCACAGCTAACCCGACGCGCTTCGTGTCTAGCAAGCGCGGCACCTGGGGTCTCAGTTCAGACACGGACTCCTGCCGAGGAGGGCAGGCGGGCAGGGAGGCGTGCACAGGACACAGAGGGGGAGCCCCGGGAGTCCAGGCTGTGGCCCAGGCTGTCTGTTCAAAACCCAGTTCCCCCCCACCCCTCTGGCTATGCGACCAAGACAAGTTCCTGCACTTCTCTGGGCCGTGGTTTCTTCATCTGTAAAACAATGATAGTAATAGCAAGGAGGAAACAAATCAGTGAATTGTGAAAGCCCTTGTAATACCCAGAAGACCCTTTAGACCAGTTTGTTGAAGACACTCTGTCTGTCCCCCTTCTCTGAGCCCTTCCCCCACCCCGCACCCCTCCCCCCCATCTAGACACGTGGAAACAGCCGCTCTGAGCCATGCCCCTGGTTCCTAGAGGCCACTGAGGCAGATGCCCTTCCTCTCCCCTGCAGACCCCCTCTGAAGGCCATCTTTATCTCTTACCTTGAGGCGCCAAGGTAACCAGGAAGCTGGGCTGTGTTCAGGGAGCCATTTCTGTCCCAGGCCTTTTTGGTGCCTGGACTCCACTTAGAGAAACCATTATCCTTTCCCCACGGGTTCAGCCAGTGAGAATAAAGCCCTATGACTCCAACCACCAGCTGCCTCGGGGTTCCAGAATTTTCAATGTGCACCCCCGGGAATCTTCCACACCTGGTGTCCCAGCCATTGGACACCCCACCCCTTCTGCAAGGTGACAGCCAGCTCACCTCAGATGAATCGTTGAGGGTGAGCTAATGGGTGTTTGTGGGGTGGGGGAACCCTTCTCCTTCCCGGTTCAGCGTGCAGGCCTCTTTAGAGATGGGACAATCAGGGAGAGGCTCGGCTGTCTGGAGGGGTATGTGGCCAGCTGGTGGGGTGAGATTTATGGGCAGCACCAACCATGGGCTGGGCACTGTCCTGGGTACTGGGGGTGCAGAAAAGACCGAGGCACCATTTGTCCCTCAAGGCATTCCTGAGCTAAAGGAGAACATAGGTGTGTAGATAACCAAGCCATGCTCTGCATGGCAGACGCTGTAGAAACCCACTGTCCGTTCCCCTCAATGGTGCTGGAAAACATTTCCCACAATAGGGGCCATTCAGGATGGGTTCTGACGGATGAATAGGTGTTTGCTAAATAAGAGACTGACTCCCTCCTCTGCTGTTAAAGAGAACTGACTCTAATGTGGGGACCTCTTGGAGCCTCCAACATTTCCAGAACCATTCACCTGAACCTATGCCAAAGGTCACCTGGGCAGGTCCCTGGGGAACTCCAAGATAAGCAAGACAAGACATAGCCCCCTTCTGTTGGATGAGGAAGTCCTGAAGGAATTCAGGGGCTGGGGGTTTGGGGAACACAGGACTTCCTCTTCCAGCACACTCGCTCCTGTTAGAAGCAATTCTGCTTCTAGCGTCTGGCTGAAAGTGCTAGAACGCTCCAGAGCTCTTCCTCTTCCCCCCATCTTCTCCACCAGCTAGGCTAAGGTGTCGGGGGTCCTCTCTCCTCCCTGCTCACACCGTGGTTCAGGATCTCACCACCTCAGGCCTCCAGGCTGACCTTCACCCTCTGTGCCACCCAGGCTAGCCCCTCCTCTGACCAAGCCTCCCCAGGCCAGGTGACTCTGGTTTCAGTCCTTCTCCAGACTCCCTCCCCTAGCTCCCCCTGTAGCCTCCTCACCCACTCCCCCCAGCACACTCCGACCGCTCCATCAGGCCATTTGACTGCCATTTTTTCATCCTTACAAGTATTGATTCACTTAAACAAATATTTATCGAGTGCCTACTACGTGCCAGAAACAGTGTTGGATGCTGGGATCTGGCGGTTGAGGACAGAGATGCCTTCCTGGAAATGCTAGCCTGGTGGGAGTCAGGCCCAAGGAAGCAGAGGAGTCTCTGTTAGAGCCCGTAGTGGCACCATGTGAAAAGAACATGCTGGAATCTAGAACAGGGGACCCGACGCCATCTGGGATGTCAGGGAGGAAAGCTGAGACCTGCTTCGGCCAGGGCCGGTGGTGGAGCCACCACCAGACAGGAAACACCGGGTGCTGGAGCTCGGGGAAGGAAGCTGGTGTGGCCGGAGCCCGTCACTGAGTGGAGATCGCTCGCAAGAGGGGATGGGAAGAGACAGCGGGCCAGGTTGTACAGAAGGACTTGAAGCCAAGGCAGGATGCGAGGCTTTTACTCTAAGTGCACTGGGAGCCCCTGAAAGGCTTTAAGCAAAAGGGTGTCGCGATGGGATTTCTATTTTTAAGGGATCACTCTGCTGTGTTGACAATGGACGGCAGGAGAAAGCACGCAGGCAGAGAGGGCGGTTTGGAAAATCTGGTGACTGGCTAGGCAGAACGTGCCAGCAGCTTGGATGAGGGAGGTGGCCATGGAGAAGGGGACAGCTTGGGGATCTGTTGAGGAACAGCGAAGGACTGGCTGATTGCTGGAGGGGGAAGCGCAGCGTCCAAGGACACGCATCCGCTCCTGGCTCTGTGTCTTTGCCCCTCCTGTCTGCCCAAGGCCTCCTGGGGCTGGCTTACTGGCCCAGGCTCTTCCGGGATGATTGGCAGGGGCAGGGCTGCCCGGGGAGAGAGGGGCCCCTGCCCAGCCCCCGAGACAGACGCATGACCCAGGAATGCCTAAATGGTCCCGCTTCCGCTCTTTAGCCAGGAGACTGCGGGCAGGTAAGGTAAGCCCCCTGAGCCTCCGTCTCCGCATCTGTAAAATGTTACCAGGTGCTGTCCACCCTGGAGAGCTGTCGCGAGGGACAAGTGTGGTGGTGACAGTTCTTGCTGATGCTACAGGAAGGTCTGAACTCGGCTGTTGCCTGCCATACCTTGGTGGGGCGGCAGGGGGCGGGCTTCCTCACAGGGACTTGGTGCCCTGGGGACGGCGCCCCGCTCCGGCCCCCACCCATGAGGCCCCTCTGTTCCGCTCTTCACCTGCGCCGTCTGTCCGCCAGGTTTCCCCTACGAGAAGGTGGTGCAGAGGATCCTCTACCTCCAGGTCCTGGACTACGACCGGTTCAGCCGCAATGACCCCATTGGGGAGGTGTCCATCCCTCTCAACAAGGTGGACCTGACCCAGATGCAGACCTTCTGGAAGGATCTGAAGCCATGCAGCGATGGGAGTGTAAGGCCCCACTTGTGGGTCCCTGGCTCAGGGGGCGGGCAGCTCAGGGCCAGCAGATCCGGTCCTAGTCCCCCTGCAACCTTGGGAATGTCAGGAGGGTGGTGGGGAACGGGCACCCAGGGGAGCAGGGTTCCCACCCTTGGTCTCAGCACGGGTGCTTGGTCCCGGCGGGGCAGCTGCTGAACTGTGGTAAAGGACCTGGCACCTGTGTAGGGAGGAGCGGCCCCATGGGGGTCGGTGCCAGGCGAGGGGACACCAGGTGTGACAGAGGTGACAGATGTGGGTGGGTGAGCACCCAGGCCAGGGCAGGGAGGGCCCTGGGGCAGTGGGGCCAGCCGGAGAGTTCTCTAACCATCCCCTCTCCCCTAGTCCCCACACTTCTGTTCTCCCTCCCAGGGGAGCCGAGGCAGGTGGATTGGGACACCCCTCCCCACAGCCCAGGCTCACCCCCAACCTTTCCCTCCCAGGGGAGCCGAGGGGAGCTGCTCTTGTCTCTCTGCTACAACCCCTCTGCCAACTCCATCATCGTGAACATCATCAAAGCCCGGAACCTCAAAGCCATGGACATCGGGGGCACATCAGGTGCTGGGGCTTCTCGACAAGAGGGGAGAGGGACTGGGAAGGTTCTGGGGACACGACGGTAATGCTGGATGTGGAGAGCAGGGTCTGAGCTGTGGCACTCGCCCCTGACCCTCTCACCCCACCTCTGGTCCCAGCTCTGCTAACTTAGAGCCCTAAGTGGCCCCCTTTGGAGCACCTCAGGGTCCGTATCATCTTGGACTGTGTCCTGACCAGAATCAGGGAGAAGGGGAGCACTGTGGTGGGAGACCTGGGCTCCAGCACCAGCTCGAACACTTGTCATGGGTGACCTCGGGCAAGACCTGGCCTCTGCGGGGCTCAGTTTCCTTGTTTGTGTTCATAATAGGGCACTGAGTCCTTTCCAGTTCATCCATCCACTGGGCCCCCAGATCCCTCTCACTCTTGCTTGGGGCTTTCCTCGCCCTCTGGGGAAAGCACGCAGCCCCTCCTGCCCCAGCTGCCACTCCTGGAGAGGGAAGGGGTCCTGGGGAGCCCGACACTGACCCTTCTTGTACCCATCCCCCAGACCCCTACGTGAAGGTGTGGCTGATGTACAAAGACAAGCGGGTGGAAAAGAAGAAGACAGTGACGATGAAGAGGAACCTGAACCCCATCTTCAACGAGTCTTTTGCCTTTGATATCCCCACGGAGAAGCTGAGGGAGACGACCATCATCATCACTGTCATGGACAAGGACAAGCTCAGCCGCAATGACGTTATTGGCAAGGTAGGGGCCTGGTAGGTGGGGTGACACACCTGTCCTCCGAGAAGCAGCAGGGGCAGTGGGTGAGCTCGGGGCTGGGCCAGTCCCTTCCCCTCTCTGTGCTTCCATTTCATCTGAAAATGAGAGGATAGGACAACATCTTCCCTGAGTGTCCTGCTGTGGGTTGGTCAGCTCAGGACAGACCACTAGAAGGGCAGGGAAAGGAGGAAGTGGGAGAAAGATGTGGCTTGGGTCCCCAAAAGGGAGTTTTCTGGACAAGACCCTGAGGGAGGGTAAGGACCTCAGAGCAGTGTCACCCAGGTCCCATCTTCAGAGGGTGAGCTCTGTGGAGCGTCAGAAGCCGCAATGAGACTCCAAACACCCAGCTTTGGTGCGCGGCCCATGTGTTACTAAATAGCTATCACCTCGGGCAAGCCACTTGTCCCCCTGACCTCCAGTGTCCCCCCTTTATAAAACGGAGCCAATAGTACTGACCCTACAGCCCTTCATGGGGTGGTATGAGGATTGTCCGAGATCTGTGGGTGTTCTCCTTGTAGAAAGCGACCTCTCCTCATGATAGACTCACCAAAAAAAATCCTTACGTGGCCTTGAGTTTTTCCAGGATGTGATTCTGTGACGCAATCTCTTCAGTTTCTCTACTTTGAAATGTCTCTCCCTGTGTTCGTTTATGGTTTAGCGTGGAGACTTTGGGCTTGGGAATCTGACCGCCTGGGCCCAGCCATGACCTATCTGAGCCCCGTTTCATTTCCACAGTGACTGTAAGACAGTCCTACCTTCCCAGCGTGCTGAGATTAAGTAAGACAGCATCGGCGAAGCGCTTAGCGCGGTGCTTAGAGTGTGTGCGTTAGTTGCCATTGTAATAGAAGTTATTCATGAAGCATTCCCGCTAAGGGCATGTCTGTCCATCCGGGCACGGAGCTTTGACCAGGAGCAGTGCAGGGAGCCAGGGATGAGGGCAGGTGGAGGGGAAGGGCCGATGCCAGGAGCACGCGAGGGAAAAATTTGTGTCACCTGAGGCATAGCCCTGTATGGGGTAAATGAGGAGTGACTTGGGCCCCCATGGGGAAGAGAGCCACGATGGAGAAAACTCTCAGATGGGGATGGAGAACTTAGCTACTGGGGCTAAGGGAAGCAGCTGGCCTCCAAGCAAGGCCCTGGGACCATGAGCGGCCAACCTGTAGTCACAAGTGGCACCGTTCCTCAGGGCGGTGACCCCCATACCCTAGCAGGACCATCTGTGTGTTCCCTGCAGGCCTGTGGCCTGCTGAGCCCCCTCCTTGACCAGCTCAGGTCAAGTAACCATTAAATACTTCGGAGCTCTTTGGAAGCTTAGCCTTTTAGAGTTGGGTGCTCTTGAGATAGGAATCGTAGCTCCTTCTGAAACCGTCCCACCTTCCGCTGCCTGAGCCAAGGTGAAGGAGGATGGGTTCTCACTTTGGCCTGGGTCACTTGGGGAACCCTGGGCTTCCAGCCAGCCTCCAGTCACACGAGGCTGGGCTCAGCTGGGGGACCATGCACACTGCTCCACGAGGCTGCAAAACCCCCAAAACAGAAGCCAGCAGGATCGGGCTGGTAGGACAGAGGCAGAAAGGCCTAGGTGTAAATTCCGCTGTACCACTTATAAATTCAGTGACTCTGGGTGAGTCTCTTTGCTCTCCGCGCCTTCGTTTCTCCATCTGTGAAATGGGGATAATATGCATGGCTCACGGGTAAGGATTTGGGGACCTGTGCGTGCAAAGCCCTGACCTCGGTGCCTGGTGGGCAGTAAGTGGCAAGGACGTGGGAGTGATCAAAAGTGAGAAGAGCTAGACAGTGGCCAACAGGGCAGGGAAGGGCTGGGTCTAGCTGCCTCCGCCCCCACCGCAAAACAGGTCAGGGAAGGGCCAGGCAGGCCCAGGCGCCTAGGGGGAGGCACAACAAGGAAAATAGGTGAGGCTGGCGGGGAGGAGGGAGGAGGGAGCCTCTGAGGGTTGGTGCTCACTGTAGGCAGAGGCCCCTTGGACCGCATGATCATGATCTCAGGGTACCATTGAGGAGATGGAGGTCACCCCCTGGGGGGTGCAGGGGACAGTGCGTCCGAGAGTGTCACTGAGACCGTGCTCTTCCCTTTCTCCCCAGATCTACCTGTCTTGGAAGAGCGGGCCCGGGGAGGTGAAGCACTGGAAGGACATGATCGCCCGTCCCCGGCAGCCGGTAGCCCAGTGGCACCAGCTGAAGGCCTAAGCAAGGCCACGAGAGGCCCAGGGGGCCGAGGCCCGGGTCCCCGTCATGCCCTCACCACTTTAGGCACAATGCCTGGCCTGGCCCCCCGCCATAGGTGAGGGGAGGACACTGAGGGCTCGGCCAGGGAGGGGTCCCGGGAGCCCGCTGGGCCCCGTTTCTAGGAAGTACCAGCCTCCTCCTCCACCACTCCAGCTCTGGGGGAGGGGCTCTGGGAGCCATTTTCCTGCTTTGCCCCTTTCCTTCCTGACTTGCTGATACTAAAGAAGTGGGGGAGAGCGTGAAGGCCAGACAGGCAGATGGGCAGACCCCTCCAGAGACCCGCCAGGTGGGCACAGTCCCCCGTTTTCTTTAAGGCAGTGCCTGGAGTGGAGAGAAGCTGCCCTCTCCCCAGCTCCCGATATGGGCCCCGGGGAGGGAAGGCCGAGGCGTTTGGCCCCGGCCTGGCCAGGAGAGGCCCATCCCAGGGCAGTTTCAGGTGCCGGCTGGGCCCTGAATGCCAAGGGTAGTACATAGCCCGCTCTGGGGTCCCGGGGCCGCAGCCCGTGTACTTGGCGTCGCGTCCACCTTGTGTGTGTGTTTGTGTGTGTGCTGGGGGGGTGGGGGCGCTCTTACCCTGTCCCCCCGGGGGCCGGCCGTGCAGAGAGGGCAGGCTTTCATAAAGTGACATAGGACAGGAGGCCGAGAGAGGCCAATGCACAGAGCCAGGGGTGGGCAAGGAGAGGCAGGGGAGGGGGGAGGGGGGAGGGGTGGGGTGGGGGAAGAGGAGCAGACACTGGGGCGGGGCTGAGAACTTGGCTGCCTCCTGCTGCCTCCACCCCCTGCCCCTCTCTGCTCAGAGCTCTCCAGGAGCTCCTTGCTGAGCGATTTCATCACTTGAACATCGTTTCACACCTTTTAGGCACCTACTGTGTGTATCACATTCCACCAGGACTCCCCTCCCTTCCTTCTCAGGGGTCCCCAGCCCCCACTAGCTCTCTTCCCTAACACTCTCACCCAGACACCCTCAGCCTCCCCAGATCTCAGATCCCAGCCAAGCTGGCAATATTCTCCATGCTCCCCAGATTCCTTCCCTGTCTGGGCAGACCTCTGCCACCTCTCCGGCCCCCTTCCATTCGGGGTCGGAGTCTCTGACCCGGCCTTCTTTCCCCACCGCCCCCAGTCCCTCCGGGCAGCTCCTTCTGCCCTCTCAGTTCAGGCAGAGGAAGCAGGGAAAATCCAGATTCTGCGAGTTCTGAGGTTGTCCCACACAAAGAAGCTGGGACTTCTCTGCCTCAGCTGTTGCAGAGACTAGAACTGGCCTCCCTTTGGAGACAGCAGATGCCAGGATGATCCCTGTTCAAGCCCGCTCAGCCCCGCCAGGGTCCTGGTATTGATACAAGACAGCTGGGGACAGTCTCAAGTCCAGGGGTCGGCCAGCCCTGGCCTGACGCTTCCGGCACGGGCCGCCAGGTGGCGCCCGGACACCACGTCTGTGGCGGCAGCCCGGGACCACAGTTCTACCCCGAGATGGGCCTGACCCCAAGGGGAGACTCTGGATAGGGTCCCCACTTACAGAGCACGGCAAAAGCATGGGAATTTGAGAGTCATTTTCCTTCTGTAGGCTGCCCCTTGAGCTGCCCGTATCAAAATGTATTACATTGAATCGCACACCCCTGCCCCACCCCCTCCCCCTAGGGTCTGGAGGAATATCATACAGTGTAGGTGAATCATTTTGTAGATTGAGGAGTGCTCTTGTGAAGCAAATAGTCACCCACGTTTCTTGTAAATCCAATTTTTCTGTATTGTAGCTTTGCTTAAAATGGGGGCCTGCCGCAACTGCAGGGTCTTTATTGGGCGGGCTGGAGACCAGCCCCCGGCGGGACGGGATGGCAGCAACTCCGAAGGCTGTGTGGAAGTGATGAGAGGGTTTTGCGGGAAGCCTTACAAGGCGAGGGACCTGTCCTCCATCGCTCCCTCAGAGCCTGTGCCCCAACATCGCGGCCAGCCCCGCCCCCGTGTCCCCTTGCCTGTTGCGGAGCCTGGGGGTGGAGGGGGGCGGAGATTGAACCAACCTGCAATGAGTGGGCGGAGCAACTGCATCTCTCTTTTCCGAGCCCCGCCCACGGAGCTCTTAGCGAATCATATGCAGAGAGCATCTTCGAGTGGACTCTGTTCCCAGTCTGACCCACCCAGGCATATTGGTGAACCCTGCCTGGGTTTTCCCAACTCCCAGATACGCAGCTGCCGGGAGGCCGGGGAGGGGCGGCAAGTGGTGGGCCAAGGGCCCTGTGGGCTGGCAGAGAGGGAGGCAGGTGGTATGCGGTGAGGGCAGGGCGCGGTTGGGCTAGGGCTAGAGGAGAACGGGGAATGGGGGAACTTGAGGATGGGGGGAAGGGCACAGACGCCCTGCCACCGTCCCAGGACCTTGGGCAGACCACCCACACTCCCGGGGCCTCAGTTTCCCCATCTGTAAAATGATGGTAATAATACTTCACCTACCTCATAGGGGAGGTTGTGAGGCCGCCGTCACCTGACCTGGGGGTTGAGGCAGGAGGACTCTGAAGGTGCTACCCGGGAGCAAAGTATTATTACTGTAGCCTGAAAGCAAGGCCCGCCTGCCCCTCCCCCTGCAGAGTCTCCAGGAATAGCCGAGGCTGGCCTGGGCCCATCTATCTCTTCACTGTGTCCCAGGTCCCTTCATGAGCGTCACCTGCTGTCTTTGTGGGCGCCCTAGACTTAGTCGTTCTCTCGTTCAGGTACCCTTTCTTGTGACCATCCCCCTTTGTAACTGCTGTACAATTTCCACCTGCCACAGGACCCCGCACCTGCCCACTGGCGCCAGACGCCAGGGAAGGGACAAGGAAAACAGCCACAAAAAAAGCCAAGGGGGCCCCCAGAGCCTCCAGCCCAGCTTGGGCTCCAGGGGTGGGGTTGGTGGCCACTGTTTGTATTGTGTGGGAGTCCTTGATGCAAGTGTTTTATTAAAAAAAAAAAGACAGACAGACAGAAACTCACTATAACAAGAAAAAAATTGCAGCAAAGAGAAATGAAGAAAAACTGAAGAAAAAAAGAAAAAAGAACCATACGAAATTTTTCCACCACACCCACCCTCTAAGCCAGCAAGATTTCCTCTTTGCAAAATCATATTTTTGTGGGAATGGGCCCTGCTTTTTGTGGCAGGGCCCGTTCTGATCAATAAAGGATCGTGACAAAGTAGGGCCTCGGCTGTTTCCTCCGTGGGTCCTAGCCCTACCTCACCTCCCAGGGGAAGAGGCAGTGGGGTGAGGGGGATGGGGAGCCTGGGCCTGAGTCTCCCCTTGTCACCTTCGGGATTTGGCTTCAGTGGTGATGAGGCCCTCTCTGAGCCTCCAGCTCCTCCTCGGATCTAGAATATGAACCCACCAGCTACCCAGAAAGCAGGATAGTAGCCATACTTCCCGATCGGACCCCAAGTGATGCTTGTCGGGCGTGGAGTCTCTTTGCGACCCTCTAGCTCATCCAGCCCAGCATCGCCTCCTTCGACTCCCAGGGGACCATCCCCACGCTCCCAGGCAGGTCAGACAATCCAAAGCGGGACCCTCCACCTGGCCTACCACCCCCCAAACGCTGGCTGGCCCGTCATGGTTTCGGACCAGCGTCTCCTTCCTGGTTGGTCCTTGCAGGGGCCAGGAAGGAGCTCCGGGCCTGTTGGCTGGATCTTTGTCTTCTCTCTACCCTTTTCCGATTGAATCCTTTAGGATTAGAAGAGTCTTTCCAACTCAAAGGAGCCCATGGCCAGTCCCAGTCCGAGGAAACTGGGCCCCAGTGTCTTCCTTCTCCAACCACTGTGGTCCCCGGGCAAGTTACTTCCTTCCCTGGGACCAGTGTCCTTAGTTCATAAAAGAGCAATAACCATCCCAGCCCATTCACTTCCCTCCCCACACACCGCCTGGGGGAAGCCGAGGCCTGGCAGCTCTCAGGGTCCTTTAGAAGGAAGGTGCTACATCTGTCGCAGATGCAGAAGGAACAAGTGCACCTCTGTCCCCATGTGTCCACTTGCTGGCCTTGCCCCCTCCAGAGTGAAGGGCACCACCGCGCCCCTGCTCCCCAGCATCTAGGGTGGGCAACTGCTTCCCTGCGTTGCACCAAGAACCCCCACCTAAAGCCGCCTGTCCCTTCCCCTTCCGCCCCGCGAATTTCTTCCAACCTGGCTTCAGAGTCCCGTTCAAAGGTGATTTTCCTCTTTTGGCTTCTGATCTCTATCCCAGAGATTAGAGGGAGCCCTAAGGTCAGGTAAGTAGCCTGAAGAGCATGTCTTGCCAGAACTTCTGTTCAGGATCTCTCTGGACAGCTGGGCCCGAAGGCAGGACCCCCTCGGCCTGGCAGACGCGGCAGCCCCTTGCGCGGGGCTCGGGGGCTCCTCCTGGACTTTTTGCCTGATTCTCCCGCCTTCACCTTGTCGGCTCTCCCAGCGTCCATGCCTTCACCAAGAGATTTGCCCGTCTCTCCCTGTGCCTGGGACCCCTGTCCTCTGGTGTGCTCCTCCCCACGCAAGTCCCTCCCGGATGCTGCTGCTTTCCCGAAGGCCATCCTGGGCCGCATCCTGCTCTCCTCTCCCTCCCCCGCAAAGTCAACGGAAGGACAACGCTTGAACATGCTGTACGCCCCAGCCCATGGCTCCCCAACCATCCGTGTCCCTTGAAGATGCCCCACTCCCTGTGTCTGTGTCCTGCGTGTGTGTGTATGTGTGTGTGTGTGTTGTGTCTTGTTTAGATTGTGAGCCCCCCTGGGCAGCGACCCCTGTCCGAATATGTGTTCTGTGTGGCACGCCCAGGTGTGCTAATAAATGTCCATCCTCAGAACGAGAGTGTCCGGGTGTCTTCAGGAAGCTTTGGGACAGGTGGCTGGGCAAGTTGGTGTGGTGGCGTTGGAGGCAGGAGGAGGTTCCGGGCAGGGCGCCAGGTCCCGAGCACCGTGTTCTGCTCTCCCCAGCCCCAGAGGGTGGGTGGGAAGCGGGGGATGACTGTAACGAGTTAAGAAAGGACACACACACACACACACACACACACACCCCAATCTCAGTCTCTGCCGCTCTGCTGGCCAGGTCTGGCTGCGGGGAGGCTCCAGGAGAGGACACGATCCCACCCATTCCACACCGAGACCTGACCATCAGCTTAGGACAAAGGGGATCTCCTGCGGTGTGGAGTCAGCCTAGGGTTAGGAGGCCTGAACCCCATGGATGAGCAAGTCCCTTCCCTCTCTGGGCCTGTCCCTCGCCCTGCCACTGCCTCTGCTCATTTGTCATCCCGGTCGCCACTGCCTGCCCTCCGGCTCTGATCCCTGACCCCTGGGCACGCACACAGTTCTTGGAGAGCTTCCAAGGTGCTCCCCCAAGGCCCACCACCACTGACTGCCCGGCCCCAGCAGGAGCGCTGTAGACAGGACCATTGTTCCAAATTCCCCTCCAAAATCTTTCCCCCTGTCCCCTGTTCCCCCCGAGGCCAAGGGTGAGTGGGTGGGGGGGTGGGGGGTGAGCTAGGACTCCCAATACCGTGCTCTCTCCAGCACCGAGGGGGATCTGTGATGCCCAGCTGTCCTTGGCAACGGCCGCCTCCCTACCCTGGTCTCTCCATTTCCACATGGAGACCCAGACCCTCGGTAGTGCTCTCAAGCCAGGAGTCAGCACCCGCTTTAGCCAAACTGTCTCATTTCGCAAGAGGAACTGGTTCCTGGTGGTGGCGCGAGCAAGTAGCAAAGCCGGGAACTGGGCCCCTGACAGGTTTCTCCTCTCCTTGGAGAGACACTCAGCCTTGGCAGCCCCTGCTTGGCTGGTGAGCGGCCATGGATGAGGGCGCCATGTTCGGCAGGGGCCCTCTGTGCCTGGGCATGGCCCCGGGGGTACGCATGGGGCCTCGGCCTCACCTAGACTTCTCAGGCAGGTGCAGCAGGGGCAGGGGTACAGGGAAACACACCAAGAGGAAGGAAATCTGGGCTATGTGGGGGTCGCAGCTATTCCAGAGTGACCGTGGTTCCTCCCGCACCCCGACTTCCCCTACATCTAAGATTTGCACGGAAGGAGCTAGAGAAACACCAGGTTGCATGACGTTCTGAGCTGTAGCATCACATCTACATAAACCCAACACCCTGTGTGCAGATGGGGAAACTGAGGCCCAGGGGACCACGACATGCTCTAAGTCACTTGGCCAATCGTGGAACTAGGACTGGAACCCGCGCCTCCTGAATCTGGCCCCAGGGCTATTTCCTGTATGCCGTGGACTGAGTCATGGAGCAAGAGGACGGTCTCTGCTCGGCTTCCGGTTCCTACCTCGAGTGACCTTGAGATCTCAAATTCCACCCTCCAAGTTCCCAGGCCCCAGAAAGGCCCACTGACCCTGACAGAGCTCCAGCCGGGGGAGCAGGGGTACCTGAGGAGCCCCGGGAGGGAAAAGATCTGCAGCCAAGCCCCAGACCCCTCGTCCTCCTGCAAGAGGCAGCCTCCAGTCTTCCCCACCCGCCCACTCCGTTCAAGGCCTTCTCTCTCACTTCCAAGTCAGCTGCTCCCAGATTCGTCCCAAGCCTCGCTCTAACCCAGGCCCAGCCCAGTGACCGACAGAGCTGCTGGGCCGGACCTGACCTTTGGGCCTTGTATGACATCAGCGCTGTTGCCATGGTGACCGTGGCCGGGCAGCATCTTCTCATGGGAGATGGGCCTCTAGGCTTGAGGCTTTATGATGTTTTCTTTAAATCATTCTTTTTTTCCTGAATAACGAGGGGGAAAAAGTAATACCATGACTGAGTCAAAAAGAGAGAAGGAGGGAGAGACTAAGAAAAAGGAAAACAGAGTGAGGGATATGGAAGGAGGGAAGAATAGACACATGGCGAGGGGGCGGGCGGGGGGGGGGTGAGTGCCAGTGAAAGAAGAGAGAAAGGTCAGCCCAGCTGGAGGGAGATTCACATTATATTAAGAGCCCGGAACCTACGAAGCAAGCTGGAAAGGACAGAAAAGGGGGTGAGAGGGGTTTCTGGCGGGTGGAGTGAGTGAGAACGAGACCGGAGACCAGCCTGGAGCAGCCAAAGCCATTTGTAGCAGAGGGCAGGCACTTGGTCCCCAGAGGGGACACAACTGTTGGCCACAGCGTGCCTGACGCAGAGCTGGCGCACATGGACGGGACCGCCGTGCCAGAGGGAGCCCAGGTTCCCCACAGCCATGGGACCCGGTGCTCCTAGGACTTATAAATAAACAGGCATGTGGGAAACGCACATTCCTTCTGCAAGAAATATAATTTATGTTTACAGCCAGTTTTCTTTTTTCTTCCTAAAGAAAACTCCACCATGTGGGGCCCCGGCCCCTGACGGTGTCCCTGAGTGTCCCCGGCCCTGGCCCCCTCCTCCCATTATTGCTTGGATGGGAAAGATCTGGCCCTGGGAATTGCAGAGCGGCACCCTATTCCTCACCCCCTGAGCTGTCCCTGGTGACGGAGTAGAGGCGCACAGTGCTTGTCCCGTGCCCCGCGCCATGCCAGCCACCCTGACTGTGCCCATTTAAGGGAATGGAGAGTGCAGGCAGTGGGAGAGGCCCTGGGGCAGCCTCCCAGAGCAGAGAGCTTCTCTCCTCCGCACAGGAGGCCCTAGAGGCACAGTGGCTTCTCCTCAAACTTGACAGCTGGAAGGCTCAGGCTGTGGGGAAGGGAGCGAGAGCTCTCTGCTCCCAGCGAGATTCCAGGCACAAGCCGAGAGAACAGAACAGAATCAGAGGCGGGGGTGGAGACCCTGCCTTCTAAGCCTCTCCTCCCCCATGCAAGTTTTAGGGGGCCTGGGGAGGGAGGGATGTGCCACGGGCCCCAGTGGAGGGGCCAAGGGCAGCTTGGGTGTTAGGGCCCCGAGCCCACTTTCCCACTTCTGTCCTGGGGACTGGCGTGTGGCCCAGGCCCTCCTCCAAGGACAGTTCGGGCTCACACAGGCGTGTGGTCCACCCAGAGGTAGCGGCTCCTGCACCAGGAAGGGTGGCTCTAGGAGATCCGAATTCCGGGAGGAGGGCTGGTGTGGCACCCTGGGCACCCAGACTCAGCCAGAGGTGGGGATTCTGTGGACAGCGCTGACCAGCATCTCCACGTGCTGTCAGTGACGCTCTCAGACTACACAGAGCCCGAGGGGACTAGACTGAGCCAGGGCTTCCCCGTCGGAGGAATGCCCAGAGATAGGCCAGGTGGCAGGCTATTTACCAACCAGGAGTGTGCGAAGATGGCCTCAGGCCTGCCTGCCCGTCCCTACAGCTCGCCCAAAGTGGTGCCTCTACTACCCCAAGGTAGGGGTCAGCTGTTCCCAAAGACCTTCCCAGAGCCCCTCCTCCAGAATGGCCAAAGTCCATCACCTAGAGCATAGGCTCAGGTGCCCAGTCCCGGAGCGGCTTCCAGGGCGGGGAGGCTGCCCCGGGGGGGCCCCAGAACCCGGGAGCCACCGCCCCCGATCAGTAGGTCTTCTTCCTCCTCATCCTCAAAGGCCCGAGCTGGGCGCCGCGGCGGCGGCCGGGGCGTGGGCTCGTCGCGCTCGGCCATGCGCTCGACGGCGCCTTCGCCCACGAGGAAGACGGTGTCGGCGACGCGCGGGGGCCCCGTGACCGGATTGTGGTCGTAGGAGAAGACGCGCAGGGCGCGCAGCGGGTGCAGGTCGGGGAAGCCGCCCAGGCGGTTGCGGTCCAGGTCGAGGATGTGCAGGCGGCCCATGCGTAGCAGCGCGGGCGGGAACTCCTCGAAGCGGTTGCCGTAGAGCCACAGGCCGCGCAGGCCCGTCATGCGCGGCAGCTCGGCGGGCAGCGCGCGCAGCCGGTTGTCGCCCATCTGCAGCGACTGCAGCGCCACCAGGCGCAGCAGCGGCCGCGGGAAGCGCCGCAGGAAGTTGCCCTCGATCCAGAGGCAGCGCAGGCTCTGCAGCTGCGCGAAGTCCGCGGGCAGCGCCAGCAGCCGGTTGCCGCCCAGGTAGAGGCGCGTAAGGCGCGGCAGGCGACACAGGCCGTCGGGCAGGCGCTCGAGCTTGTTGAAGTCGAGCGCCAGGATGCGCAGCTCGCGCAGCTCCTCGATCTCCTCGGGCAGCTCGCGCAGCCCCGTGCCGCTCACGTAGAGCTTCTGCAGGCGGCTCAGCGCGCACACGGCGCTGGGCAGCCGCCGCAGCCGCCTCCCGCTCAGCTCCAGCTGCTGCTCGCCGCTGCGCAGCTGCTCCTCCGCGTCCGACGGCAGCTCGTCCGGCGTGGACTCGGCGATGCCCATGGTCACGGGCCCCGGCTGGGGCCGCCGCCGCCGCCACCGCCGCCTCCGCGTCCCGGCATCGCCCCGCCCTGGCCGCCCCCGGGGCCTCCCCGACGGGGCCGAGGCCGCGCTGGCTCCGGGGCCCCCCGCCCCGGCCTGTCCCCGCGCCGGGAGGGGGGCCGGGCCGGACCGGGAGGAGGCGGCCGCTCGGGGCCCCGCCGCCGCGCTCCGCCGCCCGCCCTCCGGCCTCCCCCGCTCCCTCCGCCGGAGGCCGACTGGCTCCGGTTCGCGCTGACTTGCGGCTCCGCGACCCGTCGCCCAGGCAACCCTCGACGCGTGTGCGGCTGCCAATGAGGCGGAGGGGGGGCGGGGCGGGGCGGGGCCGAGGTGCCACCAGAGCAGGGTCCCGGCGCCCGAGCCCGCCCCCCCGCCGGCCCAGGCGACCCGCCCCGGGAGCCCGCGCAAGCCGAGGGAACCCAAGCTCCGCGTCCCGAAAGCCGGCCACTGTGCCAACACCGACCCGACGTCCGACGCTGTCTACACCTCCAGCACGACGAGCCGTTTGGTGAGCGGTCGCGTGGACCCGGAGCAGCAAGTTAGAAGGAACCGAGGACCTAGGAAACCTGGCCCGAGACCTGGGACTCCGGCCGAGTGGCACTCGGGGAGAGACGGAGGGGCGCGGTCAATGCCGGCTATTCATCGCCAACGGCTTGCGCCTATTCTCATTTTAGGATAGTAACTCGGAGCAGTGTCACTTTCTGGTCCTTTTCAGGGTGGGTCACATCGGAGGCTTTGTGGGGACCGGGGCTTGGCTCCGCCCCCATCCCCCGCGCCCACTGCCCAACAGGTTCCTCGTTAGTGCGCTCACGCTCCAGTCTCCTGCCTTGTCCCTCCAGCTACGTTCGAGGTCTGTCTGTGTGTGGCTGCAGTGGGCAGAGGACTGGGGCACGTGAGCCGCTTTGAGCACCACCAAGGATGACCACTGTCATTCTGTAACTCTCTTGCGCATGCTCCCACCTACAGCCGTGTGCCCCTGCCTTCTTCCCTCACATTCAGAGCCCTCCTGCCAGAGCTCTTGGCAGAAACACTCGCTCCCATTTACTCGGAGCCTGCCATGTGCCCAGCGCTATACTAAGAGCATTGCACTGAATCCTTGCAACACGTCTGAGGCTGGTACCCTCATTACCCCCAAAGTGAAAGACAGAGAAACTGAGGCTCTGAGGGGTTTGACTTGAGCCGGGTGACTTGCCCAAGGTCACGGGGCTGGTGAGTGGCTGGGATTCGTGCTCTTAATCATGTACCACACCAATATATAGAAACAGTGAATTTTCTCACCAGGGAGCCTCTAACTCTTGTGCCAAAACTACAAGGAAAGCATCATTAGTCCCATGTGAAAGAGGAGGAAAGTGGCCTGAGAGGGATTAGGGAACCTGCTTAAGGTCACACAGCCCGTAGAAGTTACATCCAGGCAGCAGCGTCCTCAGGTTCAATGCCTCCTCCACCCTGCCTCCCCTTGAACCTGGCTGGTGTACACGTGTAACTGACCCTGCCCCTCCCTCTCAGCCCCCCCTCCAGCAGCACCCTGACCTTTGACTCACCCCCACCCCCACCCCCACTACAGACAGGGAGGGAGGCCAGCCCAGTGCCAGGAGAGTGTGAGGACCACTCGGAAGCTGGAATGTCGCCTCCCGGGGCAGACAAGTTTGTCTCCTTCCCTGCGGCACAATGTCTGGCACATAGCAGGTATTCAGTGAGAAATTTGAACATTTTTTAAATGGAAACAAACTTTACATACATGAAATGCTGCGATGCTAAGTGTACAGTTTGATGAGTTTTGACAAATGGAAACACCCGTGTAATATTTCCATCACTCAGAGTTCCCCTGAGCCTCTTTCAGTCAATCCCCGCCTCCCAGAGGCAACCATGAACGTGACCTTTATCATCACGGATCAGTTTTGCCTGTTCTTGAATTTCATACAAATGAGATCATTCAGTGCCTTCTTTTTCCTTTTCTTTTCTTTTTTGTTCCCGGCTTCTTTTGCTCAGATGCGCAATATATATTTGTCCGATAAAGGGATGAAAAGGCATGGGGTGAACAGGTGATGGGAGACGGGGGAAGGTATCGCTGTGAGCCAGGAACCCAGCCACGGATCCCTGTCCGGAGGGTGGGGGCACTCACAAAATGAAGGTGGGACTCCCAGCCGAGGCAGGGGACTCAGGCAGAGATTAAGTGGAGCCCAAACCCCAGACCTGGGGTGTAAGAGGGTTCTAAGGTCCTTCTGGACCTCATTTAAGCCCCAATCCAACTCTTTCTTCTACTCATTTGGGAGAACTTTTTGGAAGAGACCAAAAAGCTGAAGAAAACCCAGCCAGGCTGCTGGGGAGGAGGATGAGCGCCTCGCCCTCACCCACCCCTGCCCCCCCCAGCAGGTTCCCCAAGGGAACATTCGCTGTGGAGGAGGAAGCCCAACCAGCGCCCCCCTCCCTCCCCACCACATGCTCTGAGCTGGCACGCCAGCACCAGGCAGCCCTCTTGGGCTGGGCAGGCATGACAGGAGCCACAGGAGCCCCTGAAACTCCAGCCCCGGCCTGGCAGAGCTTCCTGGGTTCAAGGGCACAGGGGACCAGCCCTCTTTTTCCTCCGAGCCTTTTTCTTGCTCCGGGTAGATCGTGTACCTTCACCTCCCACCAGGCCCTTCTCAGTGGGTAAAGGTAAAATGTGCTGGCATTCTGAGCCCACGCAGGCTGGCAGCGGGGCAATCATGGTGATGAATCACACCGGCACGGCAGGCGCCCGGTCCTTGTCGAGCGTCACTAATGAATTAGCTGCACCCCCAGCACGGGGCCTCTCAGCCTTTCCCTACTCCCCAGGAAGGCAGGAAACTGAGACCAGGGAAGGGGGAGCGAGGGGAAGGGAAGAAAGGGCTCCGACAGCTCCAGGGATGGGCTCGGACCCCGGCCGTCCCCTCTGCCCACGCACACGCACCAGAAAAATGCCCAAAGTGCGGGTCCCTCAGGCCCCCCAGAAACGGCTTCTCTATGCCTCCTCACGAGCTCTAGCTGCCCTGCCCACCTCCACATCTGTGGGATTTTTTTAAATAAATTTTTGAAATACGGAAAAAGTACAAAGCTCTCTGTGATAAACACCCCCGTGCCCAGTATCCAGCGTGGACAATTATTCCCATTTTGTCATACTTACTATACATCTATGTTCTTTTAAATACAAAGAAGGCAGCACGTGTCATAATACAAAAGTCTCCTTTGTGCCCTCCCGTGTCCTTCTCCACCGTGCTGACCCTGCCAAGCCTTCCCCCCCACTCCCATTCCACCCTTGGGGGCCAGGACCACTGGGGCTGCTGAGACTAGAATAAGATCATGGAATGTCAGCATCGTAGGTTCTTAGCAAGGATTTGAGCCTGTTGGTCCAACCATGAAACACGGGAGCAGGGATGATGCTGAGTTCTGTTAAGCCCGCGAGAAGTTAGGGACCTTCATCCCAGAACCGGGCACGGAGGCAGGAACTCACCATTGATATGCACAGTTTCCAGGGCTCCATGATCTCCTGGGGTCTAGTCCAACGCCTTCATTTGGAGAAAAAGGACATTGACCATGTGTCCTTCATGTCACAGCTCATTCCCCTGACCTGCACCCCACCCCTCAACTTGAGTCCTTGCCTTGCTTCCGATATTCATTCAACAAACACGAAACCTCTGCTCGTGTGCCTAGGCACTGGGGATTGCTGTGAATGTGAACATTATAGGCAAAAACCCCTGACTTTTTAGGACTTCTATCCTTGTGAGTGGAGATAATCAACAAAATGCATGGCTAGGCAGGCTAGGCGGGAAATGAAGCGAGGGAGAGCGTGATGGAGGCTGGAGGACCCCATTTAGAACAGAGTGGCCGGGAGACCTCCTCGACAGGATGGCCTTGGAGAAAAGATGGGAAGGAGGGGAGGGGGCAAACCATGTAGATGGATGTCAAGGGGAAATGCGTTCCAGGCAGAGGGTGTGGTGATGCCAAGTCCCTGGGACAGGAGTGGGGAGAGGGAGGGGGTTCTGGAGCAGCAAGGAGCCTGGGGAGCCAGGGGGAGTGGGGTTAGAGCTGAGTCTGGAGACAGCTAGTGAGGAGGGGGCTGTGGCCTTTGTGGAGGCTTTGGTTTTGACTCTGGGTGAGAGGTCACTGGGGAACTTTGAGCAGAGGAGTGGCAAACAATCTGACACGTATCTGAATAGAATCCCTTTGGCTGCGGCTGCAAGAAAGGGGTGTGTGTGTGTGTGTGTGTGTGTGTGTGTGTGTGTCGGCAGGGTGGGGGAGGAGTTTGTGCAACTCATACCCCCGTCTTGATTCTCTTCCACAGGAAAATGCTGGTTCTCACTTACTGAGCCCCTGTAGATCATCTCGTCCACTTTCCAGTGGTTTTGCCAGGCACATACTAAATCCGCCTTCTTTGACTGATGAGAAGACAGATCCAGTGAAGTAGCTGGATCGAGGTTACCCAGCTGGGAAGGGGCGAAGCCAGGCCATCCTATTGCAAAGTCTGGGCTTCTCCTATTACGCCGCATTGTCTCTCTCGGCTGGGGGAAATTAGAGAAATCACCCAGGTTGTCTAAATGCTTGCTCCCATCCTGCAAAGAGTAAAAAGGTTTTCAGGGCTGCCCTACTTGGAGATTTTGACCCCAGGCCCCAGGGCTCGGTGTGTTTGACCAAATGGGGCATCCTAGAGCCCACAGGACAAGCCTCGGAACCTCGAACAGGTTCAAGAAGGCAGAGCAAGGAGGGTCCCAAGTCCAGGAGAAGCCCAGGGCTGTGATCTGGGCTCAGGGTTTGCCTATTAGAAATCCCAGGCAGTCTCTCTAGTCATAGGCAGACCCACGATGAGCCCAGGGCCCTTCACGAGGTATCCAAACTCACGAGCCTAGCTCAGCTGCTGCCAACCTGCTCCCAGACTCTCTGGAAACTGGAGCCCTGAGGATCACATTTCCCTGGAACTTGAGCCCTGAGACGGACCCGCCAGGTCTGTTGAAAGGTGAGTCTTCTCCCTCGTCCCTTCCAGGGACCCCAGAGCTGGAGCAAAAGAGGGCAAGAGAGTGAAGGCCACACCTCCATGCTGTGGGCGGGAACCTGACCGTTCAGATGGGTTCTGGGCCTGACCCCTCCTTCCCCCAGGAATCAGCCACAGTGCTCTCCGGCTCGCAGCTGCCCTTACGTTACCACATCCCACGATCTGTGGTCACGTGCAGGCTGGATCTTCTGCTCTGACGCCGTAGACCCGGGTCTCAACCGTGATGGCCAAATACGTGCCTGGCTTGGTCCCCTTCCCTGGGACAGGGGCCGCTGAGGGTCACAGCTCCTTCTCCCGAGCCGATGGGATGGGGGCCTCGACTGAGCACCGGGCCAGTGGAGGTGGGCAGAACTGATACAGCCCACATCCATACACGATCCTCCACTCTTCGATTTTCTGCGGTATGAAAGGTGGAAAAACCTGGATCCTCAGGTCGCCACTTAGAGATGAGTGACCTGATCCACACTAAACTGTGAGGAAAAGGGAAAATACAACTTTTTAAAAAAACATTTTATTTATTTATTTGCGAGAGAGACAGAAAGAGCACCTGCGCTGGGGGAGTGGGGATGTGCCAGAGGGAGAGGGACAAGCAGACTCCCCGCTGAGCAGGGAGCCCAACTCGGGGCTCAGTCCCGGGACCCTGAGATCATGACCTGAGCTGAAGGCAGACGTTTAACGGACTGAGCCACCCAGGTGCCCCGAGAAATACATTTTTAGCATGTTTAGCCATTTAGACTTAAGGGCTGTTTGTTACAGAATCATCCTGGACTGACAGGCATGGTTGCTCTCAGGTTCTCAAATGTGCCGGCTTCTCTCTGTCCCAAGACCTCCAGACATGGTGGGTTCTCTTCTTCCTTCTCTACGTGGCTCATATTCCTCATCTTTAAGGTTTCAGCTCAAACTTTCCTCTCTCAGAAAATCCTTCCAGAATCTTCCAGGGCCCATCAAGCCGCCATGTCATAGATCCTCAAGCTCCCACATTTCTCCTTCGAAGTACTTGTTCCAATTCCAATTAAAGAAATAATTTGGGGCACCTGGGTGGCTCAGTGGGTTAAAGCCTCTCCCTTCGGCTCAGGTCATGATCTCAGGGTCCTGGGATCGAGCCCCGCATCGGGCTCTCTGCTCAGCAGGGAGCCTGCTTTCCCCTCTCTCTTGCCTGCCTCTCGGCCTACTTGTGATCTCTCTCTGTCAAAAAATGAGTAAAATCTTTAAAAAAAAAAATCAGTAACGATAAAAAGGAAAAGAAATAATTCCCTGTGAATTCTTTGATTGAAAACTGTTTCCCCTCTTATAAGATATAAGCTCTATGAGGATAGGGACCTTCTCTGCTATTATGCCCCACACTCAGCCCTGTGCTTGCTGCATCGTGCCCGCTCAAGGACCGTGTGTTGAATGAATGAATGGATTGGAGACCCTCTCTCCCTCATGCGCCTTGGGGCCATCTGCTTCTCCTGAGCTACTCGCCATCTCTGAACCTTAATTTTCACATCTGGAGAAGGAGCCCAGAGCTAGGGGGAGGTGAGCAAGTCACAAAATTTAGGGGAGGTGCCTAAAAACCCTCAGTAATCAAGATAAGCAACAGTTTAATGCAATATTTTTAAACTCAAAATTAATGCAAGAAGTCTATGATGAACAAAATATTTAAATTTTAAATGAGGATAGGATTCGTTATCAGTGCTATGATGAACCATATTGGAGCCTTTGGCAAGAGGAAAAATCAGCAGTACTCAACCTGTCTTTACTTAAAATGTTGATGTTCTGTTCATTGTGAATTTTTTGCCTTCGCCTTCATTCTTTTAAGTAATGGCATTCAACTGTTGTTTCTCTTGATTGCTGAGTTTTCCGGCACTGCTCTGAATTTTGTGCCAGGGAAAAGGCCTCCCTCCCCTCACCCTAGTCCTGGCCCCAGAATGGACGCAATCACTCTTTCTTTTCTTTTTTTTTTAAGATTTATTTATTTGAAAGAGAGAGAGAGAGATCGCAAGTAGGCAGAGAGGCAGGCAGAGAGAGACGGGGAAGCAGGCTCCCTGCTGAGCAGAGAGCCCGATGCGGGGCTCGATCCCAAGACCCTGAGATCATGACCTGAGCCGAAGGCAGAGGCTTTAACCCACTGAGCCACCCAGGCGACCCACAATCACTCTTGAAGAACGATCGTGAAGTCTCAGGGAGTAATACGGGACCTGGGGATCGTCATTCTGAGATATTAACTGATGTTCCACAGGAGACAATTTTCAACATATCCATTCCCATAAGCTGGCTTCTTATATTCCCCGCTCTCCGAGGGAAACTCAGAACAAAGGGCCAAATCCTTGGCTTTGAGTTGCAGAAGAGGCTTTGAAACCCAGAGATCAGACTACAGCCGTGCAAGGGCTGGACTGAGAGAGAGAAATCTTTTTTTGAAGGTCCAGAAGCTTGGCTTTGAACTTGGAGAGAAGGGAGCCAATGATGTAAGCCCCGGAGCGGGAAAGCATGTGTCATCGCAGAAGCCAAGATCCCACCCGACAGGAGATAAAGCCTCAACCAGGAGGGGGGAGAGAAGGGGCAGGACGGAGTACCCCTACAGATGGATGGCCTGCACAGGAGCTCAGGGGCCACCTGCCCCGGGCCGAGGCAGAGGGCGGCATGAAAAACATCCCAGGTACACACAGGGGACACCAGGGCAGAGGGAATCTGTCCTTTCCTTAGCACAGGTGGCCTAAGAATGCCAGACACCTCCCACAAGCACCCCCTGGATGCATGGAGAAGCTTCAATAGAGTAGAAATTGAGGGGAGCTAGCCACTCCCCTGAATCCCTCTACACACCCTTGTGTCACGAGGGAGAACATCCAGAAGTTTCTGCACCTCTGAGCTGGACTCGGTGGGCTGACAGCAGCTAGTGGACCTGGAGGGGCTCCATGTGTGGTCCCGTTGGAGGGTTGTTTGCGTAACCCTGGCAACCAGAGGCCAGAAGGTCGCGGTTGCTTCTGGGAGGACACAGGTGGATTGACCCGAACCCGTGGAGATCACACATCTCAGGGGGAGTCCCCGTAGCTAGATGGCTCTCCCCCAAGAATGAGCTCCTGGGGAGCAGGGCACGAGAGGCGGGAGGGGCAGAACTCTCGACTTGATTGGATTTGAGTGTTGAATGAACGATTTAAATTCAAAGGGAAAGCCATGGGCGGATGTCTTTGCTAAGTTCAGGTGCAGAGAGACCGGCGTGCATTTCTGAGCTCCTGAGCACGTGGCTGGTGGGAAGTCCACACCCGCTGTGGGCACGGCCGAGCCATGGACCCCAGCTCATGGGACGAGTTTGGCCCCCATTTCCGGCTGGGTAGCCTCTAAGCTTTGTTCTCAAGTCTACCTGAGGATTCTGTGAGCTCTGAATTCCTTTTAATAAATTCCTCTTCTGCTACGTTAGCTAACGTCGGTTTCTGGTGCTTGCCAAGAGCTCTGAGCACCCCCCCCCCACAAGCTCAGACTTCAGCCTCTGAGCACTAAGGGAGCCCCGTGATCACCGTGGAGGGTCCACTGTCCCGTGCTCCAGGGTCTTCGCTGCGGTACCCAGGAGGGCCCACGCCGCCGGGTGCCTTGTGTATGCTCGGGAATCAGTTTGCCCGTGTTCTTCAACGCTGGGGCCAGAGCCCTCCGGGAGAACACGACTCTGCGGCAAGGCTCTCGTCGTAGGGACCACCCCTTGTCACTGGGGCCATAGTAAGGATGCTGGGGTCCAGAGTCCCATAAAGTCTTCCCCGAACACCGCTCCTTCGGCGTCTCACCCAGTCTCCCTCTTAGGATGGGCGGGCTAGACCGATGCCCTTCTGACCTGTCTGTCCCTTTACCTGGGGACCTCGGAAGGCCTACATCACACTCATACACACTCACATATCCCTTCTCCAGCCAAAGAAAACAAAGCCCCGTGTTTGGCTGGCTGCAAATGCGATGGTCTGGCTCTCCTAGGAAGCTTCTAGGCCCCTGCCTCTGCCTCCTCGAGAGCCTCATTCCAGTGATGTGACGGGAAAGGCCTTGTGTTCAGAGCACAGACACCCGAGCCTGTGCTTACGAAGCCGTGTGGCTTTGGAGGCTGCTTCCTCGCTGGCCCAGATTAACCGGTTGTCGCAAAGGTTTTTCCAGGAGTGAAGCTTTCCGATGCCAAGAACGTCCTTGGCCGAGCCCTGTCTGTAGCAGCCTCTCAGGAGAAGTGCGGAGTATCTGAATGCCTGGGGGACCTGGCAGGCTCTCCTCTGTCTGACCTTGAACCTAGACCCTCCTCTCGGTGGGGGAGGGGAGGGTTCCTGGATCTGTCTCCTCCTCTACCCTTACATATTTGGCTGTTCCGGAAAATTTTCTTGAGAATGGCCCTCCAGATGGTCAGAGAGGAAGGAGGGGATCGGATTCTCATTTTCAGGCCCTCCATCTGTCTGGGGGGAGCGAACCCACCGTCCTCCCCACGCAGTCTTCCTGCCCCCCGCCCCCACCCCAGGGAGCTCCAGGTCCACAGACAGACGCCTTTCCCCAGCTGGCCAGCTGTCAAGCCCGTGAGCTGGTGGCTCTGCGTGTCGCCTCGTGACCCGGGCCAGATGGTACCTGTCAGCATCAGCTGCCGCAGCGCCGTGATGGGCGGCAGCCTGACACGCGTCCACGGGCGTCCGAGGTGGGGCCCGAGAGCGTGGCACCCAGCGCGTCTCCCCTGCCTGCTGTCCCACCAGCCCTCGGGGCGCCACACCCCCACAGCGCGGCTGTCAGCGCAGCACCCACCTGCGTCCCCAAACGTCCCCCAGAAGGAGGCCCCTCCGTGTCCTCGATGAAGAGATGAAGGACCACAGAACGTTCCCGGAACCCAGCAGGCTGTGGGGGCTTTAGTGAAGCTAATCGTCGTGCCCGCACACCTTGGCATGGTCTCTAAAGCTTCTGTGGGGACGGGAAGGAAGCTTCCGGGAGCAGCGACAATCAGTGACAATCAGTGACTCCCCTCCATGCCCAAAGCCTGGCTTCTTCTGGGTGAGGGGAGAGGCGGCTGCCTCCAGGAAAGCCTGGTGGGAGCTGGCCTCGGACACACGACAGGGGCCGCCCAGGCCTCCAGACGAGGCTGGGCAGCTGCTTACCGGACCCAAGAGGGGGCCGCTGCTGGAGAAGCGTCCTGAGGAGGCCTGTCCAGGGCCAAGCAAGAGGAGACAAAGGCCAGAGCCTGTGCCTGTCTCAAGCTGGGCCTCAGTTCCCTCCGCCCCAGCATCAAGGCGGCGACTAGCGGCCCAGGAAATACTTCCTACCCGCCTTCTTGGGTCGCCCACAGCCTGGGTCCTGCTACTCACTACGGCTCAGAAGGGTCAGGCAGCCTCCACAGCCCGGGGCAGGGTCTCCGAGGGGCGAGGGGACAGGGCCTCCCCGAATGAAGCCACAGTACCGGCGCCCACACTGACCCGATGGCAAAGATGGGGAGCGACAGCACAAAGGCCTTCACTCCGATGGGGGGGTTCAGTAACCTCTGTAGCCGCAGGGTGGGAAGTTTCCACCCCTCCTGCCCTGGGGACACACGGTCCCATAATTGAGGAGGAGGGCAGAGAAGGGATCCTTAGCATGGTCGTCAGGAGCCCCGAAACCTAGCCTGCCCGCCTTCCCCAGGGGGTTGCCCGCCTCACGGCCTCACTTGTCCGTCCTCCCAGCCCCCTGCCAGGCCTTCTGCTGGCCCCTGCCTCGTGTCCTTGCCCGCAGCCTCGCTTCCTTCAGCCCCCACCACTGGCCATGCTGCCCATTTCAAGGTCCGGCTCACACCTGCCCCCCCACCCTGGGGCCGCCCTGAGTAACGCAGTGGGGTGGCCGGGGGTCAGGAAGGCGGGTGGGACTCTGACCCACACCCCCACGGGCAGCCGCTACTCCGGGCTCCCACCCCCCGGCCCTTGCCAACAGGCGCCCACCCACAGTCCTTGCTGCTGTGTGACCTGGGGCGAGGGACTCCGCCTCTCTGTGTCTGTCCCCTCACCTAGAAGTTGGGGAAATCCACGCTCTGTTCTAGGCAGGAGTTCCAGAACCACCTAAGTTAGGTGTTGGCCCCTCCTGGACCCCCTTTCCTGCTCCTCACACAGTCCTTTGGGCCGGGGCCCAGGAGCCAAACGAGGAGGCTGGGATGCGCCGCCTGGAAAGAGGCTGAAGGGGGTGAAGGCGGGGGCTAAAGGAAAGAGAGGGGTGCTGTGCAGCCCCCTTCCCTCGGGTGGGGTCCAGAGCTCCAGCTCAGGCAACGTCGTGGGGTGGCCCCGGCTCACATGGCCTGGAAACGGGGTGCAGGACAATG
>CM052884.1:88374046-88402116 GCA_028534135.1 Potos flavus | reverse complement strand
CGGCTACCTTCCCACGTGCGGGTGCAGGTGCCGTAGGCTCTCCGTGGGGTTGGGGGTGGCCTCCATGCGCGTGACCGGCTGGTTGAGGGCGTAGCCCCCGGGCTTCTGCGGCTGGATGCCACCTCGAGTCCAGCCTTCTCGGTCCAGACCTTTGGGGATATTCTCGAAGTACCTGCAGCATGGCGGGGGGAGGGGGGGCGGTGTTGCTGGCGATCAGCAGGCCTCTGCCCACCTCTGCAGCCTCTGCCCTTCCTGGACAGGAATCTTGGCTCCAGCAGAGCACAAATGGCCTCAGATCCCTCCAGCCTCCTTGCTTCTGCTCATGCTGTGCCCTCTGCCAGGCACTCCCTGAGCCCCTGTCCGCTGGGGGAACGCGGCTCTGACTGTCCCTGAGCTGGACGGCCCTCCTCTGCACGGCCCCCTGATGCTGCGCCAGCACTTGGGAGCATAAAGGACTGTGTGCGTGCCGCCTCCCTCCCTGGCCCGTGAACTTCTCAGGGGTGGGGAGCGGAGACCCCGGCTCACTCGTTTCTCTCTAGGCATTCCACTTTGCTTCTATTTTGCTGATGCTCACTAAGCACTGGGCTGGGTTCTGAAAGGGCTACCTTGCGTAAGATGTGGGCCCCAGCCTTGAGCTTACGAAGTGGGGGTGCAGAGAGATAAATGAGAAAATCAGTGATTACAACCCCTGGGGAAGGAGCCACGCGCCTCACACCTGGCAGGAGCTCGGGAAAGCCGAGGGGCGGGTGGAAGGAGGACCCTGTAGACATGGCTGGGGCTGAGGGTCTGCCGGAGCTCCAGGAGGAGCACATTTGCCCAAGGAGGTGCAGGGACACTGTTGTCCCCTGACAGTGTTAGTCTCTGCCCCTCCCCCTCCCCCTTCGTGGGAAGTGAAGCTGCCGCAACCTGTGTCACGGACCTGCCATGTGGCTTGGGCACCACTTCTCCCATCTGAGCCTCAAGGTCCCCATCCCAAAGAGGGGGACCAGCCCCAAGGATGGGAGGCAACTTGGGAGAATAAGGAGGAGTGGGGGGCCAGTGTGGACACAGGTGACACACGCTGACACAGGTGACAGATGTAGTGGAAGGGAGCTTTTGTCCAGAGCATTATACCTCCTCTATCCTACTCCTGTAATGCCCATCCCATCCAGTCCTGGCCCCGGGAGTCTTCCCCATAGCTCTCCGGCCACTTCCTCCTGGAAGCCTTCCCAGATTCTTAGCAAAGAGCTTACTTTCTGGGGAGCCCAAAGCCCACTCTCCATGGACTGGACGTAGAATCTTAGCAGATGCCATGTTGCCCCACCCAGACCCTCTTCAGCCCCCGTGTTCTTCCCCTGCCCCCCAGCCCGGGCACCAGTGGCCTGCACGGCATCAGAGAGCAGCACAGAGGAAGGCTGCCCTTGGGGTGCTGGGGCTTGCTCTGCCTGTAGCAAGGAGGTGCCTGGGATCTTTAGTATGGTCCCTGGGGACAGCCCTTAACTACTGACTGATGGATGTGGAGGTATCGGTACCCCAGCTCTCTCTCTCCCCCTGGCCGGTGTCATTCCAAGTTGTGCGTTTGCACTGTTTTCTAGAGTCTCCCCACGGGATATCTGGTTGATAACACGCTGGCTTTGGGCTGCCTTCCTTTCCCCACACGACTTCCCAGCTCCCCCCATACTCCCCAGTAAGAGGCTCTTGCTCAAATCCTTGGCTCAGGGGCTGCTTCTGGGGGGAACCCGCGTTAATTCAGCATTGCTCTACTTCACAGGCTGTGAGCTTGTCACGTGTCCCAGTGTCTGTCTGTGAAATGCGTGCTGGCTGCACAGCCCTGGATGTGGACAGGGAAGGGGGGATGCTCACCCTTGGTTGTAAGTGGTCAGGTACCGATTATCCATGTCAGGGTCATAGGGGTTCCGGAAGTAGCTGGGGTTGTTCAGGCTGAACCCTGTGGGCTCCTGCACCAGAGGCATGGAGGGGACTTGTCAGGTCAGGAGAGGGTGGAGATTTGGGGGTGGGGCTGGGCTCCCCGGCCTCACCTTGTTCCCCACGGTCTCCCGGCCCAGCAAGGCAACGTTCGTCTGTTGGACCCGCTGCGGGGGCTGGAAGTGCCGGTGGCTCGTGCTGCTAGGTTCTGGGCCAGCAGGGGGCACCTGCAGGGGGCGGAGCCACAAGAAAGGTGGAGGGTGGCCAGGGGGAGGCAGAGGCACACGCAGCCCCAACTTGCCCCCAGCCCCAGCGCCTTGTCCTTCCCCCTCCAGCACACGGAATTCCCTGGTTCGAAGACACCTTCACTTTCCAGCTCCCAGGCCTTCGTCCCTCCCCTGGAGGGTCCAAATATCTTAATTCTTCCCATCCTTAGTGCCCAAATGCTTCTGCATCCAAGGAACCTCCCTGTCTCCTCCCGTGGGAATGCTCCTGCTCTGAGGGAGCCCCCCCCCCGAGGGCCACTCACTCTGGGGTTCAGCGTCCTCTCGGTCACCCGGTTGTAGCCTGTTTCTCGCTCGGAACCTCTGGCCAGCACAGGCAGGAACTCGTCCCCCTAAGGCAGCAGAGGGGCCCCTGGCACCAGAGCTCAGCTGCTCCTCCCGCGGTCCTCCGGATACTGTCCTAACTGCCCCTTGGAAGGACCCCAGGCCATGGGGTCAGACAGGCCCCCGCCCCCACCGGCTCCGCTTACGTGAGGATGGGTCATGGGGAGGAAGTCGGACCTGGTGACACTCCGGCCAGGGAGCAGGACCTGGAAAGAGGCCCGCAGGGGCGCGTTAGCCGGGCCGAGGTAGCTGCCCCGGGTCCCGAGTGCCAAGGAGGGCTCACAACACGTGCGTGTGATGGGGCACCCGAGGAAAGGGAAGAGTTTGGGGAGTAACAATGCTGAGTGAGAACCAGCGGGCCGGGGCTCTCGTCCGGACTCTGAGTAACATCGGCTCTGCCCCTTCTCCTCTTTGGACCTCAGGCTTCTCATCCATAAGCTGGGGGAGCTGGACCAAAGTGGTGGTTTTTACTCACACGTGTTCATCTCGTGTTTGAATGCAGGGCTCTGCAGCTCACATTTTTTTAAAAAGCTAGAAGTCGCCGTGAGATTCTAGCGGGCACGGGCCCGACTTACCGGGTCCCCCGGGAGGGCCTGGGAGGGCGGCTGGAAGACTATGGGGTTCTTGGTGGACTCCTCGGTGAAGCCCGTCTCTTCCTTGGCGCCAATTGAATTCTTCTGCAAGAGATCTGCAAAAGACATGCCCCCAATGCTGCCCCCGCCCCGGCCACCTGGTCCCAGCCAGTGGGGAGGGAGCCTGAGCTCTAGGATCATGGGCAGCAGGAAGTCTCCAGAGTCCTGGACAGAGAACGAGATGGGAGAGGAGAAGAGGAGCGGCGCAGGAAGGGTAGGCACAGACAGGCCGGAGGTGGCTGGGGTCAGGATCGACAGCCCTCCTAAGCCGATGAGGAGTCCTTCCGGGGGTCAGGGCTAAGGCCCAGGTCCCCCAGGCTGCCTCTATAGCCTTCTCTCTTTTGCTGGTGCCTTCTCTGTCCTGCGCCAGCTCCATCTGGGTCCCCTGGTGTCTCTCCTTGTGGCCTGGGGGCGGGGGGAAGTGTACTGGGAGGGAGGCGGGAGCGCAGACATGTGCCTACCTGGCTGGTTTGAAGGCTCCTTGAAATACTTGGAATTGTACTCAGAGGTCATGAAGCGCGGGCCCTGAAACACAGAGGGGAGACACTGGGGCCCGCAAGGCGGACCAGGGCCCGGAGGCGACTGGTGGCAGTGGGGGCTCTTCAGTGCTCCCAGTAGACCTGTTCGGCACAGTCTGCCAAGGGAGGGCGGGTACGGCAGGCCCGGCACGAATCCCTCCCCGATGGGGCAGCAGAGCGCATACAGCCCACAGTGAGTTCCCCGTGACAGTGAAGCCCGTCCCGTTCCCCACTGGACTCCCAGGAATAAACATGGGACTCAGGGACCCAGACAAGGAGGGGACCCAACGCCAGGTGAGAGGCTAAGGGAATAAAGTGGGTGCTCCCATCACACTTCACTGCCCCGAGCTCGGGGAGTCTGGATGGGGTTAAGTCCTAAGTCCTAATTCACAAGTAAGGAAGCACATGATGACAACATTGATGCTGTCTTGGAAATACCAAATATCCTTGGCACTCCCTAGTTTTTCTAGGTACCCTGAGCCCACATGTAGTTGGCTTTTTGGGTGAGTCAGAGCAGTGCCTGTCTCCGGGAGGGGAAGGACGTGGGTCCGGCCCCTCTGCCCCGCTCACAGCCCTGACTGGGGGCTGCCCACTCACATGCCGGGCGTTCTCCCACTCAGTCGAGCCCTTGCCCTGCAGCTGGTGGAGCAGGGGCCCGTCCCTGGGCTCCAGCCCTGTGATGGCCTGCGGCCCATAGTCCTGGGTATCAAAATGGACCTTCCTGACCTGGGAGGAAGAAGTGGCCAGTCACGCTCCAGGCAAAGGGAGGACACTCACGTCTTCGCTCTGCTTCTGCCCTTGACCCCTACAGAGTATCCGTAGCCTGAGAGGTCCCTTGACAATGAAGTCCAGTCATGTCCCCCCCTCTTCTCAGAGCCCCACAATCATCCCATTGCACTAGAAGTAGAACCCCATGGCCTGACAGAGACCCACAAGGACCCCGGCCCCTCGCTGGGCTCCAGCCACGTGCCTCCTTGTTGTTCTTTGTCACATCAGATACTGGCACCTCAGGGCCTTTGCACTTGCCGTCTACACTACCTGGAACTCTCATATCGCTGCATTTAGAGGATACTAACTTCCCTTGAGTCTTTGACTCATGTCTCCACAGCAAGCTCTTCTCCCAGCCTCCTGGTTTGCAATCGCAACCCCTTCACTACGGCTTCACCCTCCGCCTCTTTCCTGTTGCATTTTCCCCCCAGCACTTAGCACCTTCCCATATAAATGTTCAGAACACATCGGTTGAACGAATGAATGAATGAATGACTTAGTATCCATTCTACTGCTGCTGATAAGGACCATCATCATAATGACGACAGAATGAAGAAGATGGGGATGACACGGACAAAAGCATAGGTGACATTCGTGGTGAGGAGAGTCATGTGGTGTTGGAGATGTGGATGGGACGGTGGAGACCATGGGATGGGGATGAGGTTGGGGTTGGAGAGATGGGGGAGGCAGAGGTGATGGCAGTGACGGGGACGGGATGGAGGTGGCAGGGAGGTGATGGTGCAGTCGGAGACGGGGACCAAGGCGACACAGGTGGGCAGACTCCCAGCCCACATAGGGCTCCTCCGTGCCCAGGCATCCCAGCCTTGACCAACTCTTGGCAGCGCAGTCCCACCCTGCTGGAGGGATCCTCACTCTGTCCACCCCCAGGCCCTTCTTCCAGCCCAGCCTCGGGGTCCCACTGACCTCCTTAGTGGGGGTCGCCGCACTGGGCTTCTCCCGAGAGTAGCCAGAGCTGGTCTGATGCATGTTCCAAGGCAGTGGATATTTGCCATCAGGCACCTCCAGGGGGTGGTAGCTCTGATTGGTCACTGACTGGAAATTGTGGCGGACTTGCTCCCTGAGGATCGAGCAGGAGCTATGATCAGGGCTACCTGGAGGCCGCTTATCTCTGGAAACTGCCCACTTGCCCCAAACCTCCCACAGGTGCCTCAGGATCGCCTGCCTTGGGGCCCCAGCTGGGGCCCATGCCCTGAGCGCCCCAGGACCACAGACCCGGGCCAGGCAAGGTTCAGGGTCTCCATGCGTGGAGCCCGCAGCTGGTCCGATGAGCTCCAGTGGCCCTGGGCGCGAAGGCCCAGTGGGGCAGAGAGGGAGAAGGGCTTGCGCAGACCGTACCCCATGGCTGGGTTGTCCAAGGCATCGAGGTTGGCGTGGTAGGAGACCACGGGCCGGTAATTTGATCTGTAGCCTGTGCCTTCGTGGCTGCCCATGCGGGGCCTGAAATCCTCCCGACCTGCCAGAGAGGAAGCCAGAAGACCGGACAGGCCCATGGGACAGGGGAGTGGAAGAGCAGTGAGCAGGGCTTCCCGGGCAGGGCCGGCAACCCCCGTACTCCCGCCCCCACCCAGGGCCCAGGGCTCCTCGGGATGGAGAAGGCATAGAGCCAGGGGCTGGAGCAAGAGTGGTGAAAGCTTGGCCCTTCGAGATTGTGGCAGCAGGGAATGGAAAGGGTAGGGTAGGGACAAGGTCGGCGTGGCGGAATCACAGGACGGACACGGGGAAGGGGCAGCGGGGGCCAAGCCAGCCTGGACATGGTCCCTGGGGGGCGCTCAGGCGATGGATCGGTTCAGCGTGCTGGCGTCCCTCGAAGCGTGTGTCGGGCCAGAGGGGCTGCTTGTCTCACCGCGGGAGGGCCTCCCCCCATCCTGCCCCGAGTCCCGGGGTGGCTCCGGCACAGAGGGGTGCTCACCATAGGCTGTGCAGTAGCTGGTGGCATAGAATTTCAGGGGGTCCGTGCAGCCCCCCGAACTCATCTTCACATACGGGGAGACAACGCCCAAGGGGAGTTTCCCCATCATGGTGCTGTGGGGCAGGGCCCCGGGGGGGCGCCTGGGGAGGAAGCACAAGGAGCCCCATCAGTTCAGCAGCCCAAGGGCCCCGAGCCTGCCTCAGGCCCAGGCTGCAGAGCCCCACCCAGCCAGCGCCGTCCCCCCGGCCCGTCCCTCTCCACCGACACCCACACCCCAAACTAATCATACACACTCATTCCGCCTTCCCCACACCTTGTTCTCTCCCCAGTTTACAGCTAGGAAATGAAGACTGCACAAGTGATGAAGAATGAGCTCATAATGGGGGGGGGCGGGGAGCCAGGATTCAGGCCTAGGGTGTCTGACTCCCTGCACTTGATCTTAATCCCCTCGTGGCCTCCTCTGGGGACTGAATGGACAGACACCCTCCCAGCCCGGCTCCGGAGCTCACTGCCAGCCCCGGGCTCCTTGTCCCTCCCTCAGCTCGCTCCAGGGCCTTGCGGAGGGATGTTGGCTCGGCCCTCCTGGGTCCCAACCGCAGCTGGCCCCACCCTCACCTGCCCTCTGCTGTGGCTCTGAGGTCTGGGGAGAGGCTGCAGGAGGCAGGAGCTGCCCCAGAGAAGCCCAGGCCCTCTGGGAGGTGGCCAGGCCAGGAGAAACAGTGTGTCGCCTAGCAACCGGTGCCTAGCAACAGCGTCCCCACGCCTCGGAAGCCCTTCTAGGGCCAGGGCCCACTGAGAGGCAGAGCTGGCCCGGAGGAGGGCCGCTGGCCGGCCCACGTCCTGCCTCTTCGGCTCCCCCCTCCACTCCCTTCACCCCAGTCACCGGCTTCCCTTCCCCGGACAGGGCTGGGCAGGGTTGCTGTCTTCTGAGTGACAAGAAATAAAAGATAATCTCCAACAATCACTCCCACTTATTAAGTATCCACTTCTCAGCAGACCTTTATATCCTTTGTGGCCGGTCCTCTGAGTGGCTCCTCCAGGTGGCTATTATTATCTCTCTATTCACTCCAGGAAAATGAGGCTCAGACAGGCAGTGTCTTGACTGGCCCGAGATCTCGAAAACATCAGGAAAGAGAAGAGTTGAGACCCAGACGTGGGCGGGCCCAGATCCCACTTGTAAGCCTCTTGGGGAATTACCCAGTTTCCTGTGTCCTGCTAGGGCCAGATCGGTGCCAAGCTCTTCCACACACACTGTTTTTTTAAGATTTTATTTATTTATTTGTCAGAGAGAGCGAGCACAAGCAGGGGGAGCAGCAGGCAGCGGGAAAAGCGGGCTCCCTGCCAGGACCCTGGGATCATGACCTGAGCCGAAGGCAGACGATTGACTGAGCCACCCAGGCGTCCCTTCCGCACACATTTTTACCTCGGACAACCCCCTAAACCACCCTGGGGCCGGGGTACTAGGATTACAGGGCCAAAACGCCCCAGCTGCTGGGAGTGTGGCTCAAACCTCAAACCTCTTACCGCCCCCAATTCCTCCTCTCCACCGAGGGCCGCGACCGGACCCACTTCACGGCTTCGGCTCCTCAGTTTGTCAAAGCCGCTATGCTCAGCCCATTTTGCAGATGGGAAAGGTGAGGCCCAAGGACACTGACCAGCCCTCAGAGTTGATGAAGAATTACAATGGCAGTGAGCCAAGCCCATAGCCCCTGCTCCCTTCGGGCCGGCCCATTGCCCCACGGGGGCTTTGAAGCCTGTAACTGTTTAACAACTGGATCTCTGGGGATGGGGCGGGAGCGGGGAGCCCGGCTGGGTAGCATTTGCCACATTTCTGTGCGGTGAATACTCCCCGCATGGCTGCTTTCAAACTACCAAGCCAAGGTCACTGAGCAGGAAGTTGGGAAGTCATTTTCAGCCCCCTATGGGGCTGCCACCATATAGAATTTGCGGCGTACAGATTCGGTAGACGAAAGTGACCTTGAGACCATGAATGACGGACAAATGTAATAGAATGAGGTGACGACTTTGAAGTATTTATTAACTTCAGGGTTTTTTTTTTTTAAGATTTTATTTATTTATTTTTACTTATTTGACAGATTGAGAGAGAGAGAGGGAGAGGGAGAGCACAAGCAGGGGAGCTGCAGGCAGAGGGAGAAGCAGACTCCCGCTGAGCAGGGAGCCGGGTGTGGGGCTCGATCCCAGGACCGTGGGATCATGACCCGAGCCGAAGGCAGATGCTGAACCGACTGAGCCACCCAGGCGCCCCTAAATGAAATCTTTATTAAAAAAAAAAAGAAGAAGAAGCTGCAAGGTCAGAAGTGAATGCACACAGTCTTGCTCTCCCAGTCTAATGACAGAGGCTCAGGTGAACCCTACCCATGAAACACAAGAGAGGGTAAGACCTCCACGGGTGGCTGGGACAGAGGGACTGAAGCCGGTGGCATAAGCCCTGGCTCTACCACTTACTAATGAAGATTCGATGCGTGTTACTTGTGCCTCAGTTTCTCTGTCTGGAAAATGGTATCTCCTGATAGGGTTGTGGTGCACATAAAGCCCTCGAAATACTCTGCCCAGTGTCCAGCAGGTGGTAGGCCCGCACCAGGCGGAGATGAGGGAGGGCTCGCCACCTGGAGGGCCCTGCAAGGGCAAAGGTGGGTAGCGCTGGCAGGCCGGGGGCGAAGATGGGTCCCCGGTGGCTGGAGCACTGTGTGGGGAGGCACTCAGCGGGAAGAGGCTGTGCCAGGTTTTCCTTTTAGCAGCTGGCGGGGCAGAGGGGGTGGTGAAAGGTTTGAAATAGTGGGTAACGCTGTGAGGGAAACTCTGGAGCTGCTGGGGACAGCCTGGCCTGGAGCCCACAGAGGATGGGGAGGGGATTCTGGCAGGTGCCTGCGCTCTGACTGAACTCCCATTAGGTCTGGCTCCCAGCGGCTTGTCGGTTTGTGTTTTTGTTTTTGTTTTTTGCTGTGTGGCGACACCCAGCGGCTGTCCCTGGGAACTGCAGGAGATGCAGCAGGTGCTGCCCTCATAAGGCTGGGGGGCTCCTGAAGGGAACTGAGGAGGGGGCAGAGCCTCTATCGCCCCAGCCACAGAACACCCTACCTCACCTGCCCTCCAGGACACAAGGGGACAACCTGGCAAGGAATGCTCTGGGAGGGCAAGGGCTGGAGCCTACAAGGAGCAGGAGCCTTGGGGCCGCTCACCAGGTGCTGGTCTGGGCAGTAATCGAATTGCTGTGTGACTTTTGGACCTCTTGGCTCGAGGCCTCTTTTCCTATCTGTAAAATGAAGCAGCAGACTACATGATCCTTCCAGATTTTAAGCGAGAAATCCAGGGCCCACCTCAACCCCTCTTTCCATAACTGTTCCCGTTTATTAAGCATTTTCTGTGCAGGTGCCGAGCTGCGCCGTCTCTTCACTCTTTAGTCCAACCCTACAAGCAGGGACTATTGTTACTGACCCCGCTTTACACAGGAGGAAACTGCCTAGGCCTCACGGGCAGGAAGGGGTAGAGCCAGCTTTGACTCCAGAATCCACGCCAAGCCCTGCTAGAACATGCTCGCAAATTCACTGTCAAGTGCTGGGACTGTAGCAGTAGACTAACACCATTCAGTTGAGCTCAGCGATTTTCTAAAGGGACAGACTGCCCTGGCCTGTGTGACCTCTTTCTCCTTTCTAGACCTGCCCCATCCTGAGCAGTAAGATTCAGCCCTGTTTCCCTCCTGCAAGAAGGCATGGCTACAGACACCCCGGGGCTGGCCCCAAATACTAGCAGCTGGCTTGCCTCTGAAGCCTGGAAGGCTGAGGCTCAGGAACCACCTAGAGAATTTTGGGGCCCTGGAGCCCAGAACTCCGTAGCTGGGACCAATGGGGAAGGGCCCTGACGGGCGTCCGGAGCTAGTGTGCCCCACCGTTTGCTGAGTCCTGAATGGGGACAGACGTCTGCACTCTGGGCTCTGGGTTGTGTGAGCTTTGGGTCCCCAGAGGAATATCAACTCAGGCAAATGAGGCAGCACACCACTGAGCAGGTGTCATTTGACTTTAATTGACGTATATCTTCATGACAGACCTCGGAGGGCAGGGCCAACTTTGTGAGGAAGAGAGGTTCAAGGAGGGAAAAGCTTCCTAACACACCCAACCTTCTAATGGGAGAACAGGATGTCCTGACAGGGAGTGAGCTCTCCATCCCAGAAGGCATTCAAGCAGAAGTTTGAATTCACATGAGTCTGGATGACAATAATAGCAAACTCTCTTTTGGGCTGTACTTGGTACCAGGGACTGTTCTAAGTGCTTCACATGTATTTGACACATTCAAATCTGACCACAGTGAGGTATATTTCGGGCTGGGGGGGCGGCAGCATCAGCTTCTGCATTTTACAAATGAAGAAACTGAGACACAGAGAGGCTGCTTCACTTGTCAAAGGTCACACAGAGAATCGGGGAGGGGTCATTCATTATTTGAATCCAGGCAGGCTGGTCCTGAGGGGCAAGCTGGTGGCTGCTTTGATGTTGCCTCGTGGGTTGAACTAGAAGGTTCTCCAAGCTATTTTCAAACCCTGAGCTTTGATGGCAGTTTTCTTTTTTGAAACTTGTGCCTCCCTTGCCCTCTCCTGCACTCAGCTCCTTGGTCAGTGCTGGCTGGGCACCTTGGGGTGAAAATCCACAGAAGAAAGGTTTAAAATCATCCGAATCGGCCAAGATGACTAAGAAGCAGGAAGTGGGCCTCTGGGGTGCAGCTGAGCGGGAGGCTGGGGGTGGCGCCGAGAGGGGACTTGGTTATCTTTTTTTTTTTTAAGATTTTATTTATTTATTTACTTACTTGACAGAGAGAGAGAGATCACAAGAAGGCAGAGAGGCAGGCAGAGGGAGAGGGGGAAGCAGGCTCCCCGCTGAGCAGAGAGCCCGATGCGGGACTCGATCCCAGGACCCTGAGATCATGACCTGAGCCGAAGGCAGAGGCTTTAACCCACTGAGCCACCCAGGCGCCCCTTGGTTATCTTTTTTTAAAAACTTGTGGTAAAATACACATAACAGAAAATTTCCCATTTCAACCATTTTAAAGTGTACGGTTCTGTGGCATTAAATACGTTCATGATATCGCACAACTATCACCAGCGTCCATCTCCATAACTTTGTCATCTTCCCTTGAAACTGTACCCATGAAACACTCCTCACTCTCTCGTCCCCCACCAGGCCCCGCCCGGCAACCACCCTGCCACCTTCTGTCTCTATGAACTGGCCTGCTCTCGGGACCGCCTATAAGAGGGATCATACAGTGTGTGTCCTTTTGTGTCTGGTTTATTTCACCTAGCATCATGTCCTCGAGGTCCATCCCAATGTAGCCTGTGTCAAAATTTCCTTTTTTTTTGAAAAAAAAAAAAAAAAAAAAAAAAAGGCTGAATGGTATTCCATTGTGTGGATATACCACACGTTGCTTATCCATTCAGCCGTGCAGGGACCCTTGGGTTGTTTCCACTTTGGGTTATTGTGAATGGTAGTCCTATGGACATGGGCGCACAGATACCGCTTTGAGTGCCTGCTCGAATTTCTTTGGGGTGTAGACCCGTTGGTGGGAGAGGAAGGGGCGGGAGGGCTCCTGTCTTGAGGGGGACCAGGTCCCATCCCTGATCCTTTCTGAGCCTCTTCTAGAACTTGGCTTTGATGTCCAGCTGTGTGACTTTCCTTAATTAACCACCCCCTGGGGCCCCGCTGCCTGTGAAAAGAGGGGCGGGGCCAGAACAGAAGGTTTGGCTTGTCTGTTTGAAATTTGAGAGGTGTCGTTTGTTTTGGCCTCAGGGCCTTGGAACTCTTCAAACAGACCTGGAAATGATGGTTGGCTCGGTCAGTCATCTGTGCCATAGCCACAGGGGTACCCCAGCTCACTCTCTCTTGAGGTCCTTCCTCTCCGCCAGAAACTGAAATAGCCCAGGTCTACACTTGATCTTAGCCAAAAGGCGGAGAAGCGATTGAAATAGCCCAGGTCTGATGGCCTAAGTCCACTCTCTCGATGTCTCTCTTTTCCTGAATGGGAACAATTCCCTAGATGACCTGAGCTCTCTCTCCCCACCTCCCGCCGTGCCCGCACAACCTCTTCTGGTTCGCTCCCCTGCAGGTGGACATTTCCTGGAAGATCTCCGGCGTGCTTATTTGATGGCTGTTCTGTTTCTGCCTGTTCTTCTTCTTTTACTGTCTCCGCTGGGTGAACTGGTTGATCTTGCACGAGGTTTAAAAATTCATGACTCCCGGGGAAGATGAAATGAAGCGGAGCAGAAAACAAGAACCCAATCCCAGGGCTCCAAGGGGATGAAGATATTCTCGGCAGTGATCAGCAAGGAATTCATGGCAGGGGTCCAAAGCAGGAGTTCTGGGGACAGAGAGATCTGGGTTCAAATCTCCGACCCTTGCTCTCGGATGCCTTTAACTTCTCGAAGGCTATTCCCTTCGCTGTGTGATGAGGTCACAGTGGTGAGGCCCCACAGCAGAAGTCACACAGTTAGGCTGAGGGATTCAGAAGAGACCCATTTACGTGCTTAGTACACAGCCTGGCACAGAGAAAGCACTCAGTGTTTGGGATGATTCTACATTTCTCAGCTTCCCCTGTGGCTCAATAAACACAGTGCGTCCAGTTTTGGGGGATCGAGAACCTCCACTCCCAGCCGGAGGGAGTTAGAAGTGGCTGTGTGTGTGTGTGGGGGGGTGGAGACCCCGTGTTCGCACAGAAGAATAAAAGATGGGAGCAGCGTGGGTCACTGAGTCACCGCACAGGGGTTGGCTGCCCGGAGAGCCTCTGTCACTGTGCCCTGCAGTGTTCCAGAAGGAGCCGCTCGGCCAGCGTGAGGTTGGGCATGAGAACGACATGGATGTCATGCCGAGCACCCCATGGGCCTGACATGCACACGCTGTAAGCCAGCTGTCTGGGGCCACCACCGTCGGGGCTGGTTGTTATCACAGCACAAGCTAGCCCGTTCTAACTTGGAAGCATTATAATCTTTAAACACTATTATTTCACAATTAAGTGCAAAAGATTGGGCATGACATCCAACACGGGCCATCCTTCCAGGCCTTGTTGCTACCCCTCGCCATGTGTGTGGCGACCACACACTGAGAAGGCAGAGCCTGGATCACTCGGCCACCCCAGGAAGGAGCTGCCCCATTCTCACTGGACTTGGCCCAGGTGAGAAAAAAACTTTGCTTTGTTGAGCCTCCGAGATCGGGAGGTTTGTTTACGACCACAGTCTAGCCGGCCAGGTGCCCCTCTGCTCCAGCCTCACCACAAGCCATTTAGAGACGCTCCAAACACGCCCGGCATTCTGTCCGCTCCTTTACCCCCGCGGTTTCCCTCTGCCTGGAGTGCCTTTCCCAGTGCCGGTGGTCTTTTGCCGGTGGTCTTCCTAAAGCCCCGATCTGCGTTAAGTCACTTCTCTGTCAATATCGCTCAGCCCCGGGAGTGGCCTCCAGGAGGTGCTGGGGAGGATGCAGGCGGCGGGCACCCAAGGAGCAGTGTAGGGCTCCCAAAGGGGACACACTGCCTGATGTTTTAGGACGGATGGAGACAGACAGGTTTTTAACAATTTATAAACCGAAATCACCGAGTAACGGGAACAGTACATACAGGCAGCGTGCCAGGCTCTTTTCTTACGAGAAGGCAAACGTGCAAAGGGCTTAGGAGGACGGGTGGGGAGCCAGGCGGCCTGGCTTTATGTGCGACTGCCCCCAGCTCACCAGTGGCGCGACCTTGGGCAGGTGGCGTGGCTTTCATGCATCTCTGGTTCCCAGGAAAGGTGGGATGACCAGGGTGCTTCTGCCTTTTTCTAGGAGGCGTAAGGGAGCTAAATGAGAGGCGTGCCTCACACGATAAGCACGTCTCGCTATTCTTAGTCTCGGGATAAAGCTAAAAGAAGCGTGGTCTTGGCTGTCCTCCTGACACTGACCAGGACACCGACCATGCGACCACGTGACCCTCCTGCCACACAGTTGATGGGTGCTGCAGGTGATGGGGATCGCTGGTGTGGGTTTCCAAGCACTGACTGTATACACGCATCACCACAACAAACCCTCCTGGAGGCTGACGATCATTTTTCATGTGACAAACTGATAAGTAATCGTATCAGAAAGACAGTTAACAACCTTCGCTCTCTCCACCTACATACATATGGGCTGTTGGCATTCTCAGAGCTGGTTAATATCACGGTTTAAAAAGAGAATGGCTTTTTGATGGAGAACTTGATTTTCACTTCAGATGTAAATGATACTAGGAAACCAAGAAATCTTTTGTGATAGACCAGTCCTCGCCAGTCTCATTTTTCTCAGTGAGGAACTTTTTTTTTTTAGGAACTTATTTTTAAATATGAATTTTTGTAACTCGATTAGACTACTTTTAGCTGCATTTAATTTTCATTTGAACAATTTTATTTAAAATTTTTAAAAATTCGGGTGCCTGGGTGTCTCAGTCTGTTAAGCGGCTGCCTTCGGCTCAGGTCATGATCCCAGGGTCCTGGGATTGAGCCCTGCATCGGGCTACCTGCTCAGCAGAGAGCTTGCTTCTGCCTCTGCCTGCTTGTGCTCTTTCTCTCTCTGACAAATAAATAAAATCTTAAAAAAAAAAAAGAATTTAAAAAAACAAAATAAAATTTTTAAAAATTCAATAATGTGGTTTTGTTTTCACAGTTACAGACGTGATTTTTGACAAAGATGTCATACCAAGCCAATAGGACAGGAAGTCTTTTTAATAAACGATGTTGGAATAACTGGGTATCTCTATGGAAAGAGAAAAGAGCCTCAAACCTTACCTCACACCATATCTAAAAATTCATTCAAGATATAAAGGTACCTTTGTGACTCAGGGAGAAGCAAAGGCTTCTGAAACAGGTCACAGAAAGCAATAACACCATCAAAGGAAAAAGCTGGTAAACTGGACTTCAAAACTTGAAACTTCGGCTCTTCAAAGGACATTGTGAAGAAAATGAATAGACAACTCCCAGACTAGGTAAAAAAAATATTTGCAAACATATATTGGCAAAGGACTAGTATACAGGATGTATAAAGAATTCCTACAATTCAATAATAAAATGACAACGAGCAAATTTAAAAGTGGGCAAGAGGTTTGAGCTGGCATCCACCAAAGAAAACGTATGCAGGCACCTAGGTGGCTCAGTTGGTGAAGCGTCTGCCTTCATCTCGGGTCATAATCCTAGGGTTCTGGGATCGAGCCCCACGTGGGGCTCTCTGCTCAGTGGGGAGCCTGCTTCTTTCTCTCCCTCTACCTACTTGTGTTCTGTCAAATAAAATCTTAAAAAAAAAAAAAGACATGAATAGCCAATAAGCACGTGAAAAAAAAATTCAACATCATTCATTGTCAGGGAACTGCAAATGAAAACCATAGGGAGGTGCCAGCTTCTACCCACAGGGATGGCTGGGGTTCGGACTGACTGGTACCAAATGCTGGCAAGCTTGTAGGGCCGCTGGATCTCCCATACATTGTCCACGAGAGTGTAAAATGGTACGTCTGCTTTGGAGAACGAGCTGCCACTTGCTTTTCCGCTAGACCTACACCTACGTACAACCGAGTGATTCTCCCTCTAGATATTTACTGGGAAATAAAAACATTCGATCACAAAAAGAATTGTCTGGAACCAATACCAGAAGGAGCTCAGCTGCCCATCCACGGAATGAATACACCAAATGGGGTGGAGTCATTTGATGGGATACATTCGACTCAACACTGAACAGGACCAAATACTGACGTGGGCAGTGCCAAAAACACTATGCTGACACATCCAGAAGAGTACATATCCCGTGATTCCATCTTTATGAAATTCTAGAACAGACAAAGCTAATCTATGGTGAAAGAAAAAGTCAGAGATACGGTTGCCCGGGGGGCGGGGAGGTGTGTCATGGGGACTGACGGGGTGGAGCACGAGAGAACTTTCTAGGGTGATGGTAATTCCCGTTTCCTGATAGGAGTCTGGTGTGGGCACCTGCCAGAGGGCAGCAAATGTACACTTAAGATTTGGGCATTTCATTGTATGTAAATTTTAGAGCAAAAGAAAACAACTTTAAGTGAATGCGTACGTCTAATTAATGATATGTGCTCTGAAATATTTCGGGGAAGCATTCTGATATCTGTAATTTTCTTTGAAATGAATCAAAAAGTAGATGGATTAATGATTAATGGATTAATTAACTTCCACCCCTCCAGAGAGGGATAGAAAGATGGGCAGAAATGCAATGAATCAAGTAAGTAAAAAGTTAATGGTAATCTAAGTGGTGCATAGGATATACAGTTATTTGCTATAAAACTCTTTTGGGCATTGCTGTGTATATGAAATTTTTTATAATATGTTAGAAAAATTCCACATTTTATGTATTAAAAAAAATTTTTTTTTAAGTAGGCTCCCTTCCCAACGTGGGGCTTGAAATGATGACCCCGAGGAGTCGCGTGCTCTACCCAGCCAGCCGGACGCCCCCAACATATTTGTTTTTATAGCTACTTGTTAATTTTGGCAAGTGATGCCATTGATACGGTTTTTCCCATTTATAGCTGTGATGTAAAATTTCCTTTCAAAAATTAATTCGTTTAAATAAAGAAGGGACTCAAGGAAGACAGTAAGGAAATATTCATATAGATGGGGCACGGATATGGCAAACCTCGGGAGGGCAAGGAGAGGACAGGGTGAGTCTGGGATAGGTGGGGTGCTGGGAAGTACACACCGAGATGTGGGGAAACCTGGATTTCCCTCCTGTCTTGCTGCTTCCCAGCTGTGTGACCCCACGTATGATATTCTTAATAACATTTTCTTTTCTCTAGCTTACTTCATTGTAAGAATACAGGATATAATACATATACCATACAAAATATGTGTGACCAACTGCTTATCTTACCGATAAGGCTTCCGGTCAACAGTAGGCTATTAGTAGTTAGGTTTTTGGTTGAGTCAAGAGTTGTATGCGGATTTTTAGCCTCACATTGTCCAAGGATTGACTGCGCTGTGGATCTGATACAGCAAGATGTGCTAGTCCGAACAGGATAGGCTGTAACGAGGGAATGAATAAAGCACAAAATGGCCCCAATTTTTAGAGTCACTGAAGCAGTTTGAGAGTTTAGGCGACCCTTCTCCCTGGTGTAGGCACCCCACCTAGAACGTGGGTTGGATGTCTGCGGCACGGTAGCAGTGGGCTGAGGATCACTCGAGTGTTTCTTCTTTCTTTTTAAGATTTTATTTGTTTATTTGACAGAGAGAAAGAGAGAGAGGGAACACAAGCAGGGGGAGTGGGAGAGGGAAAAGCAGGCTCCCCGCAGAGCAGGGCTCGATCCCAGGACCCTGGAATCATGACCTGAGCTAAAGGCAGATGCTTCACCGACTGAGCCTCTCAGGTGCCTACTCGGGGTGTCTCTAAGGGCCAAGCCTAAAAGTGGCTCTCCTTACTTCTGCCCGAGTCCTACCTGCGGGTCCCAATCACGCAGCCCCGGCCTTACGGAAGGCAGGCTGGGGGCGTGCGTCTTCCTGCATGGTCAGCAAGAAGCGGCATGGGGTGGGCGAACACCGTAGTCTCTGCTGCAAGCCCACCTTCTGTATGCCAAACCAGCCAGTCTTTCTTACACGTGGCACACTCACGCTCTCCCCAAGGGACATCACCCAAAGTCCTGTCCAGTCCCCGCACCTGGCTCCAAGCCTGAGGTCTCCGGTGCACCAGCCTCTTCTCGTCCAGCGAGGCTCATCCTGGGCCGGGGACCCATGACCGGAAAGACCGGCACACAGATCCCCTGGGGGGCTCCATCCAGCGGTGGGGCAGGGACGGCGTTGCAGGGAGGCTCCCTCACTCGCTGGTCCTGCTTTGCAGGAGACTCCTGCTCGCTATTGGCATTGGCCCCAGCTCTTCTGTCTGGGGGCCTCCTCCTTGGCCACCTCTGAAATGGGCATGGCAGAGCCTGTCCTCGCGGGGGGCTGCGTACTCTCTCCTGCTCATGCATGGTTGGAGGTCCAAGGGTCCTTTCACAGCTGCAAACTGTCAAGGACTTTTATTTGGGAGGGGAGGCGAGCCGGGGCTCATGGTTCTGTCAGCAACACAATTCTTCACAGACCCACTTGCTTCGAGTCAGTTTTGTGTGCCCACAGTCACACACACCCCAAGTCTTTTCCTAGACAATTCTAGCACCTAATTTGTCTTGCTGGTTCACTTCCGTACCTCTCCTCTCCTCGATGGCGGTCTTGAGGGTACTCGGAATAGGAGGCACGCCCTAGTCTGATCCTGGCCTGAGTCACTTTATCTGAGGGAAAAGTTTCACTGGGTTTTTGTGGCCCCCCATTTTTTTTGGTATCTCATCTTCCCCTACTTAGCATATAGAAGATTTTTTGGCCCTGGATCTCTGGATTCTATTTCCCTTCATTACTACTTGAACACCACGTAACTCTTTCCCGAGCTCAGCTCTTCCTCGTAACTCCTCCCCAAATGCAGACAGAAGTGGCCGACAGAAAGGACCGCTTCTGGCTTTCCAACCTCTTCTCCATGGGTTGCCAGCTTGGAGGGCATGTGGGGTTCCTCTCAAGTTAAGGCAATAGGTTTACCAAACATTTTGTTAATGTAGAACATAGTGAAGACCATTACAGCACATCTTTAAAATTAAGTTCTGGGCATCAGTTCTTTAACTAACTGCCTTTTTCTACTTGAGTTGGGAGACACATTATCTAGTGCAGTATCTACAAAAATTTCTCACCTCTGCAGGACCCTGAGGAGAGAGTGGGAGCCAAGAAAAGCAGGGGAGTGAGGGTCCCGCTCACAGGGGCCTGGCATCAGAGTCTCTGGCTAGGAGGAGCCAGCGCCGGCTTGTCAGCAAAAGCACGGGAGCTGGGGGTGTGCGGGAAGGTGGGCAACATCTCCGTACCCTGGGATGGGGCACGTGTGGCCTTCCCGACCAGCCACATCCAGCAAACAGAGCCAGCCTACAACTCGGAGGGAAAGGACGGATAGCGACAGGAAGATCCAGAAAGCTCCAAACCTCATCTCTGCTGCTGGAGGTAAGGCGAAAACCCTTGACACGGGGCAGTTTGAGCCCTGCCCTCTGACTGCCCCCCAAATCCAAAGTGTCTCTCAACTGTGATCCATCATCGGGAGGTGGCACTGGTCCTGCTTAGAGGGCCCGGGGGTGGTTAAGGCTGGAGCTGCCGAGGCCGAGCCATCATGTCTGCAGGAGTCAGGGCCCAGGGGTCCTGTAGGGAACCTAGGGAGGGTCTCTGCGAAGTCCGCACAGCAGTCCCCCTCGGACCACGCCGAGATCCAGACGAGAAGCCAGTCGCAGGGGAGGGCTGGCGATGCGTTCCTGTTTGCAGGCGGTGTAGCCTATGCAGCCCGCCCAAGGCCTGCCTTCAAATGCTTCCCCTCTGTGACTCTGAGCAAGTAGCTTTATGTCATCAGGCCGCACTTTTCTCACCTGTGGAAGGGGAATGACGACCCTATCTCCTATGACCATGGTGTGCATTCAGTGAGAGTCCGCGTGGCGCTCGCAGCAGTGCTGGGCCCACCATTAGCAAAGAGCACGGTTGCTAAGTGCTAGGACACTTAGCAACAGTGTTGCTAAGGTGCCAGGTCCTGTGCTAGGCGCCTTCCGTGCACGACCTCGTTTGGTCCTCACACCCACATGTGCGGGGTGGTTCCTTTTCTTTCCCTTTTACAAAAAAAGACACAGAGCAGTGGAGAGGTTAAATTACTGTGCCCACCTGGCTGACGAATGGGAGATCCGGGAGTCTTACTTCGGGCTGACTCTCAAGCAGCTGCCCTTAACCGCCCCGCTCTACTCGCCCTCACCGTGGGTCCCAGGGCATCGCCGAAGGTGAGCATTTCACCCGATACTAACTAAATAACCTGAAATCCACTGGCAAACAAAATGCACATCTTAATGTCATCGTTTGCTTTAAAACTACAGGCTATGATGTGTCGTTATGTAAGATGTTCACGGTGCCCTTTTTAAAGAGAGCGTCCTCGTCTTTGGCAGGAGTATCTGGATCCAGGCAAGACCTGGGACCTGGCAAAGGACCTTGACTCTTCTCCCTATGATTGTAGGTTTCGAGGTGGTAGATGTCTTCCCTGCACATCTTTCCCTTTCAAGCCTCTCATCTTGGATAGCTTCCACTTTTCCATAATCCACTTTGAAATGTCAGACTGCTGACAGACGGGTATTCCTTAGAGCCACAAGAGCACCCCTTGCCTCAGGCCACCTGTCCCAAGGCCATTTTAGCCGGCCGGGGAAGATCTGGCACCGTTCCTCGCTCCCAGAGGGCTCCCTGGGAAACCCGAGTGTCCCGAGGTGGCTCCACTGGAAGCTGACGGGCACCGTCCCCTTGACAGCCGCAGGATGGCAGGCCCACCCCCTCAGGCACGGCCGGCTGTGCCAATGGGGGCTGTCGGCTCAGAAGTCTCCCAGACCTGCTGGCTTCTTAAGGCTGCCTGGCTTCCATTATCGTGAATCTTTCCTCTTCCTCGAGCCCCGGCAGCGTGGTGGATGGACTGACGCATGAACGTGAGACTCTCAACTCTGCCAGCGGAATCCCTTCCCGGTGATGTTTATAAAGATATGAACAAGGTTTGTGACCGTGCCACCCTGGCTGGAGCTACAAGACACACCAGATAACCTCCAGATAATGCCCAAAGCCAGCACAACGCACCTCTGCAATGACCCCAACAGATCCCCTCCATGGCACGGAGCTCGGGCCAAGGGGATGTGGCTTGTGCACTTGGAAGACTTGAAATGATTAAGAGAGGCGAGAATGGGAAGAGAACAGCCTTTGTGAGCCAGTGTGACGGGTCACGAGGCAGCCTGGGGGGCAGAACTCACGAGACCGCTTCGGATGGGGCAGGGCAGGGCCCTGGCTCGGAATGAGGTCACTGAGCAGTGATGTGTCAGACTGAGAGCGATGGGGCCGGCTCCTGTTCCCCACAGATCCTCAGGGGGCTGCTGGCCCTTGCTATATGTTTATTAGTTTTTAAAAAATGCACTCTGGCCAGCCTAGTTTTAGCTAATGCCTAATAAAGGAAAAAACTGTTTATATAGCACCGCTGGGTCTGACACCGAGCAGCTGGAGTTAGCAAGATCCTTCACTTGCCGAGATGACACAAGCCAGCAGCCTGGGAGGAAAACAGTCCTTTAGACGCATGCCAGTCCCAGGTGACAGCGGCAACAGTCGAACATTATGTTAAATGAGACAAAATCAGGATCAGGACACCTCGAACCCCCAGGGGGAGAAGGCCCAGGCTGTCCACTAGGCCACTGGGGAGGGCTGCGGCAGCGTCCAGGATGGGTGGGCAAGTCGCTGCCCAGTTCGTGTGCACGTCTTACAGTCCAGCTCGCTCCACGAACTCTCCAGAGGCTTAATGCCCTCTGCCTGGCACCGCAAACGAGGCCCCAAGTGGCCAGAGTCTGCAGGAAGCCCTCCAGGGACGTCCTCTCGAGGGCCCTGCTTCTGCCTCCCAACTGTCACTCCCATGTCTGCTTCCCACCCCCAGGGTGTGTTCTGTGTTCCCGGGCTGGTAAGACACCCCCGTGGTTCTCCCAGCAGGCTCGGCTTTCCCACCTGCACAGGTGACATGCCAGGCAACTGGTATTACGAGACGACTTTTAAGTCTCAGGCTGAGGCCTCGACCAAGTGTTGACACCTAATAGCTACTGAGAGCCGAGTGTGCCGGGGGCCGTGCAGGAGCTTTGTGAGTTTTTTCTCTTCTCATCTGAAACTCACAATCAGCTAAGGAGAGTCATCACCCCCATTTTATGGATGAGGAAATGGGGGCTCAGGGCAACGGACTCTGCCAGCAAGTGAGCAGCAGAAGCAGGATCTGAACCTGAACCTCCTCCCGTGCACGAGCTGCCCTGGGTAGCCGCGGCCTGACTTTTGGAAGCATCTAGCTGCTGCCTACCCCCTTCATGACACATGGGTTCACTGGCTCAGAATGATCGCGTCTTTGCCCTAACTTTGCAAAGCATGAATTCCTACTAAGTTTCCACCAGTAAAGAAGAGTGGTCTAGTGGAAAGTTCCTCCACTTTGGAGGCAGAACTAAAGGAGATTGTCACTTTCTAATGAAATAGCGACTTGACCTTGGACAAATTGCTCTCTGAGCCCACTTTCTCATCTACAAAATTAGCATCACACCACTTGTCCATAGGGGTGCTGTGAGGCTTTCACAGGGTCCTGTAAGTAAAGGCCCGTTCTCTTCTCTTCTCTCCTTAGCCGGGGACACGGAGGGGCAGGGAGGACCAGGAGGAGGCTCTCCGGGATGCTGGCTGCCTCTCCGCGTGCATCTCCTGTGATCACCAACCCCGTGCTTATCCACCCCAGCCTGCCTTCTGAGCTCCACACCTCGGATGGTCCTGGCCCAGACCGGGTGACGGCAGTGCTGACTGCATTATAGCTCTGAGGGCAAAATCCCTCCAGAGAGACCGCTGCCAGCCACGCATTCGTCTTCCGGCCCCGGAGCTCAGCAATTCCAACCGATTCATGCTACGATATTATTGCTCACGTGTTGTCAATTCGTCAACTACAATCACTGGGAAGACTGCAGAAATACAGAAAAAGCTTGCCATCGTGCCACATGGGAATCAATCCTGTGGCTGTCACCTTATATAACTCTGGAGACAAATGACTGTGGATTATGTGAGGACAGACAAAGTTAAAATAATTGTGTGAGGGCCGGGAACTGTGATTTCTCCTTCATCAAATATTCTTTAATATTTAATTATCTTTCCGTGTACAGAGTGAGCGTTTGAGAGAAAATCTGATGAGGAGGATGTGGACTTGTCAGCAGCAAGCCCACACATCTCTGCCTGCCGCCCTCGTTCTGCCTGCCGTGTCTCTCAAAGATTCAGCTCAGGGGGCTTGGGTCCGCTGCCCCGGCAGGAAGGACCCTACCAGGCGGGGAAGAGGGGGGCGGATTTCACCTGAACAAAGTCCTGGGCTGCTCGGGGAAGCTTACCACCCAGCCCTTGCAGCTGGCTGCCTCTCTGCACCGCACACACTTCTGGCTGAAGCTTCGGGCCAGCACCATCGCGTCCACGACACTGCCCTCCTGTGGCAGAGGCCCGCGCCTGGACAGGGGAGCCAGAGAAACAGGCCAGAGGGCCGGCAGCACCAGCAACCACTTTTAGGCTTAAAACTAAACCAACGAAGTGTGAGAATGAGTCACACCCAGTATTTACATGACCTGAGAGATGGGTCCATCATCTGAAGCAAGACACCTTGCTGGTGGGCTGAGTGTCTCAGGAGAAACAGAAGTCAAGGCTGGAGTCTATCCTAAGTTAGGGTCCATGGACGGAGCCCCCCAGGGCAGGCGGCGGTGCGCAGCTCAATGTGGCTTCTCAAAGAGGTATTCCAGATCTGGGGCGCGCAGTCTCTGCTCTTTGTTTTTATTTTTAGCGAAGTCTCTCAGCAGTGCCATAACTTCGTTTTCAAATATTTCTGGGGCTGGTTTTGCTTCTGCAAGAGAAGAATGGGCAGAAAGAATGATGTCAGTTAATACTCCGGCGTAGGGACCCTCACGCTTGAAACTCTGGCCTTTGCAAAGAACCAGTAGATACACAGACTGTCCCCACTCTTCCTCTAAATACACACAGCGGCCTGTAGCGGGAGCTGGCAACCCAGGGTGGCCCACATGGGTAAAGAGTTCTACTGGGACTGCTGCTCCCATCTGTTTACACACTGTCCACGGCTGCTTTTCCACTAGGATGGCAGAGCTGAGTAGTTGCGACACAGACCATACGGCCACAAGACTGAAATAGTTACCGTCTGGCCTTTTATGAACAAGTCGGCCGACCCCAGGCCGGTCCAAACTCAGCAGCACGATTTTGCTCCACACTTGCTATTTCAGTGTTTTGTGGGTACTGTGTTTCCCCTTCCAGCCTATGCATATCCTGAGGTGGAAGTCCTCGGTCGTACATGACAGACTAGTAGCTCTACTAACTTCGGCGAAAAGGAATTCATTAGAAGGCTATCAGAGGTACACAAAATGGACATGAACCTGGAGAACCAGATGCAGATGGATAGGCCACAAGGGGATGGAGAGCAAAGCCACGAGAGTGTCATCTTGGGGGTGAGCGAGGGGGCCCAGTATGCCTGCTTACCTCCCACCTCTCTCTCCACCTGGAGACACTCACTTAAGATCCCAATTACAATCAAAGCCTCCCACGGCGGAGGCTTAGGTAATGTGCTCGAGAATGGCCCTCCTATCAAGACTACGATGCTGGGAGAGAGAATTCCTCAAAGCTTAATTCCCCTCACTCAGCACAAAGCCCAGCATCTAGTGGGCTTGGTGTCTTTTTTTTTTTTTTTTTTTTGATCATCAAAGTCCAGGAGGTTTGGGCTTCCCCCAAGGACGGTGCAAGTTGGAAAGAACACTGTGCTCATCCTAACGAGAAAAGCCAGAAAAACTACAAATAGCATGACTTTCTGTGAAGTCATCCGAGAACCGAGGTCACGGGGCAACCAAGTAGAATAAAATCTAAGGGAAGAGAAGCCCCTCAAAGGAGAAACTGCACGTGAGCACCCGCTCGCCCGAGACAGGGCCCAGGAAGAAGAGACGCTGGATACCATCCGGGCAGGTCAGAAGAGTTCGGCTAAAATTTCTCACCAGCTGCTACAAGCCAAGTGGGGGCCAGCCACAGATGCCGGGGGGGGGGGGGGGGGGGGGCACGCCCTGCAGGCTGTTCTCGGCAAACTCCGGAGTGTGCTCCTGACCAAGACTAGTACAGAGCAAGAGGCGGGAGCATGCCTCCGTCAGGGGTGCAGGCCAGGAGCAGAGGAGCGGCCAACATCGAAAAAACGCATAAAGCCCAGCCCAGCCCTTCTCCTCTACGAGATAAAAGCCTTAAGAGACTAGGACTAGGTCCGCAAATCCTGCCTCCTACTTGGAATATGGGAGGACCCATTTGGGATGGTGAAAAGAGAAAAAAGGAAAAAAAAAAAATCTCATCCTGTGGGACAGGCAGAGCCATGGAGAAAGCCCACCCAAGACCCAGGGCCACAGGGACTGAAGGTGAACCAGGCTAATGGAGAATGCTCTCCCCACCCTCCTTCCCCCAAGTGGGAAGCAACAGGAATCTACTGCTGGGGAAGGGCAAGAGCAGCGAGAGATTCCCTTTGAGGCACAGAAATAGGAGGAAGGCTGAAAGCTGAGGGGAGAACAGGAACATTGAGAAATGCGCTCCGGAAACTCAGCCTCTATTCTACGCAGATGGGAGCAACAGAGGCCAGTGGTGCAGTGAAGGGAAGGAAAGCAGTAACAGAATCTAGGTGACCTTGACTCCTAACTAGACTGACTTGATCCCCATCCTAACAGCTCACTGGGAGCATGCCCATTTCTAGGCATAAATACCATTTACTTCGCTCTTTACTATCTTACTCATAATGTCTAACACTCAATTAAAAATTATGAGACACACATGCACACAAAAGAAGAAAAACACAACACGCTGTTAAGAGACAAAGCAACCAACAGAAAAAGCCTCGGGGATGACCCAGATGTTAGAACTGTTACAGAATTTAAAGCAACTAATATAGGGGTGCTGGGTGGCTCAGTGGGTTAAGCCTCCACCTTCAGCTCAGATCATGATCTCAGGGTCCTAGGATCAAACCCCACATCAGGCTCTCTGCCCAGCGGGGAGCCTGCTTCCGCCTCTCCCTCTGCCTGCCTCTCTGCCGACTTGTGATCTCTCTCTGTCAAATAAATAAATAAAATCTTAAAAAAATAATAAAGTAACTAATATGTTAGGGCATCTAGGTGGCTCAGTCATCTAAAAGCATCAGCCTCCGCTCAGGTCATGATCCTGGAGTCCCGGGATCAAGCCCCACATTGGGCTCTCTGCTCAGCGGGGAGTCTGCTTCTCCCTCTGCCCTTTCCCCTGCTCATGCCCTCTCTCTCTCCGATAAATAAATAAAATGTTAAATAAATAACTAAAATATTAAAGGCTCTTGCAGAAAAAGTAGACAAAATGTAGGATCAGATGAGCAACTCCACTACAGAGCTAGAAACTGTAAAAGCCGAATGTAAACGTTAAAAATAAAAATACAGTAGCAAATAAGCAGATTGACCTCAACAGGCTCATCAAGAGACTCAACACTGCAGTCAAGGAAAGAATTGGCAAACTGGAAGACAGATCAATCAGTCTCACCCAATACAAATTCCCCAAACTGATACATAAAAAGAAAAGACTCAAAGACACAAAACAGAATCTAAAAGCTGTAGGGTAAAAGTAAACAGTGTACGGGATCCGACACGCCCAGAGAACTCAAGCAGGAAAAATACCAAGAATAAACATCAAGATACATCATATTCAATACCTAAAAACCAAAGATGAAATGCCGTAAACGTTCAGGAAGAAAAGAGACATTACATGCACGGGAATAAAGAGACACAGCAGACCTCTTGTCAGAACTGACACATCCCAGGAAACAGCACATGGTAACGCTACAGGAACTGGAAGGTAAAGGTGTGATGAAGATAACTGAAACAGCAAATCCAAACCAGGACCGTTCCCGACCAGACGGACTCAACCCCGCACACTAACAGCCAAACCAGGCCCCCGCAAAGCGCTGAAAGAAAATACCGTGAACCTTAATTGTACGCCCAGTGAAAATATGTTTCAAAAATGACAAAAACAGAGATAATTCATAAGAGCAGACCTGCACTACAAGAAATATTAAAGGAAGTTCTTCAGGCAGAAGGAATAGGATACCAGCTAGAAACATGGATCTATACAAAGAAATGAAGATCTCCAGAGACGACTAAAATAAAGGTTAATATAAAATACGTTTGATACACTGTTATTTATTGTTGTACATATACACATGGTATAAAAATTATAACTTACATAAACTATATATGTAAAATAATTCTTTTCCTTATTTTAAACTTCTCTAAAGATAATTGTCTAGGGTGCCTGGGTGGCTCAGTCAGTTAAGCAGCTACCTTCAGTTCAGGTCATGATCCCAAGATCCTGGGATCGAGCCCCACATCGGGCTCCCTGCTCAGCAGACAGCCTGCTTCTCCCTCTCCCTCTGCTTGCTGCTCTGCCTACTTGTACACTCTGTCAAATAAATAAATAAAATCTTAAAAAAAAAAAGACAATTGTCTAAAGTGAAACGAGAAGTATAGTGTAGGCCTACAACATAAGTAAAAGTAAAAGTAAGACAACAGCAGCTAAAAAAGATGGGAGGGAAGAATTGGGAGTTCTTATATCTTATGTGATGCGGTATAACTTGAAGGGAGACTAATTCATTACAGATGTACATTGTAAAGCCTAGGGCAATCACTACAAAAAATGATAACAGGAAGTATAAACAATAAACCAACAATGATGATCATATGAAATTTAAAATAATTAAAAAAATGGAAATAGAGGGGAAAAGGATAAAAGAACAGATGGAAAAAACAGGAAACAAAAGGACAACAGATTTTAATTCAACCACATTATCCAATGAATAAATGCAAATGGCCAAATATACCAACGAAAAGATAGAGACTAGAAGACTGAATAAAAAAGACTACATATGCTATCTAGAAGCTCGATCTAAACATAAAGACAAAGATAGGTCAAAAGTAAAGGAATAGTGTGGGAGGCAGACTTCTAAGTTGGCCCTCAGTATTTTCCACTCCCCTGCCACACAAGCCTGCATAATCCTCAGGACTATGAACACGATGATGTTCACTACCATGATCAGGTTATTTGGCACAG
>CM052884.1:88302941-88373546 GCA_028534135.1 Potos flavus | reverse complement strand
AAACTTAAAAGAACTAAAACTACACAGCCTAAGTTCCATGGTCTTAATGGAATCAGTAACAGAAAAATATCTAGAAATATTTTGAATGAAACTTCCAGGGGCGCCTGGGTGGCTCAGTTGGTTGAGTCCCAGGATGCTGGGATCAAGCCCCGAGACGGGCTCCCTGCTCAGCAAGGAATCTGCTTCTCCCTCTCCCTCTGCTGCTTCCTCTGCTTGTGTTCTTCGGCTGTCAAATAAATAAATAAAATCTTAAAAAAAACAAAAAAAAACTTCTAAATAATTCATGGGTCAAAGAGGAAGTCAGAAGGGAAATTAGGAATTGAATGAAAATGACAACAACCCATCCAAATTTGCAACATGACACTAAAGCAGTGCTTAGAGGGAAATTCACAGCATTAAATGCTTACAGTGGAAAAGGAGGTCTCAAATCAATAAGCTCAACTTCTACCTTATAAAACTAAAAAAAAAGAGCGAAATAAGCCCAAAACAAGGAGAAAAAAGGAAATAAAGAGCAGACATCAATGAAATTAGAAAAAGAAAAATAGAGAAATAAACAATGTAACCAAAAGCTGGTTCTCTGAAAAAATAAAAGAAATTGATAAATTTTTAGCCACACTGATCAAGAAAAACCCCACAAATCACCAATATTAGAAATAAAGGAGGGACCTTACTACAGCTCTTCAGACATTTAAAGAAAAAGCAAATAAAACCACAACTTTATAACCATAGATTTAACAGTTTATGTGATATGACCAAATTTATTAAAGACACACTAACAGGGACGCCTGGGTGGCTCAGTTGGTTGAGCGGCTGCCTTCGGCTCAGGTCATGATCCCGGGGTCCTGGGATCGAGGCCCACATCGGGCTCCTTGCTCGGCAGGGAGCCTGCTTCTCCCTCTGCCTCTGCCTGCCACTCTGCCTGCTTGTGCTCTCTCTCTGTCGAATAAATAAATAGAATCTTAAAAAAAAAAAAAAAGACACACTAACAAACCTCATCTAAGAAAGAAGAAACAGATAACTCGAACTGTTTCATAGCTATTAAAAAAAATTAGACTTTACAGTTAAAACTTTCCAACAGAGAAAACCTCAGATCCAGGCTTCCCTACCAAATTCTACCAAATATTTAAAGAAGAAATAATACCAACTGTATATACTTTTCCAGAAAATGAAAAACATCTCATAACTCATTTTATGAAGCCAGCATTACCCTGATCAAAACCATATGACATTACAAGAAAACTACACACCAGTACCCCCATAAGGACAGATACAAAGATCTCCAAATATTAGCAAATTAAATCAAGCAATACATAAAGCCCAGGTGATGTTTATCACAAGAATGCAAGGTTGGTTTAATATCTGAAGATCAATCAAAAATTCATCATTATCAATAAACTAAGGGAAAAAAATCATATGACCAAACAAATTATAATCTCTACAGAAGTGCCCAGAAAGCACCTGACAAAATTCAACATCTATTTACGAAGAAATGCTCAATATACTACAAATGGAAGGAAGTTTTCTCAATCTGATAAAAGACATTTACGACTAACCTACAGCTAACAGTATATTAATAGTGAAAGAGTGAATACTTTTCCCCTAAAACTGGGAACCAGCCAAGGACGCTGCTCTCACTGCTACTATTCAGCATTACACCGGAGATCCCAGACAGTGCAATAAAGCAAATTAAAGATATAAAGAGCATACAGATTGGAAAAGAAGAAAACCTTCCCTGTTCACAGATGACACAGCTGTCTACACAGAAAATCCCAAAGAATCTACAAAACAGCTTCTAGATCTGAGTGAGCTTAGCAAGGTCACAGTATACAAAAATCAATTGTATTTCTACATTCTACCAACAACGGGAAATTGAAAATTTTTTCTTAAAGTACCATTTATAATGGCACCAAAATATACGAAATACCTGGGTACAAACCCAAAGTATGTCCAAAATATGCTGAAAACTACAAAACCCGGCTTGTAGCAGTTAGGCTTCTGGGATGGCCCCCAGTGATCGCCACCTCCGGGTATCATGCTCTTGCGTGATTCTCCCCTCTATTCCCTGCCCCAGGACCTAACGACTTGATTCTAACCAACAGAAACAGCAAGGATAACACAGTGTCACTTTTGTGACTAGGTTACAAAACACTGAGACTTCCTTCTTGCTAGGAGACTCCTCTCTTGCCTTCTCGGCTTGCATGCTTTGAAGAAGCAAGATTCCAAGGAGAGGCCCTTGTGACAAGGGACAGAAGGCAGCCTCTAGGTAACAGTCAGCAAAGAACTTAGGCCTGCAGGCGGGGAACCTGTGAGGAACTTAACTGTGCCAACACCAGAGAGAACTTAAAGCAGATCCTCCCCTGGCTGAGCCTCCAGATGAAACCCCAGACCCTAGGCTGACACCTTGATTGAAACTTCGTGACAGAGTAAAGCGCAGGACCCAACTAAGCCATGACTGGATTCCAGATCCACAGAAAGGCTGAGATAATAAAGGTGAGTTTGTTTAAAGCCAGTAAGTTTTGGGGTAATTTTTTATATGACAATAGATAATATACTAATTAAAGAAGTCAAAGACCTGAGGGCGCCTGGGTGGCTCAGTCCGTTAAGCCTCTGCCTTCCGCTCAGGTCATGATCCCAGCGTCCTGGGATCAAGCCCCGAATTGGACTCCCTTCTCAGCAGGAAGTCTGCTTCCCCCCTCCCTCTGTCCCTCTCTTCAGCTCGTGCGCTTGCTCTCTATCTCAAATAAATAATTTTTAAAAAATATTAAATAAATGTAAAAATAAAAAAGTCAAAGGCCTAAATAAATTCTGGAGATATAGTATGTCCATAGATTAGACAATTCTCAATTGCTAGAAGAATTTGCTCTGTTGCTCTAACACAACTCCAATCAAAATCCGAGTAGGTTTTTTTTGGAGAAACTCAACAGGTGATTCTAAAACTATAAAATTCCTAGAAGAAAACAGAGAAAATCTTTGTGACTTTGGATAAAACAGATTGTTAGACACAGTATCAAAAGCACAATCCATTAACTCACCGAAGAAAACACTATACCTCACCCAAAATTAAAAACTGCTCTTTGAAAGACGATGTTAAGAAAATGCAAAGACAACCATAAACAAGGAGAAAGAAATTTGCAAGACACATATCTGACAAAGAATTTCAATCTGACATAAGGAACACTCAAACCACAATTAGAAAATGAAACCCAATTTAAGAAAAAACCAAAGATGGGGTAAGACTGGAAGAGACATGTGAGCAAAGATGTAGGAATGGCAAATAAGCACTTAAAAAAGATCCTCAATATCCTTAATCATCAGGGCCATGCCAATTCACCACAGTGAAACATCACCACCTATTTCTTAGAATGGCTAAAAACAAAAACAAATAAAATCTTGATAATACCAAGTGCTGGTAAAGATGGGGAACTTCACATCCAGTCCCTGACAACTACGAATTTGTCTTCTGCCCCTATAGTTCTGCCCTTTCCCGGAATATCATAAAAATGGCATCGGGGCGCCTGGGTGGCTCAGTGGCTTAAAGCCTCTGCCTTCGGCTCAGGTCATGATCTCAGGGTCCTGGGATCAAGAGCCCCGCATTGGGCTTTCTGCTTAGCAGGGAGCCTGCTTCCCCCTCTCTCCCTCTGCCTGCCTCTCTGCCTACTTGTGATCTCTCTCTCTGTGTCAAATAAATAAAATTTAAAAAAAAATGGCATCATACAGTATGTATGGCCAGACTTTGAGTCTGGCCTCTTTCACTTAACAGGAGTCAGCAAACTACAGCCTGCTGCGTGTTTTTGTATGGCCTGTGCGCTAAGAATGACTTTTAAATAGCTCAGGAAAAAAGTCAAAAGGGTATTTTGTGACATGTGAAAAGTCTATGAAATTCCAAGTTCAGTGTCTGTCACTAATACATTATTGCAACACTGTAGCAGTGGTAGCTTGCCTGCTCCAGTGGCAGGAGTGGAAGACTCAAGACAAAAACCCTATGGTCTGCACATCCTAAATACTTACTCCCTATTCCATTATAGAAAAAGTTTGTCATAACGCTAACCATATGACGCAGTGACCCTTCTCCTGGGTTTTTACCCAAGAAAAACTACAACCTACATCCACAAAAAGCTACATGCAAACGTTTACAGTGGCTTTACTCATAATCACCTAAAACTGGAAACACTCTGATGTTCTTCAACTGGTCAACGGATAAGTAAACTGTGCGGTACATTCATATGATGGAATTTCGCTCAACAATACTAAAGGAGCAGAGAGTAAATATTTACACTTTGTGGGCTTTCTAATGTCTAGATAAGCCTCGAGATTCTGTATTATCACACTTTATACTCAGAACCTACAGAATGGTCTCTTTTATGACTCCAATCTGGACTGGAAACTTAAAACCAGAAGACCCGAAGTGTGACAGAAATGGAGGAGATGTCCCCTAATAGCCATCCTCCCATTTTTCCTTAATAACAGAACCCCCAATGTAACTGGATGCACGAAACAGACTATATTATTTTGTCATCATGACTAGGCATCATCATGTGACTGAACTGTGGCCAATGGAAAACTAGTGGAAGTGTGGGGCATAATCTTCTGAGAAGGATTCATAAAAAATAAGGCAGGTGCTTCTACACATTTTCTTCTGGCTGAAACATAAGACACGACAGACAGAGCCGCAGCAACCACCTTCAACCATGAAGTAGACAGCACATGTCGTCTGGGGAATCTGGACCACATGACTTCTGAATGAAATGCCTACTTCTGGACTGCTGTTAGGAGAAATACAATCCTGATTTATTTAAGCTATTACTGGTTTTGTTGTTGTTGTTTTCTGATAGCCAAAGCTAATCCTAACTATAAACAGTGAGAACCGTTCTTCCCAAAGGTAGTGCTGGATTTAGACTATCAAGGAACTCATGCTATGCCGCCTTCTAGAGCTGTCAGGTTCCACACCATTCCCAGCCTGGTTTTTCTGTAACTCTGCTTTTCCACACCATTCCACTAAACTCCCTTTTTGCTTACGTTAGATAGGTCTCTAGTGCTTGCAAACAAAGAACTTTAATAAAATCATTTTGCACACTTTGAAAAATTTGGAGAGTGCTGGGTTTGAGTGTTGACTGCATGAAAAAAATTGCCTAGGACACAATTCCAGACTCAAATCAGTGTGAATCATCCTACTTTTCACATCATGCTGCTTGCTGATCATGCCCAGTACCTGTGGCCCAGTAGTAAATATCCCAGTCATTACTGGGCTCATTAATCAGACGATCGTAGAGGTTCAGCTGTTTCTCAGTCATGTGGTGCAGATATTCTTTAGCAAAGAGGCTAAAACGAGAAAGAGAACAAAGTTGAAAAAGCTATCTCCAGTGAAAGAGAAAGTAACACCAAATTTCGTATTTCCCTACCTGAGCAGAATACAGTTTTCCAACATTCCCCTCTTTCTGCTCTCATAGAGCAGCCGGGCTCTTTTAGTTTCTATGGACTCATCAGTTCGCTCCTGCCATGGTGGCAAAGGGATTTCAATCACGTCTTTTTGGGAATCTGTTGGGCTGTCACCTCTGTAGAAACGGCTGAATGATGGTGTGCTGAGCAAAGGAGACACTAGATGGCGCCTTGACAGAGCAAGCATCTGAAATAAACCACAAACATCTTTATAAGGACTAACATCACTGTCATTCACTCAACACTTACTAGGTGCTAAATGCACTCAATCTTATTTAGTTCTTAAGAAATTATGTGGATACTGTCCCCACTTTATTGCACAGGAAGCTGAGTCTCAGGAGGTTAAATAACTTACCAAGGTCACCCAAATAGTAATTGCAGTTAGGACTGGAACCCAGCCCTAACTGCAAATGTGCTCTTAACTAGTACCCTTCCAGAAATTCTCCAGCAGAAATATTTTCTCCTTCCTTTATATTCCCTTAAGATTCTTATGGAATGGTATATATTTTAGTCACTTGCTTGTGTTGAAATCTGAGCATACAGCGGAAATCTGAGCATACAGCGATGGCATGGTTCCTAATTCTCCAAAGGCCCCCAATTTGGAGAAGGGGAAAAGCTATCAAAATGCAATGAGAAGGTAGTGACACCGGCAAGATGATGGAACAGGAAGTACCACACTCTCCTTCTCTCACAGAGACACCAACTCAACAACACATGGACCAATTCCCTTTATGAGAAATCCAGAAACCAGGTAAGAGATTCCTGAAAAAAGAAGCCAGCAAATCCCTCCAACTGGGAATTTACATGCACAAGCCTAGAGAAGACCTATCCACGCAAAAAGTCTGACAGGCTCTGGAATCTCTAGCTAAGCTGACTGGTGAAGGTCTCTCCTTCCACAAAGCCAGTCCAAAAAGACTGGGCAAGGTGACTGTTTTTTCAAAAGTGTGGATCCGACATAAAGTTGCAAGGGACATGACGAAACAGGAATACATGGCCCAAAGGAACAAAATAAATCTCTAGAAGCCAACCCTAAAGAAACAGGCATATGAATTACTTGACAAAGAATTCAAAACAACGGTCATCAAAATGTTCAATGAGCTCAAAAAAACAATTCACGGACAGAATATCAACAGAAAGAAATATTAAAAAGAACCAAACAAATTTTGGAACCGAAGAATACAATAACCAAATGAAAAAAATTCACTACAGGGGATTGACTTGATCAAGCTGACTTGATCAAACAGAAGAAAGAATCAGTGAACTCAAAGACAGGTCATTTGAAATTTCCCAATCAGAGGAAGAAAAAAAAGAATGAAAAAGACTGAAATGTGCCCAAAGGACTTAGGACATTATCAAGCAAACCAATATAAATATTATGGGTAAAGATAAATATATGACAAATACAGGATACTATAATAGTGGTATGTAAATCACTTTTAGTTCTGGTATAAAAGTTAAAATAGAAAAACATAAGCTAACGGATATATAACACAAAAATATGTAATTGTGGGGGTGCCTGGGTGGTGCAGTTGGTTAAGCGACTGACTCTTGATTTCTGCTTGGGTCGTGATCTCAAGGTCCTGAGTTCCAGCCCTGTGCTCAGTGCAGAGTTCACTTGGGACGCTCTCCCTCTGCCCCTTCCTCCCCATCCCCCCCACCTCCGTACACACGTGCGTTCTCTCTCAAATAAATGACTCTTTTAAAAATATATATGTAATTATGACATCGATAATGTAAACAGGGAGAAGTAAAAGGGTAGGTTTTTTTGTATGTAATTGAAGTTAAGCTGTTATCACCTTAAAATAGATTATGTTTTATGTAAGCCCCATGGTAAACAAGAAGAAAACATCCATAAAAGATACACAATAGAAAATAAGAAAGGGATTAAAGCTTGTCTCCACAAAAAAAAAAAAAGACAATGAAACATAAAGGGTTAACAGCAAGAGAGGAAAAAAGGGACACAAAAGCTATACAATGGATAAAAAACAATTAACAAAATGTCAATAAGTTCTCCATCAGTAATTATTTCACACACAAATGAAATAAACTCCCCAACCAAAACATTAGAGTGCCTAAATGGATTAAAAAACAGGATCCAACTATATGCTGTTACTACAGAGTCCTTTTAGATGGAAGAATATATAGGTTGAAAGCAAAAGGATGAAAAGATATTCCATACAAATGGTAACCAAAGAGCAAAGATGGCCCTCCTTATGTCAATCAAAACAGGCTTTAGGTCAATAACTGTCAGAAGAGATACAGGACATTATTATATAACAATAACAGGGTAGGGGTAACAGAGTAAATGCACCAGGAATATAAAACAATTACAAATATACATGGAACCAACATCAGAGCACCGAAATATATGAGGCAAATTGACAGAACTGAAGGGGGAAATAAACAGCAATACAATACAAAAAGATTTCAATATTCTACATTCAGTAATGGATAGAACATCTAGACAGAATATCAACAAAGAGAAGACCTGAATAACACTACAGACTAAATGGACCAAAACGGACATGTACAGAACATTTTCACCCAACAGCAGCAGAATACATTATTTTCAAGCACACCTGAATGGGAACACTCTCCAAGATAGATCACCTTAGGCTGCAAAACAAGGCTTACTAAATTTAAAAAGATTAAAATGATACAAATGACCACACTGAAATGAAACTAGAGATCAACATCAGAAGAAAAACTGGAAAATTCACAAATATGTGAAAATTAAACACACTCTAGGTCATGAATAACCAATAGTTCAAATGGGCCAAAGAAGAAATCAGAAGGGGAATTCGAAAATATCTTGAGACAAACGAAACCGCAACACACAAAAAATTATGAGAAGCAGCAAAAAAGTAGTAGAGAGAAGGTTACAGTGTGAAAAGTCTACAATAAAAAAAATTACCTTGACATGTGAAATCGTAACAGGTATTAGACAAAAGAACAGACTTAAGAACACCGAGAAGCGGCGCACAGAGGTGGTGCAGCCAGCTCCACCTGGGAAACAGGTGAAATCTGAACTGGGTCTCGCACGAGACAGGCACACAGTGAGCTAAGAAAAGAGTGGATGTGACCTGAGTCTCCTATGTTGCAAGGCGGATCTCTCCTTGGTTCTGCCCTTGCCCTGGGCTATCAGGCAGCTGGATGCTCCTCGCAGTTTCCATGACTGCGCTGGAAGACGAGACTCAGTCTGCACTATAAGCTGCCCAGGACCCTAAAACCTCTACTCTCCTCACCCGAGCCAGACCCTGGAACATGGAGGCCACCGCCATCCTTCCCGACCCACGCGGGAAGCCTGAGGCCAAGCCACTTCCGGAAACTTCCGGACGCCTGAAGAGCGGACTTCAGAGCTGAAGGGCCTGAGCCGGAAGATGCGTCCCTGCGTCTGGCGGAAGTGGCTGTGCGTGTGACGCCAGCGGCGGGGGGGCGGGACCTGGGGCCGAGAGCGGTTCGCGCGCTTCGGGCCTAGTCCGGACTCGCCGCCGCCGCCGCCGCCATATTCCCGGTAACGGGGGCGCGCGGCCGTGGGCCGGCTGGGCCGGAAGAGGGCTCGGGGCCGGCGCTGAGACTGGGAGGGGGTCGGTTGAGTTTGGGGTAGCCGGAGTCGGCGGGCGGGGGGAGGTGCGGGCCTTTGAGGGAGGAGGCCGAGGGCGCCGGGCCGAGTCTGTGGGGAGGGAGCGGGGCGGGCCTAGTTGGGGGCGAGGACTAGGCCTGGGTGGGGAGCGGAGGCGGCTGGAGCTCCACGACCCGCGGGGACTCTAGCCGGGACCGCTTTGGGGCCTAGGCAGGTGCGGCGGGCTGGGGCTGCGGGCTTAGTCGCGGTCGTTCTTCGCAGCGCCGTCCCAGGGCCCCTAGGAGCAGAGGCCTGGACTTTGCCGTCGCGCCACGGGCAGCTGCGGCGCAACTCGGGTCGGGCCCGAGGGTGATGGGCAGCGAGCCCCGCGAGCCCCGGCGGCCTGGGAGAGCGAGGGGCGGCGCGAGGCCGGGGGCGGGGCGGAGCGGAGCGGGTGGACCGAGCTTGGGCTGCCGGGATGCTGCGTCTCTGGAGACGGGAGGTTGGCAACCATTGCTCTTCTCCCAGCCCGGGACCCTCATGCCTTCTAACTCTTGCTTCTTTCAGGATACCGCAGTGGCATCTTCCTTACTTTGTCCGTTCTCCGGGCTCGCGATCTTCCTTCCGGAGCCATGTCAGAAGGAGTGGACTTGATTGATATATATGCTGACGAGGAGTTCAATCAGGTGAGGGGTCATCGGGAACATTGGGATTTTCCTGGATCTGCTGAAGAATCACTTTTGCCAAAGTTGCAGTGGTTCCAAGCTGTGGCAGTCCTTGCTAGGCCTGAACATTCCTCTATCGGATCTAAAATTTTACTCTATCACAGACTTTTAAGACATCTGGTCATTTCGCTTTATGTTAATTTTAAGCTCCCAAGGCTTAATTTTACAGGCTTTAAGAGCAAATAAAAATCAGGTTTAATAGAATGGTGAATCAACCTGTGGAACTTGCTCCCCCAGGAGGCCAAACTTGGGTGTCAGTCTCCTCAAAGACTAACCACACTTAAAAATCACTTATGTTTGCTGTAGTATTCATGAGGACAGTGTTCATACCTGTTCCTTTGCGGTTTTTTTTTTTTTTCTTTTATGAGGGAGAGGGGGGTAGAGGGAGAGAGACTCTTAAGCCCTCCATGCCCAGTGCAGAGCTGAGATCACAACCCTGAGATCATCACCTGTGCTGAAATCAAGAGGAGGCTTAATGCACTGAGCCACCCAGGCGCCCCCCCCTTTGAGATGCTTTGAAAGGGCAGCAGGAGAAATGTCCCCTTCTCCAGAAGACAGTGCAAAAACACAGTATAAGAGGTACTTTAGCATTTAATTGCAGCTTCATTCTGTTTTGGGTCTTACTTCCTTCTGTAAGTAGTTTTACTCTAGTTTTAAGAGGTACATAGGCATTTTGGTGTAATAAATTTTATTTTATTGATGAATTGTTTTGAGGGTAGAGGTAAAGGTGTTGGATAAACCAGTTAAAAAGCACTTGTAGACTCCCTTATATACCCTGGATTTGTTGGTCGCTTTATGTTATGTTAAGGAACATTATGTAGTGATGTCCCTTGAAATGATAATCTAACATATTGAGGTCAATCTCAAGAATGGTCTGTAGTCTCTATTTAAAACTTAATAATTATCTTGCCCAGATTGTTTTCAGTCCCATTTTACTTGAGTAAACTGGTTTTTCTCATTAGGATCTTTCAGTGGGTACACATAAGGACCTCGAAAGAGGATAAAAAGAACAGATTAGAGAAGGAAAGTCCCGTGGTTAGACCCTGCCTTTTATACAAGGCAACAGAGGTTTTATACATGTCATTTTCTTTACTTGGCACAAGTTTACATTTAAAACAAATTTTAACACATTGTGCTGTTTTAACATGGAGATTTTAGAACACAAAAGTAGAATAGTATAGTGAGCTTGTACCCATCAGCTTCACCAGTTAGAGTGTTTAATAGCCATTTTCCCATGCCTCCTCAGGTAAACTGGAGTCCTCTGCATGTGACTGCCGGTTGACCTAAATATACAAAGAAAAACTTTCTAAGTTCAAACAAGTCAAATAATTATGGATGAAAAGAAAGATTTAGTATATTAGTGTAGTTATCATTGTTTTCCATATTACTTTGAATCAGACTTTTACTACTCTACAAGTTGTGGGTTGTTTTTGTTTTGTTTTTAATACAAGACAGGAAGAAAAGAAGGAGGTTCTCATAGTTCTTTATTAATAATAAAATAATAAAATTTCCCCCTTAATTTCCTTCTCCGTGGGTTGATAATAATGCTGCTGATTCACTTTGAGAAACGGGCAGAACGGGGCAGGTCTAGCACATTTGGTCTGAGAAAATGGAAATCCATAATTTCTTAAGCAGTATAACTTGGAGGTTCTAGTTAAGGCACAGGCCTTGTCTAGTGGTGACTGCTTTGTCAGGGTAGAAGTCATTGGCCTTAATTTGTTCTATCTCTTTAGTTAGAAAAGGCTTTTTTATGGGTTTAAGATAGGCCAGAGATGGCATGTGGAATCTAGTAGACATTTATACCAGACAGACAATATTTAATGCTTGACAGGTTGAAAGAAGTATAGATTTTGAATGTTTTATGTTCATTTGTGGAAGGTCCGGGAGGGGTGCCGCCCACTGCCCACTCCCCCCTGCCATCACCCCCAATGAGTTAATTTTTGGTAAAACTAGGTTTAGTGTAATTTGGAGGCTGCTAAAGAAATGATTAAAGTTCTGTTTGGCAAGGATTGTTAAAAGCAAGGTTAGACTGAAGGCAGCCAGTACAGGTTGTATTTTAGAACGTTTTAGGAACATTAAGGATTCATCCCAAGCCGACCCATGCACAGGAACCCTGTGGGAACACGTACTCTGTTCCCAAGCAAAACGAACACAGTCCCTGGATGGAATCCTATGGTTCTGACTCCCTGATCTCTACGACATACGCTGTAAAAGCCTCTTTTGCAGAGCTGCTTTACTCCTGTCGCATTGGGAGTGGAAATTCACAGCTGCTCTCTTGGGCTAGGGAGAGGCACTCTGAAAAAGTGAGAGCTGCCGCTTTACTGAGTGTTTTGCCTCTGTTCTTGTGCTAAGCGAGACGCTTTGCACATTGCCCAATTCTGTTTGCTACTTCCATCAATGAGTACTTATTGAGCAACTTCTGTTTGCTAGGTACAGTGTCAGGGCTAGTGAGGGAACAGGGAAGAAATGGATCCCTGTGTTCAAAAGAGGTTCCATTCCTGGTGGTTGAGGGCAGTGGACAGTGGCAGGGAAGGAGGGCATAAGGTGAGAACTAGAGATAGTCATCGTAAAGCCAAAAACTTTTAGAGCTTTAGTTAAATTAAAAGAACAATGGTATTGAGTAGGTGGCTTTGAGAACAATAAATCCTAGCCTTTCTTACTTCCCTCAGATATCAGGAAAAGGGGGTTCGAGGGTAGAAACATTGAGCATACAGGTGAAGTTCTTACTTAAATTCAAAATCATGCCAGTTTTTGTTTATCTAAAAAGTTTCAGGGACAGTTCTAGTTCTTCCTATGCTATTAAACACAACATTTTTCATAAGTTCTTCATTTAGTTTTAAATACATACTTACTTTTTAATCTCCCTGGAATGAAACATTCACCATCAATGCACATAAAACATTGTATTTTTCATTTAATTTGTAGAATTAGATTTTGCTTTAACCTAATTCAACACTACATAAATCACCAGCTCATTTGGTAATCAGAAAAACCTCAGGCCCTTATCTGTTTTTCTGTCTTACCAGCCGAAGAAGTTAAAATGCATTGGTGTTGCTAGTAGATTTAAATCCAAACAGAACTTGATACGTTGTTTCTTCAACAGACTCCTCAACAGGCCTGCTCTGTGCATCAGAACAGTTCCCACCAACTTTTTTGAACCGAGGTTCTATGGCCCAGAGAAACCATTTGAATCTTGTGACAATTTTGGATTCATTGAATCCTTTTGTGCTTCTTAAAGTGGTAAGGTAATCCATATACAAGGTTTTTCAGGACTTGAGTCTTTCGTGCTCTCTAAGGGTTCCTGAAGGAGTAGATTGTTGGCCTAGGCTTGCAGTATGGGAGATTTCCTGGTGATGTGTGTGGTCTCTGAGCTGTCCAGATCTGCGTGTTAGTTCACTACCCAATTATTAGTGGTAATTTTTGTATTATAAATTTTAGACACACATCTCTGAATCACAGATACTGCCTAGAAGGAATTCCAGTTTGGTTCCACTGAGTATCCAAAATGGTGTGTTTCTTTATTCTCCTTTAAGTTTTACTTCAGAGTCCTTGATTTAAATTTAAAAAACACCCTGGTGTGAAGTAGTGCTCTCTGAGGATTAGAACATCAGAGAGGATCCATTGGTTTTCCTCTTCTTCCTTTACCTTGATCCATTAAGGCATAGCACCATACCTACTGTATGAATAAGTAAATCAATGATTTTTTTAAAGTTGCAGTTCTTTGAGACATAAGGGCTATGAAGTATTTTACACCCATTATATTTGTCAAGTTTTTAGCACTTCACTTTACTCAATTTATTATCTACCCTGTGCTCTCCAATGTTCTCTTCTTGTTCTTTACATACTCTTTTTATGCAAGATGCTTATTTATTTATAATTTGGCTACGTAGAACAGTCTTTCTATGCTTATTTGTTTTCATTGATTCCTTTTCTTGTTTGATTTTTTTAAGGTTTTCGTTTTTTAATTTTAGAGGGGAGAGCACATGAGCAGGTGAGGGTCAGAGGGAGAGGGAGACAATCTCAAATAGACTCCACAGTGAGCGTAGAGCCCAACATGGGGCTTGATCCCACAACCCTGAGATCACAACCTGAGCGGAAACTAGGAGTCTTGACTCTTAACCAACTAAGCCACCTGGGTAACCCCAGCCCCCACCCCTTTTCTTGTTTTTATATTCCCTCTAAAAAGGTTAGTCTCTTTTGCCATTCTCTTTGATATTTTTACAAGGTATAAACGCTCTTGTGAGGTTTTTTAGAGTATTTGTAGTATTTGAAATTATTTTTTGCCTCAGGAAGTAGAATCCTTTCCCCTTCACCATCAGAACAGTCTGATAATGCTATTTTTGTGTACATGTTCTTCCATTGTACTTCAGATGAACTGAGAAACTAAAAGATGGTTTCCAGAAGTTTTTGATGGTGTATAGGTCTACGAATGAATTTTGTAGTGAGTCCCCTCTCTAGTCTAACTTTAGAATCTACAGTTCTTATGATGGAATTGAACAGAAAGTTATTGGAGCTTCCAATCTTGAGTTGCATTAGAGGAAGTGCTCTCTTTCTTCAGGGAACTAGACAAGTTACCTAGCGTAGATTCTTCCTTTATTCCCTTTTTAAAAACACAGCAATGACATGAATGAGCTATAGTTCCCTTAAAATACTTTTGAATGTCTTTCTCTCTCTGTCATTCTGGCAGCATCATCTTTAGCACTGTTGGGATGTTTTAGAATATTATTTGAAAGAATACTGTCTGATCCTTAACATAAAAAGAGCTCCTTGAGATAACGTCACAAATCTGAAACATTAGGATTTCCTAGTAGTAGCTTTTGTGGTTTTAGGATTTGGGGTATATAGGGTTAATTTGGCTGCTATAACAAAATACCAAAAACTGGGTGGCTTATAAACAACAAATTTACTTGTCACAGTTCTGGAGACTGGAAGGTTGAAGTTAGGTTTGGGTGCTAGAGAGGGCCCTCTTGCAGGTTGCAGAATGCCAACTTGTATCCTCTTGGATGCAGAGCAAGCAGGCTCTCTCTTAGCTCCAGGATGGGCACTAATCCTGTTGATGAGGGTTCCACCTTCAAAACCTGGTCTAATTGTAATTTTTTCCCAAAGACCCCACCTCCTGATACCATCACATTGGGGAGTAGGGTTTCAACATAGCATTTTGTTGGGAGAGACACATTGAGTCCATAATAGCAATAAACAACATAACACATAAACAAAAAGTATATTTTGGAGTACACGTTCATATTGTAAATGCTTACTGTGACATAGCTATGGTGTGGGTGCTTGTCCTTTTTTTCTGACCCTTAGATTCGAGAGAACTTCACTGTTTTTGTGTATCATTGAACATCTCTGGTGTTGCTCCCAAAAGGTCTCTTATTTATTAAGAGAGTCACGGTAATGTATTGGAGCTGCATTATCATCTGAGAAATAGTAAGGGAAAATCTCCCAGGGTTATTCGTTACCCTTTTTTAAAAATGTTTCTTTGATGGTTACTAGAAAAATGGGATTGTGTACTATGAGTTTTAGAGCTTCTCCGAGTCATTTGTGTAAATCTAAAAGTTTAAACCGGTAACTAATTGTTTTTGCATTCTGGGTTCCCACTTTAATATGCTTTCCCCTGCTTTTTATTTCTAGATGAATATATTCTCTTACTAAATAGAGTAGTAAGTTTTGTGTAACTCTTGATTTTGGAAATAGCATAAGTTGTGGAAAATAAGTTTTCGTTACTTTATCTTAGATGTGGTCTTTAGAAGCTGACCTCATCAACAACAGTAGCAAGTGCATCTTTATGCGTACTTAGTTTGCTTGTATAATCATCATAGACCTTTTGATTCTTACAGTTGGCTGAAGCTGGCAACATTGCAGACTACTAACAGGGTCTTGAGAGAAAAACCTACAGAAGCATAATTCAGTGACATGGCTTTAAGTGAAAAATTATTCTTACCTAGCTTCCTAGAGTAGAACAGGGAAGTTTTGTATGTTGTTTTATGAAGTATTTGACTGTGGATTCTAAGTAAACTAGAATGAAGCAGAATGAACCTAGTGGAAGGTCTGCAAACCCACCTTTGCTAACCCATCTCTTAGGACCCAGAGTTCAACAATACAGATCAGATTGACCTGTATGATGACGTGTTGACAGCCACCTCACAGCCCTCAGATGATAGAAGCAGCAGCACTGAGCCACCTCCTCCTGTTCGCCAGGAGCCGTCTCCCAAGCCCAATAACAAGAGTCCTGCAATCCTGTACACGTACAGCGGCCTCCGCAATAGGCGAGCTGCTGTCTACGTGGGCAGCTTCTCCTGGGTGAGCATGGGGAACCAAAAAGCCTCCTGGGTAGGCTGGAGGGAGAGCGCTGGGAGGTGATGGCATTTTCAAAAACCACTGTTGCACTGTTTTGTGCTCTGATGGGGTTGGATTTCTTTTTCCTGGGATCAGGTTGGATTGATCTCTGAAAGAGAACTATCCTGAGGACGTACTGGTGCCGAAGAAAGCAATAAGTGGGTAGTTGCTTTTTCTGCCATCTTGTTAACGCCCCTGACCCTGGGGCTTTATGTCTAGCAGGGTCGTCTGTGGGATGAGATTTCAGAGTGAACACCTTGAACTCTTGGTGGTCATTCGATGGTCCTTTGATAACGATGAGTGACAGGGATCAAAGACCTTGATAGTTCTAGTATACTCAGGGTAGGTGGTGATTGTTGTTGTGCAAAAGTTCTTGTGTGATTGACATGTTTTGGGGCTGGTGGAGGGAGGGTCCAAATTTAGGAAATATACATACTGTTGGAAAAGTTCCTGACAGTGGTCAAACTGTAGCCTGTCAGGTCTCTAATTAAAAGCTGTTAGTAATCATTGTTTTAACTGATGACCAGCTAGCCCAAATGGCAGTCAGAGTTAAAATAGGTTTTAATTTTCTTAATCTCAAAAGATGGGGATTGGGAAGGGGGTGGGGGGTTTTGGAATTCTGGGTGGGTGAGGATAATCAGAAAAGCCTGCACTAATTGAACTGTTATGGGCTCTTGGGTTTCTGTGGGAGGTCAAGGTTGTGACTAGAATCCTAGGTTTGGGGAAAGGGTTTGGGACATTCTTTGTGGGGAGGGGGTGTAGCTCTTGACATTTCTTCCTTTTCCATCTTGCCGGCCCCAGTGGACCACAGACCAGCAGCTGATCCAGGTTATTCGCTCTATAGGAGTCTATGATGTGGTGGAGTTGAAATTTGCAGAGAATCGAGCAAATGGCCAGTCCAAAGGGTGAGGTCTGGATTTGAGAAGCCCCTTTTAGTTTGTCATCATTAGGATAACAGATCTACAGTGTATTTTGGCCCTGGATTTTAATCCCTCCGACCCTGGCCCAGGTTACTGCCTTGGTTTTGACAGACTGCCTTAGAACAGGGACCTAGTTGCAATGTAGCAACGTCCATCCATCGAGGGGCAAAAAGTGCTAACTTCTGATTCCAAATAATAGGAAGATTATAGGCTGACACCTTTTTGTTAATGGTAGTTTTATGTATGTTGTATTAGCAAGGTATCTTTTGCTTTACCCATTTTCACTAAAAGTGGAAGAGAGTTTCTTTGTTCCTCTCTTGGTCGGCTAGTAGATCTCACTCATTTTTAATTTTTCTTCCCTAAGGTATGCTGAGGTGGTGGTAGCCTCTGAAAACTCTGTCCACAAATTGTTGGAACTCCTTCCAGGAAAAGTTCTTAATGGAGAAAAAGTGGACGTGAGGCCGGCCACCCGGCAAAACCTGTCACAGTTTGAGGCTCAGGCTCGGAAACGTGAGTGCGTCCGAGTCCCAAGAGGGGGTACGTGGAGACCATCTGTATGAATGGGGGCTATTTTGTGGGTTTGTTTTCTGTGGTGTGGGCTCTGCCTCCAATGTGGAGGAGTTGGGGGGAGGAGGGGAGGGTGGTGGTGGTGGTGGTGGTGGTGGTTATGGTTATGGGTGGTGGCATGGGCAATTAGTAGACCCAAAAATGAGGCTGTGTACAAAAAAGAGCACTGTGCAGAGAGTCAGGTAGGTTCCAGTTATAGTCTGGTTCTGCCACTGACTCATTGTGTGATCTTGGGGAAGTCACTGTACCGCTTAGGACCTCTTCCCCTCTCTGAAGTAGATACATGATGTTTAAAGTTCCTGTCAACTTTAAATTATGTGGTTTTGTGTAAAAAATCAGTGTATAGTGAATGGGCTTACTTGTAACATGTGCTCTTTATAAAAATTAACAAGCAGCCACCCTAACATGCAGGTAATGTTTGTAAAGATGGTTATAATCTTATCATAAACATGTGCTGGAAGGGTGCTCTGTACGAAATCAACCAAAAGGATGTTGGAAAAGAAGATGTTAAGGTTTCTCCAGCACTGTCCGGGGGAGAGAGTACCCTTTCAGTTACCTGATATTTTAGTCTGCTTGGCAAGTATTTCCCACTAATAAAGCTGCATTACACTCCTTAGCTTGATGATAGTGTCCCTTGAGTTCACCTTACTCCCTTTGTTCTGATTCTGTACTCACCAAGCCACCTTCTGATACTAATTTGGTTTCCCAACTAGGCTCTCCTACTGGGAAGAGAATGCGCTGACCAGCCGACACAAGTATTCCGGTCTGCTTGGCAGTTATATTTCTCATTGTAAATTAATAAATTGGCATTCTGGTTTATGAATCAGTCTCTTGTGAGTTTGGTTAGCGTGAATCAATTTCCTAGGGTACAATCACCCCTGGGTGAACTGTTAAAGTCGAGTTTCTGAACCTGCGAAACCTGAGGACCAGACCTTGGATTTTCCTGACCTCACAAGGTGCAGCCACCCTGCAAGGCCTTGCCTGAAGCAGCCGACTGCCTTTTCTTTTCTTTTATGACAGTGGGGGTGAGGGGTAGGGGTGGTGGGAAAGTGTCATCACCTGCGTTCTGTCATTTCTTAGGTCCTGCTCTCAAAATAGTGCCTTGTATTGATTGGGTGGTCCACTGGGACCGTGTATTGATTGATTGAAGGTGGAGATATGGCCACTTCTCTCTTGCATAGGAACAACTGTTCTTTTAACTAGATCGAGAGCCTAGATGGGTATAGTGTCAACTCCCATTGCTCTGGGTTAAAAGGCACACACTTCTTTAACAACTTGAATTTTCAAGTTCCTCTGTTTCAGAGCCTTTGTATAATTCAACTCTTTTCTGACTTTTCCTAAGCTGCATAAATGTACAGTTGCATTAGGGATAACATTCCTACTTCCACTTAGCTGTTTACTCCTCGGTGTTCCCTTTCTTTGCTGACATGATGGTGGTGACTGAGTGGTGTTTTTCTGCTCTGTCACGTTGACAGACTTGGGTTCTGTTAATTCACTAAGTACAGGTGATGGACTTCCTCTGCTTAAAAATGGTTGCTACTCTTGGGATTATCGCCATAGATACAAAACAGAACCCTTGCAGAAGTGGGAAGAGTAGCTGGGAAGATGGCTAACTTTCAGAGGATCCCACTTGCTAATACCTCTTTCTTTGGTTTGAAAGAACTCAGGGAAGAAACAAGTTGCTGCGTGGATGAGACATGAAGCACAAGTGTGCCGTGATAGGCACCGGTGATAAACTACAGTGGAGGAAGCAAGGTGGTTGCTGAGACGATGGGTTCCCCCATGCTTGAAACTGGAGTTGGGTTACCAGCAAGTGTTAGTTGAAGGCGCACTCACCTTTCTGTCCGAGTTCGACTGCTAACAGCATCTCTCTGCCTCCAAGACTCCTAAGGCCGTGATTTCATGTTCTTTTGGATTCCACATTATCAGGCTTGGAGTAGACTATTAAATCGGACAGAGTCAACAAGTTTAACTGAGTGGCTTGGCAATGGACAGCCACATTCCCAGCTGTAAACAAGCATGTGCCAGCCCCTGTTGTGCACACCTCCATACCAGGGTGCTATGGTGATATTCCTGTGGGGTACAGTGTTTGGGCCATTGAAATATAGTGGGAGTCCCCCAGATATGAGGCTTTTTTTTAACTAAGCTTTTACCAGGAGTCGCTGCTGTCGGCTGTGCCATCTGCTCATTCTCTGGGCACATCTTATCTTGGCTTACCTCCCATTTTCTCTCTACTTCTCACTTGACCTCTAGTCTTCTGTGATGTATGTCTCTTCCCCATCCCAGTAACAATTTTGGTATGTGGATGGAGGAAGTATCTATCCCCTGCCCTTCCTTCACTTAATCCCAAATTCCCTGCAAAGAGAAAATTTCAGGTGCTCAGTGGCATAGTACTGGTCTCAGGTCAACTAGTACTGGTCTGAGGAGAGAGGCCCTCAACCTCTCAATCATGGACGAGTGATTTCACATCCGCTTGAATCCAGCTGAAAAGTAACGAACATACTCTCAACAGTGTCATTTGCTCATGGGTTAATTAGAGTCCTGCATTTAGAAATAGAAAACAAATCTAAGGATAAATTAAGTGTGAAGCACAAAGTTCTAGATAAAGAGCATTCTTTGACATGGAATTGGTGATAACTGCTTTCTGGGTTTATGACTTAACTAACCTGCCTCTGCCGTTTCTTTCTGAGGCCAAAGAAAAGGGAGTACATAATTTTACCTTCTTTCTCAGCTGCCTGTCGCCTTCTTCAGTATGGTGTCAGAGGACTCTTGCTGAAGGATGATCTGGTCCCGTGGGTACATGTAAAGCCTTGGGCAGTAATGTTAGTTCTGTTTTCCTTCATAGGAATACCTCCACGGGCCCATTCCCGGGATTCTAGTGATTCTGCTGATGGACGGGCCACACCCTCTGAGAACCTTGTACCCTCATCTGCCCGTGTGGATAAGCCCCCCAGTGTGCTGCCCTACTTCAATCGCCCTCCTTCAGCCCTCCCCCTGATGGGTCTGCCCCCACCCCCAATCCCACCCCCTCCTCCTCTCTCCTCAAGCTTTGGGGTCCCTCCTCCTCCTCCTGGCATCCACTACCAGCATCTCATGCCCCCTCCTCCTCGATTACCTCCTCATCTGGCTGTACCTCCCCCTGGGGCCATCCCACCTGCCCTTCACCTCAATCCAGCCTTCTTCCCCCCACCAAACGCTACAGTGGGGCCTCCACCAGATACTTACATGAAGGCCTCAGCACCCTATAACCACCATGGCAGGTAAGGACTATCTTGTTCCTTTCAGATCTGAACCAGTATAGTAGGGTAGACCATGTGTTAAGCATTTTGTTCTTCCTGATGAAGTGAGTGAGTGTGAATTCTTGTGTTCTCCCTCGTGGAAACTCTGTTGTAATAGTGTTGAGTCCTGGGAAATAGTTAACCATCTGTTAGATAATGTTTTTTATTTGGTGTTTCATTTGCATCTAAGTCTCTTGACCCAAACCATGTCTTCCACATCCCTTTTTAAGGAGCTTGGTTAAATCAAGTGCCATCACGGCATAGGGATGCTGTGACTGTCTAGCGCTATTGGGTCACGCCCGAATTACAAAAGAGTATGTTGTAAATCCTGTCCTTGAAGAGAATGTGAACACATAAAACGTGAACAGGCTGAGAACCATTTAAGACATTATATAGGAGAGCATGATTAAGTAACACTGTATGGTAGGATATGGTAAAGATAATAAGAGGTATGGGCAATCAGGAATGGTGTTATTTCTGTGCAGCCGAGATTCGGGCCCTCCGCCCTCTACAGTGAGTGAAGCAGAATTTGAAGAGATCATGAAGCGAAATAGAGCAATTTCCAGCAGTGCCATTTCCAAAGCGGTATCTGGAGCCAGTGCAGGTAATTCACCCTTACCTTTGCTGTTTTCTCCTTACCTTTAGTTTTTCCATGTTTTGTCATTTCCATTGGCAAGAAGTTCAACAAAATAAAATTAGAGCGCTGTTAGATTCTCTATAGTGGCACATTTTGAGTAATCCATTTCCTGCTTGTATGGCTTTGGGGGACCTCCAGTGGTGTTATTTATTTAGCCTGTATCCAGACCTGCCCCGTGAAAACAAACTTAGTGACTAGATTATAAATAACTAATAGTATCTGATTATAGTATTTGTTGTAGAATGAAATTCCTGGCCTTGTGGAGATCTCAGTGGTTGATCAGTGGACCTAGTGTCTGTGTAGTGCCTAGTGTAGATCCTAGGTTTTTTTAGGACTGATACCCCAACTAGATGTGGTTCGATACGGAATCTCTTTATATTTGGGGTCTAGACAGAACTGCTGGCCTCCCTGTAGCCTGTCCTAGAAAGAGGCAAGTCTGTTGGGTGTCATCGTAAGACATAATATGCCCTCACGGCTAACTTCTGCCCTGCTGTCAGTATTAAGTGGGCAGAACCAGAAGCTGGGGCTTGGAGAGCCCTGGCATGGAATCTTTGGTTCTTTATAGGGTTCTGGTCCAAGTTTCACATTATGATATGAGTCATATTCGCTTCCTTCTTGTGAGTTTCCCACATTAATGTAAATGTAGACTGTCAGATCTCCTAAGAAATAAGTTAACACTAAATATTACCATCTGTTTCTGTAATTTCCCATCTTTGGCTGCAAAATTTGAATCCACAGAGTAGGTTAAAGACAGGAAATACATGTATTCTCTCTCTTTTTTTTTTTTCCCCTCCAGAAAACTTTCATTGACATCTGAAGGATTTTTTAATTAGAAAGTACTCTGTGCTCATTTTAACAAGTCCAGTATACAGAGATGTATAAAGGAAATAGTCATTGTACTTCCTTATCAACTCCTTCACTTAGAGATGATCAGTAACTGAATCTCTATCTCCCTTCCTTTTTGTTCTCATTCCAGTCATTCAGACCACAAATACTTACTGAATGCCTACAAAATAAGCAAAAATTCCCTAGTAGAGCTGACATCCTGGTGTTCCTGGACCTCCACAGAATCACAGTTCCTCCACAGTTTCCGATCTATTCTTACTGCCCTGCACAGAGGAGGCTGCCAGTCCTCGTCACTGGACTCGTGTCTGGTTTCATGCTTTCCTTGCATTATCTTCTGTCTGTAATGTGCTAGATTTAGCTTGGGAAAGCGTTGTGCAAGTACCCAGCCCCTGACCACAATCCGTGAGCCAGGCATTGCTCACCTTTGGGGAATGAAGGGGCTAGTTCTTGATGGCAGCGTAATTTAAAAAAAATATATGTATAAATACACTCCACATATAGACATGTTAGATATACGTTACATATATGTGTGTACACATCTGATTATAGACTCAAAATAATTCAGACTTAGAAACGTGCAGTGGTAATTAATAAAAGTTCTCTACACAAGGACCACCAACAAGACCACCTTCTACAATTAAGTGTCTGTCCCTCAGATTTTTTTTCTGTGCATATGACAACATACATATAATTTTTATTCTTTTTACAAAAACGGAATACTGTTTTTGCAAATTTTTAGAAATTAATATATTCTGGACATCCTTCAATGTGTAATAATACCTAATATTTACTGAGCCCTTACTGTGTGCCTGGCACTGTGCTAAGCGCTTTACGTGGATTACTTTGTTTACCTACAGATTTATTGTGTGCTTTTTAACAACTATGTAGTATTTTGTAAAACCAACATCCCATAATTTATATAGCACCCTACTGAGGGAACTTTTAGGTTATGTCTAATTTTTTGATAAAATAATACTGAAATGTAACATTGTTAAGCATACGTATTTGTGAACAGAAGTAAAATATTTTTAGAATTGCTGGGTCAAAAAGTATGCACATTGTTTATTGTAATGGATATTGTCAGATCGCCCTCAGACCACCCTGCCCCGGTTTGTACATCCACTAGCAACATCTGAGAACCTGATTGCAGACTATTGGAATATAAGTGCTGTCCACTTTTCTACCTGCCACTTAAGCCTCATCCATCTTACCATGGTTCTGTGGGACAACTAGTTACTCTTGCTTTGTGTCCTCCTGAGTTCTCCTTTTGGTCCAGTTAGTTTTCTGCCTCTGCTCATCCTTGGCCTTTCCCATCCGTCCCCTGTCAGGGGATTACAGTGACGCGATTGAGACGCTGCTCACAGCCATTGCTGTTATCAAACAGTCCCGGGTCGCCAATGATGAGCGTTGCCGTGTCCTCATCTCCTCTCTTAAGGACTGTCTTCATGGCATTGAAGCCAAGTCCTACAGTGTGGGTGCCAGCGGGAGCTCGTCCAGGTGAGTTGTTGGTTGCTTCAGCAGCCTACCAGCCCCAAGCAGCACTCTTCCAGGGATTGGCAGGGGGAGGAAGAGAGCCCAGGGGATCTGGCAAGGCCTTGGCTGGAAGAGCAGGCCTAGCCCTGATGTTTTTAAGGGGAAGGAATTAAGCATCTGCATCAACACATGTTGTAATGTCTGCAGTCTGTGTTGTCACCCAACACGGTGAGGCAGTGGGCTATTTAGGAATAAAGATAGACTGGTGCATAGTTAAGAACATGGGCTTTGAAGCCATATGTGCTTTGATTCAAATCCAGTTTTTGCTCCCAAGTACTTGTATGGCTTTGAGTATAGCAGTCAGTCAGCTTTCTAAACATCATTTTTCTCATTTTTGAAAAAGGGACAATATAGTACTTCTCTGACAGATCTGTTGTAGAGATTAGGTGAGATAAGCATGTAAAGCTCCTAGCACTGTGCCTGATACATTAGTAAGATCTCAACACATTTGACTGTTACTATTTTCCCAAAAAAAGACTAGTAGTCCTCAAAGAGCTAACATTCTCAGACATTGGGCCCGTCATAGAAAAGTGGTTCAGACAAATACTGGAAGACACCGAAACACAACACTCTTGGAAGGCATGTGCTAGGTCCTCCGAGTGAGGCTGAAGGATCTTTCTAATAGGAAAAGACATCGGTCCCGAGAGAGGTCACCTAGCCGGTCCCGGGAGAGCAGCAGGAGGCATCGGGACCTGCTTCATAATGAAGATCGACATGATGATTATTTCCAAGAAAGGAACCGGGAGCACGAGAGACACCGGGATAGAGAACGGGACCGGCACCACTGAGAAAGGTGGGACGAAGCCCCACTCCTGGCTGTGGGCGATCTTTTATAAAAGAAAAAATACTGATCGTGAAGATTCTGCTCTTTTTAAAGCAAATTAAGAGAAAGGGAGGACTTTTTGACTTAGGTAACAGAAAATTGAGGAGGGCAGGTTTCCTTCTCTTCCCGCTCGTTTGGAGAAGTCTCGCCCTGAAATGGACCTGAGATTGAGCTGGTTTTGTGTCTTGTCTGCCTTAACCTGGTATCTGAGAGACAGCCTGGCATCCGGGCTGAGACACAGTGTCTGCAGGCCGTATTACTTTGTTCTTTGGTTTCCTCATTTGTAAATGAAGATAGTACGAGCAGCTATCTCGCTAAATTCAGTGAGACAGTCCATCCAGAGCATTTAGCACTCATGGGCCTCGTCACATACCAAGTTCTCAGTAGACGATATCCAGCTATATTTTCACCCCACTAAACTTTCAAGGTTTTTTCAGGAAATTGACCAAGACAAAAAAGTAAGACCACTGCCTACTTGTAGGTTTTCGAGGCGCAACATTGATGATTTTTAAGAATTAATATCTATTAAAAGGATATTGAAACTCAGAATACTTTAGGAGAAAGCCGATCTGAAAAAAATAATCATATTTAATAATGTGTAGAGACCGTGTGGAGGATACTTCAATGGAAGGACATATTTGTTTGGGAAACAAAAACTTAGAGCGATTTTTTTTCCCCCCAAACAAAAGCAGAAGAGTTGTGAGGGGAACTATATTAACTCAGGTTATGGAGAACTTGAGTTAGGCTTGGCTGGATTCAGGGGCTCCAGCTGTGTCCTCAGAACTTAACCCCTCCGCATCCCTCAGCTCTGCTTTTTCTGTCTTCGTCCTCAGGCCTCAGTGGTTGGGGTGGGGGGAGGGTGGTGGGAAGGCGACAGGAGCCTCATTATTATATCCCGATTTAGCTATCCCAACTGAAAGCAAGCTTCCAACAAAGATTGTTTCTAGTATATAAGTAAGCAAGAATGGTTTTGATTCTGTTTCTCCGGAGACCTTTAAAAGTAGTCTAGACTCTGGCTAGGATGATCTGTTTGTGGTTCTTGGAAGCTACTGCATGACCCAGATGACTTTAGTTTCACATCAAGTGTGTTATGAAGATGTCCTTGTTTTTTGTTTTTTTTTTTGTTTTTTTTTTTGGCAATTTGGTTGATCTGAAGTAATGGTAACTGAACAGGAGAGTGAGGATTGAGAATGGGTGTCGGCAGTGTCTTTGGGGTGGCTAGGTGGGTGACTGGATGAAGATGGGAAAAGAGACCCTCCCACTCTGTGGGAAGGCCTGTAGTTCACCAGCAGTAGCTGGACTATAAATAGTTGGAAAGTGCAGTGTTTGGCCTACTGACAGCCTCCTAACAAGAAAAGGGTTCTGTTTTATTTTCTTGCCGCCCTCTACTTTGTTGTTTGGCATTATCTGCCATTAACATAAGCAGTTAGAGCTGGAAATTTCTTTTTTTTTTTTTTTTAAAGATTTTATTTATTTATTTGTCAGAGAGAGAGAGCGCGCACAAGCAGGCAAGTAGCAGGCAGAGGCAGAGGGAGAAGCAGACTCCCTGCCAAGCAAGGAGCCCGATGTGGGACTCGATCCCTGGACCCTGAGATCATGACCTGAGCCGAAGGCAGCCGCTTAACCAACTGAGCCACCCAGGCGTTCCAAGCTGGAAATTTCTTTTTGCCTTCTTTCGGAGGCGAAGAATGAGTGGGAAATGAAAAGTTAACATTTTTTCACCTGCTTTCCTTTTCTGTTCTTAAACCACTCGTTTATTCCACAAAATTTTAGAATGCTTGACATCACTGAAATCTAAAATAATCCATATAAAGTCAACAGTTAGGCTGTGGGTTCTAGATACTGCTTTCTAGGTTTTGCAACAGGTTGAGATTGGGGAGGTACCCACGTATCTCCAGGACTCTGGGGGAAGTGGCGCTCACAAATAGCTCTGGCCTAATTCAGCCTCGGAGTGGGCAGGACGGTGGGCGTTAGGGTAAACCTCTGTTCCTGTCCCTTCCCTTCTGTGGCAGTAGCAACGTCTCCCTGCTCTTGTTGGAGCTGGCACCGTTGCTAGTATTGCTGTGGGCCAAGTGCCACCCCTTCCCTAATCCTGCTGCTCACCATGTGGGTCCTTCTGAGTGGAAAAGGCTAGAATAGTGACCAGGGAGGTGCTTGTCCGTGCAGAGCATGAATTAGTCTCTGGGGCCACATTCCCTTTAGCAATTTGAACATAGAACTGCATGTCACAGTTCCTGGCAGCTTTGCTTCTAACAGCCTTTTGACAGAGAAATTGTGAGAGCCTCTGATAATAGTATTTTGGGGATTGAACATCTGAACCTGAAACATGAGCTGTCATTCTGCTTCATTTCTTCCACCTGTAAAATGGGCCTCTTTTTCCATTATGAGGGTGAGGCACTTTGGATAACTCTGAAGAACCTATAACCCAGTAGTGCCCAGAAAACAGTCATTGGCTGGTGCAGGCCTATGACAAGTGGAGGAAAAGGAACTCTGAAACAGGTTTTCTGGGTCCCCGTGTTTAATGTCTTAGATATGTTGGTCATTCCTTCCAAATAACTAGTCCAAAAGAATTGAATCAGACACCCCAAAAATGTCAGTTTCTGACATCCTCATCTTGAGGACTCTGCATTCTATCTGCAGTCACCAAGTCCTGACGTAGGAGGTCTCATGTTGGGGACGTGGTACCTGGGCCCATTTAACTGAAGAACTGTGGAAGCTCTGTGTACGAGATGTTTTAGTTAGAAAATACTAGTGTTCATACTGTGTGGGCGGTGTTTCCTGAGCGCCGAAAGGCGTGTTCCGTCTCGAGGCGGCAGTACAGACGGCAGGCTTCTCTGTCCCTTCTTCCTCAGGGTGGGCACCACCACCGGGGCGCAGTCTCATCGGCCACCTGGGCTTCTGCCTGCGTCCAAACATTATTACCACCAAATGTGTGCACAGGCTCTAAGAATTGGGTGCTACAGTGGACTTTTCTTGATGTTCTAGGTACCCTTTGTTTTGTTTTGTATGGACAGTTCCCAGATTATCTCTCTTTTGGAGTCTATGTGTGTATGCTTTGGAATTTGAGGATATCCTCAGGTAATATGTGACTTTAGCTTCAACTTCTTGTAGTTCTCAGCTCTTGGCTCGTTATTTGGGGATATTATCCTACTTAAGATATAATCATTGTCACCTCATTCCTTTCCTCCTGGTCCAGTGAAAACTAAACATTCTGTTCAGTTTTGATCCAGTGCAAAGATTCAGAAACCCAAATGGTGTGAAGTGGAGAGGCACTGAGGGCTTCAGTTTTCCTCATAGAAAATAAGACAGAGGCCTACAGTATAGATGTTTAGAGAAGCCAGAGGGCAGTGGCCTCTGAGGATCCTGAGCTGAAATAGTGCCATTTCAGAACATCAAAGGATCAGGCAGCTTGTGGATTTTTTTTTTTTTCTTGGATAGCTCCTCCAGGTTACAGAAGAGCATACATAAAGTGAGCATTTGTGTGTAGGCTATGTTGTGGGTTTGGCCTATAGTAGAAGTCCTAAGCCTGAATTTAATCTCCCTTTTTCCTGTTATCTGTTAGTTCTATTTTATGCGGTCAGATTGACCGGGCTGCTCCCCGACTTACTGATGCTGCAACACTGGAAAAGGGCGTACTAGGGACCTTAAGTTTGGTAGACATGTGGTGAGTGGCTTTAACAGTGTCTTACTGTTCGGCAGAAGTTCTTAATTGTGCTTTTAGGAATGGTGACTACTGGTTCTTTCATTTCCATGCTCTGCTTTCTGTTCTGGCCTGGCCAGATAACTCTTGCTTGGTATTAGGCTGCTTCTTGGTCCCTCACTCAAAGCTGTTGTCTGGGGAAAGACTTAGAATCCCGAGTTTTAGTTCGGGGTAGAACATCCCCAGCTCTTTGTGTGTATGCGTGCGCACGTACTTGTAAGAACACTGTTTGGAATCTGTTTTAAACAGGGCTTCTTGGAAAGAAAAGTTTAGGAGTTTCCTGTGTAAGTACATGCTCCCTGCTAGGGCCTCTTGGGTGTTTGGGGGTTAACGGATTTGGTTATGTGCACACTTGTTTTCTTACCATTGTACTTCCCATTTCCAGATTTTTACCCCTCCCCTTAAGGTAAGCTCTGACTTGCTCAGAACAGATTTTCTGAAATGGTATTTCAACTCCCCATATTTCCTTATTGCAACTCTTTTTGGATTGTTGTAGTTTCCATACTTCTCCAGCCAAAGTCTCCTTTTCAGTCAAACTGCTTTGAGACTTCGTTTCATTGTGTTTTCCCCTAACCTTAAAGTGAGATGTCACTGCTTTTTTTCTCTCTACTCACTGTAGCTCCTGCATCCATTCCCTCACTACGCACAGTGCCAGACACCCCCAGACAATCCTGCTTTTCTTTCCTTCACTTTCCCAGGCTTGCATTCTGTGTATATACCCTACCTCATACATTGTAACTTCAGACAATGCCAGTGTAATTCGTGTAAGCCCATCAGTCAGAAGGTAACCGCTAACGTGTGTTTTCTTTTCTTCTGATGTTCTCATTGCAGGAGTCTGGTTGGAAGCAAATGTTTTTTTAATGGACTTGCATCTCCTCACCTTGATCAGGACTAAAGGACGGAGGCCACTCCACCCCTCCCCCTTCCTCCAAACCCCTCAGCCCCTTCAGACACCCAGGGAATACCCTCTGCCCTACAGGACTGAAGACTGCCTGGCAGCCCTCCCAGTCCCACCCTCCTGTTTGTCAGGGGAAGGAACCTGAAGACTTCGTGTGGTTGGGAGGGCTGGCAGACAGGAAGAAAACATGTCCAGGCCCCTGGTCTCCATAGAGAATGGTGCTTTGTCCAAGGAAACGTAGGAGTTTCTGATTCTCCAGGAGCAGTTCAGTGGTGAGGTTGATAGGAAGACTTTCTTCCCAAAGAAAACGGATCCTCCGTGCAGGATCTAGGAGAGTGACTGGGTGTGCCAAAATACGCCCAGGCTCCTGCCCTCAGCACGAGGTTCGATGGGGCCAAGAGGGTCCAAACCCCTTGCTAACATACCACTTCTTTGTTTAACTCCTTTCCCTTCCCAGCCCTTTGAGGAGGGACCCTGAGAACAGAAATTCCCTTATGAGAAGCTTCTCCTGTTCTTGCTTTTCCCTCTTACACATTGACGGTTCGTTTCCCTGACCTCCCAGAGGGCTGAACCTTTCCACCTCCCTGCTGCCCAGCTGCCTCAGTGGACTTGCCCCTCCGAAGTAGAGAAGGCCCGTGAGGTTGCCTGCTGCTGGGGAGCCTGGCAGAGCCAGTCACCACCCTCTGCTGCTTCATGCTCTGTTGCCTCTTGGAATAACCACTGTACTAGGTGTTCCCTTTCCTGGGGCTTTTCCATTTCACACATGGAGCCCCTCCCCCAAGAAAGCTGCTTCCTTGTTTTAGAGGAAGCTACTGCCCTTGGGAGACGGGGACGTCGGACCTCAGCAGTGAAGAACCCTTGTGAACTACCAGGAGGGGGAGGACAGGAGGCAGGTTGGGCAGGCTGTGGCCTACTTCCATAGAGGCTTTTCTTTTTTCAGGTTCGATGTAAGCATGGGCTTGCATCCCCCAGGTACATACGTATTTTACTTACTGTGGGAGAACCTGGCACTAGTAGGCAGGTGAAGTCACAGATTTGGTGTCTTTCCACCTTTTGACTGTTGACGTATTAATAGTTCCCATCGCTCAATGTGGAGGTGCTTCCTACCTCTGATGAGGAGTGAGGAGGAAGTGGAGCCTGACTCAGATGAGCTCAGCTCAGAGTTCTAAGGACCACCACTCTGGGGGCCATTTTCTACACAGGCAAATGGAATTGCTTTTCCCATAACATCCAAGTTGTGGTGTGGTTGCTGCTGGCGACAGCAGCAGCAACGGGGTCCCGCGGTACCCATGGGGCAATGGCTGCTGCTTCTGCATGGATGTACGGGGCATGTGAGATCTAACGGGAGAAGAGACGTGGCATGTGAGACGTAGGGTCACTGGAGACCCTTCTGGCTCAGAGGGGAGAGACTGAGTTGGACTGGAACCCTTCCTCTGTTCCCTGCACGTTTCTGATGTAGCCCTCAGTCAGTCAGTGGGGGGTCCCCCCAGGGTTGGAGAGGCACATTCCCTTGGGACAGAGGCTACACATGTGTAGCTTTTTTTCCCCTGTCCCTAACCCCATCCCCACCTCCACTTCAGAACATGGCCCCCCGCCCAGCTGGCCAAGTGTTAAGTGATGTGCTTATCCTCGAGAGCAGCTCCGGGTGTCTTTTTAAAATGTAGAGAAAACCAAGTAAGGTGACAGTTTAAGGAAAAAAAAATATATAGAATACCAGAAATGCCGTTTACCCGGAGAATTTTTTTCTCCCCATTTTTGTTTTGTTTTTACTCAATGACACAAATTTTAGTTTTATTTCCTGATAGCAAAAGGAAAAAAAAAAAAACCCAGCCCTCAAAAAGGCCAAGGCCCCGTCCCCCTGTTGTCGGTGATTTGTTTGTCTTTCTGATAGGTTGAAAATTGTGTAATAAACTTGATGACGCTGTCAATCTTTTATACTGCATTGTATTTTTTTCCTTTTGTAACAAAATATTTTTAAATAATAAATGGGGTGTGAGCTGTTTTATGGATTCTGCATTGAATAGCTTTGTTGAGGTATCTGGGACATGGGCCGGGGCTGAAGTAGAGGCTGTGGGATGGCACTGAAGCCCCGAGTTCTGAGCTGGAATCGCAGGTCAGGCATGTGGTGGCCTGTGGGACACTAGGGGGCCTCTAGTGCAGATGTTTGGAAGTGCCCCTTGAGGGTTAGCTTGCTTCCTTAGCCAGCTAAACTAAGGGAGGAAAAATTCCAAGTTGTCCTTTGTCCTTCAAGACTTATTCCTCCGAATAAATGTCCTCGCCTTCCAGTTCAGTTCTGACGTTCTCAAGTTCAGGAAGGGAAGACTCCTCTGCTCGGAGTCTGGAAGTACGCCCGCCAGTGCCTGCTTCCGCTGTCTGTGGACAGCGGCATAACCTGCGAGCTGAGAACCAGAGCTACTCTGCCTTTCACGCAGCAATGTTCTAAGACTCCAAGAGAGCAAATGTGAACATGTTTTGGAAACTGGAACGCTGTCTAAACTTCAGCAAGTACCGATTAGAAAGTTTAGCAGAGTGCTGTGGGTGAGCTCCTTGGAATTCCAGAAAGCTGGCTTTTCAAAAAGCCAGGTGAACCAAGACAAGAGTTACATGTATAAAAAGATGAACAAGACACCAGGTGATACATAATGTGTATTGGGACCTGTAAAGGCAAGATCAGCATAAACACATGAAACCATGAGGGGGAGGGAGAGCCCCAGAAGCTCTAGGACAATACACAGCATGAGGGAAATAGGAGGGGGCTCTCAAGGCAAGTTTCGTGGTCCCGTGCTATGCTCGCTAAGATGTCTGTTCTTTGGCCGCGTCCACTTCTATGTGAAGTCTAGAAATCTACTTTTTATGCCCCAGGTGACTTTCGTGTAAACTAAGGCGTGAGGACTGGTAGGTTAGAGAAGTCAACACATTCTTCATCGAAGCGCTACCATGAACAGAAAGGGAATGACCTTGGGGCTCCTGCTGGTTCAAATCCCAACTCTTAACTTTTTAAGCTAAATGCCCTCAGACCGGAGGTGACTTAACATTGGAGTTGATTCTCTTCTGCCTCACAGGATCGATCTACTCTGCCAGGCACCAGATGAATATTCGTCTCCTATACATTGCTGTCATGGTATAGAGCCACAAACCTGAATCTGCCTGTGCCAAGTGCTTCCTGAACCGGGCCAGACCTCAGCCTCTAGAGATGGCCGCTGCAGTCACCTGACAAGTCCTGGCCACGCGTGTGATAAATAGCTGAGCAGGTCTCTCCCAGCCCCTATGACCAAGGCCTACTCCTTCACTCAGGTCCTCTCCACTGTTCCAGAATGTTGATCCTTCAGGTCTAGATGGGCGGTAAAGTGACTTCCCTTGGCATTCGAATACAAAATCTGACCACATTAACCCTGAAAGATTGGCTATGCTCATTCCCATCCCTGCTGCCTCAGTTTCCATTGTATGACATTCTGTTCTGGTGTGACTACACCTGCACGTGTGGTTCCAGCAAGCCCCAGAAGAATGAATATCCGGGGAGCCAGCCACAGGGAGCATGGTGCATGAAGCTCCCAGAGAACCATGAAATAAATGAGGACTTCCTGCTCTAATCCCATCCCCATCTCCAACCACTCATTCTCCTCAAGTGGTACCTGTTGAGTAGAATTTACTTGATCTAGACTGAGACTCCTAAGACAAGATTTCTAGATGCAATTGTTAGTAACCAGTTGGGTGATGCATGGCTGTTCCCTTCTTATCTCTAAGCCTCCAGAGTGGGGGATTAGATTCCTTTCTGAGGTCCCTTTTAATTATAAGCCACCTCTAAACTTCCAACTGAGCCTTTCACTCATTTATCTGTGTTGCCAGGAGAGTGACCTTAACCACTGAACCTGTAAAAGAAATGGGGAGGCCACGAAGAACGAGTTCCTGTCTAGCTTGATGCCAACTTCTTCAAAGCACAACTAGAGAAAGCAGCAGTGTGAGCAGCAGAAAGTCGGGATTGGTGGGGTTTGTGACTGAAATATCAAGGAGGTTCCGACTGGATTTTTTGTTACTGTTTCATGGTGGATTAGACCTGTCTACTACAGTTTTTGGATAGACTCGAAAAGCAGCCAGGAGGCAAGGACACAGAAGGGGTAGGAAACAAGATAAATGATCAGTGCTTTTGCACAGTGGAGACTTTCACAGGATGAGAAGGAGCTTGATCACAGGAAATAAGCAGAATTAAAAGCCAGCATGGAAATGCTTGAAGACCAATTAACTTTTGACTTTGAGTAAAAGCAGATATTCTAAGATTCATCTGACAGTCAAGGGGCCATATGGCTCAAGGTTTTCTAAAGTGGATTCTGTCATGGTTCCTGGTGGCTTCTTGGGGGGAAAGAAAAAAAAAAGCCACTACTGAGTTAGATGAGAAAATTTTAAAGACAGTTACTTGGAAAAGGGAATGATATATGCAGGTAGGGCAATATTTCTCCAGCTTAAAAAAAAAAAGTATGTTTCCTTTTACGTGAACTTGAAATTTTAAAATAAATGACCAAAAAATAGTGGCAAGTTTTGAATATGCTTCTTCCAAGTATTCCTGCCTCACTCTGGTAAGAAGCTGACAATGATCTGTAAGGAGAGAGAGAAAAGATGCTGGCTTTGGGGCAGAGGTGAAGAATATAAGCAGTCTGTTACAGGATGACAGGCCTGAAGAAGATACAGAAGTTGGCAGTACCTTTAGGCATTAATTTAAGCTAGAGCAGGGGGAAGAAAATCATCACTGCCTTTGTGTCCACACAGGATCGCCGAGCACAGCCTGAGAACAAACCGCTGGGACAATCCCTGCCTTCCCTTGGAGTGGATGAAATTCCAGGGACAGGTGCCATAAGGAAAAGGCTGCAACTCCCATGACAGAAAATACACGTTTATTATAAAATAATGTTTGCTTCATGATGAGAGTAGAAAAATAACACTATGAACCACTAAAAAAATTCTGGAGCTCAATCTCTGAGGAACGACGTGACAGGCTTGTGCGTCACCCAGGGAGCAGACCGTCCTGAGGCTCTCTGTGCTCATGTGACGGGTGGCACAGCACATTCGGGGAGTATGTGGCTCCGGTCTTGCTGGAAGCCCAAGGAGCTTACACGGGCCACACAAGATGCTCTGGCCACGAGGATCAAAGAGAACTAGAGCTCAGCAGGGAACTGCTTCTGAGACGGGCCAGGATGGGACAGCCTCGCCGCTCCCTACCCTGGAGCGCAGCACGGTCTCTCAGGCTGATGGTCCTGGTTTAGAAGACGGTGCCCCGTGGCCTCACGCTCAGTTTGTTGCCCAAGTGTCTGTATTGGGGAAGAGCTGCAACCCTTCCCAGGACAACTTGACCCACCAATTCTCACTGGTGTGGCTAAAGACCAGAAGAATCTGTGGTCTCAGCCCATGAGGGCTGCTGGCTGAAATGTCTGTACTTCAAATCCTGTCCATACTGATGGCAGAAAGAAAGAAAGAAAGAAAAGTTAAAAGACCAGTGAACAAGAGCAGCTGGCCTGAACTGTTCTATCTTCCAAGCCTCTTGGCCCCAAAGAACAAGGAGAATGTCTTCCCTGAGTAACTGTCTACCCGAAATAGGAAAAGCAATCCCCTAGGCACCCTTTTTCCCCTTGAAAGGCCTTCAGACCCCTCAGGCTTCAGAAGAGCAGTAAGTCCCTCCCTAAGATGAGATGGGAACCCAACCCTCAGGTGACAGGAAATAGTCCCTCGGCAGCGGTACCTGGAGAAAGCCGTCAGGGTGAGCACCTCAAGCAGCAGCTCTGAACCACAGAAGAAGAGCAAGATGCTGTTCATGATGGCTTCCAGGCGGAGCACGTAGGTCTGCAGCAGCAGGTAATAGGAGGCCATCATGGCAGATGGGAAGGTCAAGGCCACACTAATACCAAGTGGCATCTTTCGTTGGCAGAGGTTTCCCTTTGTACCTGTCAGACACAGCCCATGGAGTCACCTCCAAGTGGCCTGCTTTCCCTGGGCTCAGAGACAAGGCTGGGGGGATGGGATGGGATAGCCTGGCAAGGCAGAGAAAAATGATCCTGGATAGGGATGGGCAGTTTTATAAATGGGGTCCCACTGTGCTAAAAATGCGAGGCTCTGGAGGTGCCACAGGAGGGAGTCGTTCACTCCAAAGGTCCTGCTTCAAGTCTGGCTCCCACTCAAGGGACAGCGACTTCTTTGCTTGGGGGAAATATTTTTTTAACTATAATATATAATCATTGAAAACTTTTCAACTAATATAAATACAGAAAATAATTTTAGAAAATACAGAAACTAAAAGCCCCCATGACTCCCCACTGGAGATAGCCATTATTACAGAACGATGTATATTGCTTCAGATTTTTTTATGTGTGTATACTTACATATTACTATTTATTATTATAAAAATAGAATCATACTCTACATATTGTTTTCAACTTATTTTTTCCCATTTAATGTAAGTTAGACATCTTTCCACGTATAACTACCTTATTCTATATATTTTTTTAAACATTAACTTTTTTTTTTTAAGATTTATTTATTTATTTGACAGAGAGAGAAAGAGATCACAAGTAGGCAGAGAGGCAGACAGAGAGAGGGGGAAGCAGGCTCCCTGCTGAGCAGAGAGCCCAATGCAGGGCTCGATCCCAGGACCCCGAGATCATGACCCGAGCTGAAGGCAGAGGTTTAACCCACTGAGCCACCCAGGCGCCCCTATTTTTTAATGGCTATGAACAATTTCATTGAGGCAATTCCATAATTTATTTAACTAATCTTGTATTGACAGATGTTTAGGTTGCTTCCAATTTTTTTTTTTTTTTAAAGATTTTATTCATTTATTTAACAGAGAGATAGAAAGAGCACAAATAGGCAGAGCAGCAGGCAGAGGGAGAGGGAGAAGCAAGCCCTCCACCGAGCAGGGAGCCCGATTCGGGGCTTGATCCCAGGACCCTGGGATCATGACCGGAGCCAAAGGCAGCTCCTTAACCGACTGAGCCACCGAGGCGCCCCTCCCATTTTTTTTTAAGATTTTATTTATTAGAGAGCACTATAGTGGGGAGGGGCAGAGGGAGAGGGAGAAGCAGACTCCCCCCTGAGCAGGGAGCCCAACGTGGGGCTTGATCCCAGGACCCTGAGATCATGACCTGATCTGAAGTCAGATACTTTTTTTTTTTTTTTTTTAAGATTTTATTTATTTATTCGACAGAGAGAGAGAGAGACAGCGAGAGAGGGAACACAAGCAGGTGAAGTCACATACTTAACCAACTGAGCCACCCAGGCGCCCCTCTAATTTTGTTTTAACTTAATTTTATTTCTTAAGTAACATGGGGCTTGGACTTACAACCCAGAGGTCAAGAGTGGCATGCTCCATGACTGAGCCAGCCAGGGGCCCCTCTAATGTTTTGATGTTACAAAATATGTGCCCATAAGCTTTCTCCAATAGGTACCTTTGCGTATCTGTGGAAGTGTTTGTTTTTTTCCAACCAGTTTAGATGTAATTGTCAGGACTAAGAATACAAATTTTAGGGGCGCCTGGGTAACCTGGTCCTTTGAGCTTACGACTCTTGATTTCAGCTCAGGTCATGATCTCAGAGTTGTGAGATCAAGCCCTGCATCGGGCTCTGTGCTCAGTGGGGAGTCCGCTTGAGATTCTCTCCCTCTCCCTCTTCCCCTCGACCCCACTCATGCCCTCTCTCTCTCTCTCAAATAAATAAATTCTTAAAAAAAAAAAGAATACATATTTTATATGGCAAAACTACTAGTAAAACAATTGTTCTAATTTATACTCCCAAAGAGTGTGGGAATAGAGAGACCTGGTCCTCACATCCATTCCAATACTAGGTATTTGGAAATCTTTTTAATCTGATGGATGAAATTGTTACTTTGTTTCAGTTTGCTTTTTATTAATGAGTTTGGGCATTTTATCATAATTACTGATCCTCTGTAATTATTCTTATAGGAACTGCCTATTAGTGTCCCTTACCAATTTTTAAAATTAGGTCATCTTTTCTTCAGTGATTTATGTGAGCCTTCTTTATCCTTTGTTACATGTGTTGCAAATACTGTTTCTTCTCAGCTTGTGTTTTAACACTGTTTTCCGGGATGAGCTATTCTAACTAATAAGGAATAAGGAATTTGCTCTGGATCTGTGAGGATAAAAAACTTGTCCTAAGGGCGCCTGGGTGGCTCAGTTGGTTAACCATCTGCCTTTGGCTCAGGTCATGATCTCGGGTCCTGGAATGGAGCCCCGCGTCAAGTTCCCTGCTCAGTGGGGACCCTGCTTCTCCCTCTTCCTCTGCTGCTCCCTCTACTTGTGCTCTGTCTCCCTCTCTTGCTCTGTCAAATAAAAAATAAAATCTTAGGGAAAAAAAAGGGCCTAAGAAATTCCTGTTCAGAGAGCAGAGGGGACCTTAGTGCTGACTTATGTGACATATACAGCCCTGAACATGGAGTTACAGTCAAATCTATTCTCCCAAGCAAGCCAGTGAGAGGAACCAGGCTCTCCTAGCACTTAGGAAATTAGGAAGGAGCTATCTAAAAGCTCATGCTACTGCCCACCTCTGGCCCTACAGAGCAACAACCGAGTAAAGCTTGACCCAAAATATGAAGCAGCTGGAAACTTCAGAGAGGGAGTAATGGGATATTCCACTAGATCCAATCTCTTATGGCGAGACTAGGTTATGTACTTGTTAATCAAGTTACAGATAGCAGTCTGTCTGAGAAGGAATGGAAATATTCTCTGGACAACACTCACCAAAAAACAGTCGAATTACTTCAATTCCAAGGTAAAGGAGAAGCATCACCACATCGAGTACTAGGTTGGCTGTTGGATATGGTAGCAGGAGAGCTGCCAACACAAAAGCCAGAGTTTGCAAGCATATAACAGTGCCCACAAGAGCTCCCCCATACCTGGGGATAAAGAGGGCATGTGTCTTATCAGCTTTCCATGAACTAGTTAGTGAGATGAGGGCAGGACCTATTATCCTGCTGCAGGACACGTTAACTCGCAGTGTGACTGTGTCTGTTAGAGGCCAGCTCATTATTAGAGGATTTCGCCCCGAACTCCCAAGAGTCTGTGAGGCCTCCACTCTCCAAAATGATTGGATCTACATAGGTACACTGGCCACTAATAGTTTCTGAGGGTCACCAATGAGCTTACAGTGGAGCTCAGCAGAGAGGTGATGAGGGAAAGTAAGGACAGAGAAGCCCACATTTCCGGAACCGAGGAAATTCTTGCTGAGGGGCTTCCTAGTGAATCATTCTCAAAGAAGCCATGGGATGAAGAAGTGAAGAGGAGCTACAGAAAAGGATGAAAAATGAGAAGGCTCCTGATGGGAGCTGGCTCTGGGCTGAGTAGGGAAGGTATGTTGGGGCAAGGGTAGTCAAGCCCCAGGTCTTACCTTTGTACAGAAATATGAAGAGTTCCAGCAGAAAATAGGTAGCATAATACCACCCGTTCAGAAAGAAGAGGATTTCCAGGGGGGTGGAGGACAGCCGTTTACCTGAAAAGATGAGCACAAATAAGGGGGATGGGCCGGACGGCACCTCAATCTCTGTTCTTTGAATGGTTCCGTGCCTAACTTGAAGAAAACACGAGGTCGCAGCTAGTGGAAAAGGCCACCTGGGGTACCTCCGACTGGTGATAATGAGAGGGTATGTGTGCGCGTCTGTGTGTGTGTAGGGGGCTTCGTTCAACTCCCCCCCCTCCCCCTTTCCCCGGAATCACCGTCAAACCCGACTCTTGTCTTGGGGGTGAAAGTCGAGGCCGCCCTAAGATCTAACCCCGTCACTATCTGGGCCATTGGGGCGCAAAGGCCAGCACTGGCCTGTTCAAGGTCACACAGCAAATTCGTAACTGAGCCGGCCTACAAGAGGCCCAGCCCAGGATCTGGGGGTTTCTGGGACCTGCACCTCGAGACGTTCAGGCACTCGGAGAGGGTGGGGCTGCGAAACCCCACTCTAGACAAGTGCGGAGCGATGTCCCGAGCACCCGAGAATGAAGAGTTGAGGTCGAGCTCTAACGGGGGCGAGAGGGACACTGAAGGCATCAGGACCAGAGACTCACACACCTCCGGAATCTCACCTCGCGGCGCCATCTTCAGTCCCCATGGAAACTGCGTACGCCGCTACAGCCGCTCCCAGAGCAGCGAGGCGCGGCCGGAAGCGGGGGATGGAGCGACCCCGGCTTCTGGCCCCTCTGTCCGCCCGCGGCACTCTATGGTTTCCAGGGCCCCCGCCACGCGTGCGCAGGGAGGAGCGCGGGCGAAGACCGCCTTCGCTGGGATTTCGGCTCGCTGAACGTGGGGAACAGTGGCAGCCGGCAAAGCTGTCGCCCGCGGGTCCCCGGGGCAGCGGCAGTTCTCAGGTTCCCCCAACCCCAGATGGCCGATGTGGTCAGCTGTGGCAGCGTGACCACAGGATTAGTAAATAGGCCCTAGCCCCACGATTCTCTTTTCTAACAGCCTTACAGTGAGAAGCGGTTTGCGCGGCGGTGCTCTGCAAAGGGCGGGTGGGGTTTAGCCTCGGTCTTGTGTGTGGCCGATTTATGTACCAGGTAGTTAGTGGACCCCACAGTGAGTCAGAACTGGAGGCTGCGTCCAAGAAGCACAGAGAGGACACAAAGATGAAACGTGATCACCACGTGACCCAGAACATACAGGGATGTTGAGAGGCCAAAGTACTCCTGGGTGGGAATTGAAAGAAGTTGCCAAGCGTTGGCCTGTGAACTGGGTTTTGAAGCCTGAATACCATTTGGAGTAATGACACTGTGTCACTTCCCGCAGGGGAGTGGAAAGATAAAGGATTTTCAGAGGACCCCGGCTGACATGCCGGTTAACCCGCAGTGGGTCCTGGCAGGGCAGATAACAGGTAATTCGAATAGAGTAACTAACCTTTAAGGACAGTTCTGTACTCCTCGCTAGTTGGAATGGAGGTGAGGTGGTAATTTTTTTCTTCTAGGCATAAAGAGGAAGGAGCAGAAGCGATTCCTGGAGAGAGGTATGGAGAAGCCCTCCCACCAGGCCACGACAGTCCAACAATGCGATGGGTACATAACCAACCTTGTTTCCCTCCCCTCTGCCTTCCTATCTCTACTTGTGTCTCCCATTGGCAGAACTTACTGCAACCTGAAGGTTTTCTTAGCAACCGTGAGCAAAGCACAGAGTAAGGTGGGGAAAGGTGGAAAGGGTTCTGGTGGCACAGGCCCTTCTTTACCTCCACTGCCTGCTCCATAAGAGATATTAGGCAGTTTCCGGCTCTGAGTCTCAGATGTCCCATCTCTAAAAGGAAGGTGGACCAGCTGCTCGTTCTTGTACTTAAAGTTGGGGGGGAGGGGCGCGAAACACAGCCACACCCAGTCGTTTACATATTGTATACAGCTTCTTTCGGGCCGGCCACGGTGGTTAAGCTGAGTCCTCGCTAGCAGTAACAATACAGCCTGCAGCCTTGAAAGCTTACCATCTGGCCCTGTTCACCCTTGTCATAAAGGAAGGCCAGGAGTAAACTTACCACAAGTCAAAGTAGATGGTAAGACTGAATTGCTCCTAGCACAGCAGGTAGCAGGCATGGTGGCATGGCACCCAAGTCATCTGAGGGACAGTGAGCCCAGACAGTAGGGCACACAAAGGATGAAGCCTCATCTGAGTGAGTCCCGCATAAGGCCTCAGCACCTTTTTAAACAGGCAGCTAGTAAGCCAGGATCTCTGGGGGAAGGAGCAATTACAGTGTAGTCACGTATGCAATAAGGGGTTAATATCTAAAACATATGAAGAAGTTATACAGCTCAATAACAAAACAACAATCTGGTCAAGAAATGGGCAAATGCCACGAACAGAACAGACATTTTTAAGAAGAAGACATCCAGATGCTGACAGACATGTGAAAAGATACTCATCATCACTGAAATGCACATCAAAGTCACAGTGAGATATCACCTCCCACCTGTCAGAATAGCTATTATCAAAAAGATGGGAAATGGCAAATGTTGCCAAGGATGTGGAGAAAGGGGAACGCTGTGCACCATTGGTGGGAATGCATCTTAGTGCAGCCACTCTGAAAACATGGAGGTTCCTCAAAAAAATTAAAAATAGAAATAACACATGACCCAGTAACTCCACTACTTGGTATTCATCCAAAGAAAACAAAACCCTAATTTAAAAAGATTGATGCGGGGCTCCTGGGTGGCTGAGTTGGGTAAGTGTCTGCCTTCAGCTCAGGTCATGATTTCAGGGTCCTAGGATCGAGTCCTGCATTGGGCTCCCTGCTCAGTAGGAAATCTGCTTCTCCCTCTGCAACCCTCCCCCCCACCCAGCTCATGTGCTCTCTCTCCCACTCCCTCTCCCTCTCGCTTCCAAAAATAAATAAAAACTTTTAAAAAGTAAAGATAGATGCATCGCTTTATTCACTGCAACATTATTCACAATAATAGCTAAGATATGGAAATAAACTAAGTGTCCATCAATGGATGATTGGAGAAAAAAGAAGTGCTGTATATATATATTCAACAGAATACTACTCAGCTATATAAAAAATGAGATCTTGCCACTTGCAGCAACATGGATAGACCTTGAGGATATTATGCTAAATGAAATAAGTCAGACAAAGGCAATTACTATATGATTTCACTTACATGTGGAATCTAAAACAAAACAAAACGAAAAACAAATGAACAAACAAAACAAAACTCCTAGATAGAGAATAATTTGATGGTTGCGGGGGCAGGGGGGGGAGGGAGGGGGGCAAAATGGTTAACAGGGATCAAGAGGTACAAACTTTCAGTTCTAAAACAAGTAAGCCATGGGGATGTAAAATTGTCTATAGATAATCCTATGATCCTTTTAACATGCATAAGATCTACAGGAACATTCCCTCTTTCATTTATAATATTGGTAGTAGTGTCTTTTTTTCTTGCTCAGTCTAGCTAAAGCTTTATCAACTTTTTGAAGAATTAATTTTGGTTTTAGATATTTCTCTTTATTATTTTGTCTATGTTCTCTTTAGTTTTTGGGTTTTTTTTTAAGATTTTATTTATTTATTTGACAGAGAGAGATCACAAGTAGGCAGAGAGGCAGGCAGAGAGAGAAGGCGAAGCAGCCTCCCCACCGAGCAGGGAGCCCAATGCGGGGCTCGATCCCAGGACCCTGGATCATGACCTGAGCCCAAGGCAGATGCTTAACTGACTGAGCCACTTAGGCGTCCCAAGACCATTGATTTTAAATATTTTTTCTAATAAAAAGCTGCATCGTAGGCATTTTGATATGTTTTATTTTCAGTATTATTCAGTTCAAAGTACTGTCTAATTTCCTTATGATTTCTTCTTTGATCCATGCATTCTTTACAAGTGTAATATTTAATTGCTAAATATTTAGTGGTTTCCCTGTGCGGCAGTTATCGGTATACTGCCCCTCAGCTCCAGATTCGGCTTTCAGCACTTCTGTGCTAGCGGGCTGGACTCGAAGCATTCCTCCCTTACAGGGAGCACGATAAGAGGACGCTAGGACACTGCAGGAAGAAGGGGGCTTTCCTGGTTCCGGAGTGCGTCTGCTCTTGCTGCAGGCTGTCAGAGATGTGCATGTGGGGGGATAGCCAGCGGTGCTCTGTCCCAGCTGTGCGCCAAGAGTGGAGAGGCCCGCAGCAATCTGTTAGCTTCAGCCCAGGTTTGGGGACCGCCTGGCCGCAGCCTCACACGGGCGGCACATCGGATCCCTCTGGAGCCTGCCCACCAGCCCCAGATTGCTGCGCCCCAGGCGGTGTTTCCCAGAGCTTTCCTGATATGGACCCCAGAGGCTCCAGATCTTACCCTGCAGTAGCGCCCCGACTCCTCTGCTTTCCCGCCCGCCAGCCTTGGCTCACCCACACCCACACCCTGGGGCCCTGCCAGCAGAGATGCCATGTACACCATATACTTCTTATGACATCGCCTCTGATCAAGATCCTCCTTTCACAGCAGAGGAAGTGTGGCAATGGGCTTATGCCCACAGAATAACAGGACTTCCCACACGTATTTCGTCACCTGGAACCAGGGGGCTTGCCTGGAAAGTGGAACAGCTTACTGAAGACTGGGTTATAGCACCCGGTGCGAGACAACACCATGAAAGGATGAGGGATGATTTACAGAATGAAGTACTTCTTCGAGTGAGAGCCCATTAGATGGTGCTGTCATCCCCCCGGCCAGTGTCCATGGGTCCAGGAACCAAGGGGGTGGGAGCAGGAATGACTCGTCCCGTTAGACCTTACCCACTCTCAGAGTTTTTGCCTCTTCTCCTGTAAAATTGGAGCCTACTGATTTGGAGATCTTAGTTCTCAAGTGAGGAATGATCCACAAAGGGACACAAAAATGGTACCATTGAATTGGAAGGGACTGCCACCTGGCCATTTTGGGCTCCCTATGCCACTAAACCACTGGGGGAGGGGGGTGGGGGGAGATGGAGGGGGCCCAAGCTACTGGCTCGAGTAATTGATGCAGATTCCCAAGGGAAAATTCCACTGTTGCTACACAGTGGAGGCGAGGAAGACTATCTCTGGAACCTAGAGGATTCTGTGGGGGCACCTCTCAATACATCCATGCCTCCCCAAAAGCAGGGCAATTAAGGACTAAGATCTTTTAGAATGAGGGTTTGGGTCACTGTACCAGGTAAAGAGCCCAAAGCAGCAGAATCTCAGCCAAGGACAAGGGAAATACACAATGGGTAGTTGAAGAAGGAAGCCATAGATAACAACTGTGACCTTGTGACCACTTACAAAAATGACCAGTTACAAAAACGAGGACTGTAGTAGCTTTGCATGTGTTTCTTTGATTCTTGTATATATATTTATTTGTATGTACTGACCATTTGCTCCCTTTTACTTCCCTTTTTATCTTATGTACGAATTGTAGCAGGTTAACGTTATAATTTAATCTTTAGGTAATAGAATATTCCGTGGAACCATAACTAAAACTGTGGAGTAATTACTGTAGTCAGCTCTGGATGCTCTTGATACAGTGACTATTAGGACTGTGTCTTCCCGTTTGGGAGAAGGGCGAGAACATCACTTTTAAGGATAGACATATTTTATTGGTAGGATTATAACTGATACGGAGGTTCAAATATGTATAGAAGGGCACATATGGATTCTGAGTAGCCAAGAAGATGAATTCTGGTATCTATTTTTTGCCTCTCGGTTCCAGATTCATGCTTTGGTACCTGTTCTTTGATAATGGACTGGACTCAGCATTTCTTCCTCACAGTGAGCCTGATGTTAGCTTTGTCAGTAGAGGGCACTGGAGGGACACTCGAGGAAGGAAAGGACTTGTCTTCTGGGCTGCAGGGACCTCTGGTTTGCTTTTCCTTGCTCCGGTGTCATGGTCTATCAGCAGTGCCTGTGCACAGGGGACGTCAGGGACCATGGCGGGCTCTGGGCCTGGTGCCTGCAGGTGGGGCCCTTATGCTCCCTGGGCACCTGCTCACCAGCCTCGGCTCACCTGTGTCCTGGAGGGCTGCGTCTTGCTTGGCAGCCGTGAAGCAGCTCTGGCCTGGGCAAACTCGTGAACTTGTCTATCGCCCAGTTGGCTACGGTGAGGTCTGAACCCCAGTCTTAGGGTTGGGGGACCCTGCCGTTTGTCCTTTCTTGGGTACTCTCCCTTAGCCCTCAGGCACCTTTTTAGGTTTCTCTTTTTTTAGAATTTTCTTTACATCTTTATAGTTATTTTTTTGCTATAACTTTATAGTTAATTTATTAATTAATTAATAGTAAATGTGTCACGTTTAAACTACTGTATGGTTTCTGTCTCCTGATTGGACCTAGACTGAACCAACTTGTTATCTTGTTACTGATTTCTAGCTCGATCCCAGTGTTGTCAAAGAACACACTCTTTATACTTTTAAATTTATTGAGAATTGTTTTATGGCCCGATTGTTTTATGGTATATACTGGTCAATATTCTGTGTACTTGGGAAAAAAAACTGCATTCTACACTCATATATGTTATAAAGAAATTAATAGGAAAAAAGATAAAAAGACTTTCCTTTTAACTGGGCACTATTTCTGATGTGCTCCATTCCTATCTGAGAATCTGAGTTGCCATCTGTCTATTCCCGTTTCCTTCAGGCCAAAGAATTCCTGAAGCACTTCCTGTTGTGCAGGATTGCTGGCGGCTCATTGCCTGAGTTTTCTTTTATCTGAAAATGTCTTTATTTCAACTTCATTCTTGGAAGTATATTTTTGGTGAATGCTGAATTCTGACGACTTTTTTTTTTTTTTTTAAGCATCTTAGGGATGCTCTGTTCTCTCGTGGCTTCCAATTTTTAGTGAGAACCCAGCCGTCATTTGTTACTCCTCTCTATGTGGTGTGTTGTCTTCCCTTGATGTTTTCAAGATTTGCTTTTCACCTTTAGCTTTCAATGATTTCATTAGGATGTCCTAGCGGTGGCCCTTCTGTGTTTCTCAAGGTGGGTTCGTGCAGTATCTTAAATCTATAAATCTTTCATCGAATTAGGGCAATTTTTGGCTTTTGCTTCCCTAAATATTTTTTCTGTTCTGTTCCTTCTCTTTGCCTTCTAGGACTCCAGTTATAGATATGTCGGACGGTCTGATATGATATAACTAGTCTGTGGAATTATTTTTTTTTTAATCTTTTTTCTCCCTCTGTTTTTCAGCTTGGTTAATTTCTGCTAGTCTGTCTTCTAGTTCCCTGACTCATTGTTATCTCCACTTTTGCTGTTAAATCCATCCATTTAATTTAAAAATTGCCAGTTACTGTCATTTTTATTTCCAGAATTTCTGTTTTTCAAAAATTATTTCTGTGCTGAGGTCACCTATTGTTTTACTGGGAATGTATTTTCATTGCTGCTTTAATATCCTTGTCTGTTAATTCCAATATCTGGTTCATCTCGATGTCCACGTCAGTTTTTAAGATTTTATTTGAGAAAGAGAGAGCACAGCAGGGGAAGCAGCAGGCAGAGGGAAAGGGAGAAGCAGTCTCCCTACTGAGCAGGGAGCCTGGCAGGGAGGTGGGGAGGCTCGATCCCTCGACTCTGGGATCATGACCTGAGCCCAGGGCAGATGCTCAACTGACTGGGCCACCCACGTGCCCCTCCATGTCAGTTTTGAACGTTAACGTGTGGAGGCTCTGGTTTCTGCAAAGATTAATGTTCTTTGGTTGCATCAGGTAATCGGCCTGGCTGGATACACACCAGAGGCCACACTTACTGGGTGGTGGCTCCAATCTCAGTCTAGATCTTCTGTCTTTAGCTGAGTTGTCGTGAGTCTGCATTGCACATGCGTGGTGCGGGGCTTGGGCAGAGATGTGGGCAGACAGAATCCGGGGATTCCCGCCTCTCTGGCTCCTTCCCTTCTGAGATTCTCATCTCTCTCTCCCACGCCTTCAGTTGCCCTGGCTCGGTACTATGGTACTGGGATTTTTTACCAGCATCTGTACATGCCACTTTGCCTACTGCCAAGTTACAAGTGGCAAAAATAGGGAAGTTTCTCTGTATGAATCTCCTCTTTAGAGTGTGGACTGCCCACCGAACTTTCCCTTCACTCTCCGGTATCTTCAAGGAGCTGTTTTTCATATTTTGTCCAGACTTTACAGTTTTCTGTGGAGGGATCATTCCCATAAGTCCCAGGTAGGGTTTAAATATTTTATCTATTTCCTCCATGTTTTCCTCTATTTCATGAGCGTATTGGTCATAATTTAAACTCCTTATCTACTTTCTCCAATATTTGGGTCACCTCTTTCTATTTTTTCACTTTTACTCTGGTTTTAAATAGTAGGGGCCTATCTCTTGACTTGCCAGTACTTATTACTAATCCAGAGATTGTGTATAAAAAAACATGGTGTCTCTAGATGTTTTTTCTTCCACTCTTTTCTCTGAAAGGCAGACAGAAGGGGACTGATCACCTTAACTTACTCAGGAACTAGATGGTCTGAGGCTGCACTGCCACTTTGATAAGCATCAGTCTACCTGTTTCATCCTGTTCCTAGTGAGGAGCCCTGAGCTTTCTATCTGTTCACCAGTTCCCTCCCGCTGGCGGGTCCTGAATTCTAATTATCAGCACCGTAAATCTGCCAAAAATTCGGTTCTGCTCTCCAGAGCTTTGCAGCTTAGCTTTTGATAACCTCTGGCCCTAAGATTCGGTAAATATCTTGAGGAGGTAATTGTTTTGTGTTTAGGCCTCCTCCAGCCCTGTTTTGTTTCTCCAATGTTGTAAGACAACCTGGCTCCTCGGGCTTCTGTTTCCTGGCTGTAACCCTCCGTCTGAGCAAAGCCTGGATTCTTGGCTTCTTGCTCAAACGCAGAATCAGCAAATGCCCCCAGGGAAAAATCTGCTGCAAACTGTCAACTCACTTTTCTATGAATCTCCCTACTTTAGAATTTTAGGTCCCCCATCCTCTTTCCTTCAGTAATCCTCTGAGGCCCTTTAAAAAGATGATTTTTACATTTTATCTGTTTTTTCTAGTTACTAACTGGAGCACCGGTCAGCCAGAAGCAATTCTATCCTACTAAGTCTCTAAGCATTTGTAAAATGCTCTTCTTTCCTCTGATCGCTGACTGTCCCCAGGGAGTTAATTTAACATTCCATCTTAAATACACATTCCTACTGCTAAGTCAGGGCGGGGGAGGGGGGGGAAGCAAACTGTTTTATGGCATATTCCCCATAATCACAGCTACATGTAAAATATATACATACATTGTCAAAGATTTGAAATAAATGACTGGGAGAGGATTGTGGCAAACTGTATGTTTGTCTGTTTTTGGTAAAAATATTTCTGAAATGTTATCTGTAAGAAGTATACAGGTTAAGGGGCGCCTGGCTGGCTCAGTGGGTTAAAGTCTCTGCCTTTGGCTCAGGTCATGATCTCAGGGTCCTGGGATCGAGCCCCGGAGCCCCACATCGGGCTCTCTGCTCGGCAGGGAGCCTGCTTCCCCCTCTGTCTGCCTCTCTGCCTACTTGTGATCTCTCTCTCTCTGTCAAATAAATAAATAAAATCTTAAAAAAAAAAAAGTATACAGGTAAATGTAGATTGTCAGGGAGCGGTTGGAGAGGGAACTCATTCGCTGAGATACAGCAGTGGGAGATTAATCGCATAAACCTTTTCCTAACTTGAACTTGGTATCACATGAATATATTAACTATTAAGGAAAGTAAATACACACACACCCCAGAACTCACAGGGTCCCAAAGTGCCACAAATATTTTGAGGAAACAGGCATTTGGTTGTACTCACTAGCTGCAAAGACTACAGAGAACAACCAAGGCCAGATTCATTCTGGGGCACAAAAAATTGCATCTTTCAGGAACTGTTGTGAGCAAAGGGGAATATAATATTCCTATACAAGCTTTTGTGAAAAGTTCAAAATTGGGCGCTTTTTTTTTTTTTTAATAGATGAGGGTATAGTAAGTATAGATGATGGTTGCTTTGTTAGGTCTTTTTAGATCACTTGTTCCAATTACAGGATGTGAGGCCTTACACGGTTTATTTAACACCGTACCTTTTTTTTTTGTAATAACTGTTAAAATCTTGACAGCACAGCTGATTACCTGTATAGTCTCTCTTTCCCCAGAACTTTATTCTAGCCCTCTAACCCAGGGCTCAGTACACTGGGGCCTGTATGGGGCAAATCTAGCCTGTTTTTGCACCGCCCTTGGGCTAAGAATGGCTTTACGTTTTTACATGGCTAAAAAAAGTCTAAAGAAAAATATTTTGTGACACATGAATATGCTATGGAATTCAAATTTGTGTCCATAGTTTTATTAGGACACAGCTACATTCACTCGTTGACGTATCCTGTCTGGCTGCTTTCACACTACGACGCCGGAGTAGAGCGCGGGCAGGCCTGAGATGGGCAGGTCTGGTTCCAGACTACCACAGTAGAGAAATACCGCAACAAAGCGAGTCAGATGAATTTTTTCGTCTCCTAGTGTACATAAAAGTCATGTTTACACCATACTGTAGTCCACTAAGTGTTCACTAGCTTTAGGTCTTTAAAAAACTCTACATATATACCTAATTAAAAATAATTGCTGGGGTGCCTGGGTGGCTCAGTTGGTTGAGCGTCTGACTCCTGGTTTTGGCTCAGGTCATGATCTCAGGGTCGTGGGATCCAGTCCTGCGCAGCATCAGGCTCCACACTCCGCGGGGAGTCTGCCCACCCTCGCCCCCTGCTCTCTCTCTCTAAAAAAAAGTAAATCCTTAAAAAAATAAAATTAAATTAAAAACAATAAAAAAACAAATGGACATTGGGGAGGATATGTGCTATGGCGAGTGCTGTGAATTGTGTAAGACTGATGAATCACAGACCTGTACCCCTAAAACAAATAATACATTATATGTTAATTTAAAAAAACAATAAAAGATCATTGCTAAAAAATGCTAACCATCATCTGAGCTTTCAGTGAGTTGTAATCATTTTTTTAAGACATTTATTTATTTATTTGACAGAGAGACAGCAAGTGAGAGAGCGAGTGAGCACTAGTGGGGGAAGCAGCCGGCAGAGGGAGAAGCAGACACCCCGCTGAGCAGAGAACCTGATTCGGGACTTGATTCTAGGACCCTGGGATCATGGCCCCAGCCAAAGGCAGACGCTTAACCGAGCCCCCTAGGAGTCTCGAGTCGTAATCTTTTTGCTGGCGGAGGGTCCTGCCTCAGTGTCACCGCAGCTACTTCCCGTGAACTTGTATGTTACCGAGACGGCTGCTTTCCTTAAATCTCATGAACCAGCCTCCACTCGTTTTGCACTTTTCTTAGGTAACCTGCTCACCTCTGTCAGCCTTCACAGAATTGGGAGTTTGGGCCTGGCTGTGGGTTGATAGGAATGGTGACGCTGGTCTGATCTTCTACCCAAACCACCGAAACTTCCTCCGTGTCAGCAACAAGGCTGCTTTGTTTGTGTGAACGCTAGAGCAGCGCTTCTAATTTCCTTCGAGAAATTTCCTTTGCATTCACAACTTGGCTGTTTGGCCCAGGAGGTCTACCTTTCGGCCCCTCTTGGCTTTTGACATGTCTTCTCAGTAAGCTTAGTCATTCTAGCTTTTGATTTTAAGTGAGAGACACGCAACTCTTTCCTTCACTTGAACATTCAGAGACCATTGTAGGGTTATTCACTGGCCTACGTTCAATACTGTTGTGTCTCAGGGAATAGGGAGGCCAGAGGAGAGGGAGAGAGACGGGGGACAGCCAGTCGGTGGAGCAGTCACAGCATGCTGAACATCTATGGCCTAAATTTGCTATCTAACGTGGGGGCGGTTCATTGTGTCCCGGATAATTACAATAGCAACATCAAAGATCACTGATCATGGAGCACCATAACAACTGTAATCACAATGAAAAAGTTTGAAGCGGTGCAAAAATTACCCGAACGTGACAGAGACACAAAGCGCACAAATGCTGTTGAAAAAAACGGCACCGACAGATTCACTTAACAGGAGGTTGCCACGAACCTTCTATTTCTAAGAAACACAGTCTCTGAGAAGTGCAATAAAGCAAGGTATGCTTATGGCTGCAACAAAGACCATATGGCTCTCAAAATCTAAAATATTTACTTACTATCTGGAGCTTCACAGAAAAAGTCTGCCAACCCCTGTGCTAAAATGCCTCTGAATGGGGAGTTTCACAGAGCAGCTTTCTGGCATTAGACTGAATGGCCCTCCCTGTCTCTGTGCCTTTTACCGGGACACTTCATCGTGCTCTCCCACCTGGGCCCTGGGCTCATGTGACTTGCTTTGACCAATGGGAGTCCAAGTGACACAACACAAGCAGAGGCTGGAAGTGAGATTGCACAATGGGGCTCATTCTTCTGTTCCTCTGCCACCGTCATGTGCATCGGCCCAGGCTAGTCCTCTGGAGGATGACTCATGAGAACCAGAGCAGCCCAGTCACTCTAGCTGAGACCAGCCTAGGTTAGCCAAAAGCCCCAAATCCCAAGATCATCACAGGTGCCTGGCTGACCCACAGATGACCACAGACACATGAGCAAGCCCAGCAGAAATCACCTGAACCGGCCCAATCGGCTGAACCCCCAGGCTCAAGAGCCACGTAACTAGTCATTGGTATCTGCCACTGAAGTTGGTGATGGTCTGTTTCACGTGATTCTGGTAAAAGAAAGCTGATACCGTGGGCACATGAATTTTTTTTTTAAAGATTTTATTGATTTGAGAGACAAGTGATCGAGAGAGAGAGAGAAGGAGCAAGGGGAGCTGCAGAGGGAGAGGGAGAAGCAGACTCCCTGCTGAGCAGGGAGCCTGATGCAGGGCTCGATCCTGGGACTCCTGGATCATGTCCTGAGCCAAAGGCAGACACCCAACTGACTGAGCCACCCAGGCACCCTGGCACATGAATTTTTAAAAATTTATTTTGCCAGGGTGCCTGGGTGGCTCAGTCGTTAGGCGTCTGCCTTCGGCTCGGGTCGGGTCCTGGGATCAAGCCCTGCATTGGGCTCCCTGCTCGGTGGGAGGCCTGCTTCTCCCTCTCCCATTCCCCCTGCTTGTGTTCCTCCTTTCGCTGTGTCTCTCCCTGTCAAATAAACAAAATCTTTAAAAAAATTGTTTTTTATTTTGCCAAAACAGGCTAAGGAACATTTTTATTCTTCCGAGTGCAGTTTAGGGCTCTGAAGGTGGGGAGAGTCTGAATAAATCACAGAAGTCCAGGGGTGTCTGGGTGGCTCGGCTGGTTAAGCATCCGACTCGTGGCTTTGGCTCAGGTTATGATCTCAGGGTCATGAGACTGAGCCCCACGTTGGGCTCCCTGCTCAGCACACAGTTTGTCCTCCCTCTGCTCCTCCCTCCCCACACCCAGGCACGTGTGCACGTGTGCACACGCATTCTCTCTCTTGCTAAAATAAATAAATAAATAAATAAATCCTTAAAAAACAAAAACACAGAAGTCTGGAACTCCAAGGGTTGGGGTGGGGCATCAGACTGCATCTTGAATTTCTACAAAATTAGCTTCTACTCATAACGGCACTCAATAAATCTCTCTATTTGTTCTGTGGCTCAAGCTGCCCACTGGGTCAAGTAAATGCTAAGGCCAAGACTTGACATGCCTCTTATCTGCAACAAGATCTAGCTACACAAACGGACTCCACCATTTATGGAAAAAGGATTCAATTTATTTCCTATTTATAAAATGTAAAAAAAAAAATGCTTTGGGTATAAAATTTAAATGTCTACGGTGTGATCAGTCAGGAGCTCATACGTGTCACTCTTTGCATCTGTTAATTATGTTTGCTGCAAAGAAAGCAGGTGCCGGGAGCCCCTCCTATACTAGGCTAAGTGATAGCTTCCCAAGGATCAAGCCTCACAGCCTTGTGTGAGAAGAGGAGTAGAAAGCAGGAAAGGAAAAGGGCAGAACTGAGGTAGGAGGCCAGGCAGGGTTTTGTACTGAAGCCTGTGTTGGGAAACACTTTAATTTTCGAGAGGGAAGATCTTCCTTCTTGACTGTTGAACGTTAAGTGGCCTGAGCCTGTCCTAGGAAAGTGAAGGTGCTTCCTGTGCACAGAGCCAACCCCCACCCTACAGAGCCACGAACGTAGCCTGTCAGGAAGGAAAGGCATCCATCAGTGTGACAAAAAGCGGTCACCTCTGGACTTGTGTGAACTCCTTGCGCAGCCATAGAGAGTCCTGGTAGAAGCGAGGATCACCCAGTCTGACGGCTGTCCGTTTGTAGAAGTAATAGTATAACACTGCCGCTGTGGACAATAAGTAGGAAAGAAGCTTCAGGGATGCTTCCGAATATTCGTTTCAGGCTAAGAACACAACCTAACAAGGCAGAGGGGCCCTGCCTCTTGATTTCCCAGTGACTCCCAGCAAGGGCAGTGGGCCATCACCTCTCCTGTTCTTGTCACGGCTGTTCCACTCATGCCAGGCTGGCCATGATGGACTGGGAAAGCCAGATCATGGCCCTTAGTTGCCTGAGCTATGGGACCTTCGGTGGGACCGAAGTGAGGCCTGAGGTTGTTCTGGTCCTTACCTAGTCTCTGGAATACAAACAGCGTTTGAAGTCCGTCTGTCCAGACAAAGCGGTTGGAGTTTTTCCAGCGTAAGTTCTGAAGGAGACATGAGTAGACAGGGAAAGGTTAGTGACCAGATGAGGCCCCAGCATCTCCAACTCTGTTAGCCGCAGAAATGCCACTTGGTTTTAAATCAGGCTAATCTCACCCTCCTTCTTTCTTCCCACAACCCCAAGGAGTGTTTCTCATAGGAGCCTCAAACTCCCTTTTCTGTGGAAAGGAAATATCCTTTTAACCCTGAAGGATAGCCTTTTCCAAGGAGAAGTGACACACATTATTTCAGGAGTTCAGCACGGTCACTGTCTTCCCTTGAAGATCTCAGGCTCAGTTCCGGTCAGATAAAGACTTCGTGCACTCAGGGTTTAATCAGATTAACAGCTTTACGGTACAAAGTACAAAGCCAGGACCTATTTTGGCCCCAAGAACCAGATCAGAGACAATCCTCTTCAGGAAGCACCTAGAGACCCTGGCACTGCTTTCTTTCCTGTGAGCTTTACTTCTCTCTGTAGAATAACAAGGGCGACTGAATAGAAGGTTCAGTCTAAGAAGGTGGCTTTAGTAGAGAGGTGACTAGAGAACCCCGAGGTTGTAATGTGTCCCATCAAAATGAGTACTTGAGAAACACGGGCGATACCCAAAGAGATGGAACGATTCATGAAGCAGGAGAAATCTGGAACCATGAAAACTGGGACCTGTGGTGAGGCCGCGTCGGCACCTTGGAGAGGACTCCTGGTGTGATGGGAACAGAGCAGAGGGCATGAAGCACTAAAGGGCAAGCGGCACTTTTGGCCTGGCCATTTCCCATGGGACACCAATGTCTAAGAATACCTTGTCCCAACACCCACCTTCCCAAACAGCTACTGATGAAACACAGTCACTTTCCTGTGTCACCAGGATCGCTTTGGGGCAAAGGTGAACAGACTGTTCCAGAACTGTCCCCTGACCCTTGGATAAGGCAGTTCTTTAACACAAACGGTTGGGCAGAAGCCCCTTACGCAGCTTGCACGTGCCCAAGCCCGGGCGGCACCACATTCACCACAAATGCACCTGTTTCCTGTCAAGGATTCGGTGAGATGCGAAAAAATGCTGCTGGATTCCTAGAGAAAAGATACTCCTAGCTCCTTAAGGATTTAGGAACTCAGAGCTCCGCTCTTACCATGACCCAGACATGAAGGGAGATGCTGAGGGCGAAGTACACAGCTGTGAGGATGATGGTCCCTTTGAACTTGTGGAACAGGAGGTTGACCAAGCCAGCCTGGAAGACGAAGGTGTTGAAGAACATGAGGAAAATGATGATGATGTTGAAGAGGATTGCGATATCCTGGATGCTGCAGACATCAAACAAAACACAGCCATGTGGAGGTCTGTGTGACAACCCAAGAGCTCGCCCTAAGTCCTAAGGGACACCGTGAAGTCTGGCCTTCCCTGTGCTCTAGGCCTCTGATACCACAGCCCCCCTCCCCCCCACCAGGTGGCATGGGCCTTGGGTCCCAAATGACATGAGGCTCGAACCACCTGCTGGCCCCATCAGTGAGTTGCAGCCCACAGACAAGGATTTCCTGCTCTGATGCTCTTAACCTTCTAGATACTTGGGAGGAGAAGCTGCTTTCTTCCCCACGTCCAGAAAAAGCCAGCCCTCTCTGTCACATAACCTGGGCCTGCCAGACATTTCCATCTAGAGAGACAGCAACGCCTTTCCCTTGATCTTTGCAAAGCCGGTGTCTTAATGCCATTCAAGTCTCAGTTCCAATGTCTCCTCTTCCGAAACCCTCCTTTAACCCCACTGCCTCAAGGATCCCTCCCCTCTCCGTCCCACCTGCTTTCCACCCACTGTACATTTGTTACTATTCAAAATGATATTTGAAAAAAAAAAAGTATTCATTGTCTCTTTCCACTTGAGTGGAAATCCAGTGAGAGCAGGAAACTGCCAGCTTTACTACTTTACTCCTGCACCTAGAACACCGTCTGGCAGGCCAGTGAACACGTGCTGAATGAAGGAAGACAGTGTCGAAGCCTGGTTTTCTGTTGATACCGTTAATAAATCATTGCAGAAGAAAAATGCCAACAGCTTCCATCCCATATATATAATGGATATGACTGCCCTTTTAGTCTGCTGTTTTGTAATCCTCTTCCATGGCAATGTAAGACAATACTTCTACTCGCGGATGGAGAAAATGACCCTCTGACTGCTCCCTGGATCCCAGACCCTCGTTAGAAGCATATAAATACTTCACAGGGCCTCTGACATGTCTGTGGAGTACCCAAGATATGCGAAATTTTATTTTCCCTGAGGTTTCTCTATTAATAACTTTAAAATGCGAACTCGCAACTGTCAGGGCCTTCAAACTGCTTGGGGTTCAGCTGTCCAGTCCCACCCACTGAACTCACATGAAGAGCACCAGCTGGATGACAGGAGCCATCCGGAGCAGCTCGGAGAAGGAATTGACAAAGAGGTCATAGGACAGCAGCAGGAACTGCAGGGAGAGCACCAGGCTATAGTTACCGGTCTGGAGCATCTTCCTTCTCCTTTACTGGGCCCCCAGGGGCACATCCCACAGTTCCCCAGAAGATAGCTCCTGGCTTTCTCCCCAGCACTGAGAGAGAAGCACTAGTTCCTCAAATCAGAGCTGTTTTCCTTGCTCTAAGACAAGGGCCTGTTGAGGCAAAAAGAAAAAAAAAAAGAGAGAGAGAGAGAGAGATGGTTAGAAATTCATTAATCCAATGAAATATTGGATTAACATTTCCATTAATATTTCCATTAATATTTCCATAATCCAAAAAATATTTACTGAGGACCTACTACATGCCAGGCACCATTCTAGGTGTATCCATTGGGATATATCAATGACCCAAACCACTACCACTACCCAAAAAACCCAGCTAGTCACTCCTAGGGACCTTCACCCTCAAACTTTCTCCAGGTCTGGAAACTTCTAACTGCAAAGCTCTTTCTTTTTTCTTTAAGTTTTAATTTATTCATTTTAAGTAATCTCTACACCCAACATGGGGCTCAAACTCATGACCCTGAGACCAAGAGTCACATGCTCCTCCAACTGAGCCAGCCATGCGCCCCAATGCAGAGCTCTTTCTAACCACTTTCGAGTTCAAAGGAATCTAGGAGCACTACAAAGAGAGAGTGACTGGTCGTGCAATTAATACTAGTTCTAATACTAATTGCAGCAAATCTTGATATATCACTTACAATATACCAGGGACTATTCTTTTTTTTTTTTAAGTAATCTCTACATCCAACCTGGGGCTCAAACTCATGACCCTGATCCCCGATATCGAGTCACATGCTCCACCAACTAAGCCAGTCAGGCACCCCTGCCAGGGACTATTCTAAACACTAAAATTCTGTCGATAACCCCGTGAAGTAGAAGACACACTATTACTACTCTACCTATTACACAGGTAGGACAACTGAGGCCCAGAAAGGTAAAATAATTTGCTCCAGGTCACACTGCTTGCTAGTAGCAGTGGCAGATCTGGGATTGAGATTCAGGCAGCCTGGGTCCGGAGTCTGTGCTTTTAACCACTGCCCAAAGCTGCCTCTCCTATAACGGACGGGCTGACATGTAACTAGGTGGGGAAGATGGCGCAGAATGGGAAATGGTGCAGGCAGTGCAGAGGAAATAGTGCTCTCCTGCAAAAGTCTATGTTTCAGATGGTAGCAACACAGTGGCACCAGGTAAAGGGAGCTGGGCCTTTACTTTCATATATTCCGAGGCCCAGAAGTTGCTCTGCAGGTGTCCTGTGACACCTTCAGCTGGGTCAAATCTATAAAGAAATTTCAAAATGCTCTGAAGCATAACAGGATGAGATTAAATTAACGTCTGCAAAATGTTTTACAATTTACAAACTCTTTTTATATTCACCAGGTTCCTTAACCCTATACTCATCTTGAGAAGCAGCCGTTAGTAGGAATATAACTGCCGTATCACACAGAGGCTCTGAGAGGTTAAGGAACTGCATTCCCCTCACCTGGTGAAGTCCCACCTTAGTGGCAGCATGATGGCACTTCCCCTGAGCGGAGATTCCTCATTCGTAAATAACATTGATAGCTATCACCTACTACCAGCACCATGATACACTTGGCGACCTGGACAATTGCCTTTAATCCTCGCCACTACTCTGCAGAGTGGGAAAAAAGAAGCCCCTCACCCCGTTTTACAGGCAAGAACACAGGGTCAGCGTTCACGTTCAGCGTTCACGTGCCTCCAGGTCGAAGGCTTCCCAGCGCGGGGTGACACCAAAGCCCGCGCTCTAAACCACGACTTCAAGGGCCCCCACGGCGGGCTGTCGTGAGGTTCCGTGACAAGAGAACCGCCCGCCGCCAACTCTACGGAAAGGAAGCCCCTCCCCTCCGCTTTAGGGCAGCAGGGATGCGTCTTCGGTCTGTCCACCGCTCCCTGCCGCGTTCCCTTTGTCCCCAGGGCAGTTTTCCTCCCAATCCTTCCCAATCCACCTCAAAATGCGGCTGCCTGGGCAAACAAACAAAACACCCAAAACAGTAACACAAAAATTCCGACTCTGGTCCCCTCATCCACTCCCCAAGCACTCACCTCTGAAACCCAACGTCGGTTGTCATGGGGACGCCGCCCTGGCTTCCGGAAACCGGTTTTAAATCCCGGAAGTAGATGGCGGACGCGGGCTCCGTCTGTCCCGTGTTAGCCGCCGGCCCTCGGCTTTCCCTCCGCGCTCTGTGGCTGCCCCGGCCGCCGTGTTTGGCGTCCGCTGTCCTGGGCCCGCTCCTCTCCTGCCCTCCCGGCGTCGCCGCGCCCGGCTCCTGACCTTCCCAGCAGCTGCCCGCGGCCTTGCTGAGGGCCAGCCCCCCGCGGGAGGCTTCGCGTCCGCCCGAACACGAGATGGGGGTGAGGGATCCGGCCGAGCCGTGGCGGCGCTCCCCGGGGAAGAAACGCCCGCCGAGGAACTGGAGTTGGGAGCCTGCAACCTCGGACTTCATTTCCCAGGCGGCCGCGCGCGCGACCGGAAGTGCTGTGAGCCTATAAGAAGGAGGCGGCCGAGTTCATTGGCACTGGGGCTGCGGCGAGGGTCCAGTGGTTGTGTGTGTAGCAGAGAGTTCGTGATTCCGTCCGCCTGGAGTCCTGGTAGCTGCGGCGCCGGGGGGCGAGAGGCGGGTCTCGGAGACCCCTGCGACCCACTGTGGTTCGGGGGTGAGGAGGAGCTCGGATGGGGAGTTCAGGGATCTGGGTTCGAGTGCTGGCTCCGCTACTACCTCTCTTCGCGCTATCGCTACCCTTCACTCCGGCTCAGCTTTCTCTTGTAGGACATGGACCCCGTTGTCCGCGCCCTTCCTTCGACAGGTGTGGTGTGGTTGTACAGGCATGAAAGCGCTTCGGAAGTCGCAGTAAGCAGGCGGAGCCCCTTGCCCTAATTGTCACCGAAGGTTAGCTAGGACCAGCAGCCCTTCGTCCCCGCACAAGGGTCGGGGATCGGGGTCCGGGTTCTTGGGACGGTTCTCCGGACACCTGAGCCACACCGGGGCAGTCTGGAAGGTCGGGTTTGTAATCACTGTGGCGCCGAGGAGCGCCTTGCCTATCTACCTCTTGACTGGAATTAGGGGTCCTCGCTCCTGAACCTTGACTTTACAGAAGCCACGTTTGGACGTGAGGAGTCCTTGGAGCAGAGGGAAGCGAACCCCGGCTCCTGTACCACCTCTGCCACTCAACGTGGCCAAGTCACTCTCCTTCTTTGGGTCCCAGTGATTTTGATCTGTAAGAGAAGAGTTTAGGACTTGAACCCAAAGTCTGATTCTCAGGATTTCCAAAATCCCCACCGTTCATCCTGGAAGCGGAGGCACCAAATTGACTTTCTGTTCCTTCATCTATTTGTAGTTCTAAATTATAAAAGTGATATTGTAAGAGTTTGGAATAGAGCCTTTTCCTAAGATTCAAGGGCTGAACGGAAACTTAACCATTTCTTACACCTGGGCCTGATCTCTTTTACTGTAGCCAGGGAGAAGCCTTTTTGTCAAGGGACTGAGGGGAGTATTAGGTTGGAGAGTACATTTCTTAGATCATGGTTAAAGTATGACACACCACCTGCGTGGTTTTTACATTTTTAAAAGAGTAACAGAATTGAAAAGGATAATATTTTCGGATCTGTAAAAATGACATGAACCTGAAATTTCAGGGCCCCTAAATAAAGTTTTTTGGGAACATGGCTGTGTTCATTTGTGAAGGTACTGTCTATGATGATTGCTTTTACATCAGAAGAGTTGATGACATAGTTGGGAGTGAGACTACAGCCTGCAAAGCCTAAAATATTTACCATTCCGGCCCTTATAGAAGGTCATGCTGACTTCTGCCTCAGCCTGGGGCTCTACAAAGTGAGGGCAGAATGAGAGACCAAACAGTGGTGAGCACATCCGGAAATCATAGCACAACCTACTTTCTTGGAATAAATGAGAGAGTATTCTCAGTGTTAGGGTTGCAATTTTCACTGTACTCTTTTCTTCTTTTGCACTCTCTCGCAGAGGAAGGGGTCATCTGTGTATTGTGAATAGTATAACTTTGCAGCCGTCTGTCAGAAAAGTGTCCCCATTGTGAACTCTAAGGCTGTCCCAGAGCCGTAATCCAGGACCTCTTCTAGAAGGGTGGACACAGCCCTTTTGGATTATATTTACTTTTGCTTTTTCTTCCCCAAAGGAAAAGGAAGTCACGAAAGATAATTGTCTGATGGATGGAGCCTGCTGACCGAGTGCTTTGTGCCGACTTCACTGGGGGGTGACTGAACATCTGGTGACCCGAAACTTTCTCTGCTCTTACGGGGACTAAGGGGCCATCTCAGGCTGAGTAGCAAATCTCTGAGCTCAGCAGTTGAGTCACAAAACTTCCAGGAAGATGGTGGCCTCATTTTCCCTCGGCCTTGTGGAAGCTTGTTTTATCCCCAGCCCCTCGGGTCTCCCTTTCTCAGTGATTACTGCCAATTTGGGTCACATTGTGAGAGTTCAGGGTCTGTTTCTGACGAGGTGGACAGCTCCTCAGACAGCTGCTGTGGAGAGAGTTGGCATAGTAACAGGGCCACCAAGAGGCCTGGGCTGGCATGGGGGCCACGAGCTTCAGGCTGTAGTTTGTAGGTAGGATGAACTGCTGTGACAACACCAAGAAAAGTAGAATACTTTGCTCTCACAACATCCTTACGGACATTTTCTCACTTGCCCTTCCAACAACCTATGGTCAAGGAAAAAACAGGAGCCTTGAAGCCCAGCAGACAAGGGTTTGAAGTTTACTGGGTCCTAAGGCTGGTATTTAATCTTCCTGAGCCTTAGTTTCCTCATCTGTAAAAGGGGAATGATAACTGCTCACAGGAGCAAATGGGATCGTGTGTTCATGGGTTCTAATGGGGCGTCTGCTCATAGCTGCTCTTCAGTATATTCTTATTACCATGGCTTTCTTTCAGATGAGACGACCGAGTCCTATAAATGCTAAGTGATTTGCTCAAGGTGCCCCACTTCATAAGAATTGGAGACACAGTGACCCCTCGGTCACCTTGCCACTAAGTCTAAAGGTGAGGAATCAAGCGTTTTATTTCTATGAGAGTTCTTGGCTGTTTCAGGGACTTTTCTCTCTGTTAGCTGGTTCAGATTGAGGGATCTCAACTACAGGAGGCCACAGTAACCCCTCCTTGCTGTGAGCCCGCGGGACAGGGGGACTCCCTTGAGAGCCGGGCCCGTGCTGCCTACACGTCAGCCGAAAGCAGAGCTGGTCCTGCGGCTTTGTTTGTAAGAGCAGGTGCTCGGGGCCCTAGACATTTGTCTGAAACCAGAGTTGGTGTCTGAGTGAACCAAGGACACAGAGGAATCTCAAAATAAACTCTTGCTTTCTAGACCATGAGTTCTTGCTTCCTCTTTTTTTCTTCTGAACTTTCCTCAGAGGAAGAGAAAGCAGAAGTCTCGGGCCTAGGGACATCTGAGGGCTGCTGTCCAATTCCAGGTGTGAGTGTGGGGACTCCAGCATGAAGGCCTGATCTTACTTCCTCAAAGGGAGGATTAGCCCCACAGAGTTCGCCATCTGGCGAAGAACTTTTCCATAGAAGTGGGCAATCACAGGACTTCCTCTCAGCTGGCCTGATAGCTGCGTGTTGGCTCCTTGCAGATGATAATTTTGCCTCCTTCTGTCAGAACTGAGGGCCTAGGCGTTTGCGTGATCTAGCCTGGATTTGGACTCCTGTCCCTTGTTTTTTGTGGGGTACGGTGGGGTGGATTCTTTGCCTTTTGGTCCTGTGAAGGGAGGCTAATCCCAGGGCTTTGGGCCGAGAGCCTTGACGTCGAGCCCCTCTCCAGAGCCGGCCCCGGGCCCACGCTGGCTGCGCTGTGTGCTGCCAGGAACTGGGAGGGGCCATCCTACTGTCCATAACCAGAGGTCAGGCCTACCCAGCACTCCAGGTCTCACGGGGTGCTGCCCAGGCTGGTGGCAGGAGAGCTGAAGGAAAAGCGTCCACCCTTCCAGCAAGAGCGAGTTCGGTGTTCCCTCCTGTAGCTGGTGTGGGGGGTGCACTCGAGCCAGCAGGGCCGGCAGGAACGTGTGACTTCCGCTTCTTGCAGAAGCGCCTGCTCAGAATGGCCGTGGGATGGTTCTACTTGTCCTTCTACGCCCTATGGCTCCTGGGCTTGCTGTGCGTCATCCTCACCATCTATTGGATGCAGCTGTGGCACGGGGGCTTTGCCTGGGATGGCACCATTCGCATGTTCAGCTACCACCCAGTGCTCATGGTCGTCGGCTTGGTGGTGCTCTACGGCGCTGGTGAGTACCCAGACCTCCCCGGGGCTGGCCTCCGTCGCTGTTGGCTTGGCGGCTCTGGGAGTGGGCTGGGTCGGGCTGTCTCTGGGCCCACGTGTCATTTGCAGGAAGGAGTAGTGAGAATGGGGGCGTCTGAGGAGGGTAGCTTTCCTCTAGGGCAGGGGGCGGCAGACTTTTCCTGTACAGGGCCGGATGGCAGAGGCTTTGCAAACCATATGACCTGTGTCACAGCTACTCACCTCGGTTCTTGCAGCGTGAGTAGCCATAGTTAACCCCAAAACACATTCGTGGCCGTGTTCCAATAAAACTTTACTTACAAAAACGTGCAGCATGCGGCACCTGGGTGGCTCAGTCGTTAAGCATCTGCTTTTGGCTCAGGTCATGATCCCAGGGTCCCAGGATCGAGCCCTGCATCGGGTTCCCTGCTCGGCGGGAAGCCTGCCTCTCCCTCTCCAACTCCCCCTGTTTGTGTTCCCTCTCTCACTGTGTCTCTGTCAAATAAATAAATAAAATCTTAAAAACAAAAACAAAAAGCGTGCAGCAGGCTGGATGTGGCCCATGAGTCATAGTTTGCCAACTTCTGCTTTAGGGAGCAGGAGATCGAAGCCTCTCGTGCCCTAGTCAGGTCCTTAAACAAGGAAGCTGCTTCCTTCTGCCAGACCCACCTTTGCCCCACGCATTCAGAGCTGGGCCTCGTGGCCCAGAGGAGCCTCATTCTACCCCCTGTAAAATGGGAACGATGATGACATTGATCATAGCAGCCCGTCCTGTGTACTTCTGATACCTCATCCCGTGTTGTTTTTCCAAGAAGCCTGTGAGATGGGCTCCGCCGTTATCCCCATTTTACAGATGAGGACACTGAGATTCGGAAACAAGATGCCAGATAACCGAGAGGCAGAGCCAGGGGTTGGACGTAGGTCATCTAATCTTGCTAAAAGCCTGCATTTGTGACTGCTAACGACAGTTGTGAGAATTCGCTTAGAAGAACTATTGAACGTGACATTGCGTTTTCAGCTGCAGAACTGCACATGAGTGTGTGTGTGACACAATGACAGACTGGGAGGTCCCAGAAACCCGCTCCTCCCTTTTTATCACTGTGTTCCCCTTCCTCACCCCGTTATGGCTGGCCGCTATCCCAGCAGTGACGCAGGGATAGGAGACACTGGGGCAGGGGGCTGCCGTGTGCTAGCCTCTCCTCCTCCTCTGGTTGGGAGGCCACGTTCATGCCCCTAACGTGTCGGGGAGCACGAGGGGGAGAGGCCGGGCCCTGGGACGCTCTCTCCCGCAGCCTCGCTGGTGTACCGCCTGCCGCAGTCCTGGGCGGGACCCAAGCTGCCGTGGAAGATCGGCCACGCGGCCCTGCACCTGCTGGCCTTTGTCCTGACCGTGCTGGGGCTGGTCGCCGTCTTTCAGCTCCACCGCCGCTCCAAGGTCGCCAACCTCTACTCCCTGCACAGCTGGCTGGGCATCGTCACCGTCTTCCTTTTCACCTGCCAGGTGTGTTCTCTTTTTCGGGTTCCCGCTGCTAGCTGGCGGCCGTGGGCTCTGGTCAGGGCTTCCCGTGCACCTGCACCCCACGCTCCCTCTGCTCGACGCCCAGAGACGGCTCCGCAGGGCGCATCCCAGAGCGCAGGCAGCTTCAGTGGCCGTAGGAAACTACTGGTTCCCACGCTTGTCTGTTCCTGCTCTTACCCGGTGCGCTGCCTCTCTGTCGTCCCGGAGCACGCTGAGTCAACTCAATCACAGCACACGCCGTGCCAACTCTAGGGCATCTTTTCCACCTTCCCCATTCCCACCTTTCTTTGGACCAGAAGCAATTCTGGAAGTGGCTTCTGCATTCTGATGTCAGCCCCCTACAGATGGGTCAGGACTGGAAGGAAGCAGAGACATACAAGGATGGCTGGGCTTTCAGGAGACTGGGCTTGTAGCTAAGCATTTCATGGAACGTTCTGGTTTGGCTAGGAAAGCGACCCTGGTGGGAGGTTTGAGCTCGGAAAGAAGGGCGAGGGACCACTGCAGGGTAGGAGGCCGCGGTGGGGCAGGAGGGCCCAGCACAGGACAGTCGGGTCCTTCCTCCCTGTGTCCACAGTGGTTCCTGGGCTTTGTTGTCTTCCTGCTGCCCTGGGTGTCCGTGTGGCTGCGCAGCCTCCTTAAACCCATCCACGTCTTCTTTGGAGTCATCATCCTCTCTCTGTCCATCGCGTCAGTCATTTCTGGCATTAATGAGAAGCTTTTCTTCAGTTTGTGAGTGCGATGGGGCCCCCAACTCTTAAGACAGAGGAGAAGGCATAGGGTCTTCAAAAGATGTACCCTGTGATCATAGGACCTAGCCAAGGGAGGGGGGCCTTTGGGGTTGGGTTTGTTCCTGGTCTGGAAGGTCATGGGGTCTTTAGGTTGAGATTGGTAAATTGGTCAGCAAATATTTATCTACCATCAAATTGACTTAGTACCTACTGTGTGTACTAAGTACTTAGTGTACACTAAGTACTAAGAAACTCTTTCAAGTGCCTTGAGTTGAATCCTTTAATCATTTTACCACATAGGTACTCTCATCATTGCCATTTACAAATAAGGACACTGAGGCACGGAGATGTTAAGTAACTTATCTAAGGGCACACAGCCAGTAAGTGGGAGAGCCGGGGTTTGAGCCAGCATGCCTAACCACTACTGTCTCCCATTCTTTTAAGGCCGGGGGGCGGGTCGTGAAAGCAAATAGATATGAGGTCCGACTGGGCTTTAGGTCTTGGCTATGCCATTTCCTAGTTCTCCGACTGGACAAGCTCATCCCACCTCTTTGAGCTTCAGTTCCCTCAGCGTAAGAAGCGGTCTGCAGAGATTTGCTGTGGCGGGAAGGACGTAGTATGTTAACGTTGCAGGTCACAGATGGTCCTCGGAAGCTTTCCTCACCATCTGCTAATGGTGTTGGGCAAAAACAGCTGGAAAGTCTCTCGAGGGCCCACATTGTTTTGTCATCACCAGGAACAATGCCACCCAGCCATACTCCAGTCTGCCCAGTGAGGCTATCTTTGCCAACAGCCTGGGGATGCTGGTGGTGGTCTTCGGGCTCCTGGTGCTCTATATCCTCCTGGTTTCGTCGTGGAAACGCCCAGAGCCAGAGACCCTGACTGAAGGACAGGTACGGCGTCCTAGTCTCCCATTCCAGGTTGGGGTAGGGCCAGGTTTTGAGAAGGGTCCCCCAGGAAAGGCTTGGGCCTTGCCAGGAAGACCGCTCAGTAGTGTGGTGGGAAAGCAAGTGGCTTGGAGGTGGGGTTAGGTGGGCTGGCGGGGACCACCGGTGTCAACGCAGCACACCCCCGCAGCTGCTCGGGCTCGGGGGCTCCGGGGGCCTGTCTCTTGGGAGGGGACAGGTCTTTCTGCCCCTCCCCAGATTCCTGTGGTTTCACGAGGGGAAAGTGTGGCCTTCTGTTCCCCGAGGAACGCCTTGGGCATGATGAAAGGCTGTCGTAATTTCTGCTTTTCCAGCCTTGGGGCTGGTCTTGTGAGGCAGGATTTATCTAGCAGGCCAGAGGGGTGAGAGTGGGGACCAGGTTTTGCCTGCTCATGGCCACTCAGGCGCCCGAAGGGCGTGGGGAGGTGGCTTGTCTATCAGGCCGAGTGGCTCTGGGGCTTCCCTGAAAGACGGGGCTTGGGCGGGGAGCGATCTGCAGGTTGGGGGTCTATCTGAGCTGCTCAGGCCTGTGGGACTCCTGCGCGCAAGGGCCATGCGCAGGGGATGCCGATAACCCCGTGCCTCTGCCTGTCTTTCCAGCCCCTGTTGCGTGATGGGGAGTGACGCGGGAAGGGGCGGCCAGGAGCGGGTGGCGGTGCTGCCCCTCGGCGGCTCTGCTCTGCCTGGGCCTCCTGTCTGGCTTCAGCAACAGATGGCCTGGGGCGCCGGGCCCAGACCTCTTCGTGCCTCCGCGTGGGGCCTGCCCCCTCCGCCAACGTGCTGCCTGCTGGCTTTGCCTGGCGGCTTCGGCTTCTGTACTCCTTCCTGGCCTCAACTTCTCGGTTCTTCATTTACATACACCCCCCACCCCACCCCCCGGCCCACAGCTGCTCCTGCCGCCCCTGCTCTCCGTGTGCAGTCAAGCTCATTTCCCCTTTAGACCTCTAATGATATGGTAGGAAATCTGGACAGCTCAGCTGAGCCGGGACTCGATCAGCCTGTGAAAAGTGAGGGAGGCAGCAGGGTCCAGCAGCTTCCCCTTAAAGGCCTGTGTTTGATCTGGGCCGCCCCCACCGTGGGCTGGGCATCGCCCGCCGTGACCTCCAGCCGGCCCAACCAGGCGTGAGGCTGGGCACGGACATCTCGCGGTGATGGAAGGAGAGCGGGGAGAATGGCAGCAGAACAGCTTCCTCAGAGAAGTGGGGGAGCTGACTGCCCTTTGCCGCTCTGTCTCATGTCGCCGCATTCCCTGTCTGTGGTGGGACCGTGTGGCCCCTCTTTGCTGCTACAGCCCTGGCCTAGATCCTGGCCTTTGCCTGTGACCCCCGCACATGCTGGTCATGGTCAGGCAGCCCGAGGAACCTGCTCTCCCGACAAGCTGTCCTGGAGGACTGAGCCCCAGGGGGGCCTCAGACTTCCTTTGCTGCCCCTCCCCGGACCAGGGCTCCTCTGCCTGTCCCCGGGCAGGCTGGCAGAGCCCCAGCCCAGCTGATTTTCACTCTCGAGCTCACCACGAAATAAGCCAGAGCCGTGGTGCACCGTGCCCGGCGGATCCCTAGGGCCACGGCCACTTTGCAAGGTGCCCCGTGCTGAGCATCAGGCTGCCTCATGCTGAGGCCGAACCCGGTCTCCTGTTATGCCAGTGGGGGAGCAGCTGGTCGCCTCTCGAGGAGAAGCTGGGGTTGGGGTGCTGTGGCTCCCCCGCCCTCCCCCAGTGAGCCCTGCCAGGTCCCAGGCTCCATACTGCCGTCCTTAGTGACAAGCAGCCGGACACCCAGGGGCTGGGGCGTGCTTGTTCCTGGCAGGTGGAGATGAGGCCGACTGTCACCCCAACTCCACACGGCCCAATGGCAGGACTGACTGGACTTCCTGAGGGGATGCAGCCTTTGAAGCCATTGGGATGACTGCCACACACCTCAGTCAACGTGACCGGTGCCCCCTCTTTCCATGGGGGGGGGCGTAACCTGAAGCTTGATTTCCATTTATCATGTTTTTAAGAATCAAAGCCTTCTCTACTGTACTGACATGCCATGTTGGTTAAATGAGCTCTGAGAAACTTATTAAAAGCCTCTGGACAGTTCTGACCCTCAGCCTGGGGAGGAACAAACCAAAAGGCACCAAAGATCCCGTGACTGTCCTCCTGGGATCGTATGTGACTCGTGGTCTGTGTGGGTGTCCTTAATAACAAAAAGCTTCTGAGTACTGGATTATCTCACAAGGAAGGAGATGTTTCCTGTTTTATAATCCGGAACTCAGAAAGGATGACTGAGGTCCCTTGGCCAGGAAATGGTAGAGTCGGGATCCACAGGCCCGATGTTTGTGCCAGTCCCCTTCCTAGCTGCTGGGTATGTGCATTCTGTGCACACTTATAACTGTACCTAGCGATCTGGGACCCGTGGTGCACACCCATGGGGGAGAGGGGCCCCTGGATAGTGAGGCCCCGGGATCGAGGGAACCTGCAGCCAAGTTTGGGCAAAGTAAGCGATGGAGAGCCCCCTTCCTGCGGTGACACCTCCTGGGGGTGGAACAGGCGACCCAGGAGGAGTTGGGGGCGGACTCTGGTGATGACAGGGACTCTGAGAGAGTAAGCACTTGGCCTGTGCTGGGGGCGTTACCTTCATCAGTTCATTTCAGTGCTCGCCCCCGTGCCCGTGAGATGGGTACTGTTCTGATTTTACAGCTTCCAAGAGGCTAAATGGTAGACCCAAGTTCATGTAGCTGGTTTGAAGCAGAATCAGGATTTAGCCTCGAGTCCACGCCAGTGCCTTTAACTGTGTCCCTGCGCCGAGGATGGGCCTGGTGTGTGCCGTCCTGTCTCCACCGTGCGCCAGACCCCGCGGCCCCTTCCTGCTTGCCCGCATGCCATCAGTGATCGCTCTCGAGAGACCTGGGGTTTGGCTTGGGTGCAGTTTCTGTTCAACCACTGAGCTTTAGAATGTGATTTCTTCAGGTGTCCCATTTGCCCATTGGGTTTCCTAAGAATATGTGAGTTCTGTGTAAGTTTAGGGCTGAGAAAAGCCCACCTTTCGGGTGTGGAGTGTGCTAGAAGACAGGAATGGGGAAACAGCCCAGCGGCACAGACCCTGCCGTTGGGTCTCAGCTGGTAGGGGAGGGGTCGCGATCATTTCGACCAGGGGCTGAAGCCTTAGTGCCTGGGGCCTCAGTGAGCCCGCTGGTTCACACACCTGGAAAAAGGTCCCTCAGCAGAAGCAGGAGCTCTTGTTTCAATGTGATTTTTTTATTCGCTTTTCAACACTCACTCAAGGTCAGAAGGCCTTTCACAAAGAGCCTCACCACCAAATTAGCATGGCCAGTTAAAGGCCACGTTGCTCCCCAAGGAAAGTGCCTCTTGCGGAGGCCCTGAGGTGGCGGGCGGCAGAACGGGGTGACCCCAGAATTCTTCCTCCCCGAAGAAGGAAAAGGCAGGGCCAAAGTGTTACATGACCCGCTCGGCCTATAGCTCCTGTAGGAATTTGGGAGGCTGGCAGAGGTTCCCTGCTGAACCCAGGACAGGCCCTGGGGGCAAAGGGTGAGGGTGAGGGAGGATAACAGCTGGAAGACAGGAGGAAGCGACAGTAGCCACCTCTGCACAGCAGCGAGAGAGGCACCAAGGCTCGGGAGGCCCTCACACACCCGGGCTCTGCAAGGCCTCCAGGATGGCGCGGAGGACGGCTGCGGCTGCCACTGCCCCGGGGTCCGGCTGATCCAGCCTCGCAGAGCTGATGTAACTGGCTCTTCCGGCTCCAGCTTCCATGTTCTTCGTGGCCTCGGCTGCAGCTTCTGCGCTCTGGGTGGGAGCGTGGGGGCAGGTTCAAGGACAAGCCAGCAGGCCTCCTTCCTCCCATGGACCCTATACGCTCCTGTCCCAGCCCTTCCAGCACCCTGAGTACTGTCGCCAGGGTGGAGGGCCAGAGGCCACCATCTACTGGGGGCTTGCTGTGTCCTAGACGCGCTGGGGCTCCTATCTCAAGCGTCACAGCAGCCCTCTGAGACAGGCAATGCTTTCCATGTTTGGAGGAGGAAACAGGTACAGGAAAGGTATTAACTTGCTTGCTCACCTGGACTGCTTTGGTCAAAACTTGGAACAGATTGGCCCCTGGGCTCTTCCAGGCTTGGAGCTCCTGTCCTGCTGCCCACAGGGAATCCAGCTGGGCAAGGTGAGGGAGAGGGGAGTAAGGACCGGCCCTGCCACTGAGGGTGGCCTTCGAGGCTTCTATACTGCAAAGAGGGGAGGGCGGGGCTGAATACACACCATCGTCCTGTCCCCTGGAGCGGCCTTCCCGTACCTGGCAGGGAAAGAGGATGAGTAAGAGTCCCTGCAGAGACTCACTGTGGGAGTGGGGATGGGGCCTGGCTGGGAGCAGGTGACACCATCCGCTGCCCCCAGCCCAACCTTGGTCTAAGGCATGGGGCTCGGGCTCACTTCTGCATGGCCTCCAGGCCGGCATCCATGGCAGCAGACCAGGCTGGCAGGTCGGTCTTGGCCTTGAGTGGCTGGGCCGCTGCAGTCAGGAACAGGCCATAAAGCTGGGGAAGACCAGAACGCTGAGCACATGGGGCTGGCCTGGGCCTCAGCCAATCTGGGATCCCTGTGTGTCAGCCCTTTGGTCCTAGGGGCTGCTGGCACTCACCGCCCCAGATGAGCCTCCCATCTTCTCCAGGAGCAAGAGGGACAATTTGGAGAGTAGCTGGGCGGGGTTGGCAGGGGGTGAACCCTCCTTCAGCCACCCCTGGATGGCTGCAGAAAGAGAAAAATGAAGAATTCAGAGACCCTCCCTCCCATCTGCTTGCGCCCCAACCAAGCAACCCAGGCCTCACTGCCAGGCGGAAGGCCCAGCCCCTGGCAAAGGCCGAGGGAACCAACCTAGGAGATTCCCAGAGCTCCCTTTCTACATCGTGGGTGCAGTCTGGGGAGGGCTGGGAAATGGGGACTGCCAGGAACCTTGGCCGTCACCCAGAAGGTGAAGCCTGGCCCCAGACACCCCCATTCTGACCTCCCGATCCTCGCTTCCCAGCTTGGTTTCTCCTCCTCAGCCCCGTGCACCTCCATCCTCTAGCTTTCACTGGTACTCCCTGCTGACTGTGTGCCTCCCCTACCTGGACAGAAGCCACGTGCCCCGAGGGCATGGAGTTTTCTCTGCTTTGCTCCCTGTCTATTCAGAGCAGCAAGAGCAGTGCCAGGACCGGGGGAGCCCTGATTCTTGCCGGAACTATGCTGGATAATTAAGAGCTTTTCATCAGACTCCCTTAAGCTGAGAAAAATAAGGACAACTGCAGGAGTTTCCCTTGAACCTGAAGTTATTATTCACTGTAAAACATTACATTTGGGGGCGCCTGGCTGGCTCAGTAGAACAAGCGACTCTTGATTTTGGGGTACATACACACACATACATACCTACGTAAATACGTAACTTTTGTTTAAAAAGATTACATTT
>CM052884.1:88209810-88302441 GCA_028534135.1 Potos flavus | reverse complement strand
GCAGGCAGAGGGAGAAGCAGGCTTCCTGGCGAGCAGGGAACCTGACGCGGGGCTTGATCCCAGGACCCTGGGATCATGACCTGAGCTGAAGGCAGATGCTTAACCGACTGAGCCACCCAGGCGCCCCTCGGAACCCACGTTCCACACCAGCCCGGCTCTTGCCCCCGCGGGACCCCGCACCCACCTCTGGCAGCGCGGCTGTGGGTGGTGCCGCAGTCTCCGTCGCCGGCAGCGCGGTCCAGGGCGTTCAGGTGCTCCTCCAGGCCCAGGAGGGTGGCGCACACCCGCTCCAGCACGAGCACCACTCGCTTCGAGGTCAAACCTGGGCACGGGGGAGAGTGGGACAGAGGCCCACCGGCCTTACACAACCCACCCTGACCGGTGTGGGAGATGTGGGTATAAGAGCCCCCACCCACCCCGCACCCTTCAGAGCACAGGCGGGAGCCCCGGGCAACCTCCCCGACAGCAGGGCTTGGTACCTCCCGCCACGGTGGAAACAGGGGCCTCCACAGGTTCGGCAGGGGCTGCCCGGCTCCGCTTCCGCCCAGTCACAGAGACCTTGGCCACGTTAGGCCAGGCCGACGCGGTGGTTTCAGCATCTAGGGACAGCAGGGCGACTCGTAGACATGGGTCAGCCAGTCAGGGATCAAGTGGGACCTGGATTCCCCACCTGGTGTCTGGCTCTCACAGTATCAACAAGCAAGTACCAAGTGCCTACTGTGTACAAGGGAAGCGTGTAGAGTCCCTGGGGAGGATCTTAATCCCAACTCCTCAGTCGAGAGCTGAAGGCTAGAGTGTCTCTACAGAGGGTGTCTCTACAGAGGTCATGGTCAGCCCTGATGGGGTATTGTCCCTAAGTCCCCCGTGGGTCCTTCTGGCCACAAGGAGGCCTGGCTTGGATGATCCCAACTTCCGAGTCTCACCGATCAGTTTCAGGAGCGGCTCATCCACCAGCAGAAGGGTGAGAGAGATGCCAGGCATCTCCAGGGCTGACATGAAGGTGCCCACCAGGGCACGGGCGATCTTCACCCCTCGGCCCTCTGCAATACAAAGCATGGAAATCCTTGAGGAAAGAAGCGGAGAATGGGCACTTGTCCCCAGAGCATCAGAGAAACAAACAAGAAGAGGAAAACAAGGACTTTGGAAGCCAGGACCCCGAGGTTAGTAGGGAGATGGCCAAAATCCCTCCAGCCATCCCTCAAGGATGCCCCAAATTACCCCGTTCCCTCTATAGGGAAAATGGGTAATTACAAGTCTTCTTTCCTGAGTTCCAACTGGGTGCCAGGCCCTGTGCTAGGTGTGATACGTATGTTTAATCTCATGTAATCCTCACGACAACCCTGAAAGGCAGGAATTATCATTGCCCCCTCTTACAGTCAAGGAGAGAGGCTCAAGGCACCAGCAGGCAGCTGGCACAGTGATGGTCTGACTTGGGCTCGTCTGCCCACACAGCCCCTGCTCTGGGCCATCACAAGACCCCACCGTGGCTGCTTTGCTTCTGTCCAGCTTCAAAGGGCTGCAGGGAGGGGGGCCTGGGTGGCTCAGTGGGTTAAAACCTCTGCCTTCGGCTCAGGTCATGATCTCAGGGTCCTGGGATCGAGCCCCGCATTGGGTTCTCTGCTCAGCAGGGAGCCTGCTTCCCCCTCTCTCTCTGCCTGCCTCTCTGCCTACTTGCGATCTCTCTCTCTCTGTGTCAAATAAATAAATAAAACCTTAAAAAAAAAAAAAAAAAAAGGCTGCAGGGAAAGGAGCTCCAGGGGTTGGAGCGGTCCCCTTCCGGTGTGGGGCTCACCCAGAGTGCGGACAGCAGCGTCAGCTATGATGCCCAGTTCCAGGAACGACAAGCCACCGAGGTTGTTGACCATCAGCACCACTGAGGAGCCTGTGGGCAGATGCGACCCCCACGTGAGACTCTCTAGGCCCCCTGCCCAGAGGAGGAGGAAAGGCTGGGAGACTGCATGATAGCCCCTCACCGGCCTGCACAGGCACGCGGGACACGTTGGAGGAGGCCGTCATGTGGTCCAGCATGAGTGTCACAATCTCATCGGCGCTTGCCATCTGTCAGAGCGAGAGCCAGCAGTGAGCTGTGCTGGAAGGCCTCGGTCAAAGACCCGGGGAGTCCTCGGGCTGGCCCCGGGAGTCCACTTACCTTTATCCGGCGCACACCAGCTTCCCCGTGGATCCCTGTGGACAGACTCGGTCACTGCTGACCCACTCAGGGCCTGGGGACTCACTCATCATGTTTTTCTCAAGGATTTACAAAATGCTCAGCACTAGCTAGGTGCTGTGATTGTGAGGAGTGTGGGGGCCGATGCAGAGAATAATGCAAAATACGCAGTCTCCACTCTCTGGGAGCTCATGGCTGGGTGGTGGAGACAGCCAGAGCCTTAACTACTTAACTTTTAACAAGTGAAGTAGCTTTAACTAGAGGCAATCACGGCGAGGCCACATGAGGCCTGTTTCTGTCACTTTGGAAGCATGGGGGGAGGAAGAAGGGAGCTGGATAGCCTCTGACCCGCCGATGAAAGGAGGGCGGCATTCTGTCAGGGGCCCGAGGGCCCAGAAAGGGCATGAGCAAAGGCAAGGAGGTAGGTGGGGCACAGAGCCCCCGTGGCCAGAGCCCTGGGTAAGGACCAAAAAGCAGGTAAAGAGACCAGACAGGCCGGGCCAGAAGGGACCCAAGTGCCTGCTTAGAAATACTAACAATGGGGCGCCTGGCTGGCTCAGTCAGAAGAACATGTGACTCTTGATCTCAGGGGTGTGAGTCTAAGCCCCACGTCGGGTGTACAGATTACTTAAAGACATAAACAAACAAACAAACAAAAGCCTAAAAGAATACTAAGACCACTTTGGCACCAGCTCCCAGGGCACAAGATGTGGGCAAACCACAGGGCGCAGGCAGGGCCAGGGAAGGGGTGACCCCCAAACTTACCCAGGCCCAGCTCCACCTCATCCGGCGAGAGCTCGAAGGTGGGTCTGGAGCCAGGGACACTGCAGGAGGACAGGCTCACTCCCAGCGTCCCTACAGGAAGTGAGGTGTGGAAAAGGTGTGTTTTGTTCTTGGCGTCAGGGGTCAGGCAGCAGCCATGCCTCGGGGGGGCCCTGCCCACCGCAGCCTCTTCACTGAGCCAGGCTGCCACGCTGGTCACCTCAGTGGGGAGGGAGAAACCCAGCCTGGGGACCCCAGGCTACCAGTCCCCAGGAACTCCCCCAGGGTAACCTTCCCTCAGCCCCTGGGGAATCACCTGGAAAGTCACAGGGAATCTGCACCTAGTCCGTCCCAAGGTCAGCCTTGACCTTCCACCTTCCCCTTCCAAATCCCCGGGGCGGCACTCACCCATGGCCTTGGCGACCGCGCTCACACGCTTTGTGATTTCGTCCAGCCCCACACCTGCCTCAGCCAGGGCACCTGCCACCTGAGCCCACACAGATAAGAGGAAGCAGTCAGTGTACGGCTTGCGGGGAGGACACAGGCTGGCGCTGAGTTTCTAGTCGGGAAGAAGGCATCTCGGTACTGCCACATCGGCCTGGCCCGCCATATTTAGGGCAGGGCACTTGCCTGGAATCTTCAAGAACCCCAATCTGTGGTAGCCAGCAGGGACTTCACAAATGGAGAAATGGGCCCAAAGAAGGGACGTGACTGGTCCAATGTCGCACAGCCAGTCGGTGGCCAGTTTCCTGATGGCTAGCCTACAGCTAGTTCTCTATGGCATACAGGCTATGGCTGTCTCTCCCTACTCACACACCCACCTACACACTCAGTTTTTGCCAAGCATTCGGTGTGTGCTAAGAAGAAAAAAAGGTGATCGAGTGACAGTCCCTACCTTGAAGGAATGGAATCTGGGGTGGGGTTGGGGAAACAGACACCTACAAACTAAACACTAAATGTGAGATGGATCGTCACAACAGGACACCACGGGAGCACCGAGGAGGGGAGCCTCCACACAGGAGGGACATCCGCGGTGGGCCCGTACAGAATCGTAGGAGTTAGCCAGGCCCAAGAGAGGCTGGGCAGCGAAAGGATTTTCACAGCCTTAGATGAAGCGTCAGCAAAGCCCCAGAAGGGACCCGCAGCCCAGGCATGCGGTGAACCGGTGTTAATGGAGCCTAAGGGGGATGACGGCAAATGAACTTAAAGTCGGGGAGGAGGGGCAAGAGCGTGGTGGGCACCCGACCAAGGAGCCTAGATTGACCCTTAGAACCCCAGAGGGCTTTCAGCAGGCGAACGACCTGGTCAGATACGCATTTTCAAAAGGCACCTCTGGGGCAGCGTGGGGAACATGCTGGAGGGGCAGGCAGGAAGCAGGCGGGGAGCCCCGTGAGCAGCAGCTGCAGCTGGCTGGGCAGCAGCACACGGGCACCGACCCAAGGCCGGGACAGGAAGGGCAGGGCTCTGAGAGGCACGTGCACCGTGGGGGCAACTCGGGAGTCGGATCACAAGGACAGGGCAACTGGCTGGGTGTGCGGGACGGAGAGGGAGCGGTCTGGGAAAACCCTTAGATTCTGGGCTTAGGGAGTGGAGGGGATCAGGGAACCCTGGGGAAAGAGTGGCTTCCTGGGGTGGGGGTGGGGGGTGGCTGGAAAGGTCCAGGTGCCCGGTGCTGCGTGGAAAGAGAAGGCTGGGGGTGGCGGGGGGTGGGCACCGGCCAGCCAGCGTCCCGGGTGGGAAATCTCACCTTGTGTATAAGCACTGTGCCGCAGAGTCCCCGCCTGCCCGCCTTCTTCAGGACGGTGAAAGCACTGTCGTCCCCAATGACCACCATCTCCACGGGGATGCCCTCAGCCCGGGCCTGCTCCCGGGCCAGGCCGAAGTTGAGCCGATCCCCAGTGTAGTTCTTCACGATGAGGAGGGTCCCCACTGCAGGAGCGGCCAGCAGGGCCCCGTCAGCGCCTGTCCTCCCCACAGCAGCCCCTCCCGCCTGCCAGGCTTACCTGTGCCCGCCTGGGCCACTGCCCTGATGGCTGCCAGGATGCTGCCCACTGCCGGGGAGGTGAACACGGCTCCCGCGATGACGCCCGTCAGCATCCCCTTCCCTATGAAACCTGGAGACGGAGCAGATGGCGGCTGGGGACCTGCGCCTGCGGTCCCCGGGCCTTCCTGTGCTGCCAGGCTTCACGGTTTGGTGAGCCCGCTGTGTGCTTCGTGCGGGAAGAGCACTGGGGTCGCCCTCCACAGACCTCTCTCTTTCACTTATGCGTGTACCTGGTCACATCTACCCAAACGAGAACAGAAGCTCTGTGAGGGCAGGCACGTTGTCTTTCTGACTCACTGTTCTGTCCCTCGTGCCCCCAAACAGTGCCAGGTGGTGAAAGGTGCCCGTGAAGGGTGCTCAGCGGATGGACGGATTAGCCGAGGGAGACAGGAAAGGAACAGAGGCTACTAAGCCGGGTCCGCGCCCCCCAGGAGTTTTTTGTTTTTTTAAAGATTTTATTTATTTATTTGACAGAGAGACAACAAGAGAGGGAATGCAAACAGGGTGAGTGGGAGGTGGAGAAGCAGGCTTCCCGCTGAGCAGGGAGCCCGATGAGGGGCTTGATCCCAGGACCCTGGGATCATGACCTGAGCCGAAGGCAGATGCCCAATGACTGAGTCACCCAAGTGCCCCCACAAGAACACCCAGGAGTACCTGAGGAGAGCTCACATGCCTGGCACTGAGCAGGAAACAATCCAGGGCTGTCTGTGATGTATGTGAAAATGCGGGGTGGGCCTTCAGAGGACGGATACTACTCTAGCTTAGGAAAGTCAAGAAGGCTTCCCATGGAGGAGGGGGAGGGCTCAGGGGGACCTGGAAAGCCAGGATTGACAAAATCACTGACTCTCAGAGCTGGAAGGGCCCGAGAGAACGTTTGGCCCAACCTTGTGTTTTTAAAGACGTAGAGACTGAGGCCACGACTGTCCCTAGATCACTGCCTAAGGGATTAAGACAGCGGGAACCAGGACCCAACCTGGGCTCTGTCCTAAACATTCTAGCAGCACTGAGCATCTCCCAGGAGGCCCCGTCCACTCTGCCCAGCACCCGCCCCCCCCCACCTCTGTCCCAGACTACTCACCGGCATGGGCAGGCTCATGGCCAGAGCCCCCACCCGACAGCAGTGCCACCCGGCCCTTGAGGCTGTCCAGGTCGGAGCGGAGCGCCACGCGGTGGCCGTGCAGGAGCTGCAGGTTGGGGTTGCAGGCCACCAGACCAGCCAGGGCATCGTCGGCACAGCCCGCCACCGTGTTCACCAGCTTCTTTGAGGTCTGCAAGAGAGGAGCCGAAAGGAAGTTCCAGGTGCGGTTGGCAGGGACATTACCATCCTGCCCAGCCACACCGCTACGATTGAGACCCCTTAGCCATAAGGACTCCAGGGACACGGCAGTACCCTGAATTGGGCATGACTTTCTCAGGTGGATATTTCTGAGAATCGTCTTAATTTGGGACTATTGATTGAAGGCAAAATTTATGAAGTGTTTTGGACTATGGCTTAAATTTATCTGGAAAAAGGGCCTCAGTGTAGACCAAAGAAGGGAACCGGAGTCCTGAATCTAGAATTTAATAAAATTAGGGCCCAACAGCATTCTTCTGTTAAAGGAAGAAAAGCCCCAGGCTGAGGCTCCTATGCCCGGAGAAGGCACCAGACAGGCCCCACACTCCTTTGCTCTGGTGCTGGACAAACATTTCCTGAGCCTCTCGGTGTGCCCAGTGCTCATCCAGCCAGAATGCGGGTCCTGCCCTTGATGGAAACACAAAGAGATCATCTCCATAAGCTGTGGGAGGTGCTACACAAGAGGGATGTGCTTGTGTCCTCAGTGGATCCTGAGAGTCTTTGTGAAGGAGAAGTAGGAGTTAGGGAAGTAAAGGGCATGAGGGGCATGGGGGAAGGGAAAAAGGACGAGAATATTCCAGGCAGAGGGAGAGTATACACCAGGGTCTGGAGGTGTGAAATCGTATGGTGGCCAGGCCAAGAAGCAAGTTAGAACGACTTAAGCAACCAGTGACCACCAAGAAGAGGTGGGCAGGTCCTCACAAGCGGAAGGTGGAACCTGGCCGTGGGGAACATCCGGTGGGAGGGTCTCGGGCAGCTGGCCTGAGGGTAGGGCTGAGCGGGCATGGGGTGCAGGCAGAAGTAGACAGTGTGGGGGCTAGAGTGGAAAGGCTTTGGGGTTTGCGGTCACGAGCTCTTGGGCTCAAATCCTGTCTGCCTCTCACCAGCTGTTGAGAACTCAGGGAAGGCACCTTGTCATTCTGACCTTTGTCTTCCTCAGCACATCGAGGACTTAATAAACTAGAGTATATACCTATTGTAGATTTAAGAACCGAACAAAAGGAAGTTACTCCCTTTCTCAAGCAGGCTCCGAAAAGCCGGTGCCAGCTGCTGCCTCCCTCACAAAGGAGAGACTGGAGCCCCATGAGGACCCAGACGGCAGGCTCCCAGCGCCGCCTGGTGGCCCTGGGCAGCTGTCGCGGAGCCAGGTCCTGTCAAGGTGCATTTCCAGGAGGCTCCTATCCCAAACCTGCAAGCACCTGGTTCCCTTGAGCAAATTCTGGCCTTTCCTGAGCCTGGCAAGAGCCAAAGCCAAGTCACCTGCTCTCTGGGCTAAGGACAGCAGCCCAGGGCAGCAGGAAGCGAGGAGAATGATAACTCTGTTATTATGCGCTCTGTTCCCAAATAGTGACTGGGAGCCAGGCCCAGGGTCCAAGTGCTTTTTGAGCATGTTTCACTCAATACTCCCAGTAACCCTATGGAGAAAAGATTAGCCTGGAGAAGAAACCGAGGTAGTTTAATGACTTTGCCCAAGGTCACCCAGCCAGCAAGTGTCCAAGTTGGCCTGGTTCCAAAGACGGTTCCAATTTAGCCTTATCATGCTGCTTTCCCCAGGGGCTGAAGAGAGGCTGAGACTGGCAGAGGTCTTGCCCTAGTAAGGGCATGGGCTTGTGGCTCTCAGAGCCCTCTGGGGACTGGAACATGCAAAAACATTGTGAGTTGGTCTCAACTTCAAGCCCAGCCTCCAGTGCCACCACCCTCCAAGAATTTATCCCCTCGCCATCCCTGACAGTCAGTCTTGCCTGGGATTTGCAACCACTTCTGACCAGAGCCAGAGGAGGGCCCGAGGACCAGTGCCAACCCTGATTCCCAGCGGCCTGAGAGGATGGCAAAGGAAAGGAAGTTGATCGGGCACTGAGTGAGGCCCCCAGGATTCTGGTCTGATTAACACCTCACAGCTACTTGGAGGTTGGGCCTTAATCTGCCGCACATTGCAGATGAGAAGGGAAAAAAAAAGCTCAGAGAGATCAAGTCTCTTGTAAGAAGGTCTCTGGTTGGTGACAGGCTGAAATTTGAACCCAGGTCTGTCCAAGGCCTGCTTTGGTTCAGATCTAGTTCTAGAATGGGCCTGGAACGACACGCCCCAGGGCATGCCAAGCCTCCCAGTGCAGATCTCACCTCTGGGACCAGCCTACACTTGTCCCAGGTTCGGGAACAGACATCAGATCCCTCACGGTTCCTGGTATAGTGTCTATTAAAGGTTAGGTAACTAATAATTTTCTGACCTAAATGTATGACTGAGACCAGGGCCAGATGGGCCCTGCAGGGACTCAGAGGTTGTAGCCCTGGCCCCAGCTGGGACCAACGGGGAAATGGAGAGAAACAGGGATCAGGACCTGAGAGGGAGGATGACCCTCTCTTAACGTCTCTGAACCTCAGGAGGCAGCAGCATCTCTTCATTAGGGTGTGAGGAATTCCAGCATGCCTAGTGCTGGCACCCCCACTGCTACAAGACCACAGCGTCCTTCCTCTGCTCTGGCCCTCATGGGACTCACCATGGTGGGGAGGCTCGGAAGCACACGGAGTTCACACCTTCGCACTGAGCCGCTGGAGGACGGGCAATCCTGTGGGTGCTACCGGGGTCCGAGCACAGTGAAGGTGGCAGCAGCGCCTGCAGAAGAGGGGAACAGTATGGGCTGCTGGAGGCACTGGCAGCCTTCTGGCACAATCACGCTTCCAGGGCTCCAGTAATGAGGGAGCTGCCCCAGACTTTGATCCAAGTTCAAACTCTAGTACGTGCACTGGGGATGGAGAAGAGCATGGGACTGACCAAGGTTCATACCTGCCCTAGGCTGCCAGAAAACAGATCAATCCATGTTGGGCACAAGGCTGCCTTTATGCACCCTACCTCCTAGCCAAGGGGCAGTTACCCCCAGAGTAACTTCATCTCTCACGTGGGCATCACGTGCAGTGAATTAGTTTACGAAGATCTTCACACGCTTGGTCTTGGCACCCCACCAGGAAGGAGGCAGCCGAGTCTGTGACCCCATTTTACTTCTGGGAACCAGACTCAGAGAGCTCTAGTGCCTTGTCCAAGGTCATACCAATAAGAGCCAGAACTCAAACCCACACCTGGTCTTTCTACAAAGCCTGTGTTCTTTCTATGGGTAATTCAGCGCCTCCAAAGTCAGGCAGAGTCCTTGGTGTGGGAAACTACACAGGTAAACTACAATGACATTTTAGCTCTCCGCAATTCATCCTTGTTCAGAGGTCTCTTGGGCTCATCCAGGGTCTTATGCTATGTGTCTGCAAGAGAAAGAATCCACACTAGGGTCACCACCTAGCTCTGCCTCTGACTTACTGGGGGATCTTAGGTAAACCAATTCCCTTGAACCTCAGCTTCCTCATCTGTAAAACGGGGGTTGCCTTCTCTGCGGCATTCTGAAGGTACTCCAAGCCACATGGTTTTCCCTTACTCCTTGCAAAGCCTCTCTGGTGTGGAGTGGCCTGGAAATTGTGGGGCTGACTGCTTTCCTGGGCCATTAATGGTCTCACCCAGGAAATCCTGGCTTTGTGTTTGAGGTCAGAATTTGCACAGCAACAGGGGCACAAATAATGCTGGGCAAATGGCCCAGAGGGCCCTTCAAAGTCTGAAAAATAAAACATAGTTTAAACCGGAGAGGCGAGCCTCCTGGTGTCCTTCGAAGTGAGGCCGGGTGATCAATCATTCTAGGGTCAGGTGAGGGTACCGGGTGAGTTTGGATGAACTGGAGGTGCTAAGGAGAGGGAGGTCCAGATCTCGGTTCTAGTCTGGGAGGTGCACAAATTGCTGTCACCCCCTTCCCCCCTAGACCTCTGCAGTACTTCCGGTTCCAAAAGGGAGAACAGCTCCGAGAGCTCCCGGAGCAATGGAAGGCGGAGAGGACAGGAACTGTGGATGGGCGAAGGGCGTGGACTGGGGCTGAGGGCGGCGGGTCGGCTCCGACAGCGGAGGGGATGTCCGCGCACCTCCCCCACCCGCTCACGCCCGCACCAGCCACCTCCGTTGTCGCTGCCGCTTCACAACGACCCCCGACGGCGCGCCCTCATCCGGGTACTCTGCGCTCTGGCGGTAAGAGACGGGGCGGGGCCTCTGGAGGGCGGGGCCTCCTTTGGTTGGCCGCCTGGGGCGCCGTGAGTCCTCCAAGAGGCCAGGTGAGGCCGTCCCGTGATGCCCCGCGCCCCGGCCGCTCTGGCCTGCAACGTGTCTCTGGGGCGGAGGCAGCGGCAGTGGAGTTCGCCGCGCGCGGGTGGGGGCCCCGTCTCTTCGCCTGTGTCCATTTCTCTATCGTTGCGCTCGAGTGCCGACGGGCCGTCCCAGACCTCGACATGTCGTACAACTACGTGGTAACGGCACAGAAGCCCACCGCCGTGAACGGCTGCGTGACCGGTGAGGCTGCCAGGGCAGGAGACCCCGCGAGGGAGCGAGCTGGGGGGAACCGAGGCCTAGGGAGGCCCGCGGCCCCTGGGGCGCCCGGGCGGGACCGAGTCCCGGGAATGGAAGGTGCTGGCGGCCGACGGAGCTTCCCCCTCCCCCCCAACCACGACTTTAAAGAAGCTGTCTTCAGCTAGCGCCTTTTGGGGAGCAAAAGCTGCCCTCGAGGGTCCCCTTTCGTCCTGGGAGGTCACTTGGCCTCGGGGACAGGGACGAGCCCACTGGGTCGGAGAGCGAAGTGTGAATTGATTGTGTGGTGGTGCTTTGGTTGGGCCCCGAGATTGGCCTCGTGTGGTTAGGGGAAGGGGCCGTGGCGATGGCGACTTGGAGGGTCCGTATTTTCTTGTGGGAGAGCCTGGGAGGTGCAGGAGGTGGAGGGATGTGAGAAATGTACGCACTCACCCAAAGGAGGGGAGTTCTCTTTGCCTGGGGCTGTTGTTTACTCCCGGGAGCTGCTGGAGCAGCTGGAGCAGAGGGTTTGGATGGCCCAGCCCAGTGCTGGGTTTGCCTTGTTGACTATGCAAGGATTACAAAGGACACAGATGTCCTGAACCCGGGAATAATCATCTTGATCCACGTCCTCAGCAGAACACGAAGACCTCAAATTTCTATGTTTATGTAAATTCTAATCATGATTCCCAAACAAAACTCTGTTGTTTGTAGAGTGGGAACCTCTGAAGGAGTGTGGACGGGGGTATTGGTAGACTGCGGGGAAGGCAAGAGATAGGGACAAAGCGATGTTTTCATAAAAAGCTCTGGGAATTTGCGTTCGTTCTGCTCTGTTTGATAAAGATTTTGTGAACATTTAGATAAGGACTGAATGGCGATGTACACTTTTTCCAACATCCCATAATTAGCTAAGTCTGCTACTGCAGTAGAAAAAGTCAAATTTGAGGTCACAGAGCCATCCGAAAGGTTTTCACAGTCATTGTCAGTTGAAGGACACGCTTCTCTTAGGCCCAGTCCAGTTTTCTTAGTCTGATTAGGGAAGTAGCTTTCTCAAATGTATGAAGTGAGACTCTGAGGTGCTGGATTTGGTGAGAAGGAAGTCAATGGAAGGAGCCAGAGAAATAAGTGAAGTAAATGAGAATTCTGGAGGTATTTAAGTAGAAGTGATAGCATTATTTAGATACTGCTCTGGCTTCAAAAGTTAGAGGATCTGTTCTTTTCAGGACACTTTACTTCAGCTGAAGACTTGAACCTGTTGATTGCCAAAAACACGAGATTAGAGATCTATGTGGTCACTGCTGAGGGTCTTCGGCCCGTCAAAGAGGTGGGCATGTATGGGAAGATTGCAGTCATGGAGCTTTTCAGGCCCAAGGTAAGTGCCCTGGGTTGGGCCCAGCAACAAGAACTTAGATGGTTTTACATTGTGTTACACTTTTGCTTGGGTGGATGGAATAAGGTTTAGGAGAGAAAATCTTCTTTCTTTTGAATGGCATGTTTCAACTTACTTTTTTTTTTTTTTAAGATTTTATTTGCCAGTGGGTGGGGGGAGCGGAGCGCACAAGCAGAGAGGGAGAAGCAGCCTCCCTGAGGAGCAAGGAGTCCTATGCAGGACTCCATCCCAGGGTCTTGGGGTCATGACCTGAGCCGAAGGCAGATGCTTAACCAGCTAAACTGCTGAGGCTTCCCTCAATTTATATTCTTGAACAAGCTTCCTCGAGGTAGAAGAGAGTTACTAGGGAAAAACTGATCAAGTCGACTTCTTTAGAAGGCAAAATTAAAGCAGTTTGAAATGTGGGTCACCATACTGATTGAGAGAGTAGGCTCTAGATTAGGGCAGTTCTGGCTTTATTCCTTATTAATTTTAACTTTGGGTATCACCTAACTTTTCAGAGCCTTATTTGCCTGTCTGCAAAATGGGGATAACAGTATAAAAGTTCTGGGTTATTATGAAGATGAAATGTTTTTAATAACACAGGAGTTATTACATAGCAAACGTTTGTTGTTATGTTAACAGTTATGGTATTATCATCATTAGTGTAATTCACATGTTTTCTTCCATATCGCTTCATTATATTCTAATTGAATCTGACAAGAAAGCAGTGGATTTAAAATTTTAATTGTAATCCTTTGAATAAAATATTCACTCTTTTGGGGTCTCTGTTAATAAGTAGGTAAGACTTTGTAGATCCATTTTAGCTTCCTTTGTTATTCATGTTTTTTTCTTCAATTAGTTGGAGAGGATTAGAAGGAGGCATTACATTCATATTTCAGAATTTGAATGGACTGAGTGAGATTAGCTTGAGATGGAAATAGACAAGACATTATTGTAGGTAGGGCAAAGAGATGCACAATCATCAAAGTGCAGACTAGGTGTTTACCAGCTTCAGTTCTGGCCTTTTGCACACACCCTTAGGGTGTATGGATCTGATGAGTGTTACCTACTCACTACGAATCTTTCTCTTCAGGGAGAAAAGAAAGTTCCTAAAGAATTTAGCATGCTTAGAGAACGATGCTTAGAGGCTGGATAGGTATTCTTGTTTCAAAAAGAACTTCTTTTAATGGTATTATGTTGGTTTCTAGGGGGAGAGCAAGGACCTGCTGTTTATCCTGACAGCTAAATACAATGCCTGCATTCTGGAGTATAAGCAGAGTGGCGAGAGCATTGATATCATAACGCGAGCTCATGGCAACGTCCAGGTGAGGTGGCTGCTTCAGGCTGATGAGAGTTTTTTGGATAGAGATGTCATGACTTGATAAAGAAAATTGAACGGCTGGGGGCAGCTCTCCCCGTGATCAGAGAAACGGGGAGAAAACACTAAAGGTTTAAGCTTTTATGAAGAAAGGAAGAGTCCAAGGGGCAGGGTACTAATTCATTGAGAATCAGCGTTTTGCAAGAAGGTGTGCACTGACATTTGGGCTCCCTGGCATGTTGGTTGGATGCCACTAGTTTTGTTACCGCCCCTGAAATTACGTTGGGGAATAGGTGCCCAGTGTTCTCTGTTACTCCGAGTGTTGAGGTTCTTTCCTAACCCCAGTTTTACTTCTCAGGACCGTATTGGCCGCCCCTCAGAGACCGGCATTATTGGCATCATCGACCCTGAGTGCCGGATGATTGGCCTGCGACTCTATGATGGCCTTTTCAAGGTTATTCCGCTAGACCGGGACAATAAAGAGCTCAAGGCCTTTAACATCCGCCTCGAGGAGCTGCATGTCATCGATGTCAAGTTCCTCTATGGTTGCCAAGCACCTACCATCTGCTTTGTCTACCAGGTACTGGAGCTGCAGGAGAGAGGGGAAAGCTATGTGGTTTCACATTGTGGGAGTTGTTTTTCACTAATTGGACTGTCTGGATTTGGTAGTGGGGCAGGCCGAGAGTTTAATGTATTTGTCCTGAAATGCTTTGAACGGCATAATTAATATGGGTCAGATTTCTGTTGCGTCTCCAGTGCGGTAGTACTTAATGAGGCAGGAAGCTCTCTGGCGCTAGTAGCAGGTTTTAATCCTGAGATTACATTCTTGTGGACCTTGGAGATTTTATAGGGTGACCCAGTTTGTACTTTGTCTGAGTCTCTTAACGGCATGCCAGGGGATTATTAAAACTTAGCTGTAGAGAAATGATCTAGAAATTGCCCTGATAAGCAAAGAAAAAACGTCTTAGTGATATTTACTTTTTTACGTCTTCTAAGAAGGGGTTTGCTTTTGTCCAGCACTCACTTTCTGGTGACTCGTTGGCTGTTGACTTCTATTTTAGTCTGTGCCTAAAACTTCAGCGGAGCTGATCCTGGGCAGCTGTTCTCTGAGCCAGATTTGTTAAGTGGGGGTGGGGTGGCAGAGCATCAGACCAACTTGCTGTATCTTGGTGAAATCTCAGCCTTTTAACAAAGAGCCATACAGCATGAGGTCATTTCACTTGCATATGGTTGAATAAATGGTTTAAGGAAACATAGTCCCAAGTCCAAGTGCTGTGTGGGCACATTTGATAGCTGTGTTGAGTGTTGGAAACACTGATGTATTTCTGTCTATTTCTTAGTGTCACCATAAGTGCTAGAGTTCAGAGGCTGGTTGGAATGAAGATCGGTTGAATAAGGTTGAAACTACTTCAGGGGATTTTGTTTGATCTTGCTTACTGTGCTTTAATGATCAGAGCTGAGATAAAAACTTAAAATTTCTTTCCTTTCTTCAGTTTTGTAAATACCAGGTCATTAAAACATTGATGTTGGTTATTCAAGGCTGACTCTGTTCCTAGCCTCAGGGCTGTCAGTTTTGTGACCGATCTTCATTCCTCTGGGTGCCTGTGTGTGTCTCTCTCTGTCTCTCTGTCTCTCTGAGGTCTCAGGGGCCCAGATCAAACCCCCAGCTTGAACTTGTTGTGAAGTTCAGTCTTACTGCTTGTCATTGTTGGGAAGATCTTTCATCAACTAAAAATGATTATCTCCTGTTTTGTGCCCAAAATTCAAATATGGTGTAAATATTTAGGGACTTACTGTGTGAAAGGTAGTCATTCTAAGGAGCTATTAACAGTGATTAAGATGTGGCCCCTGCCCCGAAGCACAGTGTTGAATTCTTTCCATAACTTCTTAGGCTTTTATCTGGCCTTTGTTGAGCCGTCTCCCACTGGCCGTCCCTGCTCTTTCCGTCTCTCAGAGGTGACTTCGACAGCGTTAGGACTGATTTGACTCATGATTCAGAAGAAGGAGGGGAACATAGCAGATGCTTAGCTGACTGAGCCACCCAGGCGCCCCGAACAAAATTTTTTTTAAAGTAATCTCTAGACCCAATGTGGGACTCAAACTAACAACCCCGAGATCAAGAGTTGCTTGCTCCGCCGACTGAGCCAGCCAGGTGCCCCTCAAACAAATTTTGTAAAGTCTTAGATGTATATTTAGCTTCTCAATGTATGGTTTTTGTTTCTTTTTAAGCTATTTCATAAGTTCCTTGAGGCCGTAGAACATGCATATATCTTAAAAGTACCCACAAATATACCTGTGTACGTTGTCTTTCTTAAGGTGATTAGCATAGTGTGCCAGGTTCATTTTTCTAATTCTTAAGCTTGACTTGATTGATCGAATTGTTAGAAACGGTAGGTCTGAGTCTCAATCTACGCAGTCACAGGCTGAGTTGGCTCTCAACATACCGATGGGTCAGGAGAGTAAGGCCAACGTGATAGGATGGTCAGATGCTGGGTGTTAGTGGCCTGTCCCTTCCAGGACTCTTTTCCAGTCCAAGCTTCATCTGTCCTGAGGGCTAACACCTCCACCTTTCCCCACCTAGGACCCTCAGGGGCGGCACGTGAAAACCTACGAGGTGTCTCTCCGTGAGAAGGAGTTCAATAAGGGCCCTTGGAAACAGGAAAATGTAGAAGCTGAAGCTTCCATGGTGATCGCAGGTTGGTTGGGGTTTGGATATGTCCCCTGACCCCAGGTCGGGGCCTGTTCCTTACACTTGTTCCTGTCTCACTTCTGCTCCTTCATTTCAGTGCTCAGGTGCTGTTACGCACACTCATTACCCAGCAGCCCTGGGGTCTCCTATTTCTAATGTGCCTTCCTTTGCTTTTCTTGTTTCTGTCTTTGGGATTGTCTCTTTTTTTTGCTTCTTCCAAAAAGGATAGCTTTCCTTTCCTATTTTGGGGTGGAGGGGCTAATTTTGAACCACTGAGATTGATTTGCAAAGTGGCATGCAGAAATTATTCTCATTTTATTGTTGGGCATAACATTTAAAAACTGCAAGGGACCTATAGAGCTTATCTAATCTGACTGTTTCACAGATGAGGAAGCCTGGCCCGAGGGGCTTGCCCATTCCTGTGCCGCACTGACAAAGCCTTGGCCTGACTCCATGCCTCTTTGCTCCTTCTCCTGTATCCTCCCCATGACATTATGTTGTGTGTCTCATCTAGGAGAGAAATTCTAAAACTTTGAAGTGAGAATTGGTTTTTCTAAATGGTGGCCCTGATAATGGGGAAATTAAGCTAAGGAACAAGGGGGGGGAAAAAAAGCTCTGAGTTAGAAAGGACCAAAGTTTAGGAGAGAAAAGGGGAGGAACGCAGTCAGAAGAACACCGAAAGACTCTCCACTCCTAGAAACTGAGAAATGCCAGAAGAGTGACAGTAAAAATATCACCAGGGTTAGATAATGCCAGCCTGAAATTTCTCAGACAGCAATCTCAGTTAAAGGCTATCATGTTCCCTGGACTTTGATGTCTTTTTTAAAAAGAATGATTATCTTGAGGTTTGCCTCAGAGATGGCTGGATCGGTACCCTTGCTGCTGCAGGGCTTGGCAAGTCCAAAGTGCTGAGCGTTCTAACGCTGCCCTGTCTCCTGCAGTCCCGGAGCCCTTCGGAGGGGCCATCATCATTGGACAGGAATCAATCACCTATCACAATGGTGACAAATACCTGGCAATTGCCCCTCCTATCATCAAGGTGAGCAGCGGTCTTCTACTTTCCTGTTTTTCGCCCTTGTTCTTACCCTGCTCCTCTCTCTCTCCCCGTCTGTCAAAGGGACATTTACATTTACAGATGTCTGTCATACTGTTGACTATGTGTGTAAGATACCGTGGTGGTCATTGGGGATACAAAGAGAGACTGGCCTGGTTTTGCTTACTGAGAGCTTGCTTGCTAACTAAGAGAAAGGTTTACCCTTTGCATCAACTGGGACAACTTTAAGAAGGGAAGAATTTTGCAAATTTTATTGAATGTTTTCAGAGCTTAGGTCATGCAAAGGTAACATAGCGACACAACATAAGTTGTATAGACTTAAAAAACTAGCCCTAAAAGTTTCAAACCTTAATGTTTCAAGTCGTAAGAATTAATACAAAATTAAGGTAAAGGGTAAATAACGACATCTACGGTAGCATCAGCCATGGGAGGTAATTAGTAATAGTGAGGAAATAACAAATTCCGTGGTGGTATCCCTAGTCCAGCGACTACTTAGAGCTGCTTCCTACCTTCTGTGTATTTCTATCTTCCAGTGGGGTGATATGTGTATAACCATTTAAGGTATATTGAGTTCCTGAGAAAATCATCTTCAGAAAAAAATGTCCCATCTTCAATCACACACGTAGTCCTAGCTAAGTGGATTCCTTGCTTGTGAAATGGCTGAGTGTGGTAAAGGGAGTGGCTCACAAGGGTTTGCACTTTGATCATGGGAGACCCTTAATTTCTAATGACGATGTCTTCCCTCTTGGCAGCAAAGCACGATTGTGTGTCACAATCGTGTGGACCCCAATGGTTCCCGCTATCTGCTGGGAGACATGGAAGGCCGGCTCTTCATGCTGCTTTTGGAGAAGGAAGAGCAGATGGACGGCACCGTCACCCTCAAAGATCTCCGTGTGGAGCTCCTTGGAGAGGTAGGGCTTGTTCCTGCTCAGCTGCGTTCTCCTAGGGCTATGGCGAATGTGGGAATGTGACTCACAGTGTGAGCACTGAGGTCTGTATACTTAGCCCCCAGCAACAAATGGTCAGTCCTGCTGTGGAGGTTGGTCTTTGAATAAGTGAGATGTGGGAAGATCTCACAGACGGGTGGGCGCTACCGCAAGCATAAAAAGGAAGAGAAAAAGGATGCCATTCGGAACTAAAGATTAATTTAATGCTGATATTCAATTCCAGGAAGAGGTTTCCCCAAAAGTTTAAGAATTATGCAGTGGATTTGAGAGGTTGCTAATTATTTTGAGGATACTGGAGCCATTGGTGTTAAAACGATCATTTGGAACAGGCACCTGTGAGATAAAAGTATAGATTTTTCTGACTGTACGGATGTGATAGGTGGAGTCACAGGCTTCAGAGATTTAGGACATTTGTTTAGTGTGACCTGGAGATTTGAAATGGAGGATTGTTTCAGGACTCATGGCCACAGCTGTTCATTTTCTTAGCAGGTGTTGAGGAGGTGGTTAGACATGTCAGGCTCCCATGGAGTGTTTGTTCTGATGTCTCTCGTGCCCTTGACTCTCTTCTAGACCTCTATTGCCGAATGCTTGACATACCTCGATAACGGTGTTGTGTTCGTTGGATCTCGCCTTGGGGACTCCCAGCTGGTGAAGGTGAGAAGACGCTTTCTTCTTTCTGGGTATTTCGTCACCTTCACCGCTTCATCATCAGGTTTCTCCTGTGTTCAGAGCCTCGCAGAATCTTTAATTCCTCGATGTCTGTTCTACGTAGCTTTCTCTTTGGCTGATTTCACACCCTCCTCTGACTAGTTCTTTGTCTTAAAGGAAGTTCATACAACAGATGTGCGAAGCAGGGTGCTGGGCGTAGCGGATACAATTACGAACGAGACCTAGCTGCTGCCTTCAAATAGGTCATAGTTTAGTGTGCTGACCCCCTCTAGAAAACAAAAACTTTGGACCTTCCCTGCGGAAAAATGCATGCGAGCATTTTGCATTAATTTACAAACTGCTCCTTTGAAATCCATCCACGGGACTCATAGATTAGAAGTTGCTGACTGATTAGTGGGTCTCCTGTAGGCCAACTCCTTTCCTTAGTCAGCAGTCCCCCTCCAGAACCGTGCAGTGGAGCACAAGAAGGGCAGATCTAATAGGACTGAGGGTTTCTTTTGGATGATAACCATCTCTTTAGGATGGATCTCTTAGGAGCATTCCAGGACTAACTGTTTTTTTTCTTCTTAGCTCAATGTTGACAGCAATGAACAAGGCTCCTATGTAGTGGCCATGGAAACCTTTACCAATTTAGGACCCATTGTGGACATGTGCGTGGTGGACCTGGAGAGGCAGGGGCAGGGACAGGTAAGGGGGTCATCCCAGAAATGAATGGTTGATATACCCACCCACTCAAACCGTGACCTCCTAGACTTGCCTGTTTGGAGTGGGGAGTGCCCACTGAAGATAACTTTTAAGAGCCTCACTCACTAATCCCAGTGATGCAAGGATAACTACCATTTATCGAGTGTATCTCTTGGTCTGTGATTCAGATCTATATCATCTGTGATCACATGAGCACCCTAATTAGATAGGAATTCTTGACCATTTCAGAAGTGAGGAGACTTGGGACTGGGAAAGATCAAGTGCCTTGTCCAGGGTTACATAACTTCCAAGTCGCAGGTGTGTCTGACTCTATCTAGATCCCGTGCTCTTTCTAGTAAACTAGGTTCTAAGGATGGAAGCCAGCTTGCTAGGAGTAGTAGTCGTTGCTTTTCGCTTCTTGGACTAGAACATCCTGTCTGCTTGGTATACCTGGGGACTTGGAAACCACTTCCTCAAACCTAACTCCACTGAAAGGGTCCTTGGGATTAGGTATAGCTTGTTTATTTTCTGGGCATCGGTATGATGGCCTCAGGCTCTGGAGGGAGGTATTTAGAAACCTTTTCTCTGCTCGCAGCTGGTTACTTGCTCTGGGGCTTTCAAGGAAGGTTCCTTGCGGATCATCCGGAACGGAATTGGAATTCATGAACATGCCAGCATTGACTTACCAGGCATCAAAGGTAACTTTTTGGTAGACATAGGATGCAAATCGTATTTGAGTGACCTTGGCCTTTGGCCTTATTATGTGTTGTGAAGGCACGTGGGTGGGGGCTAGAGGAAAGCAGGTCACATGAAGAGTAAAAGTCATGATGACAAATAAGTGGTAGAAGCTGAAACATATTTAAAAGTACCGAAGTAAGGTTGAAAATATATATTATTGACCAGAATTGGATAGTGGAGTAGAGAAATGGAAAGGAAAAGTTTGTAAGTTAAATTTAATGTTTTTATAAAGGAACTGACAGAATTCCTGAAAAAAGAGGAGACTGAGAATATCATACAAAGATGTAAGTGTAAAGGTAGTAACTTTTAGAACAAAAATGCAAAGCTAAATTCCAGGAGAACTGTAATAATCAAGAAGATCAAAGAAAGACTACATAGTGGAAGACTTTTGTGATATATAAGTAGTAGACATGATTCAGGATGATACGATATCTGCACGAGTGTCTGATAATTTCTGACATGTATCAGTAAATGTGAATGGGCTGAACTCACTTATTATAAGAAAAAGACAATCAGATTGAATCATAAAGCAAAAACATAGGTATAAATAGGAGGTATGTCAGAAAAAAAGATATTTAGACTAACCGGAGATAAGAGGATTGGAATAGATAAAGAAATAGAGATTTATGAATCAGAAAGGAAGAGATCATAAAAGTATAAAACCCAGGAGAATCGACTGAAAACTAGACAATGAGAGTTCATTAAGGCAGCAGGATATAAAATTAATGTATTGAAATTGGTAGCATTCATGTGCAAACGCAGTCCATTTGAAGGTATAGTGGAGGAAAGGAGCTATTTACGATAGTAATAAAAAGACAAAATACCAAAGAATAAATTTTGTTTTAAAAGATTTTTATTTATTTGTCAGAGAGAGTGCGCGCGCACACAAAAGCAGGGGGAGCGGAGGCAGAGGGAGAAGCAGGGGAGCCTGATGCGGGGCTTAATCCCAGGAGCATGACCTGAGCCGAAGGCAGATGCTTAACCGACTGAGCCATCTGGGCGTCCCAACCAAGGAATAAACAAGAAATGTATAAAACCTGTACAGGGAAAACTTTAAAGTACTTCTTAAGGAGTCAAAGGATAGTTTGATCAAATGAAAAACATACCAAGGATCCTATAAATTAAATTATAAAGCGGTCTCTCTGACCTATTTTTTTTTTTTTAAGATTTTATTTATTTGAGAGAGAACATGAGATGGGGGAGGGTCAGAGGGAGAAGCAGACTCCCTGCTGAGCAAGCCCAATGTGGGACTTGATTTCAGGACCCCGGGATCACGACCCGAGCCAGAGGCAGGTGCTTAACCTACTGAGCCACCCAGGCGCCCCTCTTTGACCTGTTTATTTTTGCGTTTACTGTATCTCAGTAAAAATGTCAAGAGGTTTTTTTCCTTGACCTAGATAAGCCAGAGTCCAAATGGAAAAATGAAGAAACAAGAAAAGCCAGGAAGACTTAAAAAGGAGTGGCGAGACAGGACTAGCCTTATCAGATATTAAAACATACCATTAAACCTTAGTAAAAGAAGTGTGATTTTGGTTAATAGGCAAGAGTTCCTTGAGCAGACTCAAAAATCCAGAAATTAAAAAAAAAAAAAGTCTAGAAGTAGACACAGTTACACGTGGGGATTTAGTGTACGATGGTGGTGGTGTTTCAGTTCAGTGAGAGAAAAATGATTTTTTTTAAATAAATGGTTTTTAATAAATGGTGTTCCCAGTTATCTACTGGGAAAGATAAGTTTGGATCCATTCTGTACTTTGTATACCTTGCTAGAACCCAAATGGATTAGACAATGTAAAAAGAAAGTCATACAAAAGTTAAAAGGTTGTCAGATTCCTTTATGATTTTAGAGTGGGGAAGGCCTTTTTAAACTATGACTCAAAGTGCAGAAGCAAAGGGAAAGATTGGTTAATTCAACGACATGAGACACTTCTGTATGGCAAAAACAAAACAATGTAAGCTGTCATAAGAAATGCAATCCAGATAAAAACGTTTGTAGCTCATCTTACAGACAAAGGCTTCATCTCCCTAATTTATTGAAATATTTCTACAAAGAAGGTCACTAAAATTCTTGCCCCCAAATTGGCAAAGGGCACGTGTGGACAGGTAACAGGCCTTACTTGTCCTGAGGGAGATGCTGATCAAAACCGAGTAGTGATACCATTCTTTACCAGGTGACCAGAATCCAAAAGTTTGACAGCACTGTGTTGGTGAGGCCCAGAGGAGATAAGCAGGCTCATTGGTAACATCTGCCAAAACTGCACCCGCATTTAATTTAGTGAGTTCTGGACAATCGTAATTCTAAGCGTCTACCCCCTAGACCTTCATAAAGACAGCGTGATGTAAATATAAGATCATTTGTTGTGCCATTGTATGCAAAATACTGAAAGAGTGGCCCTCAGTGGAGACTTAAAACTGGTACATCTGTGTCATTAAATGCTACGCAGCTGTCGAAAACAAGGTACTGTTCCGTCGTGATACGGGCTTTAGTATAAAAGGGAAAAGCATAGTGCAGAACAGTATGTGATGGGCTGTTTTATGTATGTATTCGTGTGCGTGTGTGTAACTTTTTTTAAATTTTATTTTTATTTTTACTATTATTTTTTAAAGATTTTATTTATTCGACAGAGAGAGAGACAGCGAGAGAGGGAATACAAGCAGGGGAAGTGGGAGAGGGAGAAGCAGGCTTCCCGCAGAGCAGGGAGCCCGATGATGAGGGGCTCGGTCCCAGGACCCTGGCATCATGACCCGAGCCGAATGCAGATGCTTAACAACTGAGCCACCCAGGCGTCCCTAAATTTCATTTTTAAATGATCTGTGCACCCAGCACAGGGCTCGAAGCCACAACCCTGAGATCAAGAGTCGCACACTCCACCAACTGAGCCAGCCAGGCACCCCTGTATTTGTATTTGCTTATAAAACAGTGACTACCGAATTCCTAAAATTAAAAAAAATAGATTTTTTTGAAGAATAAACAAGAGACTATTGATGATTTATTTGGGGGATAGGTTTCAGGGAGAGGTATAGGAGTGAAACTTCTCTGTACACATTTTAAAGATCAGTTTTAATTTTGAGTCACAGAAATGTATCATCCTGTCCAAAATCAAAGGAAGAACTTTAAAAATACTAAGTTCAAAACAGTTTTTAAAAATAACTTCTTCAGGGTCTTAAAGCCAGGAAAGAACAGAGTGGCTGTTTCAGCTTCAGGAAGGACTCCACAAAGTTCCTGCTCCTCCTCGAGGCCGGGCTGCCTTTCCTTAGATGTGGGGAGCTGAGTGGTGGGCGGTGCTCTGCATCTTTATCCTTGATCTTTGTTCCAGGTCTGTGGCCACTGCGGTCTGACCCTAACCGGGAGACTGATGACACTCTGGTGCTCTCTTTTGTGGGCCAAACAAGGTGAGGGTGAGTCTGGCGCCTGCTCCAGGTGCTCGTGTGAAGGTTATAGGGTGGGGGAGCTGGTCTGGCTGACCCAGGCCTTCCCTTCCCCTGCAGAGTTCTCATGTTAAACGGAGAAGAAGTGGAAGAAACCGAGCTGATGGGTTTCGTGGATGATCAGCAGACTTTCTTCTGTGGCAACGTGGCTCATCAACAACTCATCCAGGTAATAACTCAGGAAGGGGCAAGCCCATTGACTTGAATTTGCTCTAGAGTGCAGTGTAGAGCACTGCAGGATTTTACAGCAGTCTCATTTTATGGTGCTAGAAGTAACATCCTAGAAAACAAGTAAAATTACCCAATAACCCACCACTCAGAGAAAAGAGCTCTTCGGAGTTATTCCTTTTAGCTTTATTTTTTTTTTTTTTTTTTATTTTTTAGCTTTATTTTCTTTTTTAAGAGATGCAGTATTTATTTGCATTCTCTTTTACAGACTGGGATCATAATATTTTTATGGTTTGGGGTACCATTTTCGTACTCAGTTATGCCCTATTTTTTGAGATACGTGTTTTCCCTTGTTGTACTAATACATACCTATTTAGTTCTAGTGCTCCCGTCCATATATGACTGTTGGCAGCACTTTCCATGTTAATTATTAGAACAAGAGTTTGTACTCTGTTCTGATTTTGTTTTAAATCTATATGCGTTATGGGGTCAGATATCGTTAGCCTCAGAGTACCTGCCCACCCCCTGGTTGTTTTTAGTTCAGAGTGACCCCTGGCGGTCTTTTCTTAACTGTGGCTAGAGTCAGTGTTTGCCCGTGTGGGGTATGGCACTTTTGTGCCTGAGGATTAATGAATCCTGTCCATCTTTTTATCCACTTGGGTCTTCTTGTAGCCAATAGCCCCTTGTGGATTTGATAAAACCCAGAGGGAAGGTTCTGTTGGTTTGTGGACCAAGTGCGGGAGGTACCCAGATACTGATTCGTTGCTTTGTTTTTTCTAACTAGGGGCCTGAAGACTGGCACCAGCTCATGTATCTGTTATTAAAGGGTTTTCCTCTTTAAATAGGAGCTCACCTTTGATAGGTTAAGACGAATTGATACGAACGTTACAGTGTCCTCAACCTGCTTTTTGTTTTATTTCAGTGATGCAATTAGATTGATTAAGCGTATTTCAAGATAATTTCATAGCCTTTACTAAAGAATTTTATTTTGGGGGGCGCCTGGGTGGCTCAGTTGCTTGAGTGTTTGCCTTCGGCTTGGGTCATGAGCCCAAGGTGCTGGTGATCGAGCCCCGAGTAGTCAGGCTTTCTGCTCAGCGGGGAGTCTGCTTCTCCCTCTCCCTCTGCCTGCCGCTCCCCCTGCTTGTACTCAGTCTCTCTTTCTCTCTCTTTGTCAAATAAATAAAATCTTGGAAAAAAAGAATTTTATTTTTTGCAGGAGTTGGGAGGAAAATACGTAGGGCAGAGAGGACTTCTGTAGTTTATTTTTAGGGCTCCACTAGAACAACATTTACCCCCTTCCCACTGGTGTATGGATCCCAGCAGGTGCTCGGAGACCTTTCTCTTCTTTTTCTAGATCACTTCAGCATCTGTGAGGTTGGTCTCTCAGGAACCCAAAGCTCTGGTCAGTGAGTGGAAGGAGCCTCAGGGCAAGAACATCAGCGTGGCCTCCTGCAATAGCAGCCAGGTGGTCGTAGCGGTGGGAAGGGCCCTCTACTACCTGCAGATCCATCCTCAGGAGCTCCGGCAGATCAGGTGTGTGCTTATCTGTCCGCTCTTTTCTCCCCTTCCCTCTTCTCCGGGACTTCTTTCATCCTTGGAGTCCTTCCTCTGCCATATTCCTCTTTGTTCAGCCATACAGAGATGGAACACGAAGTGGCCTGCTTGGACATCACCCCACTGGGGGACAGCAATGGGCTGTCCCCTCTTTGTGCCATTGGCCTCTGGACAGACATCTCGGCGCGTATCTTGAAGCTGCCCTCTTTTGAGCTACTGCACAAAGAGATGCTGGGTGGAGGTAGGTGGCTTGTAAGGACCTTTTAAGGGTTGGGGTCAGAGTTAGAGTGTGGAACAAGACCTTAATGTGCCCCTCTCCCACAGAGATCATTCCTCGTTCCATCCTGATGACCACTTTTGAGAGTAGCCACTACCTCCTTTGTGCCTTGGGAGATGGGGCGCTTTTCTACTTCGGGCTCAACATTGAGACAGGTGAGAATAACACTTTGAATAGAGGGCTCTTGGAGAAACAAGGAGTGGGGAGTTGCTTTAGCCTCGGGGTACTACTTTTGAACCTTCACGACCCAGCTGTTTGTCCTGTTTCCCTTCCTTCCTACTTTCTCCTGATGCCATTCTTTCTGTAGGTCTGTTGAACGACCGTAAGAAGGTGACCCTGGGCACCCAGCCCACGGTACTGAGGACTTTCCGTTCTCTTTCTACCACGAACGTCTTTGCTTGCTCTGACCGCCCCACTGTCATCTACAGCAGCAACCACAAATTGGTCTTCTCCAATGTCAACCTCAAGGAAGTCAACTACATGTGTCCCCTCAATTCTGATGGCTATCCTGACAGGTGCGCCTCTTTTTGTTTCTTCAGCAAGAGCCATGGATTGAGGGCAGCATGACGTTTTCCTTAAACGCTTGCCCTCTCGCCTTCTCCCAAAGTCGAATCAGTGTAAAGAGCTGAGATGGGGAGTGTGGCGCAGGGGTTCTCCCATCTGGGCTACCATTAGAAACCCCTGGGACACTTTTTAAAAAGTACGGATTTCTTTGAATACTCAAATTCTGATTCAGTAGATCTGGGGTTTGGGCCATCGAATCTGTATTTTCAGGAAAACCTCCGAAGTGATTCAGATGGTCAGGTTTCAGAATCCCTGATTTAGAGATCATTCCGTATTCCCCTGAAGCAGGGATTCTCAAAGTAGGGTCCCCCACCAGCAGCCACCCAACTAGCTGGGAACTCATTAGAAATGTAAACTCTCAGGCCTTGGGAGGGGGAGGCAGGGTGCTGAATCAGAAATTCTGGGGGTGGGGCCCAGCAGTCTGCTTTAATGAGCACTCCTGCTCATTGTGATGCAAATGATGACTTGAGACTCACTGGTCTAGATACTAATGCAACGATGAGCATTTAACGGAAAGCAGTTAAAAATCTTAATTGAGGCTCACCCAGACCTGTTAAATAAGTTGGGGGGTGGCAGTGGAAAGAGGCATCAGGACCCTTTTTAGCAAGGAGTCGGCAGTTGAGAGCCACTGCCTGGAGGAAGCTAGTGTAATTCTGCCTTGTTTTTCTTCCCCTTATGGAGTTGCCTCATAGAATCCTTTCCTTCCTTGGGTCTCCTCAATCTAAACCCAGACCCTTCTTTCCAGCCTGGCACTGGCCAACAACAGCACCCTCACCATTGGCACCATTGATGAGATCCAGAAGCTGCATATCCGCACAGTTCCCCTCTATGAGTCTCCCAGGTGAGGGCCAGGGGAGGAGGGCTGCAGAGCACGGTGATCTGGGCGTCGGGCCGGAGCTGGGGGGCGCTTCCCCTCTCAGACCTGTTCTGAGAGGCACTGTCCACACTTGTTCCCCAGGAAGATCTGCTATCAGGAAGTGTCCCAGTGCTTCGGGGTCCTCTCCAGCCGGATCGAAGTCCAGGACACGAGTGGCGGCACAACGGCCCTGAGGCCCAGTGCCAGCACCCAGGTGAGGGCACGGACAAAGACAGACGGCGTTAGAGCAGGGCTGGCAAACTGTTCTGGAGAGGGTCACGTAACAGGGTGGCTTTGTCCGCCGTGTGTAAACAACTACTCCGACTGGCCATCGCTAAAGCAGCTACAGACAACAGCTAGGGTAGTTGGGTTCCAGTCACACTTTATCTGTAAACACAGGCAAGTGTTTATAGAGCTGGAGTTGGTCCCCCCGTTGGACGGTTGGGAAGAGTTTGGGATAGATGCGGCCGTCAGTGAGTCTGCTAGTTCGTAGCCTTGCAGGATGAAAAATTCTTTCATCAAAAATTTGGACACTCTGTAGGGTATGTGTAATTGGAGGCAGCATAGCATTGTAGGTAAGAGGCGGGGTTTGGAGTCTGACAGAACTGGCTTCAAGGTTTATCCCTCACTGTATTACCTTGGGCGAGTCTACACTTCAAGTTCCTCATCTGTGAAATACGGAGGATGGTAGGGCCTTCCACAGCCCCACAGAGTAGACCCGACGGAGATATTAGCTGATCATCTTATGTCACGTATTCTTTGCTTTTCTTGCTCCCAAACATCTGTGGTGGGACTTCTTTCCTTAATCCAGAAAATACAGTCTTTACACTTTCCTTTTTAATTCACGTGCTCCCTGCTCTTCCCGTTGAGAGAGATGGAGTCTCTCCCCTTATTAGGTTGCCTTAGATCCTCGTTAGCTTTGTTTGATTGACTCGGCATCCCTGTTTTAGTGGTCATTAGTAACTCTTAGATTCTTCCGTTTTGGACTGCTGTGTCAGTTGTATACAGAAGTTGGCTCCTGGTCCTCAGTCCCCGAGCCCTGTCCTCCAAAGCTCTCTGTTCTTGAGGCTCTGCTTGAGCTGCCAACCTCGAGTTTCCCTCATTCAGGCTCGGCTTCTGTTCCGGGCTCCTGGCGGCCCCTGCACTCAGCACGTGGTGTGCTTCTGAGCGGGGGCGTGTGTGTTCTCTGCTCAGGCCCTGTCCAGCAGCGTCAGCTCCAGCAAGCTGTTCTCCAGCAGCACGGCGCCGCACGAGACCTCCTTCGGGGAAGAGGTGGAGGTGCACAACCTCCTCATCATCGACCAGCACACCTTCGAAGGTGCGGATGAGCTCGTTCGTCCTCCCTGAACTGGCCTATTCCGGGCTCTGGTAGATTCCACGGTTCGATAGACCTTGTGACAGACCATCCTAGGAGTCGTCGAGAGGGGGACGGGACCTCTGGGTTGGCCGGGAGTCCAGGCTGTGGGGCCTCCTTCTGGCGGCGCAGGCTGGCGAGGGCTGGACAGGCTGGGGAGGCAGGAACAGCAGGAGCTGGTGCCCCGGCACCACCCACCCCCTGCTTGGGCCCGGGCTGGGGGCCCCCACGGGGTTCAGGGTTAACGTACGTGTGCGTGGGGCTCAGCAGCCAGTCATGCTTCCGGCTCTCCTTCCAGTGCTTCATGCCCACCAGTTTCTGCAGAATGAGTATGCCCTCAGCCTGGTCTCCTGCAAGCTGGGCAAAGACCCCAACACGTACTTCATCGTGGGCACGGCCATGGTGTATCCCGAAGAGGCAGAGCCCAAGCAGGGTCGAATCGTGGTCTTTCAGTATTCTGACGGTAAGTGGGCACCGTTCCCAGCTTCCGAGAGATTTGAGATTCTGGGAAAGTAACAGACCATTTTTGCCTTCAGAGCTTTAGTTAAGCAGCGGAAGAGCTTGGGTTAATTGCCGTGACACGAGACTTTCTGTTCCTTCCACTCAAGCTGCAGACGGGCCGAATGAGTTCTGGGGGAGGGGAGTGAGCAGACATACGAGTAAAATCTGGCTTGTGCTTCTTCCTTTTCTACTCTTTGAAAGGAAGATGATGGGAGAGGTGAACCACGGGTGAGAGACTCTAGTGGCCAGGAGCAGAGGAATCCCAGATTTGCTTTCCACTTGGTTGCTCAGACACTTAGATCCTCTTTCCAGCTTTAGCACTTCGTGTTCCTGTCTCTTCTCATTTCCCCTGTGCAGGGTGGTTCTAAAGACTCGTGTCAACTCCCAGATCTCAGCTCAGATGGCCAAGATGGGATTCGGTCTCCATCTTAAGAGTTGGATCTGCAGTTTTGGTGGGGAGGCAGACCTTGGACACAGTCTGCAGTCCTTGCACATTCTGTTGGGGCTCATAGTTGTGGTGGTGGTGAACCCCAGTAGACACTGACTCTATTTCCTGCATTCAGATGCGTGGTTTGGGAGCAGGAATTAGAGCCAGAGGGGAAATCAGGATTCTTTTGATGAGTTAGAGCGTGGGCTCGTAAAGGAGACTCCGAGTCTGTCCTTCTCCCCTCAGGAAAACTACAGACTGTGGCCGAGAAGGAAGTGAAAGGAGCCGTGTACTCTATGGTGGAATTTAACGGGAAGCTGTTAGCCAGCATCAACAGCACGGTGAGGCCCACACCATTCGGTGTCACACCCTAGGTTGCACACCATTGTCTATAGAGCCTGTCTCCTTTATGTTCCCTGAGGCCACCTACGTGTCAGATTTGAAGAATGACAGTGTGGTGGGAACGGAGGGTGGAGCTGGGAGTCCGAGAGCTCAGGTTGGCCCAGATGTTAGCCTTGGTTACGGGAAACTCCCCTGTGAATCAGACCCTAAGTGCTGTGGGTACTGAGGAGAGGGTCAGGGCCACGGACGGCCCCTGTACTTCCGAGTGTGTCGTAGTGGGCGACTGATCCGCATGGAATGAGGTGAGCCAAACCATGTTATCCTAAGTATGTCTCTGAAACTCTGGTCCCATGCAAGTCTGCTTCTCTTCTGCTGTGATTCCTCCTCCTTTGCAAAAAAAAAGTTTTTAAAAGTTCCATAGTCAGATACATTTGCGAAGTACTATGTCCTACATTCCCTCTTGGAGCTCCCCAGTGCGTCGTGGGATATTCAAGGTGCTGAGAAGTCGGGGAGTGAAAAAACATCAAGTACTTAAAATCGAGGCTTTCCAGGAGTCGTGCGTATTCATTGCACACTTGTGTGTCGGGTGCTGTTGAGATGTTGAGGTATAGCAGTGGATAAAATGGACAAAGAAAACGGACTGTTTGCTCCAAGCTTACTAGCAAATAGTACATATATGTCCTCAAGATGGTGAGAAATAAAAACGGGGCAGGGACTGGAGGAGTGTCGACTCCAGGGACTGGAGCACAGGGCGGGGATGGCTGTTTTGTCACTGGGTCAGGATTCTGGATACAATGACTTCTGGGCGGGTTCCCGAGGGAAGGGAGGCAGAAGCCATGCCTGTGTCTGGGAGAGGCCAAGGACAAGGAGACGGAGTTGGGGAGGTGGGAGCGGTCCTGCTGTCTTTGTGGGAGCGAGCCGGAGGGTGCGGGGAGGTCCGTCGGGCAGCCCCAGGACTGAATGCACCGGCTGTTTAAGGACTTTGGGTTTTACTTCTGGATGATGGAAACTTCTGGAGGGTTTGAGCAAATATTTGGATGTGATTGGACTTTGGTCTTGGAAAGATCACTCTTTACACCTTGGAAAAGGCTGGAGGGGGCCCAAGGACAGAGGTGGTGACATCCGTGGGGCTCTAGCGATAATGCCGACAGCAGCCTCTGGTCGCCGGGAGGAGGGCGCTGCTGGGGGAGCTGAGGCGTGGTCCGCCTCTGCACATCCGAGCACGGAGAGGCTTCGGTGCTGCACAGGAGCTGGGGTGTGAGGAGGGGAACAAAGGGCCAGGAGTTTTGGCCTGAGCAACAGGACGGGTGGCATGGCCATTTGCTAATGGGGTAAGACTGATTAGAGCAGCTCTGGAAGGGAAAGGGAAAGGTTTCTTTACTCAAAACACTTGTGACACCATATGTGTCGGGTTTTTATCCCCACGCCAGCCAGTTTTCCGACTCTCGACACCGACCGAGTGTGCTCTAGTTTAATTCCGTTCTGATCCCGGCTACCTGGCGCTCGGGAGCAGGTCAAGTGCTCAGTCCCACGAGACTGTCCTCGCCTCAGACGTCATCCTGAGCAGTGGGGCTTCAGGGGACCCAAACTTCTGTCCAGCATGGCTGTGAGGTTGGCTTCCCGCAGCCCTCTCTCAGGTTCGATACCTTGCTGGAACAACTCACAGAACTTGATGAAACGTTTACTTAAATTTACTGGTGGATAGGCAGATGAACCTCGCGTGGGGGCCACCGGGGTCCTGAGTGCAGGAGCGGCTGTCCCCGTGGAGTTGAGGTATGCCATCCTCCCCGCGTGTGGTCTCACCAGCCCGAGAGCTCTCTGAACCTGAAATTGAGGGGTTTTTATGGAGGCTCCATCACACAGGCCTGATGGATCATTATCTGAATCTCTGGCCTGTGCCTCCCCCACCCCACCCCTGCCCTGTCCGCCCCAGAGGATGGGGGAGGAGTGCCGACAGGTCCAGACTTTTTTTTTTTTTTAAGATTTTATTTATTTGACAGAGACACAGTGAGAGAGGGAACACAAGCAGGGGGAGTGGGAGAGGGAGAAGAGAAGCAGGCTTCCCGCCGAGCAGGGAGTTGGATGTGGGACTCATCCCCGGACCCTGGAATCTTGACCTGAGCCGAGGCGCAGATGCTTAACGAATGAGCCACCCAGGTGCCCCAGGTCCAGGCTTCTAATCATGGAGACCAGTCCACATCCTGAACTATCTAGGCACCACCCAGAGCCACCTCATCAGAGCAAAGGACTCCTATCACCCAGGAAATTCCAGGGGATTGAGGAGCTCCGTGTAAAACGCTCACACTTAGGAAGTTACAGGGCTTTAGGAGCTCTGGGTTAGGGACTGGAGTCAGACCAAATGTATCGTTCTTAGTAGGTCCCAGTGGGGAAGCCAGAGGCCTGATTTAGGACATGTGTCAGTCGTTTTAGTAGTCAGGGTGAGCGAAGATGTCAGGGTGGTGGGTGGTGGCCGGATGAGAGGGCTGGTATCCGAGTAAGGGCTGGGCTGGGGATTGGCAGGGCAGCAGTTAAGACACGGCATTTAATGCCGGCAGTCTGGATGGGAAGCCTAACTAAGCTCACCCGTGTGCTGAGAGCGGGCAGAGGAGGGATGGGGAGGCTGAGCCCTGGGACCCTTCAGCTTTTAAAAGTTGCAGTGGTGAGGGGCGCCTGGGTGGCTCAGTGGGTTAAAGCCTCTGCCTGTGGCTCAGGTCATGATCTCAGGGTCCTGGGATTGAGCCCCGCATCGGGCTCTCTGCTCAGCAGGGAGCCTGCTTCCCCGTCTCTCTCTGCCTGCCTCTCTGCCTACTTGTGATCTCTCTCCTCTCTGTCAAATAAATAAATAAAATCTTAAAAAAAGTTGCAGTGGTGAGGAAGATCGCGCTAAACAGAGAAGGGGTGACGAGTGAAGTAGGAGAGGAACCAAGAGAGAAAACTTCCGAAAGCTATGGAAACAAAGCATTTCAGCTGGGAGGGAATCGGTAAATGGCAGGTACTGCCCGAAGTCATGTAATTACGTAAGGCTTAAGAGTTGGCCGCTGGTTTTAGCAACGGGGAAGGTGGAGCTGCCCTTGACCAGAGCTCCTTTGCTTGAATGGTGGGGTGCAAAGCTGACAGGAGAAGGCTTGATCACGACTGGGAGGAGAGGGCTGCTAGCATTAGAAAACGCTCTCGGGGAGTTTCTCGGGGAGTGAGAAGAGAGTCGTGGGGCGACTGCAGAGGGGTGGCAGGACAAGAGTTGTTCGCTTTGGAAGCACGGAAACATGGCTGCGTGTTTCTGTGCTGATGAGAATGTCCATTAGCGAGGAGGTGCCGGAGCCGTGTTGAATAGACCGGTGGGAGGTGGGACCCGGTACTCTACGTGGGCCTCAGACGGTGGACGCGCTGGAGGTCGCTTGGTTGTGTCCATGCTCTGAAGGAGCTGAGAGGAGGGGCGCAAGCGGAGGGAGTAGAGGTTTGAGGAGGTGTGGCTCCTCGTTTCAGGACCCGGAGCGTAACGGACCAGGAAGTCTAAGGAGCTCACTGTCACGAGTGGTCATGAAGTTCAAGCGATCCGTTGTTTTTCCTCAGCTGTCGTGGAAGACTAGACTCATGCCGGAGTCTGGTTACGTCTGGTGAGCAGGATCAAGACAGGGCAGTGGGGTTGAGAATCTGCGAGGTTTACGGTGAGGGACTCGGGGCATCTGAGAAACGGGGAAACCGAGGACACCAGATTCTGGAGTGATTTTTAGTGACAGGCTCTGAGGGTGACCTCTGGGTGGACAAGATACCGCAGGGACAAGGGGGTCAAGAAAGGAACGAGGTTGGTATTGGGTCTTCTCTGTGAATGTAGAAGTCACCAAGAATGACAGGAAGGTGGTGTGGAGGAGAGTGGCGGGGTGAGGGTGCGCATGGCAGCTTGGGGCTGGCGGTGCTGGCAGAGTCTGGTGGGGGGTGCTGGCAGAGTCTGGTGGGGTGAGCTTCGGGACTGGCACATGAGCGGGGAGGCAGGATGGAAGTGAGAAAGGGCCGGCAGGAAGCGCACGGAGGGCTGTCTTTCCTCTAGGCCCAGCTGTACGGGGACAGTGGCAGGGAAAGCTGAGAGGCCTGCGGTCCTTGGGAAGGAGCCACGCTTGAGTTAGAGAATGGGGATGGCCCGGGGACTGTGCTCTGGGTGGGGAGTGGGGCCGAGCCGTGCGCAGGAGTTGGGAGGGTCAGGTGCGAGGTTGGGCAGGAGCTGTCTAGGCCATTGATGTCTAATGGAAACACCATAGGAGCCACAGGTGTGATTTTAGACTTCTTGTCGCCATGTGAATAAAAGTAAAAAGCAGATGAGAGTAATTTTAGGAATGTATTTTATTATTTATTTATATATTTTTTTAAGATTGTATTTTTTGACAGAGAGATAGCAAGAGAGGGAACACAAGCAGGGGGAGTGGGAGAGGGAGAAGCAGGCTCCCTCCTGAGCAGGGAACCCAGTGTGGGGCTCGATCCCAGGACCCTGGGATCATGACCTGAGCCGAAGGCACACGTTTAATGACTGAGCCACCCAGGTGCCCCAGGAATGTATTTTATTTAACCCAATAGCGCTAAACTATTATTTCAACATGTAATCGATACAAAAGTTATTAGGAGTTGTTGTGTGGGTATATTTCATACAAAGACTTCAGAATCTGATTTATATTTTACACTGACAGCATGTCTCAATTTGGGCTAGCCACATTTCAGGTGTGTTTTTTCCTTTCTTGTTTTTTTTAAGATTCATTTATTTTCAAGAGTGAGAGACAGAGCACACACACCTGCCGCGTACCGGAGCAGGAAAGGGAAGAGGGAGAGAGGATCCCAAGTACTGTCTGTGCCTAGTGCAGGGCCCGACATGGGGCTCGATCCCATGACCCTAAGATCATGACCTGCGCCAAAACCGAGTGTTGGATGCTCAACTGACTGTGCTAGCCAGGCGCCCCCCTTTTGTTTATTTTTAAGATTTATTCATTTGAGAGCGTGCATGTGAACTGGGGGAGGGAGTTCACAGAGGGAGAGGGAAGGGGGAGAGAGAGAATCTCAAGCAGACTTCCGGCTGAGTGCAGGGCCTGACACAGGGCCCCATCCCACGACCTGAGATCATGACCTGAGTGGAAATCAAGAGTTGGATGCTCAACCGACTGAGCCACCAGGCGCCCCACCTTTTAGGTGTTTTGTAGCCACGTGTGGCTAGTCGCTGCCATATTAGGCAGCAGAGATGTAGAGCCTATTGGGTTAAGAGTGGACATCTTGGGTTTTTGGTAGTGTCCTGCCTTGGCCTTCACTGTCTTCACAGCAGATATGGAGGCTGAGAGTGTGGAGTGGAGGGGTAGTGGGCGTAGCCAGTAGCACATGGAACATTTGGCCCCATTTTCAGTCCTCTCTTAGGGTGGGCTTAACAAAGATGGGGGGCTCTGGGCACCCTTGACCCTGCCTTTGGAGGTGTGGTAGCCAATGTAATTATCATGGATAATTCTTGGAGGACGCCCCTTTAGAGCTCAGGTTCTTTACAGAACCCTGAGAAATCATGTCTTGATATGGTTTGCCCAGGAGTTCCTGTGTGTGTAGAAGCCATGGGTGGGACCACCAGGATCCTGAAGGGTCTGCCAGAGCAGGCTTCCCGGGGAGTTGAGTCTGTCTTCCTGTCTGTCTGCTGGTTGTAAAGCATCTTCCTTTGTTTGGAGGTGTGATCGTAACTGGAGAAGCATTGCAAGGGAGAAGACAGAAAGGGGGCGGGGACCCTTTGGTGGAGGGGTGGCTATAGATTCTAGTGCTTGAAGAGTCCTTTAGTTATTTGACAATGTTTCTGTTGGACTTTCCATTCCGTTTTCTCTACTCATTGGGTTCACATCAGAATGTTCTGGGAGTGTATGTTTTAAGAAGGGTTCAGAAAAGACGGTTCATTGGGAGGTGATCTTTTTCCTTTCTGATCAAGAAACTGGATGGTGGATCTTTTTTTTCAGAAATATTTGTATAGGTCAGTTATCACTCTTCAGTCATGAGAAGACCATCTTTTGTCCTGTCTTAGTATTACATGCTTCACTGTTTATTTAGTATTTTTACGTTGACTCATTTTTTATGTAAAGGGAAACTTTGTGTTACCAGTTTGATGTTCTTGCTCTGTTTCATATTTCGTGAATATATGATACCAAAATAAAAAATATTCACGCAAGAACCACAGCAAACCATGTCACATCCCAGGCTGCACTTGGGGAAGTGGTGCTGCAGATGGAGGAGGGCGGCGGGGGACAGCGGTCAGTGCGAGAGGGTTTGGCTCCTCGGATTGAGAGGGACGAGATGTCCTTCCCAGGTGCGGCTTTATGAGTGGACGACAGAAAAGGAGCTTCGCACGGAGTGCAATCACTACAACAACATCATGGCGCTCTACCTGAAGACCAAGGGCGACTTCATCCTGGTGGGCGACCTGATGCGCTCGGTGCTGCTCCTCGCCTACAAGCCCATGGAGGGGAACTTTGAAGAGGTAGGAACTTTGAAGAGGGGGGACGGGGGCAGACTTCTCACTTAGGATGTGGCCCCTGCAGGTGTTTCTTTGGTGGTGAGGGGTAGTCAGGCCCAGTGGGGGCAGAAGGTTTTCCCCTGGAGTATACGTTCTGCACTGATGAGGTATTTTCAGAAAGCCCTCCCCCCCAGCGTGAATCTGAGTAGGCTCCATTTCTGGGCAACTGCAACCAAATGGGATGTGTTGGCCAGAGGTCGGGGTGGAATCGCCGTAGAGAGACAGTTGTGAAACACGGGGCTGCGTCTTCTGCGGGGCAGGCTCTCGGCTTCTGGCCAAACACCAGTCCCAGACCTGGCTTCCGGGCAACTGCCGATTATATTTTGTTGTACCTTATCTGTTTTAAGATTGCTCGAGACTTTAATCCTAACTGGATGAGTGCTGTGGAGATCTTGGATGATGACAATTTCCTGGGGGCTGAAAATGCCTTTAACTTGTTTGTGTGTCAGAAGGACAGGTGAGTGGCCGGCTTTGGGACTGGGGGCAGGGGGGGGCGGGGAGGGGCTGGGCAGAGGCAGGGCCCTGGGTCTGGCGATGAGGTCCTCTCTCCGGCGTAGGTGCTCGTCTTCACGGGGGTAGAGTTCTTTCAGCAGGGAACGCAAGCCACCACAGCCAGCCTCTCAGACTGGCTCTGCCGCCGTGGGCTGCCCAGGGAGTGGTCCTGGCCGCGGCCTCGCGGTGGGGCTGGGAGGTGCGGGGAGTGAGGTTTCTCTCACTGCCCTTCAGCGCTGCCACCACCGACGAGGAGCGGCAACACCTCCAGGAGGTCGGTCTCTTCCACCTGGGCGAGTTCGTCAATGTCTTCTGCCACGGCTCTCTGGTCATGCAGAATCTGGGCGAGACTTCCACGCCCACGCAGGGCTCGGTGCTCTTTGGCACAGTCAACGGCATGATTGGTAAGGCTAGCCCCTGCAGGGCGCCCTCCCCCGCAGGCCCCTGTCCTCAGACCGGCGTGCCGGGGGACAGAGGAGAGCAGTTGGACACCACCTCGGAGCTCACTAGCAGAGGCCGCCATAGTGCGTCCCTCCTCGAGCTCCTTTCCCGGGTTGCCCTGGTAGAAGATGCCTGCTGCGGGCTCTGTGCCGTGCGGCCGTGTGCAGCTCCCGGCCCTCTTTGCCACTGCAGGGCTGGTGACCTCGCTCTCGGAGAGCTGGTACAACCTCCTGTTGGACATGCAGAACCGACTCAATAAAGTCATCAAGAGCGTGGGCAAGATCGAGCACTCCTTATATCCTTCCCAGAGGCATGGCCGAGCACAGGTAGAGTGCCGCGTTACCCTGAGCTGCTTCTGGAAACTGCGGTCCCTTTAGGAAATGTCTTGACTAGCTTCCTGTGGGGAACAGGCTTTTGTGCTGTTTTATAAATATACTTCTTCTCGTGGAAAAATTGAAGCGCACACTAGTACAGAGAATTGTATGGTGAATCCTCGTGTACCATCACCCGGCTTACCTGGTTCATCTCGGAAATGTAGATGGGTGTTCTTGAAGCATGTCTGCCTCTGGTCTCTCTGGCCTTACATGCCAACACGAAGTTTAGATGACCACGTTAGGAACGTACTTTCGGAGATCTTGTTGGGGACAGCAGTGTCTGAGAACCCTTGTGAGAGAGGCTAGTGGAAGAAGAGGGGAAAAGTGAAGAGGCCGGAAACTCCAGAAGCGCAGGGATCAGCCCCTGCCAGGACACCCAGGATCCAAGTATTGTTCGACATTTGCTTGTTCAAGGAGATGGAAAGGGTCCTCCCCAGGCCGGAGGTGGGAAGGGTCCTCCCCAGGCTGGAGGTGAGAGGGCTCCTCTCACCTAGGAGGGAGGCGATGGGCTGACGTGTTGGCTTCTGCCAACCAGCAGGGCTTTGGGCAAGCCTCCATTTATTCACCGTGAAGATCAAGGCTAGACTCAGGAGCGTGGTTCTTCCCAGGCGGGCCCATCTCACTGCCTGGAGCGCTTGTATCAAATGTCCGTGTACGTCCAGGCTAGGCTCTACGGTAAGGAGGGTCTGATCTGTAGTTTTAAAAACACTGTCTTGAAGATCACCCCAGTTGAGAATCATTAGATTGGGTAATAATTTTACCTAATGTCTTTCAGTTCCAAAACTGTCCAAAAAGCAATGTGATTTTTAGTTGAAAATGCTATTTCTCCTCGTCCTGATGATTGCTTTAGACTGTGGTCTGCGCGGAGGTGGGGGTGACAGAGAGTAAGGCTGTTTGCAGATACTGCACATTCCTTAACTCGCCTGTCCACCTGGAGATCTTTTCATACTGAGCGAAAGACAGAACCAGCCACGGGCTTCATCGACGGAGACTTGATTGAGAGTTTCCTGGACATCAGCCGGCCCAAGATGCAGGAGGTGGTGGCAAACCTACAGGTGAGCTCCCTGTGTGGTTTTGGCCCTGTGCCTGCGACCCAAGTCCATGGTGGAGCCGGGTGTGCTGCGCCGTCGGAGCGCCAGCCGCTGCCCGCCTCGATCCCCTGGCGCTGGTAGTTTCCTTCCTCCGTGGTCTGAGGGCCACGGCGCCGTACTAGGACCTTGCTGGTAGTTTCCTTCCTCCGTGGTCTGAGGGCCACGGCGCCGTACTAGGACCTTGCTGGTAGTTTCCTTCCTCCGTGGTCTGAGGGCCACGGCGCCGCACTAGGACCTTGCCCCGTGGACCTCTGTGCTGCAGCAGCGAGGGTGCGTTTGGGCACATGCGGGATTTCTGGCAACCCACAGACGGGAGGCGCGGGGATCAGGTCAGCATCCTGCAGGAAAGAGAAATTTCCCCAGTGTGGGGTTTTGGGGTATTGCTCACTGGAGATGGTGCCTCTGGGGGACATCCTAGAAGGGGGAGAAATGTATGCCAGGTGGTGGCCTCCCGACCAGCTTTGCCATCAGTAGACCTTGCTGACCTATACCTTTCAGGAGAGGGGTGTGGATTTCTGATGAGACCTTCCTCCTTGCCATGGCAGTAGTGGGGCCAGGTGCCTCTTGCTGCGACTGTCCTCTTCCCCCGGGGAGGGAGAGCGCCCTCGTGGCCCTCACAGCCCTCCCCTTTCCTTCTTGCAGTATGATGATGGCAGCGGGATGAAGCGAGAGGCCACGGCAGATGACCTGATCAAGGTTGTGGAGGAGCTGACGCGGATCCATTAGCCCAGGGCTGGGAGCCCCTTTCCCAGGCCCTCCCCGAAGGCTTTGCTCTCCTGCCCTGCTCCCCTCCCCCACCATTGTCTTCTCGGCCATGGGAAGCTTTCCCTAAGCCAGCTCTCCCAGAAGCCACAGTCTACCTGTGTGAAAATGGGGATTTCTTTGAACTAAAACCAGTTCACTGGAGACCTGGGAATGGGGTCAAGGTGGAATATTTTCTCCCTGGATTTTTACCAGTCCCAGAGGATTCCAACCATCACTTTGGACACCAAGCCTTGATTGGTGTTGCCAGTTGTCCTCCTTCCAGGGAGGGGTTTTGCAGCTCTTGGGCTGAAAGGAAGCTCTGTGTGTGTGCTCTGTGTGTGTGTGTGTGTGTGTGTGTGTGTGTGTGTGTATCTCACACTCATGCATTGTCCTCTGCTATCTTTTTATTTAGGTTGGGGGTGCGGGGAGGCTGTGGGTAGGGGGGAGGAGGGGCGGGACGGGTTCATTGTCTCTGAAGTGAGAGCTTCCTTTTGCTTTCTCTGTTGCCTGAGAGCTTTGGGTCTGGAGGCCTGACCAGCAGGCCATGAGCTGCCCGCGCCTGAAACCTGGAGATGGTGGGTGATACCCAAGCCGCCGTAGCCTTTTTTTCTCTGGGGAACTGCCTTCTTCAGAGGGAAGGAGGTGGGGGGCCGTGAATTGGTTGTTAGTTTCTGAGTTTTACCAAATAAAGTAGAATCTAAGAAGAAAGGTCTGTTTGCCTCCACTTTCCTTCCTGCTGCCCAGCTTCCCAGTCACACAACACCCAGTCCAGGCACAGTTGTCTCCCTCCTTTAGGGCCGCGGCTGCTGCCATAGCTCCTCTCAGGTAGTGAAATGACATCTGTCTCTCCTTTGCCATGCAGTCATTTTTGGTGGGATCCCAAGGATAACGGGTGTCGGGTTTTCAAAATTCAGTGGTCTTCGGTTGCTCTTGACTCTGTAGCCACCATGTGGTTCCTGGTTGCCTCTGTCAGTAACCTGCTGAGCCTGGGAGTTGCTTGGGCTTCCTTTCCTGATGGCATTTGAGATGTGTGCACAGCGCCTGGCCAGCTCGCCCCCAGGCGCCGCTCCTTGGCCCGGGGCAAGTGGCTCCTCATGCACCTCCCAGCTTCTTGGTGCCACAGGCCCTTTGGAGGCGGATTTTATTTCCTCTGGTTTAATCAAGTAAACCTATGGCGCCTTTGGTTTGAAAATACAGGAGTAGGACACATTGGGGGTTCACCCTTCTATCCAGCGAACAGAGCCTGTCTTCTTTCAGCTCAGTGGGTCAGAGTGCCTGGGCCCACATTTCCACCAGTGATCCAGTGGGAATAAAGGCCGCTCTGTCCCAGCAGTGGGGAGTAGGGTTGATCCTAGGCATATTGGCAGGCTCCTTTAAGACCAGCCTTTGATACGGTGTCAGGAAAACTGTGGTTTCAAGTTCAAACTGTGGTTTTGAGAGATTCTAGCTTAAAAGAGAAAGGGCCAGGAAGCATCTCTGCTTTGGGGGTCTTCTGGAGTAAGTTTCCTTCCTTGGAGGCATTCCTTGTGTTTCATTACTGTTCTTTCCCCCATCCTCTTCTGGGGTTTCTGAGGGTGGGGGATAAGGGTCTTAAAGGGAAAAAAATCATCAGCATCTCTCAAAAACCAGTTTGAACTTGAAACTCAACACTGTGATTTGAATTCTTCAAGTCATGGTTTGAATTGAAAAGGCCTGCCCCCATGCCAGAGACCAGCTTTAATGGGGCAGGCAAGCAATGGTCTCCAGATCGCGATCATTTTAAAATGTTAATCCGAGATGGAGGACTGCCTGTAAGGTGCTAAAATCGGAAAGAGAAGGTGGTGGGAGGATTATTCTGGTGCTTTTTCGTGGTCCGACCACCACGGAGACCTGCTCTATGTTCTTACCAGTGGCTTCAGTCTTGACTTTGGAAGCTCTGGAGTCCGGGCAGTTTTTTTGTTTGCTATAATCTTGGGTATATTCACTCAGGATTGAATTCCAGCAATCCTTCGGAAACTGACATTCTCCTGCCACACTCCCACATCCCCTCTTAAAAACCATTAATCACCTCTCCAGGGGTGAAAGGTTGCCCCTGGAGCTTTGCTGCAGCCAGCTGGAATGGCTCCTTTCCATGTAGGCGCTGATGAGCTACTCACTCCAGGCCTCTGCACGAATGGACCTTGGGGAGAATAATAGAAACACTGACTCATCACATGACCATTTGGAAGGGTCACAAGCCAGAGGCCGCCTTTCTGCAGCCAACAACAACTTGGATCCTCCACCCGCAGTGGAGGGTCCCTTTTGTTACGGAGAAGCCACAGGCCACGGAAGTGGGGAGGAGCTGCAGCCAGGGGATATGCCTAAAGCAATCCTTGAAGACGAACAGTATTAAGTTAGAGTCCCTCAGAGCTCAAACTTTGGGAAGCCTCAAGGTCTAACCAAAAGACAAGAAAAAGAAAGGAGCAAACACTGAGCGAAAGAAGCAAACGGATGGTAAGAAGAGCAAGGTGAACCGCCGTAAGGTCACAAGGAACCAGGGGAAGGAAAGGTTTCTTCTGAAATTCGCCAGTGGGAATTTACTAAGTCTTAAATATCCTGATCCTCTCTTGAGGGAAAATGAGGATTTTCTTCAAGCACAAAGTTGCATCTCAACTATGCCCCCTGCTCACTGAGTATGGAGCAAACCCTGCGTATAGTGTCCCCGGGGAGCTGGGGGCGGGGCTGGGGGGTGGCACAGAGTAGCGGAGTTCAGGGAGAGGTAGCTGGGGTATGCTGGAGTGTGGGACAGGATGGCACGAGGTGGGACAGGTGTGTAAAAGGGAATTTTTGTCCAGTGTATTGTGTTGAGCATTTGTGGGTGGCTTCTAGGATCGGGAAGGAGCACGTGTTTGACGTTGAGTGGTGGCCCCGGGTAGCAAAGATAAAGGCAGTGGTGTGGAATATTTTGTGGCTCAAGGGAAGGAAAGGCTTTGTGTTTATCCCTATTCTTGAATAAATCAGGGGTAGATTCCCAACGATGTGGACACCGAAACACTTTTTTGGGGGGGTAAAGATTTTGTTCATTAGAGAGAGGTTCCCCACTACATTGGGAGCCCCATGCGGGGCTCGATCCCAGGACCCTGGGACCATGACCTGAGCCAAAGGCAGATGCTTAGCCACTGAGCCACCCAGACACCAAAACGCGTTTTAAGTAACAGAAATGCATCATGAGCGGCGCAGGGAAAACTGAACCTTTGCCTGGTTAAGGCATAAAAGAAAGATACTGTAGGATCCTGAGCGTCCTTAGGACTCAGGATGGACATACATATGAAAGTTGCACTCATCTTACGATACAGAATATTCGGGTGACCTACTTGCTGAGAATGTGTTGCTTAAATTGGAAGATGCACCAACGCTAACAAGGTGAGATAATGGGCCTAAATCTGAACATCTGGGAAAACTCAAGCGCACAGGTTCAGGTAGGGAGATCGGCTTAGCAGCTTGTGTTTAGGAAACAACATAAAAGCAGGACAGCCAGAAACACCACGAGTGGAAACTGTTATGAACCACCAGCATCATGCATTTGCCAGAAAAGCCAAGTCCTATTAGGCTGTGTTAATAAAAGTATGGTGTCTGGAAGGAAGGAGACTAGAGTCCAGACCATTGTTGGCACCCCATGGTCATTTGTGGTCACCAGTGTTAAGGAGCTGAGTGACAGCCTAAGGTAGCCAGTGAGAGGACAGCTGCAGAGGCAGAACCGCAGGAACTGGGATTATTTAGCTGAGAAATAAAAGCACTTCCTAACAAATGTAGATATTCAAAACTGGCTTGGGCTGCCTTTTGCCAGGTAGTGAGTTCCTTATTCCTGGAAGTGTTTAAGCAAAAGCTTGACTCACTGGATCTGGGTGCCTAGGGAGGCTTCCTACACGAGGCCGAGAGAGGGTCATCCTTCCCGCTTCCTCCCATTGGATGATCTCGATTTTCCTCCATCACCTGCTCACCATTTCCCCGCCTACCAGTCTGATTGTGACCTGGGGCAGCTGCAGAAGGGGGCGAAGAGGAGCCTCTGGGTTCACGACCAGCTCCCTGGCCAGGGAGCAGGTGGATCCACTGACCCGCACACCCAGGACTAGTGTGCAGACCTGCTGGCAGGCGGGGAGCCAGCCTAGAACTGCCCAGCAGCGAAATGACCCCGCGTCCCACCTTCTCGGGACAACACTGGCAACTCCGGCTCCATCGAGACCAGCAGTGCCCCGAGCGCACAGCCGCCAGCGCCAGCCCTCCTCCGGGTGTCTCTTTCCTCCCCGGGCCTCAGTCTGACGCCCACAGCCCTTCGCAGGAAGCCTACTCCCAAACCCGGGCAGGGGGTGTGGGCCGAGGCTGAAACCCCGCCCCCCAGGGGTCCCTGATCTTTGCCCTCGCCCGGGACTCCGCGCCTCCCCTAGAGGCCACCGGCCGGCGGGCGGCGCTGCCTTTTGTGTGTTTCGCTCCGAGGTGCCAGAGACCCCCCTCCCCCCAACCAGCCGCCCGCCGCGTCCCCTCGCGGCCCCCGGCCCCTCCTCTCGGAGTCCCCAGCCCCCCTGCTCGGCTCCGCGTGCCAGCTCGGGGCTCGCTGGTTCGCTCCCCGCGGCGCCAGGAGGAGGGGCAAGGGCCGGCAGCCCCCTCCCCCGCGAGCGGCGCCGGAGCCCAGCCGAGCCGGGGGGACCCGCCGCCGCCGGTCATGTGGGCCGGACTGCTCCTCCGAGCCGCCTGCGTCGCGCTCCTCCTGCTGGGGGCCCCGGCCCGCAGCTACACCGGGAGGAAGCCGCCCGGGCATTTCGCCGCGGAGAGGTAAGCCCCTCTCGCCCCTCCCCTGTCCCGCCGCAGGGGCGCTCCCGGCGTGGGGCAGAGGGGCTCCCGGGAGTCGCCGGCAGCCGCGGGTCGGGGCTCCCCTCCCGGGCGCTGTCCGCGCGCGGGCGCAGCTCAGGGGGTCCGGACAAAGAGACAGCAGCCTGTGCTCTGGGCGGGAGCCAGTCCTGCGCCCCTTGCGGGGTTTGTCCTGCCAAAGACCGGGGGGGGGGATGGAGAGCCAGGCGCTGGGTGAGCCTCTGAGTCTGCCCTGGGGCGCAGACCCTGGCGAGGGCAGCCCGGGACGTGCCACCTGGTCTCCGGAGCGGCTGGCCGTCGCTGGCGAACGGGCTGGGGCTGGGGGCTTCCCCTGCGTCCAGGCTGCGCGCACGCCGTGGACCTTGGAACCGCCGGGCTCTCTCTGGGTTACGTTTCGGTTTCCTCCTGTGCGCGCGCGCGGGCGGGGGTGGCGTGTTTGCCCCTTTGCTCTCTCCCGATTGATGCCACCCTCCCCTCGAGTCTCCTCCCGGCGAAGGCAGGGCCGCCGCAGGCCGAGCGCATGTGTGCGTGATGCTCCGAGCGAGGGAACACGGTGTCAGCGGGCGGCCTGGCCCGCGGCCACCGCCTCGGGGGGCGCGCAGGGGGGCGGCCCCGCCAGGCTCGCAGCTCGCACGTGTGTTCCGCCGCCACCGCCAGTTCCTGCCCCGTGGGCCCGGCTGCGCGGCTCTTCAGAGCCTTCCAGCCACCTGTCTCCCCGTCACCGCCCGCCCAAGGAGGCTCCTTGGGGCGCTCGGCCCCTGGCCACCTGAGGGGGCGGCTCCACCAGCCTCCGGGGCATCCTTCCGTCTGCCGCTTTGGGGGCACCCCAGTCCCTTTCAGAGCCCCGTCCGAGGAGCAGGAGCTGCCGGCTCCTCTTTCCCAGGCTGCTGCCCTGATCGCTCTGGCCAGGGCGGCGGGTTCCAGCTCGGCCAGCACCTCCCACCCCCCAGGGCCCCGCTTCTTTGCTTCTTCTGTGATGACTTCAGAGAAGGAGACGTCTCTTTGAGGCGCCAGGCAGAGTTTGCTGCACACGACGTCTAGGTGCTGCCCTGTGCCCGCAGTTCTCCTTCCCAGAGTACTTGTCACATTTGACCGCTGTTCTCCCTGAGTGGAGTGAGTCTGCCTTTGCCATGCTTGTCCCCTGTGCCTGCTGCCGCAGCTGGCACCTGGGGGGTACTCTGTAGACCATCTGACCGGCAGAACATTCCGAGCAGGGAGGGGGAGAGCACAGCTGGGGAGGGTTTTCTGGTCCCCCTCCCATTGTGCCAGGATTCTCCCTCTGCCGGGGAGCATCCTCTCCCCTCCTCCACTCTCACACCTTGCCCCTACTCCTCTTGCCCGTCTCCGCCTAGATCCTGGCCTTCCAGGAAACCTCCCCTCCTTGGGACTCCAAAGCCTGTCCCCATGTGACACTGGTTACACTATTTTGTTATCACCTGGGGCTTTGCCCAGCGTCCCTTGAAGGTGGGGAAAGTGGCCCGTTCCTGGCGGTACTGCCGTGCCTCACCCAGTGTTGGGCACGCTGGCTCCCCTTTACTGGCACCCCCGCCCCCACCACAGAGATGTCACCTGGGGAATGACATTTCTGGCTCTCCTGGGGCTGCCCTCCTCCTTTGTCCCTTCTGCTGGCTTCCTTTCTCAACCTTTCCCTCAACAGCCGTTTAGTGAGCACCTACTATGTGCCAGGCATTGCTCTGGACACTGCGGGGAACACAAAAGATGGAGCCCGGGTCCTCAGAGAATGAGAGGGTCCTCAGAGAATGAGACAGACAATGAACGAATCAACAAATTGATAAGTAATTTAATGTCCCAGGAAGCAAGCATTAAGAAGAATAAAGCAAGTTAAGGGTGGGTAAGAGGGATCTCTCTGCGAAGGTGCAGGGGCAGAGAGAGACCTGGGTAAAGGAGGGAGTGAGCTGGGTACATTTCTGAGGAAGAACCTTCCTGAATGAGGGAACTGCAAGTGCAAAGGCCCTGTGGCAGCCATGCCTGGGGCTCTTCATCCATCTGCATCTTTCCCCCTCAGTGCTGAGGGCCCTCTGAGATCCCCCTGCCACCCCGCCAGCCACTCTGCTCTGTGTTCATGTGGCAGGTCTCTGTAGGAGGCTGGTGTCCGTTCTCTCACACCTTTGTCTTTGTCCTGTCTCCAGGACAGACTGGGTCATTTTCCCTTGGGAACTTCCCACTGCCCCTCTGGGGGGGTTTCAAGAACTGTTTGTTGACTGACTTATTGACTGGCTGGGAGGCTTTGAGAGCATGGCAGACCAATCCCTGGCCCAGAGCAGAAATGTGGAAAGTGCTCTCTCCTCTCTCCTAGACGCCGGCTGGGCCCCCACGTCTGCCTCTCTGGCTTCGGGAGTGGCTGCTGCCCTGGCTGGGCCCCCTCCATGGGCAGTGGGCACTGCACCCTGCGTAAGTGCCTGTCCCCATGCCCCCGACACCTTCCCCAGCAGGGCGCTCGCTCCCGGGCGGGCCTCCGTAGGGCCCTCACCTGCATTTCTCCTCTCAGCGCTCTGCTCCTTTGGCTGCGGGAGTGGCATCTGCATTGCCCCCAACGTCTGCTCCTGCCAGGATGGAGAGCAAGGAGCCACCTGCCCAGGTAACCGGGGGTGGGCCGCGGCTGATGGGAAGAATTCTTTTGGCGCTGAGACTGTGTGCCCGGCTCAGGGCTTTTGTCTTACTGAGAGTATCGTCTTCCAGCAACCCCCGTAGGAAGGCCTTCTCATCCCCATTTTACAGACGAGGAAACTGAGGCACAGAAGTTAGTGGCTCGCCCAGGGTTACCCGGCTAGTGAGTGGCAGAGCTGGATTTAAGCTCCGGCCTCTCGGCCTGCAGAGCCACCTTCGGGGCAGAGTTGAGTTGAGGAGGAGCCCCGGGGAGGCGGGGGCGGCCGGCCCTGCGGCGAGCTGTGTGCTCATGGGGGGGGCGCCTGTTTCAGAAGCCCACGGACCCTGTGGAGAGTACGGCTGTGACGTGACCTGTAACCACGGCGGCTGTCAGGAGGTGGCCCGCGTGTGCCCTGTGGGCTTCTCCATGACAGAGACGGCTGTCGGCGTCAGGTGTACGGGTGAGAGCCCAGGGCGCGGTGGGGGGCGGGGAGGGTGGGAATTCTGCCTCCTCCGTCCATCTGTCCGTCCGTCCTGCCAGGACAGCCTCCGGAGAGATGCAGGCCAGGCCGAGCGAGGCCAAGGCCTGGCTGGGGTGTGGGCGGGGAGGCAGGCAAGCACAAGAAATGGGTCCCTTCTGCTAGGAGCAGCTCTGATGGGGCTAGGGGCTAGGGGCTGCAGTGACACATGGTGGCTGTGGCTGTTGGTCCCTGCTTCTGAACGGGAGGAGGGGAGACAAGTCGGGATAACCACGGTCCTGTGTGATGGGGCCATAACTGGCCAAGCGCCGGGAGCCGGGCCCACGGAGGGACCGCCAGCCAGTACGGGAGGCGGGTTGACCCTGGAAGGCTCCCTTGGGATCGTGATGTGATGTTTAAAAGATGAGGAAAGCCAGCCTCAATAACTACTTTGTAAAAGTGCTATTTGTTTGTGAGTCTAAAATGTTCCTACAGGCAAAGTCTGTTACCTTCCTCAGATGCAGCCGCTGGGACCCATTTCTTGCGTATCTTTCCAGAGAGCTGAAAGAAAGCCGCTGTCCCGCCTTTTTTTTTTTTTTTTTTTTTTTTAGTTTTGACTTTGTAAAAATAATGTTTCTTTCCCAAATATGAAAGTAAAAAAATAACCTATTCTGGAACATTTGGAAAGGAAAAGAAGGGTAGAAGATGAAAACGAGCATGTCCCCAAAGTCCCGACCCAGAGATATTTGTTACTAAAATGAACTTGTTTCTGCTGCCCTTTTCCTTCGCTGTGCATGTGTTTGTGAGTGTGTGTGCGTGTGTGTGTGTGTTAGGTGTGCATATCTGTGTGTTCTGTAAGTGGGGCTCGTACCTTATGCAGAGTTTTCATTCTTTTTCTCACTTTTTATTGGGATTGGGGAATAGCCCTCACAACAGAAGTTTTAGCGGCCGTATCTGTGGCTCTGCTGTGACTCTCCAGCCCTCGCAGAGGTCGCCTGTAGTTTCACTACTACAAGCAATGCTGCAGTAAAGAGGCTTCTCTTTATTATTCCCAGAAGGAAAGCCACTGGGTCAAGGGTCTCGCTGAGGAGTTTTGGTGCTCGGGGCCCATTGCAACATCCTCTTGAGGAAGGCTGAAGCAATTCCTCCCCCCTGAATGTTTCCCGGGGAACTCTTTCTGCACACGCTTCTTGTTGCTGAGGCAAACCAGAACTCGGAAAAGCCAGAGAACAATGTCAAAGCTAGCCCCGGGCAGGGGGGAACTGGCCACCCCCACCAGGGATCCAGCGGGATGGGGTTAGTCAGGGTGGGCTTCCTAGAGGCAGTGGGTGTAGTCTCGAGGGGCCGGCTGTGGGAGAATGCAGGTAGGGAGAATGCAGGTGTCCAGCAGGCGTGGGGCCCGGGGCTGGGAGACCCGGAGGCAAACCGCAGTGGGTGGCACTGATCTTGTAGGTCCTTGAGAGCCGTCATGGTTCTTCGAGAGGGGAGGCCATGAAGCCGGGGTGGGGAGTTCTGTCCCTTCACCCCACAGGCCTGAACTTCCACAAAGGACTGCTTGGGTCCAGTCACCCCGCCATGGGCAAGAGCCTCAGGGCCTCCTCTGCTGTCCACAGCCTCGCCTCAACCCATTGCTCCGGCCTCCGGCTGCCCCAGCGAGGCGGGAGGAAGCTGCTTAGGCTCACTCCACTCATGGCCCCCCTCCTCCTGATGCCTCCTGGTCCTCCGCTCACCTGTCCTCCAGGCGTTCCCTGGTGGGACCGTATGACCCGGCCAGGTGCTGGCCTCGTGGGCGTGTGGTGTGGCCCTTAATGTTATCAGACCGTAACTAGCAGGAGAGTCGGTGCCATGTCTTGGTCACATTTGTGTCACCGGCCCCCCTCCAGATCCGCTGCATACAGGTGGTGCTCAATAAGCACTTACTGGAATTGAATCAGCCTTCCTGCTCACTCCCCTCTGCCATCCTCTGGTTGCCCTGCGGTGGGGCCATTGGAAGTGGCTCTGTCTCAGCCATCCTCTGTCCTCTGGTCCACGTGGGTCACAGAGAAGGAGCCTGGGCCTCGGCCTCCGCTCTCTGGTGGTTCCCTCTTGGCCGATGACTGTCCTGGTGGTGCCTGGTCTTTCTTCCTTGGGTGTGTCGGGGGGCAGTGATGGTGCTTTCCACCTGCTGAAGGCAGGCTTTGTGTGGGGACTGCGTCCTCGTGGGGTCGACTTTTACCCCCGCACCCAACTGACGTGCAGAGTGGTTTGTGCAAGGATGTCTTCTCTCTTCCCAGACATCGACGAATGCCTGAGTGCCTCTTGCGAGGGCCAGTGCGTGAACACGGAAGGTGGGTTTGTGTGCGAGTGCGGGCCGGGCATGCAGCTGGCTGCCGACCGCCACAGCTGCCAAGGTGAGCGGCCCCGGGGACAGGTAATGATGATGCCGTTGCCCCCTCGGCGGGGCTCTGAGTCCGAGGCGTCATGGCCCTGTGCAGCCCAACATGGGCGCTCCACGCGTTACCACATTTCCTGGTCCCCTGAGGGAGATCCTGTTGTCATCCCTGCTTTACTGATGGGGAAACTGAGGCTCACCCAAGGCCATCCGGGCAAGAGGTGCTGGAGTCGGCTTGAATCCTGGCACGTCCAGCTCTAGGGCCCCTGCTCTGACCCGGCTCGGCAGGGTGGAGGGATGGGCTGGAGAGGCCGAGGGGAGGGCCAGGGGCAGGACGGAGGAGGCCACCGAGGTGAGGGAGGGCCAGGGTGAGGGAGGGCCGTGGGAGAGGCGTGCCTGCTGCAGTCCTTCACCCACTGCCCTCATTAGCTCCCCCTTCCCTGGTGGCGGCCCAGCTGCCCCATCTGGTGGGGAGGGGCAGGAGGAGGTTGGGGTGAGGGCTAAGCGCTGGGGAAGCCCAGGAAAGAGAAGGCAGTCTGCTCCTGAGTGAGCAGGATGAGGGAGATCTTTTAACATAATCACTCCTTCCTTAAAGATGCCTTTTACTTGCGGAAGGAAGCCTTCTCTCTTAAACCAGGCAGATAAGGCAAAAGGTGCCTCGCGAAAGCAGGGTATTATTTTCTATTGTTTGCAATTGTCATAAACTGTAAAATAAGTTTGAAAAGTTGCTACTTCCAGACCCTCTGCCACTCCTGCGCCCTGCTCTCCCTCGGGAATAACCCTGATGTCTTAGTCTGCGGGGGCTGCTATGGCAAAATCCCAAGGACTGGGCCATTTACGTAACAGAATTTATTCTCACAGTTCTGGAGGCTGGGAAGCCCAAGGTCAAGGTGCCAGCCCATTCACTTTTGGGTGAGGGCCCTTCCTGGCTTGCAGACGATCTCCTTGCTGTGTTCTCATGGGGACAGAGAGCTGATGGCTATTCCTATAAGGGCACTACTCCCATCCTGAGGGAGCCCCCTTCAAGACCTCAGCTAAACCCAATCACAGTGGCATGGGGAGGCTTTGATAGAGGAGGTGCTATAGAAGCTGAGTTTTGAGGTATGCGTAGGAGTTTTCCCCCAGACAAGATGGACAGGGATCCCAGGCAGACAAAAGAATGTGGGCAAAGAGGGAGGCCCACAAGAACATGGTGCATTTGGAAGGTGGCAGAACAAAGGTGAGGGACAGGGAAGGAAGTGGGAAAGGCCACCCAGGGCTTGTGAGCTGTGGTGTGCCATCGGTGCCTGTGGGAGCAGAGAGTGGCCCAGATATTTGGTCAGAATGTCCCGGACGCTGTGTAGCAGAAGGCTTGGGAGGAGCGCAGGGAGATGCACCAGGCTGTCACTCTTCTCCAGACCAGAGGCAAAGGTGGCCCAGGCGGGGGTGGGGCAGTGAGGATGGAGAGAAGGGGGCTGGCCCGGGGAGGATGTCGTTGATAGGCTGAACGTGGGTGATGAGAAAGAGAGGGGTTAGGAGAGTGTCCTACGGTCCTGAGTCGGGGAGGGGATGGCAATGGGAGAGGAAGAGGGGAGCACCCAGTTCTGACACTCCATGGGGAAATGAGCGGCAGCCTTGCCCTGGTCCCTTGCAGACACTGACGAATGCCTCGGGACCCCCTGTCAGCAGAGATGCAAAAACAGCATAGGCAGCTATAGATGTTCCTGTAGACCCGGCTTCTATCTCCATGGCAATCGGCATTCCTGTGTAGGTAAGCCGGGGGGGAGGGGGGGCCCTGTCGTCTTCATACTTAGGCTGCCCATCAGGAGGATGGGCAGGGCGAGCCCAGGGACAGGGAAAGTACAGCGGTCCAGACCTCCTGGCCTGTAAGCCCTTGAGCCTTGGCTCAGAGCCCGCCCTTCCCTGGGGTTGGTGTGGCTCCTCATGGAAGACCCCATCTTGGACTTTTCCTGGCCACATGCCACTTTCATCCTATTACGTTTCTCTTCCACCCCTCTCCCAGATACATCCCAAGGATTCCTCTCTGCTCACCCATTTTCTTGGCTGCCTTTGCTCCCCTTGGTAAATAAAGCATGTTATGTCTTGGTTCTTCTGGTTTAGAAGGAGACCCCTGTTTTCTTAGCCCATTAGCAGAAATTTCCAGAAAGGGACTGATTGGCATGTTTGGCTTAAGCTTGGCTCATGGGTTGAAGGTGGGGTCCCATGGACCCGAAAACAGACCTTGTTCTGGCAGAGTTCAGGGTTTGTCCCAAAGCCTACCTTGAGCAGGGCAGTGATGCTCGAGACTTTTTCAGGGCACCACCCCATCCCCTACCCACATGTGGGAAGGTGGAAGGTTTGGAGATGAGATTCCCAGCGGGGCTCATCCCACCAGCCAGGGCATAACCATCGCTGCCTAGCGCTGGGGGAATGAGTCATGGGTTCATCCATTAAATGCCAACTGGATGTATGAACCTGCCAAGGGGACTAGCAGATTTCAGCCCCACTCCTAGACATCTGAGTCACGTCCCAGACCCTGAGGCAGGGATGGACCCTATAAGAACATAGCAAGGAGACTGCCCCAGCCTTCTGGGCTCAGGGATGGAAGAAGGGGTCCCTTGCTCCAACAAGGCAGCTGTTGGCAGCGAGGCTCTCCTACAGATGTAAACGAGTGTCGGAGGCCGCTGGAGAGGCGAGTCTGTCACCACTCCTGCCACAACACCGTGGGCAGCTTCCTGTGCACATGCCGACCTGGCTTCAGGCTCCGAGCTGACCGCGTGTCCTGTGAAGGTGAATGACCAGCCCCGCCGTCGCGGACCCAGGCCCTGCCCCAACGCCAGGCCCCGCCCCGGTCCACCCAGGCCCCGCCCCCTGTGCCACCCAGGCCCCACCCCTCCCCACCCAGATTTCATTCCCCCACCCAGGCCCCGCCCCCGCCCCACTCAGGCCCCCGCCCCTTCCCTCCCAGGCCCCGCCCCCGCCCTCACCGGCTTTGGGCCTTCTTCCTTTCCATTCATCTTGTTGTTTCCAACTCTTCACGTTCTTTCTCACTTCTCCCTTCCACTTCTTTATCCATTCGTCCTCCCTTGTCATTTTACTGTTTCCCTAACCCTTTTGTTTTCTTGCAAATGGTAAAAGGGAAAGACAAACGCTAGAGGAGCCTGTGACAGGAGTCCCAGGAGCCTGGGCTCCCAGGGACACTTTGGACAATGTGGCGTCAGCTCACTCTGCCATACTTCAGCAGCGTGCCTATAAACATGCGTATAAGGTCATCTAAATACTGAACACGCTTGCACAGCAAGCTTTCCCCAGGCTGTTCCTTCAACCCGAGCCTCAGCATCCCCTTCCGGGAAGCCACATCTGGGAGGAGGAGCAGGGGACCCAATCCCAACTTGTCACTCGGGCCTCTCCTGTGGTGCTTTTCCATCCACCTTGTGTGATGGTCACCGCAGCCCCCGTGGTCTTGGGTCGAACTGGTGGTATTAGACCACCAGTTATGCTGATGAAGAAACTGGTCCAGAGACATCCAGTGACTGGTGGTGGCGGAGCTGCCTCCAAGCCCCTCCCCATCTTGCCTCCTGCTCCCCGCTGCCTCCCTCAAGAGACCCCTGTGCTTGCGTTTCAGCTTTCCCGAAAGCCGTGCTGGCCCCATCCGCCATCCTGCAGCCCCTCCAGCCGCCGCCCAAGATGCTCCTGCTGCTCCCAGAGGCGGGCCGGCCTGCCCTCTCCCCCGGACACAGTCCTCCTCCCGGGGCCCCGGGGCCCCCAACTGGGGTCAGGACCACCAGTCTGCCGTCTCCCACCCCTGTACCACCCACATCCTTGCTCTCTGCTCCAACTCGGCTGGTGGCTACCTCCGTGCCTGGCGCCTCCCTCTTGGGGACCCTCGGACCTCACTCACAACCACAGGAGGTGTCCCCGTCCTTGCCCAGGGGCCCAGCAGCCACACAGATGGCACCGGGGTCCTCTGCCTGCTGGCACCTGGGAGCCACATATGACTCAGGGAGCCGCTGGACAGAGCCTGGGTGTTCCCGGTGCTGGTGCCAGGTAGGTGGGAGGGATCCTGGGGGCTGCCCGGGCCTGGTGTCCGGGGCCTTGTGATGGCTGGAACTCCTGCTTCTGCTTCCAGAATGGGGAGGTGACCTGTGAAAAGATGACGTGTGAAACTGCTTGTTCCCACCCGATTCCCTCCAAAGATGGGGGCTGCTGCCCGTCGTGTACAGGTGGGAGCTGGTCTGGGGAAGGCTGTGAGTGCCCCACATGGTCCTACTTCTTCCCTTCCCCAGCCTTTCTGCAGCTGAAAGGCTGTTCTCCAACTTCTGTGTACATTAGAATCACTAGAAGGATAATCCCCAGAGCGTCTCATTTGTCAGGTGTGGGCCGGGCCTGGAAATTTGCATCTCTAACCAGATCCTGGGAGATGCTGCTGTTCTTGGTCCAGGAACCACACTTTGAGAACCACTGGTCTGTGCTATGGTATCCGTCAGGGGGCACTTTTCATCTTCTGGGGATCCTTTCTGAGCTTCATTCATTCATTCAGTGAGTTTCTCCAACTCTACCCAGCAGTCCGCCTCCCCTGCCCCAACTCCCCTCCTACAGCCAGAGGAGTAATCCTTTGCAAATTCTGTCCCCTTTCCGATTTACTCCCATAATCTGCTTACAGTTTTTCTTTCTTTTTTTTTTTTTTTTTAAGATTTTATTTATTTATTTGACAGAGAGAGAGAGATCACAAGCAGGCAGAGAGGCAGGCAGAGAGAGAGGGGGAAGCAGGCTCCCTGCTGAGCAGAGAGCCCGATGCAGGGCCCGATCCCAGGACCCTGAGATCATGACCTGAGCCGAAGGCAGAGGCTTTAACCCACTGAGCCACCCAGGCGCCCCTGCTTACAGTTTTTCATTTGCTTCCCCTTGCTGTTAGGATGCAGACACCTTCTGTGTTCTCTGAAGCTCTGACCGTAAGACGCTGGGGCTCCTGCCCGGGGGGCTGCGGTGAGGACGTCTTCTGAAGGGTTAGAATGAGAACAGGCTTAGTGGTTTCTTAATGATGATCGTGACATTTTACCACGTTCCTACTCTATCCTGAGCCCTGAATGTGCATGGCTGGGCACCTTGCATGTGGGGCTGTGGGTCCTTCCAAGGCCCGTGCAGGGCACGTGGTGGTCCCATTTTACAGTAAAGACAACCGGGTCCATGGAGGTTAAGTGACATGTACGAGGTCACTCAGGTTAGCTGAATGGACAGACCAGGTTTTTGGACCCAGGGCTGCCTGGCTGCCTTTCCTGCCGTATGGGAATAAAACGCCATGTTCTCAGTAGAGTTCGGGGTTCACAGACATGAAGGGAACCCTCCTGGGCCATCTTCTGCGGGTGTCTCCTGCTTACTTCTCCAGGGGTCCTAGGACCACACAGTCCTGGGTACCTGGATCTGCCGCTCCCAGGGCATCCTGGCTGTTGAGAGAAGGTTCCAGGGACATTATGCCTGGGAAAGTAATGAGACCTCAAGCTTCCTCTACTTTGAAGAGGTCTGATGCCTCCTCTCCTGTTTGTCTTTCAAAAAGGCTGTTTTCACAGTGGCGTCATCCGAGCCGAAGGGGACGTGTTTTCCCCTCCCGACGAGAACTGCTCTGTCTGTGTCTGTCTGGTGAGCATCACAAGAGCCCCAAAGCCTCACGGCCGTTTTCCTAAACTTTGGGGGTTTTAGAGGAAGAGGGAAAGCTCGGATGTTAAAGGTGAGCTTGTCAAACGGAGGAAGAATTCCCAGTTGTGGATTTTGGTCGGAACCTGTCAAATTTAAAGGCGTGGCGGTCTGTGGAGTTGAGGGGCTTTCTGCCGAGCCGTGAAGAGCCAGCAGGCAAACAAACAGGGTCCGGATGTCAAGGAAGGGGAGGCGATGGAACGTCCTCGGAAACTTCCCACCAGGGAGGCTGTTTTTCTCTCCAGGCAAAATATTTGCCAGCCCAGTAAAGGTATCCGCATTTGGGAAGGGAAGCTTGAGTGTGGCGCCTTAGACCCCTCGGCCCTCCTGACACCCTAGGTACCCACACTCGGGAGGGAGGAAGCTTATTACCAGTTTGTTAAGAGTATTATTTTGCTGTAGGCCAATTCGTTTCTTGAAGAATAGTTATTAAGCACCTACTGTGTTCCGGACATGGCCAGGTGCTGTCCCCCCAGTTTGATTAGCAGCCCTCCGGGTGTACCAGGCTCGGAGCTTGGGGCTTTTCTTCTGTCGCCTCAGCTGCAGCTCCTGGTGGCTCATCGGGGTTAGCTCTCCCGTCCCTGTTCTACCGATGGCAAGACTGAGGCATGAGCTGGGATTTGAGCCGAGGTCTGTCTGCGTCCACGGCCTCGGCTCTGCCCACCACTCCTCACTGCCACCTTCTGACCTTCACTGTCCTGGCGGCGAGGACGGCGGCCTTCGTGGAAGGCCGGCGGGGGGAGGGTGGGGGCAGGAGGCAGGGCACTGAGATAGACAGTGTCCCCCTTTACTGAGCTCCCCCTGTGTGCCACACACACGCAGTGGCCGAGCACTTCCATGGATCACGTCGCGGCACGAGTCCTCAGTAATCCCCGATGGAGACGCTGTTTCCGGCTCATCTCACAGATAGGGAAACTGAGGCTCAGGGAGCTGATGTACCTTGGCCAAAGTCACACAACTCATTAGGAGGGGAGCAAACACAGCTTCTGAGCTCTGGCTGGTTTTTTTGTGTTTTGTGGGTTTTTTTGCCATAACTTCAAATTTTGAAATTTAGTTTTAAAGTTACTTCTTTGAATAGCCAATAGCGTCACCTGGTTCAAAACTCAGATGCACAGGAAGGTGTCTCTGGGGGCGTACCCTCCGTTCGCCTCTTCCCAGCATCCTTCCAGAGCTCCTGTATGCTGTGGGAGGATGTCCTCGGCACACGGTGGTAAACGCCATGACCTGGGTCCCTGCACACTGTCCTTGTTGTCACCATGGTGGCATTCAGAGGTCTTGGATGATTTCCTTTAGGGGGCTTTGGTGTTGGACAGGAGACCTGAGGGGTGGCGTGAAATAGGGAACGAGCTGAGGGGCTGTAGGGCCTGGTTGTCCTCCTGCCCTCTGCCCCCCACCCAGCACCATCTCTCCCCTCCTCAGGCCGGAAATGTGTCCTGCATCTCCCCCGAGTGTCCTCCCGGCCCCTGTCAGACCCCCCTGAAGTCAGATTGCTGTACTTGTGTTCCAGGTCAGTGGCTCTTTGGGGTTCGGGTGGGGGGGGGGTTTAGTTTTTTTGTGTGTTTTTAGGGGAAGGATGAGTGGAGCAGAGGACGGAGATTGGTTTTGCTTTAGAAACTCAGATCAAGTGCAGATTTCAAAGTGCCAGTTTAATTGAGCACCTACTATGTGCACTGTGGTTTGGATGCTAGATCGGGCTCCCTGCTGAGCCAGCCCCTGCCCTGGGAGGCGCCTTCAAGACAGCCAGGAAGGGGTGTGAGGCCACCCTTGGCATGGCTCTGTCTTGAGACTGGGAGGGCGTCTCCCCTTCCCCACTAATGAGTTGGTCCTCTGTTAAAAATGTGATTCTCTTTTCCTGGGATGACCTCATCATCATCACGCATATTCCCTGACGGCTCTGTGCTATTGCTTGCCAGCCCTTGATCTCATCGCATCCGTGTGGCTCAGCCTTGAGGGAGTACTATTCATAGCCCCATTTTATAGATGACAAAAACAAGGCTCACCAAGGTCACCACTGCCCAAAGACCTACAACCAGTTAATACAAGAACAGAACTTGAAATCGAGACTGTCTAACTGCAAAGCTGGTGTTCTTTAAAAAAATGTTTTTCTTAACTTTTAAATATTATTTTTAGCTAAGACATTTTTGAGTAGGTAATATACTGCCTATGAAGTAGTAACCCTTATCAGCTCTTATCAACCCCATTCTACGGATGGGAAGACTGAGGCTTAGTGAAATTAAGGATGTTGCCCCGAATCCCTCCCTAGTGAGTTGTGTAGCTGGGATTTGAATCCAGGGCAGACCGACTAAGCCGGGTGGGCCTGGGCCAGCTTTGCAAGCTGTTTTGTCAGTGTGTGGTGGGGGGAATCCTCGGATAAGAGGCTTTCAGTGATTCCTCCTGGTCTCCAGGGGATGGCTTCGGTCTCAGACCTTGTCTTAGGTATCTGGGGCAGTCGCTTTTCTTTTTTTTTTTTTTTTTTAAGATTTTCTTTATTTATTTGACAGAGAGAGCAAAAGCAGGGGAACAGCAGGCAGAGGGAGTGGGAGAAGCAGGCTCCCCGAGGAGTGGGGAACCTGATATGGGGCTCGATCCCAGGACCCTGGGATCATGACCTGAGCTGAAGGCAGACACTTAACCAACTGAGCCACCTAGGCGGCCCTGGGACAGTCTCTTTTCATTTCTGCTTTTCTGTTTAGTGGTTTTGGTTAAGGATCTTAGCTTACACGTGATTCATCCTCCATCAGTTTTTAAGCAGCAGCGTAGTTTTCGTTGGGGGGCGGGGTTTGGAGGGGCGTGGGTGGCTCCTTGAATAGGGCACATGCCGTGGACGTGGTGGGAGTACGTTAGCTTCCTCAGGGCCCCCCGACCCACTGCTCCCCTTTCTCTTTAGCTGCTCCAGCCCAAAGACCTTGAGCTGCCTCTCCCTTTCTCCTCCGCAGTGAGATGCTATTTCCATGGCCGGTGGTATGCAGACGGGGCTGTGTTCAGTGGCGGTGGTGACGAGTGTACCACCTGCGTGTGCCAGGTAGGGGGCACAGGAGACACGGCTGGGTGCAGGGCTTCCCTAGCATGCCTCGACCCGGAGAACAGGAGCTGCCGTGCGGCAGAAGGGACACTGAGGCAGCAAAGGCATTACAGGGACCTGCGTTCACCAACGCCTTCCCGCCGTCTCCTTGCAGTTCACCCTTTAGCGGAGCTATTTATGGGGCACTTACTGTGTACCTGGAACAATGTTGAGTGGTGGGGACACAGCTAAGCATACGGCAGCGCCAGTCCCCTCTTTCAGGGGGCCCACAGGCAGGTGACTAGGGCTCCTGACCAGAGGCGCAGGCTTCTTGGAGGGAGGGGTGCTAAACTGAGATCTGAGGAGTGAGGGACTTACCAGAAGAGAAGCCGAGGCAGGGGTGCCTGGCAAGGGGCGAGAGCGCATGGCCTGTTGTCAGGGCTTGGTGTCCCTCTGGCTGCGACGCAGGATATGGGCAAGAGTCAGGCAGGAGAAGAGACTGCAGACAGGGAGGGTGCTTGGGTTGGGCTCCGAGAAGCAGGGCCTGGGGCAGGATTCTTGTGTAAGTGATTTACCGAAGATGCGAAGATTCATAGAAGAAGCCAGCCAGGGAAGCGGGACAAGCAGGGGAAGGAACTGGGTGACTGCGGGGTCTCAGGCTGATCCCACGGGGAGCTCTGGAGTGAGTTGCACGGCAGCGAAGGACGTGCCCAGAGGCCAGGGAGGGGGACATCAGTCAGTTGTCTATATTCTCTCTGCTCCCTGGGAGGGGAGTGGGGGGTGAAGGAACCATCCAGGTGCCTGAGGACCCGTCCCCTGTCAGCCAAGGGCGGTACTTGGGGGAAGGGGCTTGGGGAGGAGGGGGCCCCATAGTCTCTGCCTCAGATTCAGTCATGAGGGGCTTTACCAGCCGGGCTGAGGGCTCTGGGCTTGGCAGAGCTGCTGATGGGTTTAGGTTTGGAGCCATGTGATCCCATTGGCGCACGAGAACTTTTTCTGGCCGCAGAGTGAGGGCAGATTGGAGTGAGAGCTGAAGTGAGGGGAAGAGGGGCTGGGGCTGCAGCCCGGGCAGGCAGGGACCCGCAGCCCAGCAGCCAGGACATCCCAGAACACGCTCCCAGCCTTCGCCCCAACCTCCTGCTCCCCATCCCCACTCCTCCTACTCCTCCTGCTCCCTGAAGATTCTTTGTCACTTTTAGGAGGGTGACAGCAGCGTGCCAGGCTCCTCTTTAACCTTCGGATGGCCCAAGGCTGAGGAGCTGCCCTCACCGGCCTGCGTCCTTGGTTCTCTTCCAGGATGGGGAGGTGGAATGTTCCTTCACACCATGTCCGGAACTGGACTGCCCCCGAGAGGAGTGGTGGCTGGGCCCTGGACAGTGCTGTTTCACCTGCCGGGAGCCCACACCCATGACAGGTGCGGGCCCCCAGCCCTGCCCGCCGGCGTTCTGGCCCCCACGGGGCCGGGATGCCCTCTGGGAGGCAGGCTGAGCATCCCCGGCAGAGACGGTGTGTGTGTGTGTGTGTGTGTGTGTGTGTGTGTGTGTGTGTGTGTTTCGGGAAGTGTGTCTTTGTGGGAGTGTGCCCAGGTGTATGGGAATGCCGTCTGCGCATATATGTCTGTGTGAGTGTGCGTGTGTGTGTGTGTGTGTGTGTGTGTGTGTGTGAGTGGGCCTGTGTGCGTATGTGTGCACTTATGGGTTCGGAGGTCAGCGTCTGTTTGTGTGAGCCTGTCTGTGTGGAACAGGCACGTGTTTGGAGGGAACATCCCCTCCCTGAGCTGGGCCGGCAGCTGCAGGCAGCCCCTGGGTCCGGCAGGGGGCAGAATGGACACTCTGGGGGACCTTCTGTGCGGCGTGAGCGAGCATGGCGTCCGTCCTTGGGTGGGGGGCGCGCTGTAGGTCGGGCAGGCGTCCGGGGTCCTCCTCGGCACTCATGCCCACCCGTGCTTTCTCCCTCACTGTCCTCCGGCCAGGCTGCTCTCTCGACGACAACGGGGTTGAGTTTCCGATTGGACAGATCTGGTCTCCCGGTGACCCCTGTGAGTTATGCATCTGCCAGGTGAATGGCAACCTGCATGCCTTCAGCTGCTATCCCCCCCCCCCGGCCCCGCCGCCCCGGCTGTCCCTGCCTCACCCCGAGCAGAACCCCCTCGGCACTGACCGGGCCCGTCTGGCCAGGCCTCCCTGCCGCTCCCGAAGCTGTCCCCCTCCCATGCCGGCAGGTTCCAGGAGCAGTCGGGGTCCCAAGAGCAGGATTTCCCTGGGCACGGATAACTGAAGGAGTGGGATGGCCCGAGGCTCCGTGGTTCAGGCCTTCCCTGTGAAACTGCGGGGTCTCCTTCACGGACCTAAAGCTGTGACCTCAGCTCAGCCGAAACGGATCAGGAGACGGCGCGCGAGTCCCAGAGTCAGATGGGCCCAGAGGCAAACAGCCGCTTCCCGAGAAACAGGGTTGTTTCAGCTCATGGTTCAAGCACACCTTGGCTTTCCTTTCTGCTTTAGAAGAGCTTTTAGTCCCTCGGAGCTTAGAGCTTTATTTCTCCAAATGAGGGCCGTGCGTCAGTGGTGCCTGCTGGACACGCAGACCCCCCGGGCTGCTCAGACCTCTGGACTCAGAACCTGCATGTTAATCCCCTGGGTGACTCAGTCTGCCCATCGGCGTGGGAGAGGCACGGGCTTCACGGGTCTCGGATGCACCGTTTGTGAAAAAGCCCGAGATCCTTGCAAAACTTGGAAACGTTTCACCGGAATTGCAATTGGGCGGAGGGCACATCCGCTCCCTTTCCCCTTTATGACTGATCCAGGGCCCTCGTAGTATGAGAAAGCAACACCAAGCCTTCATCAGCAGTCAGAGTCTTAGAGACAAAAAAAAAAAAAAAAAAAGGAAAACCATATGTGGTGCTTTTGTCTTCTGAAATAGACATTTCCGGTGGAATAGTTTTCTATAAAAATAGGATTTTATTGTACTCCATAGGTTTGGGGTGAGCGAGGGTTCCAGGGAAAAGCTGAGAGAAGAATTTGGATGGGGTGGTGGCAAGCTTTGGCTGCCGCTGGGCAGGGACAGGAGGCCACGGAGACCAAAATCCCGCTGGGACCTGCCCTCTCCTTAGATAGGGAGGCTTTCGTGGAAGGCTCACACCCGCTTTCCCCAGTAGCCGGCCCTCTCTGTGGGGGACCTGCCACCCCCCCCAGCAGCATCATGGCGTCCTTTGGGCCAGGCCTCCGCCAGTGTGCAACCCTGCCCTTTCTTGGGGATGGGGGGTGCTGGGAGGGGGAGCCGGGCAGGGAGGCGGGGCCTGGTATTACAGGTGGGGTCTTGGTGAAGTTCTTCCTTTCTTCAGGCAGATGGCTCAGTGAGCTGCAAGAGAACGGACTGCGTGGACTCTTGCCCTCACCCAATTCGGATCCCAGGACAGTGCTGCCCGGACTGTTCTGCAGGTAATTTCCTGCTGGAGGGCGGCGGCACAGCACCCCCTGCTCCCCTTGGCAGGGATTCTTGACGCCGCCCCCACCCCTCCCCCCTGCCCCCCACCCCCGGTCCCTGCAGCTGGGCTCGCCCTGCACTAGGCTCCTTCATGCAAAGCACGGACCCCACAGGCTTCATCTCCACGGCCCACGGGGCAAGCCCGTCGTACAGACGAGAAACCCCGGGCTTCAGAGACATAAAGCCGTCTGCCCAAGGCCGCCCCGCCTGGGTGCTGGGAGCAGATAAGGAGATTCTCTGAGCTTCCAGCCTGGGTGGGGTGATCAAGGAACCATACCCATGAAACAATTAGGGAACAGTGAGAGAACTTAACAAGGCTGCTTTATTTTTTTATATCAATGTTCCCCTTTTCCATGATTTCAAAAGTAACAATTTATTGAAGTACGTACAGCAAAAATAAAAACAATTAAAAAGGGCCCCTTATCACTTTTAGCCTCATGGTTTTGTTTTTCTGATCTCTTTTCATGAAACGAGTATCTCTATCTCTGTAGGTCCCAGGTCTATAACATGCATCTATATCTAACAAATAACATAGAGATGTTCTAGAACATTCCCCTGTTGTCCTATCAGCTGCTTTCATGCTGCCTAGGATGTGATAAATGTCATCAAGGTGGCAGCATTCAGATCGGACCTCAGAGGGCTTGGGGAAGCCGAGGGGGAGGGGTGTGGGGGAATGTTCTGGAAGATGGGGGCTGGCTGAGTGGGTTGGCGGGGGGAAGAGCAGAGAGGATGCCTGTGGTGCCGGGGCCAGTCCCTCTGGCCTGATCCTACCCAGGGAGGGATAGAGGAAGAAATGCTCCCTTCCCGGGAAGTGGAGACACTCTGATCCCTCTGCTAAATCCAGTGGGGGAGCGGGGGGGGGGGGCGGAAGGCAGCACCCAATCCAGACCTGTGTTTCGTCCCTTCCCCAATCCCTGGGGGTGATTGCCTGGGGAGGCAGTTGGCCTGATCTTTGCTACCCAGAAGACTCTTGGACCTTCGCCCTTGGCAGGAGCCTGGTCACCGGCCACCTGCCCAGCGGGCACTCACCCCCGTGCTCTCTCCGGCAGGCTGTACCTACACAGGCAGAATCTTCTACAACAACCAGACCTTCCCGTCCGTGCTGGACCCGTGTCTGAGCTGCATCTGCCTGGTACGGCCTGCCCGGCCCTGACCCCTGTCTGTGGAACCTCCCCAGAGGGTCACACCTTGGAGGCCCAATCCAGAACCCTCCACGGGGAAGGTCACTCTGGGTCATGGTGGAAGGTGGCTCCCTCTAGCCCCACCCAGGGTCAATCTTTACCCAGGGCCAGAGAAATCTTTTTAAGCTTGCCCCGTGAAAGTCCTCTGCCAGGGGGCATCTTGGGGGCCCCTTATAGTGTAAGGTGGGAGTGCTCCCTGAGGGCTCAGGTGAGGGCCTCAAGCCCAGGGCTCTGCCATCTTTCATAGACTCACATTATGGAGCTCTCGCCGTGGGCTGGTCTGGCTCTCGGCCCTCTCCTTGCATGAGCCCAGTCAGTCTTGGGGAGAACCCTATGAGGTAGGAACTGCTATCCCCTCCATATGTGGGTCAGAGAAATGAGGCACAGAGAGACGAAGTCATTCTTCTCTCAAGATCCCACGGCTAGTCGGCCGCAGTGCCAGGAATCGAATCCTGGTGTTCTGAGGCTCTGCTCCCGGAGGTGAACTTGGCCCCTAAGCCAGACTGCCTCTGAGTCTGCAAAAGCACGTGGGATCGTTCGTATCACTCAGATTGGGGAAATGGCGGCGGCGGGGTTGGGGGCGGCAGGCCTTCCTGCTTGTGCTGCTGGAAACGTTTGATGCCGGTGGAGCCCCTTCGCTGGCAGTGGGTGAGGACGCAGCGTGGAAAGGGACAGGGTCCGCGGGATCAGAGGACCTCAGGGTGAACATCTCGGCCTCTGAGAGGCCCTATTCATTCATATGTTTCAGGGAGGACCAGGCTTCTAGGTCCTTCTCTCTCCTTGGTTTTTGGTACTCACCTTTCCCGGGTAATTCGTGGGTTTGTTCAGCTGGGGCCTGGTGACAGATGAGCTGCCTTGTGGGGCTTGCCTTCTGTCAGGCAGACAGACTCCGAGTGAATGAACCTGTCCCCGCACCACGGGGGCTCCGATGGGCACTCGGTGGCCCTGTGGCCGTCCTTCCCGAGGGTCCCAGCGGCGGCCCAGAACAAAGGGCCTCATGTGTTTTCTGTGTCGCGCAGCTGGGCTCCGTGGCCTGCTCCCCCGTGGACTGCCTCATCACCTGCACCTACCCTTTCCACCCTGATGGGGAGTGCTGCCCGGTGTGCAGAGGTGAGTGGGGGAGCGCCGCCCCACGCCCCAGGCGCCCCGGGGAGGCCTCGGCTCTCACGGCCCGGTCTCCCCTGCCCCTGCAGATTGCAACTACGAGGGGAGGAAGGTGGTGAACGGCCAGGTGTTCACCTTGGACGATGAGCCCTGTACCCAGTGCACGTGCCAGGTAAGCCGGGCCTGGGGGCTCGGGAGCGGCCAGGCCAGGGGACTGCCACTTGCCTTTTGTCCCTTTGCAAAACGCTGAGTCCGGTTAGCGCACGGAAGCCCATCTGTCTCCTGCCTTCCCAACCTTAAGTAACAGCCAGAACACCTTTGGATTTGATGGTACCCTCCCTCTTTGTGGGTCCCTTAAAGCGTCCCTACTGCAGCAGCCTCTGTCCCAGGATCTTTCTGTGGGTGGAAGAGGCACGGGGTGGGGGTGGGGGGGTGCTGTTCCGGGAGGGGAGATGATCTGGGCTTCCTCATGTGTGTCCTTGTGCTTCCGCAGCTGGGAGAGGTGAGCTGTGAGAGGGTCCCCTGCCCGTGGGCCTGCTCCGACCCCTCTGGGCCCCCCGGGGACTGCTGCTCCTCCTGCCTAGGTAAGCGGGCCTCTGAGTCCTGAAGCTTCTCCACTGTCTTCCCGCACTTTGCTCTTCTTCGCAGAAACCTAGAACTTGTAAGAGGCTGGGTGTGCAAAGCCCAGGCTCAGAGAGGGAATGTGTTTTGCCTGAGGTCACATAGCCAGCATGTGGCGAGGACACATGGTTGGGGCCCCGTGGTTAGCAGGTGGAGTGCTGGGTGGTGGGGCGTTGGGAGCCCTGTGGGACCTCCTGGGGCAGGATAGTGTGTCACCAGACAGGGGTCCTCACCTGATGGGGGTCCTCGAGAAACAGGAAATTCACCATGATGTAGCTGGTTCCCCATACTCCCACCGGCTCTACACTGTGTGCCTTGAATTGAATTTTTCTGATTTAACGTGTCCATAAAGTACCTTAAATTGTGGCTATTTTATGCTTCTTTTTTAAAAAAGAATTTATTTATTTATTTGAGAGAGAGAGAGAGAGCACATGCAGGGGGAGGGGTAGGGGGAGAAGCAGACTCCCTGCTGAGCAGGGAGCTGACGCGGGGCTCGATCCCAGGACCCTGAGATCATGACCTGAGCGGAAGGCAGACGCTTAACCTACTGAGCCACCCAGGCGCCCCCTGCTTTATGTTTTTTAAACGTCCAGGAAGACAGTGAATTTTTCTACTGTTTTGTGGCCTGGATTTCCTCTTGGATAAAATACCTGTTTACCTCCTTCGGCCTCTTGAAGAGGAACCTCCGTATTTAGGGCTGCTGTTCGGGTCCGTGGCTGAGGAAGAGCAGTCGTCAGGACAGGTGGGGGTGGGAAGCATCCTGAGCCCCTCCCGGCCTGTTGTTGAGATCTGTCGAGCACTTTGTAGATTTTGCTTCCCTGAAACCGCCACACACTTCTCTGCAGGCTGATGGTTATTCCCACTGCTGTCCTAATTGTTCGCTAAGATGCCTGGACACATATGAAGCATGTGACCTGTGTTACCTCCTTCATCTGCTCCCAGGAATGTGGGAGCGTGGCTACTGTGATTATATCTCCATTTTGCAGATGGGCAAACGGAGGCCCAAAGAAGTCAGGTTTCTGTCTTAAGGCTGTGCTCTAGTTGCTGGTGCTGGGCTCAAGCCCAGGTCTCCCCCATTCCTTCCCCCGTGCTCTGCTGCCTCCAGATGGGGAAACAGAGGCCCAGGGAAGTGAGGTGCGGTACCGGGCCCCTTCTTCTGGAGCACGCTGCTTTGGCTAAGTTCGCCATGCGCCTCTTCCTAACGAGAGCTCCATACAAGGAGAAACCGCTTTTTGTTGCTGTAGAGTGTGACTTGTTTCCTTTTGGTAATTAACAAAAGTCACAGTTTTCATGAGCTGTAAATCACCTACCGTTCGATTCACACACTCTGTGTACAAGCCACGCCTTCGGGCTTATTCAGAGTTGTGGGACCCTCCTCCGGGTGATTTTAAAAATATAATCGTTCCAGGTTTTCTGGGCTTGACTGCGTCTGTCTCCTCCTGATCGTACCTTTCTCCAGCACCCCTCCTTCTTGTGCTTCTTCTTGCTCCATGTTCCTTTGCCTAGCCTCTTCCTTTGCTTGCTCTCCTCCCATATATCAAGCCCTTATGATGTGCCAGCTCCAGGCTGAGACTTAAAAGAATTCTTTTTTCAATAGACTTTATTTTTTTAGAGCAGTTTTAGGTTCCCTGCACAAGTGAGCAAAGGTAGGAGAACCTCTCCTACTCTCAGCAGCTTACGCCCGATGGAACGTTTGTTACAATCAGTGAGCCTCCTGCCCTGACACAGGATAGTCTGCCGAAGTCCGCGGTTAACCGTAGGGTGTGGGCTGGATTTCCCACGCACCATTCATTCAGTCCTCAGAGTGGCCCTGTACGTCGTTATAATGCCCATTTTACAGATGGGAACACAGAAGCCCAGTGGAGTTACGTGCCTCCTACAAGGTCACGCAGCCAATGCCTGGCAGAGTGATTTGGGCGAACTGCCTGCCTCTGCTCCTGCTTCCTTCTTGGTGTCCCCCTGGAGACCAAGAGGACCTGGTGAGACTGGTCCTCACCAGGCGTGAGAGGTCTCTGCCCCCATGCAGCTGTGGCCGTCTGGGAGAACCCCAGTGCATCTCGTTTCCTCCACCTCTCTCTAGACACCCCGGAGAGGAAGGCCGCGGAGGTCGGCAAAGCCGCTTGGAGTCCCCGTGGACATGCCGAGGCCCCGCTGAACTGTAGTTCCTGTCCAGGCCCCCCGGCGGTGTTGCCTCAGAAGCCGGTGCCCCGTGTTCTCCAGCTCCTCCTCAGAACGAACCTGTCTAACGTGCAGACTTTACGCACAAGCCCCTCAGGAGCCCGGGCCTCCCCCTCCCCCCCTTTGGGGCCTGGGGGCACATTCCCAGGGGAGCCCGTGGCCTCCCGGCCCTCACCAGGGCCCTCGATCCGTCCAGGAGCCCCCGCTCTACCTCCAGCCTCTCCCGGGGCTCCTGGGCCTCCTCCTGTGACTCCAGAACCGTCCATCTCCGCCTCTGGGGCCCAGACAGGGGCCAGAAGGCCTTCTGCACCTGCCATTGTCCTGACGGAAGCTTCAGCCCGTTCCACGATGGCCCCCAGCCCCTCAGAGACCCCCGCCATCCTCCTCAGGCCTCGCAGACTCTCTCCTGTCGCCTCCAGACTCTCTGCAGTCCTCGCTGCCGCGGCCAGCTCCAGCCCCCAGTGGCCCGCCGCGGGGACCTCACGGGAGGACGAGTCCGCCGGGTAAGCAGGCCTCCAGGTCCTGCCCGGGAGATGCTGGACAGAGAAAACGGCCAGCTGCCCTGGGTGCTGGCAGGGAGGCCCTGGGGCGAATGAGGCTGCTGACTGCGGACGCTCACTTCTGCAGGGCTCCTGGAGGGATGGAAAGTCCCCAGGGCCCCACGCAGCCTTGTCCCCAAGAAGCATGTGGAATGTGCCGTGAGAACAGGCGGTCGGCGCTCTCCGTGGTCAGTATCCTCCTTGGGCAGCACGGCCGGCCTGTCTTTGGAGGAAGGTCGGGGCTGCTGAGCTCCCCGCTTTGGAGAAGAGTCGGCGAGGGCCCGGGATTCCCCTGGGACTGGGCCACCAGCCGTCCTGCGTCCCTCCCTGAGGTTTCCTGATTAAAGGCTGTCTCAGTCTCCCCCAGACTGCCCTGCTCGCTCACTTCTCGCCTTCGGAAAGGTGGGGAAGCGTCACTCCAAGCCCACCGGTGCTAAACCAGCACCCCATCTCAATCCTCCAGCGCGGGAGAAAAACCAGCACCAAACGGGGGGGGGCATGGGGTCGTGTCTTGTCGAAGCGCCTGCTGCCTTTGACACGGGGTGGGGGGAGGCTCCTCTGGCGAAAAGGGAAAGGATGGACAGGAGGCTCCGCGGTTGGGTTCCCTGGGTGGGAGCCTTGCAGACTAGACCGGGACCACGCGGTTCCCCAGGGCACCCTCTCAGCAGGGGCACCTGCGGGCTGGTGGGAGGCGGGGAAGGGCAGCAGCGAGGGGCAGGCCCGAGCCTCAGCCAACCCCCTCTGAGGCTAGGAGGGCCGTTCAGAGTTGTCCTGAGTTGGTGCCAGGAGCGAGCTCTGTGTGCCCCTGTGTTGGCAGGTAGTTCTAACTGGGCTGCCCCAGGAAAGGGACGTGACCTTGGCAGGGCGGCTCCCTTCAGCCCAGGCCCTTCCTAAGAGGGCTGATGGCCGAGAGCTCTTAGCCGACAGCCTTCCCAGCAGCTGGGGGAATAAATCTTCAGTCCTGAAGGGGGGTTCTGGGCGGTAGAGCCCCGTTCACACGACAGATGACAAACGGAGAGAGGACGGTGCTGTTGTTAATGGGGGCGGGATGGAAATGGAAGACGGGGAGCTATGCTGTGACCCGGTCACCAGCTTGCTATCACTGAAATCCCTTTATTCTGCAAGCCCCCAGGGCACAGACCCTGCCCGCATTTTTGGGGTGCCGCACCCCCCTCCCCTGCAGCTCTTGTCTGCCTGACTGTTCAGCGCATGTCCCAGGGCAGAGCCTCGGCGGGGGCGCTGGCTGCAAGGCCATCTGGGGCACCGACCCAGACCCCAGTGTGGCAGTGAGTTCCTAATCCCTGCGCAGTGCAGGAATGATGAATTTCTAGTTGGGAGCGTGGAAACCCAAGGCTTAAGAGATGCAAAGAACCTTCTTGTCCAGTAAGACCTGAATCATGGGATGCACAGTGAGGTCTGGGATGCTCTGGTCAACTGTGACCTGCCCAGGGACCTTAGGGCCGGCTCCCTCCTTGGGATCATGTCACACGGAGCTGTGACGATGGCATGTGCTAATGGCTCCATACCCCTCCGTGGTTTGTCCTCATGCCCCGGGGCCGCCGGCCCACGTCGCGATGCCCCCTGGGATCTGATTTCAGGGTGACCGCACAGCACGCTGGCCGCCTCCACACTGCCACTTCTCGAACAATCCAGCTGTCAGCGTGGTAGTGACTCAGAGTGTCAATGTTCTCATCGATACTCGATAAAGTGCGCAGTTTGAGTTTTAATACTGGCTTCCCCCTCTGTGGAGCCCAAGTAAATCGTGTTTATTTTTAAGATTTTGTTTATTTATTTGACAGAGAGAGAGATCACAAGTAGGCAGAGAGGCAGGCAGAGAGAGAGGGGGAAGCAGGCTCCCCGCCAAGCAGAGAGCCCGATGCGGGGTTCGATCCCAGGACCCTGAGATCATGACCTGAGCCGAAGGCAGAGGCTTTAACCCACTGAGCCACCCAGGTGCCACCAATCGTGTTTATTTTGAATGTTAGGAAAAAAAACAAGGGGCAGGAGGATAGCTGTAAACGTTTTCCCTAAGGTGGTCCAAGTCTAAAAAAAACGCTTCTCTGGACTCCCTCTCCCCATTTACAGCAGGGACTGCAGAGGCCCAGAGGACTGTCCTGAGGTCGCACGGATTGTGATGTCTGAGCTGGGAGGAGAGCCCTGTTTCCCTGACTCCCAGGCAGTCTTTTGTCCCTTCGTGTCACACCTGCTTGGATTCTTCGGGTGGGATTTCAGGGACAGTTTGTGGAGGAGGCTGTGATTACCCTACTTCGGTTTGGGCTCCCCCCAAGAGCAGACCTAGAGAGAAATATTTGGGGGAGAGTCATTGACCCGGCGGGGAGTGATCCCAGGGAGCACGGTGAGGGGGAGGGGGTAGTGAGCAGAGACGGGAAGGAAACCAGTCACCGTGCATTACAGAGTGGGTCACGGCTGTGAGCGATGGGCACCCAGTCCTTCTGCAGACCCTCTGGGAGGCTGGCACACGCCTCAGCATTGTCCTCCCGTGGGCGCGAGGATGCCACTTCCGTCCCTCTCTGGCTCCCAGGCTGTTGGCTCTCCAGCCTGTCCGGCTGGCCGGGGCCAAGGATGCAGATTGCCTCCTTCCCACTGACTCCTGGGCACACGCAGGCTCTCGGGGAAGAGGTGAGGGAGCCGTCTTTAGAGGGCCTCCGGGCTGTCCGGGATTCTCACTACCTCACCCGGTGGTCAGCACAGTCCCTTCCCAGGACCCCTGGGGGGCTCAGAGCTGTCCTCCTTCAGGTAGTGTTGACATGACATGTTGGGAGGCCCCAGTGGGATCCAACTTGGTAAGTACATGTTCTGCCCGAGAGAAGCCTCGGGAAGCTTGGGCCCCTTCCAGGACTGGCTGGCTCCAGCGGGCCCGAGGACTGCCTTCAAGGTCCCAGAGGGGTGAGGGCTGCTTTTAACGAATGGGAGGAGCTGGTCTGAATTCTCAGACTCCAACACTCGGCGGGGTCGGGCAGGGGGGTGTTTGGTTTTGGGTGAACCCACTCTTCAGTGTCCCTTACCTGGATTCCACACTTCGGGAATCTTCTGAGAAGCAGTAGAGGGTGCCTGAAGCCCCATCCGTGGTGTCAGTTTCACGGGACCTATGGAGTTCCCGAAGGGCCAAATGATCAGACCCAGTTCAAGAGACCCGATTTTGGAGGTTTTCAGATCAACAGCCTCCAGGATAAACCATAGTAGGTTTCAAATGAGGATAACTCAGGGGATGCCTGAGTGGCCCAGTTGGTGAAGCGTCTGCCTTCGGCTGAGGTCATGATCCCAAGGTCTTGCAATTGAGCCCCACGGCGGGCCCCCTGCTTGTGTGTGTGCACTCCCTCTAGCAAATAAATAAATAAAATCTTAAAAAAAATTTACGGTAACTCAGAGGTTTAGGAATACCTTCCCTTAGCTTTTTTTTTAAATAATTTTTTTGGGGGTGGCTCAATTGTTAAGCGTCTGCCTTTGCCTCAGGTCAAGATCATAAGGTCCTGGGATCAAGCCCCATGTCAGGCTCCCTGCTCAGTGGGAAGCCTGCTTCTCCCTCTCTCTCTCCCCCTTGTGTTCCCTCTCTTGCTGTCTCTCTCTCTGTCAAATAAATAAATAAAATCTTTTAAGAAAAAAAAAGAATAGTTAAAAAAAATAAAAATTTTTTAAGACTTCATGTATTTGACACACAGAGAGAGAGGGAGTGCACGAGCAGGGGGAGTGGCAGGCAGAGGGAGAGGGAGAAGCAGGCTCCCCACCGAGCAGGGAGCCCAAATGCAGAACTCCATCCCAGGACCCCGAGATCATGACCTGAGATGATGGCAGATGCTTAACTAACTGAGCCACCCGGGCGCCCTGTTTTTCGTATTTTTGCGTGTGGGTTTTTTTTTTTTTTAAGAGAGAGAGTTGGGGAGGGGGCAGAGAGAGAGATAACCTTAAGCAGGCTCCGTGCTCAGTGCAAAGCCCGACGTAGGGCTCGATCTCACGACCCTGAGATCACAACCTAAGCCAAAACCACGTCAGAGGCTTACCCGACTGAGCCACCCAGGCGCCCTCCCTTAACTTATTTCGAATGTGTAATATGTTCACATCATCAGATATAAAAATGTGTAAAATTGTGTCCCATGAGATGTCTCCGCCATCCCACGTCTACCCAGCTCCCCCTCTTCTTCCCTTTACGGTTTCTGATTCTGGGTGTCCTTTCTCCGTGACCGTACGTAAGTGCGAGCAAATCTTATTTTCTTTCTTTGTAACCCAAAGATAGCATGGTGTAAGCCCAGCTGTCACCTGTTTGTGGGCGTGCCTTTCACCTCGTGATCTCTTCTCAAGCTCTTCCCCGAGCCTGGTGAACACACTCATTTTTAACCTTTTTACACCGGCTGAGCGGCTCCTTGCGCACACCAGAGCCTCCTTAACTGTCCTCGTCGTGGGAGGACACCTGGATCGTTTCCAATCTTGCTTTTACAAAAGATGCTACCAAGAATAACCTCGTACTTACATCATTCCGCACGTGTGCAAGTGTATGTCTTAAAGATAAATTCCCAGAAGGGAAGTTACTGGGCTAGAAAATTTCCGCGTTTCTCATTTTGATAGATATTGCCCCACGGCGCTCCTTAGGGGCTGTACCCGTTTCTGCTCCCCCCGGCACTATTCGAGACCCCGCGTCCGGGAGAGGGGCGTGGGTTCCACAGATGAGTGGAGCGGAGACCCAGGAGATGAAGATGTACTCCTGGACAAGTGTGAAGGGGAAGGATCGATCGAGCTGTGCTTAGACCCCCGAGGTCTGCAGGGAACAGAGAAAGACAACCGGAGGGAAGCCTGAGACGGTAGAGCGGGAAGGTGAATCTATGTTGTCTCGGGGGGTGGGGGCGGGCGAAGCAGAAAGAGAGCAGACAAGTCAGCTCCGGGTTTCCCAGTCCAAATGGTCTGTTTAAAAGGGAGCCTTTTTCGATTTTGTCTGGATGCAGGAATCCCAGGGCGAGGAAACGGAAGAGGGGTGGGAAGGAGGGGCCGAGCTGCAGCTGCGGGGCCCAGGAGCAGAGCAGGAAGGGTCCAGGAAGACGGGCCTGCATCCCCAGAGCCTAGCACGCTGCCTGGCTCATGGGAGATGCTCGGGAAATGCCAGAAACACCAACACAGCAAAGGGGCCGGGACAGTGTGAAATTCCTCCCCAGAAACCTGAGAAGTCCACCTGTCTGTCTCGGGACCAAATAGGACCGGGACAGAACGTGGGTGGGGTGGGAGCGGACCCATCTGCTGTCTGAAGCATGCCCTCAGTGAAAGCAGGTCCCTGTCCTTGTCGTTTCCTTTCACAAAGGCATCTTGAATTCATCACTCAGTCTGCAAGTGTTGGTTGAGCATCTGCGATCTGCCAGGCCCAGCTCTGGATGCCAGGGCTTCAGCCATGCCTGCCCTCGGGGGTCTAAAGCAAGCACCGGCAGAAATGCACGGTTGCAGGGCGCCCCGAGTGCCCCAACAGATAGGGGGGCCGGAGTCCGTGAGACGGTGGTCAGGGAAGGCTTGGCAGGGAGGCATGCAGGAGGCTCAGTGGACGCAGGTCAAGAAAAAGGGAGCAGCAGCCCCGGCAAAGGGCACAGTGTGTGCAGAGGTCCAGACGTAGGGAAGGAGTTTGGGTATTTGTGGAGGTGGCAGAAGGTCAGGGTGGTGGGGACTCAGGGGTGGGGGGTGAAGGTGAGGCAGGGAAGGTACTCGGGGACCAGAGCATGCAGAGCCTGGACAACGTATTGTCTTATTCCAAATGCAAGCGCAAGGCGTTAATTAAAGGTTTTAGGCAAGGGAGAGATGGGATCAAAATTTCTGTTTCAAATAGATTGTTCAGCTCCGGAAAATTGGCTAGGGAGGGGATCCGTGACATTGGGGAGACCCGGGGGCATCCTAGAGCCCAGCATCTTGTATGCATGCGTGACAAACAACAGACTGGAGGAGGATGTAACAAGACAGTTTCCCAAGCCATCCTGGTCTGGGCGCCCCAAAGTCACTCCCTCCCCACAGAGAGGCCCAGTGCCGGCCCTCAGCCTGGAATCCAGCTCTCCAGTTGTGGGAATTTTCCCAACAGTCCAGCCGAGGAGGGCAGGACTGCAAAAGGCTTGCTAGCAAGAGAGGCACTGGGCTCAGGTTGAGCTGGGTCAAGGTCAAACAGATGACTCCGTGGGAGCCTTTGGGAAATGAGCCTCCTGCACCTCCAAGCAGGGCCTAGAATGCTACTTTTTCCCCACGGGACATTTTGCCACCAAACCCACCGGGAGAAATGCTGCTCTAAGTTTTTCTGTTTGTAGGAGAGGGTGTATTTGCTAACGGGCATGCCCACTGCCTTCTCCCAACCTCTGCCCAACCCCCACCCCCTCTTTCTTCGCCCCGGGAACTGGAAAACCATCGGATCAGCTCAGCGTCCTGCATCCAGAGCATGGAGGGGTCTTCGAGTGTTAGTCTGGATCAGCCAGCTAATCCCAGAGGGCAGCCTGGTGGATGTGGGGGTGTCAACTTTGGTCACTCCTCCACCCCCTGCCTGGCCTGCTTAGGAATATCCCCATCCATGGAATGCTTCCTCCCCCTGATCTCTTCCCTTTTCTCACCATCTCTTACTGCCTTTGGGAGAAATAAGAAGTTGACTCCCTCACCAAGAACCTAGGTGCCCCATTCCCCAAGCAGGCGATGGGCCTGGGATTTCTGGTGCCCGTCTTTCTCTGATGCCCCCATCCCCACGTGCTGAGGGCCGATCATGTCCCCGGCTCTGTGACGGCGTGTGTAGCCCTGTCACTATTTGTGTCGTCCAGGTGGACGTGGTTGTCTTGTCCCTTTGCCCCCGTGTTCTGACCCTGGAGGTGTGGGCAGCAACACACAGCACATTTTTCAGGAGGGTGGGTTTTTATTCTACGTTATTGGTATGACAGGGAAGGGGGCGAAGACTCCACCCCCACAGGCCCCTAGGAAGAACAGTCAGGAGAATTATATACATCTAGAGCGGGCGACTAAGGCTACATCTTCCTGGGACGCGGCGGGAAAGACGCGGGCTCAGGCCACGGGGGCCAGGCCGACCTGGTTGTTGGCCCTGTCGAAGACCGCGAAGTATTGGCGGATGAAGACGTCACCCAGGATCCAGAGGTCTCCGGAGGCGGTGGGGACGTTCATGCCTTGGAAGCCGCTGACACAGCTCTCCTCGCTCTGGAGGAAAGGAGAAGAGAGCTGGGGACGGGCACAGACTCCCCGTGACCGGGCGCGGGGACGAAGTTTCAAGGTCCCCGGGCCGCGGCACGGCACGCGCAAGGGAGGAATTTCCTGGCTCGTGGCCGGGGACCTGGCTCTTCTTGGCCCGGGGGTCTGCCCGTATACAGAGCTGTTGGCTCTGCTGCTGGTTTCCAGGCATTACTAGACATGATCCAGTGTTTCTGGCAGAAGCACAGACCCTGACGTCAGCATCGGAGCTAAGAGGTTTAGGGAGAAGTCAGCCGCCGGGAAGGATTTTGGAAGCCTTGGTGACACAGCCTTTTCTCATTCTGACCTCGTCCGGTGGCAAAACAGACCAGCCGGGAGTCCTAGGGCACCTGGCCACCATCTCGGCTGCCTGTTAGAACCACTTGGGGAGCTTTAGACCGCCCCCTCCCACTGCTTAGGCCACGCCCCTCCCACCGCGTAGGCCACGCCCTCCCACCGCGTAGGCCACGCCCCCTCCTAGTTAATCAGCATCCCCCTGGGGGAGGCGGGGAGCACAGCCCCGCAGTCAATACTTTTTGCTGAATGACATCGACCCTCGACCCTCGGGGCAGAACTGGTTTTGCACCTGGCATTCTAATAGTCCGGGAAGCATCGTCCTGTGGCTCATACCCTACCAAGGAAACATTTGTTACTTGGTAGAGATAGTAGGAGCATCACAAGCCTTGACCCCACGGAAGGTAGGGTTTCCATTCCCTCAACCCTCTGTAGCTTCGATGGGGGTGGGGAACGCTGACATCTCTAGTTTCTAGACCAGGACTCTGAGAGCCAGGAGAGGTTGCAACTGGCTCGGAGTCAATGAGCCAGTCACTGAGACCCAGGGCTTGGACTCAGGTGTCCCACCAGAAATCCTCTCTTCCTGCCACCGGCCTTTGCCTGCCTTTTCCCCTTGGGGGGCCCCCCGCATCCATATGTTCATTCATGCTTTTATTTTAAGTGTCTTCTTTTTCTCTGGAGGCTGTCCAGAGCAGATGTTGGCTTCTGCCTGGGGAAGAGCACTTTCCCTTGTGCAAAGGCCGGGCTGGTGGGGGGTGCGGGGGTGCGTGGCCATGTTCGCTGCAGGCGCCCGTAGGTGACTGGCCCCGAGCCCCCTTACCTGCAGGATGTAGGCACTGGGAGACAGAGGGTACTGGATGCTGTTGATGGTGAAGACGATGTCGGGCAGCTCGTTGATGGCTGAGCAGCTGATTACCATCTGGAGAGAGTGAGGGTTAGGAGGACTTTGATTTCTCCTGCATGGCCGACCCACCCCTCAGGTCTAGAACAAAGCCACCGGAGCTGGACTCACCTGGCCGCTTGAGTCCTCGCTGGCTCCGATGTAGCTCTGGATGTTGGCAATAGCACTGGTTGGGCCAGTCAGCAGAGAGGTGCCTGTGTCCACAATGGCCTGGCAGCCCTCACTGCAAGCGATGGCCTCTCCGTTCATGGTGACACTAAGGATGAGACACAAGAAAGCGTCTCCTGAGCCACCAGGGGGTGTATCTCCCCAGGGAGGAACCAGGTGGCCCCAGAGGGTCCCCCCTTCCATCCATTGGCTGATACATAAAATTCCAGCTGCTCTCATGCATTCACGCATTCAGTTACTCCACAAATACCGACTGAACGCCGGCTCTGCGCTAGGCATGGGAGACACACGACCAGACAGCCGCGTGGTTCCAGGCTGCAGCGAGTGCGCAGTCTGGCTGGAAAGATGGGTTATGATGGGGCAAGAGCAGGAGGAGCGGGACACACGGCCAGGGGGCAGGGTGGTGGTGCCAGGGAAGGCTTCCCAGACAAGCAGACTCCCAGAGGTTGCCAAGGAGGAGCCGAGCTGGAGGAGGACAGCACGGGCAGGGCGCGATGGAGATATGAGCAGCGGCAGGAGGCAGAAGCTGTGATGGAGTTTTTGCAGGGCTGGGGCAGACGCAAGGGGACCAGTATGTGCCAGTTTGTTCGGGACTGTCCTGGTTTTGGGACCGCGAGTCCAGTGTCCCGGGAAACTGCTCATTCCTGGGCCAACCTGGGCAGCTGGTCACCCTAGGAGGCCAGCTGGGCGACGAACAGCTGGGGACCGAGGCTGCTTGGGAGAGGGGCGGGTTCCCAAGGGGAGAGTGGAAAGGAATGCCTTGAAATAAGTCAGCCCCTTCACCCCAGGCTGGGAGGGACGTGTGCTAGTTCAAGGTCCGCTGGGTGCTGGGATGTGTGGACACGCGTGCTGGGAGATTGTCCTGCCTGTTTGACCTGAAGGGAAGTGGCTTTCCTCCTCCAGTGAGGTGCCTTTCTTGGGGTCTCTCTGGCTTGGCCAACTTCTGCATTGTCCCCCTGGGGTACGTTTCCCTGTGCTGGCTGTTCCCGGGGGATCCTAGAAAGCTTAGTGAACTACGAGTCTATATGGAAAGGCGACCCGGGGCCCATGGCAGGGTGGTGGCCATCCACGGTGCTCTCACCTGTCCACGGAGATCTGCCAATAACCTTCGACGGAAACAGGCACCCAGTTCAGGTTTCCAGTGAAGTAAGAAGAATCAATGCCACCGAACATCACCACGCTGCCACTCTGGTCATCACTATGGAAAGTGGGGGCGAGAAAAAGGAATTCATTCATTCATTCACCCGAACATCTACTATGCGCATCCCAAGAGCTACCCTTGATGGGGCTCTTCCCAGTGCCAGGAGCTGTCCCAAGTTCACGACAGACAGGGTCACTATTTTCATTCCCACTTTACAGTGAGGCTCAAAGACATGAGGCAACTCGCCCAAGGTCACGTGGCCAGGGAGCCACGGACTGCCCATGTCCTTCTGGTTCCAAGGTGTGTGGTTTCTACCCCATGTTCGCTCTCATTGCTGCGGGGACCTCAAGAGAAGCAAATACACGACTGTGGCCACTCGTCAGGACCTGATCATGTAGTTCACTGGCTCTCAGCCGGGGGTGGTTTCCGATTGGCCAACATCTGGGATGTTTTTTGATTGTCGTGATTCAGAAGAGGTAAGGGGGTGCTACTGAAAGCTAGTAAACAGGCCAGGGAAGCTGCTAACCATCCCGAAATGCACAGGACAGGACAGCCCCTGCCAGCAGCAAAGAATTCTCTGGTCTAAAATGTCCAGAGTGCTTGCGATGGAGAAAGTTTCGATCGGTTGGAGAAATAAGAGAAATACCGAAGCAGCCATAAAGACAGGCTCTGTGTACGAGCCGACTGGAATAATAAGTGGCCGAGGGGAGAGTCAGGTGAATGGCTCCTCCCGTTGTAAATTGCAGGGGTCCTTGTTACTGGGACATTGACTTTCTAAATCTCTGCAGTTTCGGCTCTGATAGGGAAGCAAAGGTGGGCGAAGATAGGAATTAACCACGGAAGAACTGGCCACAGATAAAACGATCCCCACTCCCCTAACCCCACCCCACCTCCCTGCAAACGTCCGACTGTACAATGAGACCCAATGAGATGACAGCAGAACAGTGAGCCACTCAGGAAAAACATCGAGCACGACAAATCGCTTCGAGAGAGAAGGATGTGTCAGAGGATGTGTCTTGAGTGTCTCAAGAAAACTGATGACACCCTCTGATATTCTTGCATAAACCTTTGCTCAACCAAACCAGCCCTTGGCTTATTATTTATTCATTCTTCCAATTAACTCATAGTCACAACCGGAACCTAGATTTTGTTAACTAACAGAAGAAACTCGCTTTCATCAGTTAAAATTCCCTTGTTCAAGACATTAAGTCCTATTCTCATTTTTTTGCTGTGGAATTTTGGCCCCCATTTTAAGTGGATTCACTTAATCCACTCCTGGGGGCCAGCCACGAGGGGACTGAGTGCTGAGGAGCAAATGGCTAATGACATTTGATTGTGAAAGTCAAGGTGACAAAAGTCACGCTGGTAAAACGAGATGAAGGAAGGAGGTTCGTCAGGGAGGGATTTGACACCATTGTCTCCGAGATTTACCTCTTGAGATTCAGACCTCGACCTTTCAAATCCCTTGCTGGCTGAGACCTCGTCCACCGCCCCCCCAGCCCAGGATGGCCTGGCTGGGCCAGGTGGCTGTGACCAGCACCCCTCGCCCCCCGCCCCGCCCAACTTACCTGCTTAGGTAGACAGAGAAGAGGTCCTGGGAAACCAGCCCCTCGTTCCACATGTTGTCGAAGACGGGGGTAGCCCCGGAAGATGAAATCTGGGGGTACGCCAGACCCAGGATGCCGTCGAAGGGAGCGTAGTACAGAAAGGAGCCGGGCTCAGTCTCGCTCAGGCCGAAGATCTGGTTGGTGTCTGAGATGCCTCCAACCTGAATCGGGGGAAACCGAGACATTCGCCGTCAGCACGTGTTGACTGAGTGGTGTGGGGTGCCAGCCGTGGGCCCAGAGCCTCCTCGTTTCGTTTCGAGTAGGACCCGGCTTCCAGGGCAGCCGGCTGGAAGGAAGGGGGACGACTGGCCCCGGGAATGCTTGTTACTGATCTCCAGATGGCCGCGGTCAGAGACACGGACTGAGAATTTGGGGCCGAGCAGATGGTCACAGTGTGTGTGTGTGCGCGCGCGCGCGCGTATGCGTGTGCATGTGTGTATGTGTGTGTGTGTGTTTCTGACGACTGGATGCAAAGCAGACCCCAGGCAAGTCAGAGCCCTTGACCCCTGCTGCACCCCGCGCTGCGGGGGGCGGGGCTTGTGGCATTCTCCAGACTTGGGGGGGCTGCAGGAGGGGGTACGAAAAGGGGGAGGAGGTGCTGAAGGAGAACCGAGCCTTTTTGCCGTCTGCTCCTGTCCACCGCCTAGCATTCAACTTGGGGGTGCAGAGATTGGCTTATGGCTCCTGGTCTTACCCACCACTGCCCCACCTAGAAATGTCTGACATCTTTGCCACTTTCCCCTCCTGCATCCCTCTCAGGTTACTTTTGTCGTTCCTGAGACCCACATTGCTTGAATAAGGTCACTCTCGGGGGGCGGGGGGCGGTGCACTGTGCTCCCCAGCATCCTGGGAAGATGGCCTCAGGGCTGGGCGGGCTGAGGTGGCCAGCCGCCAGGCGCTCACCTGGACGGTGTCGTAGCCCAGGATGCCCGTCATGCTGCCGGTGCCATAGGCAATGGAGACTGTCTGGCTGGTGCTCTCGTAGGTGGAGGACTCCTGAGGGTTGAAGCGCTCGTGGTTGGCTGCCAGGGCGAGAAATAACGACGTCAAACTCAGAAAGCCGAGCGAGAGTCATGGGCCGAGAGGGTCTTCCTAAGGTGGGTGCTTTGTTTCTGGGCGGGCTTTGGAGGAGAAAAGTAACCTCTCCCAACTTTAGAGCCTAAGCACCCCCAGGTTCCACTTCTGTCTAGTTGGGCCAGTTGGGACCCTGTCCCTGATGGGAGGTCTCCAAGGACCCTCTGGTCTCCCCTCCTCCTGGAAGTCTTCCCGGATTGCTCCCCTGAGCAGAGCAGCCTCACAGCCATCCACAGTGCTAAGCTCCTTCACGCTTCGCTCTGCCAGTGGACTGAAGTTCCTGAGGGCAGGGGCCGTGCGTGATTCACCCCGCAATCCCTGGGCACCTAAGCTCAGTGCTTGGCACGTAGAAGGTACTCAGTAAATGCCTGTGGAGTGAATCCCTGAGTGACTACCCCAGCTTGAAAACAGACCTATTTGCAGCCCTGGGTGTTCTGGGCTCCCCAGTGGGCTGGTGCCGGGGAGCCCGGGCAGGGCGGGGCCAAGCACTCACAGCAGGCAGGACTGGAGCAGTAGACGGAGGGCACCCAGAGGTTGGAGGAGCCGGTGTCGAAGATCACGGTGAACTCCTGAGGGGGTGTGCCGATGCCGATGGTGCCGAAGTACTCCGTCTGTCAGCACGGGGTGTGGGGGCACAGTTCACTGAGCACACTGCTCGCTGGGACTGCCCGGCCCGGCCTCCCTTGGGACTGTGCCTGGGTTGGCTCCTCCGCCCACCTTCCCGCCTGTCCCTTCACTGTTCTCCTAGCCCTTCTCTCCCCGTCCAGTGCATCCATCCTTCAAGGCCCAGCACGGTCTCCCCTCCTCCTGGAAGTCTTCCTTGATTGCTCCCCTATTACCCTCTGACTGTTCTAAGCACCATGAACACCCAATAATAATCTGCTGTCCCCTCTTCAGCCCTTGTCTTGTATATCTTAGTCCCGTTGTCCTAGAGAATGCACGTTCTTGGAAAAGGGTGGAACCTCACAGCACCCATCAGAGTATATGCTGAAATGCGCCTTCAGTAAATTGTCGATGGGCAGATCGATGAGTCACCTAACAAAGGGAACCCCTGGAGACGTCTGATTCCTAAATCTAGGTGTGTGTAGCAGGGTCAAGAAAGGACACGAAAGGACGCAGTCAGGGTTGTTATTCTCAGAGGCAGCCCTTTCTCCCTCACCAGCTCTGCCCTGGCCCCACTGGTCTTGCGATTCTTCATTGATGACAAGCTCCTTCCCCTCCGAGGGCCTGTGCACTAGCTATTTCTTGTGCTAGGAAGATGTTTATTCTGGATCTTTCCTTGGCCGGCTCCTACTCATCACTCATCAGAGCTCCGGTGAAATGTCCCCTCTGCCGAGAAGCCCTCCCTGACTCCTTTATCTACGTTTGCCCCTCCCCCATCTTTCTTCTCCCCCTTACTCGATTTTTAATTTGTGACCCTTGTCATTCTCTGAAATTATCCTACATATTTATTTGTCTCTTATTTGTCTTTCCCTCCAGAATATAAGCTCCAGGAACTTTACTTCTTCTCTACCACTTCCTTAGCTCCTTGCACACAGTAGGTGCTCCATACGTATTTGTTATCTGAACAGGTGGGCCGAATTTCCCAAGCCCTTACCAAGGGCCAGGCCCCGTGCTAAGCACTCCAAAAAGCATTATTGCCTCCATTACTTGCAATGACCCCCTGATGATAGATATTAGTGGTTCTGTTTTACAGACGAGGAAGCCGAGGCTCACTCAGAATGTAAATGACTTGCCCAAGGTCACGTGGCTCGCGAGCATGAGAGCCGAGCTCGGGGCCAGGGCTGGCAGATTTCACAGGCTAAGCTCCTAACGACAGGCAGCCTGGCCTCCTACCCTTGGCCCAGGGCCATTCACAGTAGGGTCGTGTAATATCTACTGAAGGGCAGGGCGTGGCCATGGGATCCCAAATGGGAGAGTCGCAGTGATCTTCCTCAAGCTCCAATCTGGTCATGTCAACCCTCCTGGTTAAGACAATTCGGTGGCAATTACGGGAGACTCTGACTCGGCTCTATGCACCGACCCCTCAGGCCTCGCTGCGCCTCCCTTCCTCGCTCTCTGCTCTCCATGAGCACCGGCCTCTTTTCCTCAAATGCACTCTGTTCCCCAGTGTCATGGGGTCTGGCACGAGCTGTCACCCCCCTGGGACGCTCTCGTGTCCCCTGGAAAGCCCGGCTTTTCTGTCGATGCCTGAGACCCTTACTGCGCCCCATCGGCCTGGTGGAGCTGTTCAGGATTTCCGAGGCTCCCCGTTTATTTCTCCCTCCTAGACTGTGAGCGGCAGGAGGGCATGAACACTGGATGAATGAATGACAGAACCAATGAGAGCAGCGGCTCGGATCGTGAGTTTTCCTGCACGCCCTGTGCCTCTGAGATCCTGGAGCAGACCCCTGGGTTCCTGCCTGGGAGCCCTGGCCCATCGTCCAAGACCCCTGGGAGCCCCTCTCTCCTCTGGGCCGGCCCCGGGCACTCACGTCCATGTAGTTCTCCAGGGACTGCAGGGCCAACATGGAGGCTTCCTGGGGGAAGTACTTGGTGGCGGGGTTGGAGCTGTGCTTCTTCAGGAAGTCCTTTAGGAGCCCATGCTCCGACAGGGTCTTTCTCAAGGACTTCTTCCTGACCAGGGGAACCCTGCGGCAGAGCGTGGGCAAACGGGTGGGTTGGAGGGGACAGAGTAATTTGGCTAGGAGTCTGCTCGTGGAGTGCCGCGGAAGCCTTGGAAGGAAGAGGAAGCTGGCCAAGAGAGGAAGAAGGAGGGGGAAGCCGAGAGGGGAGACGCTTCTCTTTTTGGCACACTAATGCAAAGAGGTTGAGTGGTTGTCCCAAGTCACCCGGCCGGGTCCTGGAGGGGGGAGCCCAGCCCGGGCAGGACTCGAGACCCATGTCGGCCGTGCTGTCTCCCCAAGGGACAGAAGGGGACGAGAAGGGAGGCCGGAGGCGGTAGAGCAGAGAGGAGTTGGACGAGGGAAGAAGGAAGAAAAATGTGAGGGCAAAGGAAGGACCACGAGAGGCAGCAGAAGGAAACGGCGCCGGACAGCCGGTCCTGGGGCTGCACGTCCCCCAGACTCACTTGACGATGGCGCACTCAGAAAGTGCCACCAAACTGATCAGCAGCAGCCACTTCATGGTTCTTCTCAGCTCCCGATCTCCAGAGAAGGGTCGAATGCTGGAAAGTATACAGCAGCCGGCAGGAACCGCTCCTTATATACGGTCCAAGGGCCTGGGGCTGAGCCTTATCAGCCTCCAAATGTCACCCATTTTCGTAACCCCAAACAGAAAAGTTCCTGATAAGATTGTCCCCGCCCCTCAGCTCCGTGCTGGGAAGTTTCCAGTCGAGTAGATTTCCACTGTGACCGTACCCCGCAGTGGGGATAGACCCGAGGAGGGCAAGCTAGGGAGCCACAGCTTATTTCTTAAATAATGGAAATTGTTAAGACTTGACACGTTGCATGCTTTGACGGAATTAGTCTAAAATGCACTTAACATTGAACAGATGTCAAGGGGGCTCGTTGTACCCCGATCTGCCCCTGGGGGATTCCCATGTGAGAACAGTCCCCCACTCAGCGATGGCCCATGTTCCTATAGCTGCTACCCCAAAGCACATTGATAGGTCGGTGGTTCGGGACCCAGCACATATTTTCACACAGCAATGTCCTCCTGTGGGATTGTTGGGTGTCAGACTCGCCTACAGGTTTCTCTTGACAGTTGGGCTGACTCTTGGGAAGGGATGCATGCAGCACAGAGGAAGGGGAGGGACTGGAGAGAGTGGGAGAATACTGCCCTCCTTTGCTGGAGGAAGCAAACTTGAACCAGGCTGCATCTGTCATTGAAATCTGCGTCTTTCTTATTTTCCACCCCTTCTCTCCCTACTGCTCTTCTCTCACCCTCTCAGGTTGCTGGAAGCCTCCTCCTCGGAGATCCCACCAGGGTCTGACTCTCCCAGGTGCTCCATGCTTAAAACATGGCCAAATCAGCTACAGTGGAGCAAAGCTCTCTGGGCAAATTCATACTAGCATGTGAATGACTTCAAAGAGGATCCGCTTAAAAAAAAAAAAAAAAAGAGTATCCTCTTCTTAGAAGAGGATGCTTACCCACTCAGGATTCTCTACCTTGTGGGATTTATTCAGTGGACAAAGTGGAGTGACAACTTTGATTCAGAAATTGTGGGGGACAGAGATAAGCAGGAGGGAGGTCGCCAGTCAGTAGCAAGCCCTATCTGTGGATCTTCTTTTGAGATCGGATTCCCTGGCCACCCCTGGTTTTTCCAGCATCCGGAGACACAGATTCTGTGAAAGCTCCTGATATCGCCCTGTGCCTTCTGGGTGAGTGTGGAGGGGTGGGCAGTGCGGTTCAAGGTTGGGGCCGGGAGTGGTTAGTACATAGCACATTTGTATTTCAGACTTACCCGGTAAGACATCTTTGTACCCCACGTGTGGATCCTTGCACTGTGTTTTCCACCTTCAAGTGTTTTGGTACCTGCTTCCTCTCCTCTCTCTTTTCTTCCCCCACCAGCCTTTCTCACTCTGATCTGTGGGCTAATCTCAGCCCTTCTATGGTGGAGCTGATGGTCCTACAGACGCTCGCCTAAGTTTCAGGAGCACCAGCTGAAACCCTGGCTCAAAGCTGCCACGGGGCGGGAGGGAGTGGGGGCGGGGCATGGGGGGGGCCGCTCATCAGGACTTCAAAGGTAACTGGGGTCTTACCCTGGGGGGCCGGTACCTGGGTGCTCATCGTTGTTCTTTATACCCTATGTAATCTGTTATGTGTATCTGAAACCATTCATCGTAATTTTTTTAAAAAGAAAGAAGGACCGAGTCTTTTGTGCCTACTTCTCAACTCGGAAATGAAGGGAAATGTGGGCGGGTGATAGCAGGGAGACTCCGAGGACCCTCAGGATTGGGGGGAATGAACCACGAAGATCCTTATGTGTGTTTTATTCGTCTTTCGTTTCCCTCAATGGATTCGGCGTGTTCAGCACCGTGTTTGATTAATCTCAGGCAAGCTGGGCTTAGCTAAGAGCAGTTTGGGAATGTGACAGGGAGTGGGGCCATGATTCCCGAATGAGCCACTCTACTAATTTACCTGGAACAGCATCGTCCATGTGTCCCTGTCCCTCGGCAGGTAGAAGAGATGGGGGAGCTTAGATTTATTGACCTCTCGCTCTGAGTTCACTATGATAACTAATACTATGATCCCCATTTGATGGATGAGGAGACTGAGGCGCAGAGAAGTTGTGCCACTTGCCTGAGGGAGCTCGAACCCAGGCCTCTCTCTGTGGCTCCCCGGGCCTTCTTCTGCCTCAGTCCCCTGACCAGAGCTTACTCCAGCCCATGGAGGAATCTTATGAAGGGTTCTGGATCCAGGGTCTGGGCTGGAATCCCAGCCCGGCCTCTGAATGTAAGACCCGGGGCTAGTGATCCAGTCTCTCTGAGACTCAGTTTCCTCGTCTGTCAAATGGGGATAATAGTCCCACCCCTTTCATGGGATCGTCATGAGGATTAAATACGGAGTGCTAACGAGCCACACACTCTTTTTTAAAAAGATTTATTTATTGGGGTGCCTGGGTGGCTCAGTCATTAAGCATCTGCCTTCGGCTCAGGTCATGGTCTCAGGGTCCTGGGATCGAGCCCCGCATTGGGCTCCCTGCTCAGCAGGGAGCCTGCTTCTCCCTCTCCCCCTGCTTGTGTTCCCTCTTTCACTCTCTCTGTCTGTCAAATAAATAAATAAAATCTTTAAAAAAAAATATTTATTTATTTTAGAGAGAGAGAGAGAGAGAGCACGAGTGGGGAGGAGCAGAGAGAGAGGGAGAGAGAATGTCAAGCAGTTTCCATGCGAAGTGAGGAGCCCAACTCAAGGCTCGATCCCCCCACCGTGCAATGATGACCTGAGCCAAAACCAAGAGTTGGACGCTTCACCGACGGCACCAGGCACCCCTCACCAGCCACGCACTTGCAGAGGCTAAAATGGAAGCGACTGTCCCTCCCCAAGTGCTGGTGCGGAGCCGGGCATGCGAGAGGCCCCGCCCCTCTGGAAAAAGGCTTAGCAGGGTCACACTTACCATCTGACCCAGCCGTCCCCTTCCTGGGTATTTACTGAAAAGAAATGAGAACCATATGTCCCCACAACAACCTGTACACAGATTTTTAGAACAGCTCTTTTTCGTAATGTTCAAAAACTGGAAACAACTTGGAAGTCCTTCCGCCGTCCCCTGGGTCGGGAAATGGTGGGGTGGCCACGTGACGGGAGAGCGCTCAGCGGCAGACAGGAATGAGCTGCTGGATGAATCTCACACGCATCGCGCCGAGTGAAGGAGGCCAGACTCAAAAGGCTGCCCGTGTAAGATTCTACCAACACCATATTCTGGAAAAGGCAGAATAATGGGGACAGAACACAGGTGAGAAGCCAGGGGAAGAGGTTGACTTTGGGGAGCTGGAAATTCTCTCTAGATCGTACACGTGGCAAGGTACGTTTTACTCCAGGGCAGTAAACGCGATGCACTTGACTTTACACCAGGTGACCCGTTCAGCCAGTGACAGTCACGCGAGGGAGAGGGCGAAGAGAAACTGGGTTTGAGGTTCTGCCTGTGGGGGGCGCCCTGGAGGGGACACACACAGTATTAATTTCAAATAAGATGTTGTAATACCATTAAAGGAGATGCAAAACAGAAGAACGACAGATTGGCTGGCGGGCTCTCTCACCTCATCTTGGGGGTGAGGGTGGGATGGCTGGGTCCTCCTGGGAGGGGCAGACAGCGTCCGGGCTCCTCCCGGCATGCCAGAGGGCTGCAGGGTTTAGAGTCTGAAGATGGGCGTCTCTTTGGAGGCACGGCTCGTCTGCGGGACCCACCAGGGAACTTTGGACGGAGGAGAAATATGTTTGGGAAGCAGAAGGAAGGCTCTTCCGGAGGGAACCTGAATGAGCCATTTACATATTCATTCAGTATGTTTTTATCATGCACCTGGTACATGCTGGGTAGACACGTAATTTCAGCGGCTGGAGGTACATCCATGAGCAAAATGGGAATACGACAAGGCTTCAAGGGGTTTGTGGTCAAGAGAGGGCAGGTAGTGTGTGTGGGGGGGCTCTTTCCTTCCCACCTGGATAGGTCTTTGGATTGCACTAATGGGAAGCTCTTGGATTGGCGAAGATAACGGAGTCTTCCCATATTAGAGATTTTAACACCCTGAGGGAGGCTGAAATGCTTGGTGGTACCAGTTCTCTGCTTATGGGAGAGTCCATGATGACCCCCAAGTATCTTTGCCCTCTGGTATCCTTGCCCCTCGGACTCCCCCCACCTCCCTGAACGTGTGCGGGACCTGTGACTTGCTTCTAACCATAGGATATGACAGCACATGGGATGACACATCTGCGATTACGTTATGTGGGGTCATCCCTTCCGTCTTGCCAGTAGGCTCTTTGTCTCGATGTTCTCCCTCGCTCACTCTGATGCGACAAGCTGCCCCGTGGAGAGCCCCAGACAGCGAAGAACGGGGGCTGGTCCCCAGCTAGCGGCCAGCGAGGAACTGAGGCCCCCAGTCTGTCAACCCACGAGGAGCTGAAGCCCGCCGACAACCGTGGGAGCTGGGACGCGGACCCTCCTCCTGGCGAACCCTGGGTGAGACCGCGTGCCTGGCTGACACCCTGACCGCAGCTTTGTGGGAGACACTGCACTAGAGGACCAGTTAGACTGAACCTGGATGCCCGACCCACAGAAACCGTGAGATAATGAATGCGAGTTGTTTCAAGTTGCTAAATTTGTGTTAATTTCCCACCCGCCATAGAAACTAGTACAATAGAAACCCCCTTGAAAACACAAAGACACACGTAGCCGCCTCTGCTCGTCCGCACTCGGGGCCACTCCAGAGCCCTGCAAGGCAGTTTTCTGCCCAGGAAACATGAACGATCTGACAAAGAGGGAGTTGACGTACGAACCTCCATCCGTACAATAAGGCTTATGTTTCTGTGGCCCTGCGGGCTTTTCTCAGCGCTCTGAGATACATAATTTTAAAAATCATTATCATCCCTGCATTATCCTTATAGCCCAGGAGGTTGTGGTTAACACAGGTTCATATAACTAAATTGTGACACTTTAGGGACTAGAACCTGTGTCACAGAAGGCTCTGGTCCTGGGAGACCGCTGTCCCGGGCCAGGCTCGGTGCCCACACACACCCACCTGGCTCCCGCCCGTATGTTAGAGGATCAGGGGGACATTCCATGACGGACACGGCCTCCATCCCAGGGACACTCAGGGAAGCCCCTCTGTCTGGTCCCCACAGGAACTCCTGGGAGGGAAAGTGGACCCCCGACTCCAGGACCACATGTCCTCCGTGAGCAAGTCTGATCGTCAGCCAGACCCGCCCTGCAGCTGCCAGGGGGGGACGCCAGGTAATCGCATCGTGCCAGACTGGCCTGGAAGAAAGATTAGACAACACTGTGTACTTTGCCATTAGCCCTGCCCGGCACTCAGCTTTGAGGAGCACCGGGAACGGCATCCCCAAGGCAGGGCACGCCCCGCCGAGGGTACAGGTGTTCAGAAATGTTCCGTGAACGTATCGAATCAAACAATGGAATGAGATTTAAAGAACCCAATCCTGGCAAGACCGAAGTGAGGCATTTAAGCTCGATAAGGGCTATCGAGCTGCTGTGATAGGCGTTGGGCCGGCCGGTCCCCTAGGGGCTTTCCATCAAAGCCTCACCCCAGGCACACAATCTTCCCACAACTCCCACCACATGCTCCCACTCCCCACTCCCAGACCTGCGGATTTGCTCTAGGGATGGGCATGGGTTTGAAATTAAATTTATAATAACATTTTTGGGGCCCAAGTCTACAAATAATACATGTCCCTTGTAGATGACTTATAGGCAAATAAGACTTTTAAAGCCACTCAACCCCACCCAGAATGATGCAGCATTCATGTTGCAAATGAATGTATTTATTTCGTACAAAAATGGGGCCAGATGGTCCAATGCACACTGTTTTGCAGCCTGCTTTTAAAAGAAAAACGAGGGCGCCTGGGTGGCTCAGTTGGTTAAGTGTCTGCCTTTGGCTTGGGTCATGATCCCAGGGTCCTGGGTTCGGGTCCCGCATTGGGCTCCCTGCTCAGGGGGGACTCTGCTTCTCTCTCTGCCTGCTGCTTCCCTGCTTATGCTCTCTCTCTCTCTCTCTCTCGGGCAAATAATGAAATAAAATCTTAAAAAAGAAAAGAAAAGAAAAATGAAATGTTTGTGTATTTCCAGGTGATTTCTTGTCCGTTTACACCATCATTTGAAAAGCTTTTCTTGATGTATAAGGTGCAGGCAGAAAGGTACGTGCCATAGGGAATGGCCTGATGCGATTTCCCAAACCAAACAAATCCACATAACCGCTACCCAGATCCAGAAACAGAACATTACAAGGACACATGGAGCCCCCTTGGGCCCCCTTCCAGATCCAAACCTGCCTCCCACCCCAAACCACGCGTAATCACCGCTCTCACCTCAAACAGCAAATACTAATTTGGCCAGTTTCTGTATTTGAGGGAAATAGCACCGTCTAATACCCACGCTCTGGGTCTAGCTTCTCGGCTCCAAATTATGTTTATGAGATTCACCCCAGTATTGTGGGCAGCTGTGAGTCGGTGATTTTTCACTACTGTATATTATTCCGTTGTGTAAATACACATTTTCTGGACCTCTTCTCTGGTCGATGGGCATTTGCGTAGCTTCCAGAATGGGGGTTCTTAGGAACAGCGGTGCAATTAACATTCCAGTACATGCCTTTTGGTGAACATATGTATGCATTTCTGTTGGGAGCGGACATGCTGGGTCATAGGGTAGGCTCAGCTCTAGTCAAAGCTGCTAAACAGTTTTCCAAGTGGTTGTACCATTTTGTGCTCTCACCCACAGTGGATGGGGGTTCCCCTTGCTCTACGTTCTGGTCAAGTGGTATGTCTGCTATTTAATTTTAGCTACTCTAGTGGATGTAAGGAGGTACCTTCTTGAGGTTTTAATCTGCATTTCCTGAATAATAACGCTAAGCACCTTTTCCTGTGCTCATTGGCCGTTTGCGCCTGCTCAAGTCTTTTGCTCATTTAAAAAACAATTAGGGGGGTGCCTGGTTGGCTCAGTCAGTGAAGCGTCTGCCTTCAACTCCGGTCATGATCCCAGGGTCCTAGGATCGAGCCCCGCATCGGACTCCCTGCTCAGCAGAGAGCCTGCTTCTCCCTCTTCCTTTGCTGCTCCTCTGCTTGTGTGCTCTTTCTCTCTGTCAAATAAATAAACAAAATCTTTAAAAAAAAAAAATTAGGTTGCTTGTCTTTCATTGCAACTTGTAGTTTTACATCAGTAGTTTAATTGTCTAGGGACAAAATATCTTTATAAAATCTTACATGCACGCGATGCCGTTGTAGGAAAAGGGGAACAGCTGAGTTGCCTAGGCAACAGAGTGGAGACTTTTCTATGGAACCCCTGGGAATTGAAAGTACACAGTTTGAAAAACCCACGGAACAAAGGGTCTTCTCAACCTTACCTCTTGGGTTTCTATCTCATTTGCAGATTTGGAGTTTGGGGGAGCAGAGGTGAGAGCTCTCCTTGAAATCTGCCCCCGGACGGCTGTCCCCACCCAAATTAGTAAAAGTAATTGCCTTCAGGGGTCAAGCACTCATCTGTGCGGGGCCAGGTACCCATATGCCTGCATGAGATCTCCCCGGGGAGATAGATCCAGGACTATATGGCACCATTTCACAGATTTATAGCTTGCAAACTGAGGCTCAGAGAGGTTCAGCAGCTTGCCTAGAGTGCAGAGCAGCAGAAGGCAGAGCCGACATCCTTAACTCCGGCTCAGAGGGTCTGACGCCGACTGTGTCTGCCCTGCTGGACCTGAGCTTCTCGGGGTAGTAGGGGTGAAAGTTCTCTTGGATGGAGACCCGTGAGAAGCTTCTGGGGGCTGGCGTGTTCCATTTCTTGGCCTGCGTGGGGTCACTTAAGTGTTTCATGATAATTTGTTAAATCATATATTTATGCTTGAAGCCTATTTACATGTTGGTTATGCCTCACGATTGAAAAAAATGAAAAAGCAGGTAGTCCCTTCATCCTGGCTCTGAATCCTCCTTATCCAGTAAGGAAAGTGAATTTTGGGACGCCTGGATGGTTAAGCATCTGCCTCAGGTCATGGGATCAAGTCCCGCATTGGCCTCCTTGCTCAGCTTGCTTCTCCCTCTGCCTGCCGCTCCCCCTGCTTGTGCTCTCTCTCTCTCTCTCTCTCAATCTCTCTCTTTCTCTGACAAATAAATAAATAAAATCTTTAAAAAAAAGGAAAGTGACAAATAAATAAAATCTTAAAAAAAAAAAAGGAAAGTGAATTTCTAAATGGTTTGGTTTGGTTTCCAGACCTCCGAGGGCTGGCAAATGGCGCATGGGAGATAGGACACTCATCCCGGCGCGGTCCACCTCCCCGGGGCAGGTGGAACAAAGCCTCTCCCACCCAAGCCAGCCCCTGGGACCAGGACGCAGATCAGGGCCAGTGACAGTAAGGCATAGACGCCTGTGAGCATGATAATGGCTGACAGATATAAAAGCAAGTATGTGATGGGAATTAAGTCTCATCTCAACAACCCTATGAGTAAGGGCTCCCCCCTCTGCGTGTTTTACTGGTAGGATGCTGAGAGGTTCAGTGACTAGTTCAAGGTTACAGAAGTTCACAGCTGGCAGGGGGGCAGAGCTGGGGCTCAAACCCGGGCTATCTGGAGCCTGAGCCCACCCTTGTAAGCATTTACTGCCACTTCCCCGGGAAGACACACGCCCAGACATATATCCAATTTCAGAACTGCCCCAGTTTGTCCCTGGGGCCCAGCCAGGGGGAGAAGTTCTGCTCAAGCAAATGGAGTTGTTGACCATGGATAAGGCAGCATCGAGGTAGTGAGCTCTGCCCCACGGGAGGTATGTAAGCAGAAGCTGGGATGCCACCTGGCAGTTGGTGCAGAATTGAGGTCCCATATAGAGTAAGTGAATGAAAGCACGAATGAGTGAGCGAGTCGGCCGAGGGCAGCAGGAGCCCGCTGGCCTTCAGGGGCCCGGAGCATGGGGACCCTGACAGCCCCAAGTCTGTGGCCCTTGAGCAGCGAGGGCACTGGGCACGGTGGTCCAGGCTCCCGAGCACAGTCAGGAGGCAGAAAGGAGGCAGTGCTTCCGGGGGGTAGGGACGCGCTCACGCAGAATCCCAGGAAGGCAGAAGCCTGGTCCGGAACCTTCAGCCCAGCTTTGGGTAAAACGTAAGAGAAGGCCTTGGGGGAGACAGGCATTTGGAAGCGGGCAGAACAAGGGTTCACTGGAAGCAGACAAGGGCATGGTTGGAACCTGGGGGTGGGCTGGCAGAGGATGGAGATATTAACCAGGGTATGGAAAATTCTCGGGAACTGGAGCATAACCAAGGAATTGGCCTGCAGCCCCGCAGCGGAGACAAAGGGATTCTCAGAAAGCCCCTCTGCCCCTCACGGCCCCCCGCTCCTCCTCAAGGTGCCTCCCCGGAGCTGGATCTGCCTGGCGGCCTGGGGTGAACTCTTGTTGGGGACAGAGGTCAAGGTCGCTGATAATGAGTCCCGCCCCACAGGGCGCCAGCTCTCTTATCCTCTGAATGCCACGTGACCTCTGGTGAGCACACCTCTGGACCCGATCCTCTGTCTGTTCTGGTCCAATCTGATCTGATCGAGGCCCTGTTCTTTCTGGCGGTGACCCGGGTCTCGGCTTCTGACCTGGCACTTTATCATGTTTGGTTACAGTGGGGCAAGCCGGGGAAGTGGCCGGAGAGTATTTAAAACCCTTGACCTGGGCCTCCGGCTCCCAGTGAGAAAAGCTGTTCTTGAAGCAGCTGGAGCATCCAGCCAGGGGACCTGCGGCAGGAGCACACGGGGCTTCTCACCGTGGCCTGGGGCGGGCGGTGAGGCCACGAATGCATGAGAAGCCT
>CM052884.1:88181086-88209310 GCA_028534135.1 Potos flavus | reverse complement strand
AAGTTAAAGTAAAACCCCACCATCTTAAAACTTGAATCGGAAGTCTAAGTTTGTACTAATTAACTATTTTTCTCTTTCTAACAAAATATGTAGGGCTGACCGGTTAATAATGTGAGGTTTAGGGGCACTGACCCCCTCTCCCCAGGCTGCTGAAAATCAACATATAACTTTTGGCTCCCCTAAAACTTCACTACTAAAAGCCTCCCATTGGCCGGAAGGCTTGCTGATTACATAAAAAGTCGATTAACACCTATTTTGTATGTTATGTGTATTGTGTCCTGTGTTCTTACAATTAAGAGAGCCGGAGACAAGAAAACGTTATAAAGAAGTTCTTGAGGAAGGGAAAAATTGACAGCACTGCACGGTATGCAGTGCAAAGACTCTGTGTGTAAATGGACCCGCACAGCTCAGACCCGCGTTGTTCGCAAGCTGACCCTATCTCTTGGCTCTGGCAGCCGAGAAACCTAGAAGCCGTGATAATGTGATAACAGGGAGTACCCTGAGGCCCAGCTCGTGGCCTCCAGATACCATTTACCACGAGAGCATCACGGATTCCTGAAGAGATGGCTGATTCCAGGGCTGGGCCAAGAAATGCACAGGAGAGCCCAGGACATCTCGAAGGTCCAGAAAGTTGGGAGCTTCCAAAGATCACTGGAGTCCTGTCCAAAGGTATGGGAATCAGTAGGAAGAGGCTTCCAGTGACCCAAAGTGGGACAATTGGAGCATCACATCAAATATACAAAAAGCCATGAGTCCCGAATGATGTTATACAGCAGCTACTTTGTCACCATGAGGCGGGGGATTGCTAGGGCACCAACTCATTATTCTGATCACTGATAGAGAAAGGGAAATAACCATCAGTATTTATGCTGTTTAGGTCTGAGCGAATATCTCAGGTATATTTCAGGTAACTACAAATAATGCTGAAGGAAAGTTCTTCTTTATTGTAGAATTCTGGAAAGGAAACTCGGAAGGAATGGTTGAATGAAGAAATCACTGTTTTGCAGTTCCTAATAAAACAAGGGATCTAGGGGAAGAGCATCAGTGAATATTGGACCCGTAAGATGCGAGGCTGAAGGAGGAAGTCCAACAGATGAAGGTGAGAACATCAGGACCCACGGATCAACCCTAGCATCTATCAGTTATGTGCCTGTTGAAATGATGTAATAAGAGATCCCTAGAACTGTCTATGAAGTATTCCAAGAAAAAATTTTCATCTTAAGTCTGAATCTAACTAGCAGGCTTCAGGAAGTATGTAGATAAAGAAACAAGGAAGCAATCATCTAAACCCAATATTTGGGACATTCTGTAAGATAAGTGACCCCCACCCACTTAAATCTTTTTAAAGATTTACTTATTTTAGAGAGAAAGGGAGAGAGAGCAGGGAGAGGGGCAGAGGGTGAGAAGTCGACTCCCAGTTGAGCGTGGAGCTCGACACAGGGCTCGATCTCACAACCCTGGGATCATGACCTGAGCCAAAATCAAGAGTCAGATGCTCAACCCGCTGAGCCACCCAGGCGCCCCTCACTCCCTCACTTTTTGAACAAAAAAAGCATAAGACAGGGAAAGACTATTATTTATTCCAAGTCTTAAGTGATAACAACCAAATGCAACACGGGTATATTCTTTTAATACTGATCCCTCATTCAAATCAATAAACCACTAAAAGGCATTTTGAGAGAATTAGGGAAATTCGAACATAGACTGGACATTAGATGATATTAAAGTTATTGTAATTTTGTTTGGGGCACAATAGCATTGTGGTTACATATATTTTAAAAATCCTTACCTCTTGGAGATGTACAATGAACTCTTGAAAAGGATGGTAATCTGTGCCTTAAAATACACCAGCAAAAATGAATGAATAACAACATTTTTAAAAATGAGGGTCTAGATAAAACAAAGATTTGTGTAATTGCTACGGACTGAGTTGTGTCTCCCTCCCTGACCCCCTAGATTCATATGCCAAAGCCTAATTCCCAATACGATGGTATTTGGAGGTGGGCTGGTTGGGAGGGAGTTGGGTTTAGCTGAGGCCATGAAAGCGGGCCCTCGTGACGCATTAATGCCTTTAAAGAAGAGAGCCCGGAGAGTTTTCCTCAATCCCCCCTGCCATGTGAGGGCACAGTGAGAAGGGGACTGTCCGTGGGCCAAGAAGGCGGCTCTCACCAGGAACGGACCTGGCCGGCACCTTGATCAGTCTATATGGCCCTCTATCATGGCGGCTTGGGCTAGCGCGTAGTGTTGTAATTCTTGACGCCGCGTGATGGTATTGTGGGGTTCACGACACTCTCCTTTTTTAACTTTTGTTATGTTTGAAATATTTTGTGTAATCAGAACTTTGAAAATCTTGCATTTTGAAGTGGATGGGACCTCGCTGACTGGGTCACTGGGAACCTTCATGGCTCATGGCTCCAGCTCTTCCCCTGAGAACTGCCCCCTTCCCTCCCACCCGGGGCTGCTTGACCATCCAGCTGGAGATTTTGAAGAGCCACGGTGGGGTCTAGGTGTGGAAGGGATGAGGACATTTTTAGGAAAAACCCAACTGGGCACTCCCCTCCCTGGGCCCCTTTTCTTTGGTGCCATCTGCAGGGTGAGGGAAAGGCCTGGGTAGGGAGGGGTGGAGGGGTGAGGCGGGAAAGGAAGGAGGGGAGGGAGTAACAGAGAGGGGTCAGCTTGTGCAGGACCCAGGAGGGACTGGAACATGGAAGAAGCCCGGGGAAGGAATGGTACCGATCGGAGGTCCAGCCCCGCTCGGGTCTCCCAGTAAATGCTGGAGGTGGCATCCTGCCCTGCTGGAACGGAGGTGGTAAGAGCCATCCTCCCTGCTACTGAGTCATGGGGAAGAGGGACGGCCCCAGTCCGTGGCTCTCCAGTTACTCCCTAGCTGCCGGCATGCTCTCAAGCCGGACAGCAAGAGGGCAGGTCATCCGAAACATTTGAAATATTGTCTGATGTAGCTGACCTTCCTGTCGCGTCTTGTCCCCAGAGTCCTTTAATTGGTATTTATTCCTCTAGGAGAGGTGATTCATCAGCCTGACCGGGGTTTCTGTTGAGGAATGCACAACCTTCCCGTCGGTAACGTCTGCCTTTTAACTACTCGATCTCAGCCCACAGATTCCGAGGGGCAGAATGTTCCGCCGACAGGGCCCAGAGGCCCTCCAGCTCGTGGGTGGCAGTGACAGGGCACCTGGTCGGCCACCTGCTGCCCCCAGTGCAGGGCGGACCCTGCCAGGCCATCCGGCTGCCTTCCTGGAACAAGTCCAGGCCCCTCATTCTAGGCAGGAAGAAACTGGAGGCCGGGGAGCATCCCTTACCAAAATGTTGCAAGGTGAATTAGCGAAGTGTTGGGACTCGAGAGGTCTGGTCCTCACTCCGGCTGGGAGAGCGCTGAGCCGGGACCGCTCAGAGAAGGCTCACTGCTGCCAGCCTCCGTGGGCAACTCTCAGATGCCTGCAGGTGCCAGGGCTGAGGTCCTTCCCCTTCCTTCCTGAGTCTGGCCGGCTTCTGTCTCTAGCTCGTGCTCGGGGCAGCAGGAAAGTGGTACTGGGGGCTGGCTCTCCCAGGTGCCTGGCACAGTGGGCCCAGTCCCATCTGGAGCCGCACCAGGAGGCAGTGTTTACAGCACCTGGCTGATGCCCCCTCTCCCTCTAGCAGCCCCGAGGGCCCCCTCCCCGCCCCCCGCCTCACACATGCAACACCACCCCTGCCAGATTGCATGGCACGGGCCTGAATCTAGAGCAATGAACCATTTCTGCTCAGCCTCCCACAGCTTCGATGCAATGGCTGATTGGCTCTGTGTTCAAGGGACTTGTCTGGTGCTTGGGAAAGACCTTGGAGCTTTGAGGGCCCTGATGGGGGATGAAACCGCTCCCGCTCTATGGGGACTGTGCTGTGTGGGTCTGGATGGAGGAAAACGGCCGACCCGTCAGGACAGGCTGGGCATCACGTCGGTCCCAACGGCTTGCGAGTCGAGTTCCAGCCCGCAAGCCTCAGGGTTGGGTGCTGATCCTGATGTCCCGTGGCTGCCTTTGGGGAAAGGACGGAGGAACCGGATTCTGCCCAGGGAGCGGCCACATGTGGCAGCCCTATGATCACACAGGGGAAGATTACACAAGAGCGTTTACTTTCCTTTTGGCCCTATCGCTGTGCTGAAGGTTCCACCCAGGAAGACAAGCAAACTGAGAGACACAGAGTCTTTGCTGGTGACAGTGACATCCCCCTGGCCCCCGGTGACAGCCAGCTTATCCACACAGCCCGGCGCCTAGGGCCCACTTGGCAGTACAGCCCTGATCTTCCTGCCTCAGTGTGCAGTAGCTCCGGAGGTTCTGGGGAAGAAGGGGATGGCTCGTGCTGGTGACTCACAAGTGGAGTACACGACGAGGTCATGCTGGGTGATGCGTGGCCTCCATGTCCCCTGGTGGGCAGTGGAATGACCAAGCGTGGGAGGAAGATGGGAGGTGGAAATGTGGCCATTTATGGGATTTGGTGAGTTTGGGCTTTTGTAATTGCACTTCCCTTGTTTGGAATGTTCTTCTCCCAGCCCTTTGCCTGGCTGGCTCCTTCACCCCTTTCGGCAGTCATCTCCGCTGTCCCGTCCTCAGCGAGGCCTTCCGTGGCCCCTCCAGTCTCCCAGGCCCAGAGCCTGACTCATTCAAGGAGCCCTGTAGATGCTGGATATGTTCTCCCAGGTGCTTTCCACGGACGCCCTATGAGGTCGAGATCGCCCCCAATTTACAAATGGGGAAACTGAGGCTTGGGGAGTCAAGTACTCCCGTGAGGAGAAACAGCTAGTAGTGAGTAGTAGAGTCGTGATTTGAACCCAGGTCTGCCTGACTGCAAATTCCATGCTCTTGATTGCTTTGCTGCCAGAGTGCTGGGCCTGGGTGGGGGAAGGGTCAGGAAATGATGTGGGGGGAGTGACAGGAGGGGGGATGGGGGATGGAGGGCATAATTATTAGATTTGTTAGAGACTCTTCTTCACTTCGTTTTTAGAGGGAGAGAGCATGCACGGGAGAGCAGGCAGGGAGGGGCAGAGAGCCTCAAGCAGACTCCCCGCTGAGCACAGAGCCTGATGCAGGGCTAGATTGCAGGACCCTGAGATCATGACCTGAGCCGAAATCAAGAGTCAGAAACTTAATCTACTCAGCCACCCCTGCGCCCGGCATATTGCTTGTTTCAAATAGAAGTTACTTAAGAGACAGTCTGTGTAAGAAGGGTACTCACACCCTCCTCTGTCCCGGTGAAAGCAGAATATAACTTTCCCTGGTGAAAGGTATCTGCCCTGTGCTAGGGGATAAAGAGATCTTTGTCCCCAGAGATGGGAAATTTGGATCCAAGAAGGCTGTCTTAATGACCCTCATTACTTTTTACTAATTTACCCCAGCCCTAATTCTGTTTAGAACTCCTTTTTTATCTAAAGATTTTATTTCTTTATTTGAGAGAGAGAGAGAGAGACAGTGAGAGAGGGAACACAAGCGGGGGAGTCGGAGAGGGAGAAGCAGGCTTCCCACAGAGCAGGGAGCCTGATGCGGGGCTTGATCCCAGGACCCTGAGATCATGACCTGAGCCGAAGGCAGACCCTTAAGGACTGAGCCACCCAGGCGCCCCCTGTTTAGAATTCCTAATCAAAGTTCCCGAAGTTAAGTTTTCTTTGTCCTGTTAATTCCTCCCAGATTTATTTTCTCTTTGTCTAAAAAATACAGAAACTGCCTGCCTTGGTCATTTCTTTGGATCTCGATTTCATTATTTGGCCTCTGTGTGCATGTAATAAATCTTTTGGCTTTTATTTTCTCCCATTACTCTGTCTCGTAAATTGAATTCTTAGCCCAGCTAGAAGACCTTGAGGGTAGAGTAGAATTTCTCCTTCCCTTCAGTTGCTCTGGGTGGAAAGTTAGGAAGCCTTCCTGGTAGAGGTGGCAACTGCCCTGAGTCCCAGTGGATGAGAGGAGTTTGCTGAGTGGGCATGGGGAGCAGAGAATGTCAGTCGAAGAGGGCAGACTTGGCATCCCGGTGAACCCGAGGGATGATCAGTAGCCAGGCAAGGTGGAATTGGCCTATGACCCAAGGGACACATTAGATCAGTCAGAATGGGCAGCAACAAGCAACACCCCCCTTAAAAAAAATGTTTCTTTCTTGGTCTTCCTGTGTCCATTACAGGTCATGGGGGGCTGTGATTGGAGATGCTGCCACTTGGGGACACAGACCAATGGAGACTTCGCCATCTGCAAGTGCCACCAGTTGCCATGAGGGGTGTGGGGAGGGGTAAGGCATGCGCCAGCTCTCACACTGGCCGTCACAGCGCTTGCCAGAAGTGATACGTGTTGCTACTACTCTAATTTCATTGGTCTGAACAAGTCACACGGCCACATTGAAATTCAAGGGACCATGGAAGTGTAATCCAGCATGCGTTTAGAATGAAGACTGGAAAAATCCAGGAGGACAGCACTAATGACACAAGGGATAACTCGAGAAAGGAGAGCAGAGACCAGCTCATGGGTGAGCCTTGAATGCCATGTTTAAGAGTGTGGAATGTATCCCGCGTGATGGGGAGCCCTGAGGAGGCGAGTGAGATGTCAGACCGTGGAGAATGAAGGAGGCTGGACCAGGAGAAGGCTGCAAGAGAAGAAAGAGGTTACGAGGAAGGGAGTACATAAGACAGAGCAGGGAGGCTGTGGAAATGGGTGGGGGGCATGTGGACAGGTTGTGGGAGAGGGGAAGAGAGGGAGGGGCTCCGGGGAAGAGGGAGAGGGCACAGATGTCCTGGTGGGCTGCTGACCCTGGAAAATCAAGACTTCTATGAAGTGGAAGGACCAACCTCAAATCTAAAAGGTTTTCACCAAAACAAGGGACTAGACCTACTCTATGGCGAATTTTCACAGTGGCACAGGACCAAGTTTAAACCGTGGGAAGACAGATTTAACTTGCATTTTGTAACACCTTCTGTTATCAACTTCTCCTTGTTACTTGAACTATTTGCCAAGCACTTTGCACAGAAAGGAGCCTGCGTGTAATATTTGGAAATGTTAATTTCCTTCCTGTTCTCGGAGCAGCAGGAGAGAAGGAATGACAGCTTTGCAGTGTCCTAGAACCACTCTGCAGAAAACTCCCGCCCCAGCTTGGGCTTGGGAGGAGAAATTACATGAGAGCACCCGCCCGCGGGTGGGGGGCACAGGAACAGGTGCCAGGACGGGAAGGAGGGGGAAGCCCTCTCTGGGGGCCACAGGGGCTGGTGGCTTCCATGCACAGCCGAGGCTGCTTCTCCTCCCGCTCAGCTCTGCAGGGGGGGGCAGTGATTGTAGGTAGGTGGGTGCTGAGCGTGTGGCTTTCAGAGGAGCTGATGGGAGCCCCGAGGACTGGACCTGGGAGGGGCACTTGTGTGACTTACCCGGAGACAGAGGGCATGGGGATGTCACCGTCCGCAGCTGGGGGGAGCTCTGGCTGTACGGGTGACCCCCATGCTGTCTGGACCCCACCTCCATTTGTTCCTGACCCCAAGATAGTCTGCAAATCTCACTGGATTCTGTGGCCGGGAAGGGAGGGAAGATAGCACTTGAGTTAAGGAAATGAAAGTATGTAACATTGCTTACAAAAGGAGAGGGAGCAGAGCGGAGCGCTTAAGAACGCAGTGCTTGAGGCCAGATGGACTGCGTTCGAGTCCCAGCTTAGCCTTGACTCGCTGTGCGAACTTGGACGAGTTACTTCCTCTCTCTGTGCCTCCCGTTCACCATCTTTATTTTTTTATTATTTATTTATTTATTTATAAGTAGGCTCTACGCCCACCGTGGGGCTCGAACTCAGGACCCTGAGATCAGGGGTCTCTTGCTCTACCGAGCCAGGTGCCCGTCACTGTCTTTGAAGAGGGAATACTAACAGAACCTCATGTGTTAATATGTGCAGGATGCTTCCCCTCTTGGTAGGTGCTCTGTGAATATTACATAAAGTTGATCATGTATTTTGGACTTAAATTCATACGTGTTAGACTGCTGCGTGTGGGAAGCCTGTCCGGGATTTAGGGGGTAAGAGGGAGCTGTCTCTTAGTGCAATGTCATGACTAAGGGGCCATCTGGTTCCATCTCTGGCTTTACAGTGGAATCAAGGCCCAGAGAACAGCAAGGACTCGGCCAAGGTCACCCCAGACCAAGACCACTGAGTGACACAACAGACTGGAGCTCAGAGGCATGGTGAGGCCCACGTCTGAGGCCCAAGTGGGCCTCTCCCTAGCTGTGTGATGTTGGCTCTGGGGGGCTGTCCAGCTTGGGATGAACGGGTTTGCATTGTGGGTCTCTGGCCTGAAGCTGCCCGACCTCCCTCTGGTGGGGTCGGCCTGGGGCCAGCTGCCCGCAGCAGAGGCTGTCTTTTCACTCTGATACCAGCGGCCCTTGCGCCTGGGGAGCTGTGTTTGCCCAGGGCCTTATCATGGCGCGTCCCAAGGCCGGTAGGGATGGAAGTGTGGGGAGCTGCGGTGGGACCCCAAAGCTTGGAGTTCGGGGGCCCAAGCTGGAGACCGAGCCTGGCCTGTCTTGCTGAGCGCTTCACCGGCAAAACCACGCCCTCCTTCTTGCTCTTAAAAAACTGGTGTGTGTGTGCGCGCGTGCGTGCATGTGTGTGTTTAAATCGGCGTGTCTGAATGTGTGCACGTGTGTGTGTTTGTGTGTGTGTGTGACTATGTGGGGGTGTGGGGGGATTTAAATGCTGGGGCGCTAGGCACTCCTGCTCCAGCCGAGGGCTCCCCCCTAGTTCAGCAGAATGGCTCAGTCTGGAGACTAGAAGAGGCTCTTCGGCTTGGTGGCGAGAGCGGAGGGGATGCAGGACACGCGACGTCATCTGAGGTGGCATTCTCCTGGCTTTAGTGTGCTTTCGTTTCTAGTAGCATCTGTGACCTGCCTTTGGAGGATGGACTACAATGGCCCCGAGGCCACAGGGCAGCTCTCAGAGGAGACTGCGGCCTCAGGAGAGCCCAGCTCCCCTGCCTTGGGCTGGGCATTTTCCAGGCCGGACTTACTTTCTGGTGTTCCCTGCGGGAGCAGGCGAGAGCTTCTGTCTGTAGGATTTGTGCAGAGTCACAGCCAGACGAGGCTTGGTCCCTTCCCGGTCCTGCTTCCCCTGCCCCTCGCTGGTGTCTCTGAGAGCAACTTTGAAATAAATTTCTTTGACACGAAACCTCATCTTTTGGGCTATTTCTGGGGACACTGACCTGAGAAGACCTAAGATGGTCTTCTTCTCCTTCTTCAGGCAGCTGACCGACCGAGACCTCGGCCCGTTTAGGTTTCCCTCCTCTATCTTCCTAGTGTTCTCTGCCATGTGGCTTGGCCCTTAATTTATTTTCTGAAACCCCTGCTAGACCATATGCTCTGGAGGGCAGGAATCTCTCTTGACGCATTCCTAAGTCCATGGAAGGACATTTGGTTTCTAAAAGATTCTATTTATTCATTTGAGAGAGAGAGAAAGAGAGTGCAAGCTAGTGGGGGGGAGGAACAGAGGGGGAGGGAGAGGACAAGAGATTCTGAAGCAGACTCCATGCTCAATGTGGGGCCTGATGCAGGGCTTGATCTCACATTTGCAAGATCATGACCTGGGCCAAAACCAAGAGTCAGAAACTTAACCAACTGAGACACCCAGGCGCCCCAGGACACACGGTTTTTATTCTCCACAGTCTAATTGTCGAAATTGTCTAATTGTCAAAATTGTCAAAACAGGCTAATACATGGATTGGGTAGTAGGTTATAGGCTCACCTTCTGAAACCAAGGCCTAAATAATTGAGGCTTAAATAAAATACAATTTCATTTCTCTCTCATGTAATATTCCAGGTGGCTCCCTTGTGATGGGGACCCAAATTCTTTCTTGCTGCTTTGCCATCTTCAGCGTGTGATATTTGTCTCTTGGTCTAGTGTGGCTGCTCCAGCTCCTGTCATTGCATCTGCATTCCAGCCAGCAGGAAATAGATAAGGGGAAGCAGGATATACCCCATTTCTTAAAGGACATAGCCAGAGTTGTAAATATGATTTCCACTCATATGTCATTGGCTGTAATGAAATCAAAGGAGTACTTTTAGGTGAAGGAGAGGCTAGGAAATGTACTCTTTAGCTGGGTGGCCCTAGACTAGGGGTTTGATTACTAAAGGGAGAAGGAAATAATTAACATCCCCTGTTATGCTCTCCTAGTTCAGTGCAGATAAGCTGTTACACTGTGAAGACATACAACCTCCAGATCTCAATGGGTCAACACAGCTAAGCTGTGCTCCCTCACATCTGACATGGGTTAGCAGGGGACCCTGCTCATCACAGTCACTCAGGGAGAAAAGCTGATGGATGTGCCCTCTTGATGCAAGGTGGCAAACTGGACTCTGGTTTGTGAAGGCTTCTGCCTGGAGTGACCTACAGTAACTTCAGTGCACATTGCAGTGGCCAAAGTAAATTCCACAGTCGTGCAAACCTGGGGCGGGGGCTGGAGGTGGGTGGGGAAGTGTGATCCAGCTAGAATATTTATGACAAGCCATAATGGTCTCCACCTTCATTCACGTGCCTATACTTTACTTTTCTTTGCTTCTCCCCACCCTGCCCCTCAGCCTCTTCCAGCCAGCAGATTCAGATTTGGATGAGATTATATGAGAGGACATACACTAGGCTGTTAATAAGTAGGGAGACGGAGGGCAAAAAATGAAAAGAAAAAAATCCAAAACCATACTTTAAAAAAGCATGTATATTTATAATCACAATTTTGCATTAACAGAAGAATATGTGTGTCTATGTGTGTGTATGTGTGTGTGTGGTTTCTGTGTAAATTTAATAAAATAATAAAGGAAAGAAATTTGTAAAATGTAAATTCGTTTACCAAACCCAACCAAATAATGATAAATAAGTACCATATTAACCATAACCATATCAGGTTTCAGCTTGGGTACTCATTACAAAAAATCGAAAGTAACCATGTCAGGATAAAACTGGATTTTTCCCCTTCCCGCTTAAACCAGTCTGGGGGTAGGCCATACAGAGCTCAAATGGTTTCCACTTTCTAGGTCACCTCATGGTCCCATACAGCTGCAGGAGTTCCAGCCATCACATCTGAAATTGAAGCAGCAGTTAAGAAGAAGGTCGGGAAGGCAAAAGGACTCACCTACCAGCTGACTCAGCTCCTTTAAGGCAGCCTTCCAAGTAACTCTTCTCAATCCTTCTGCTTATATCACATTTTAGCAGTTTCCACTCCCAGTGGGATCCCATCATAGGGCTTGAACTCACGACCCTGAGATCAAGACCTGAGCTGAGATCAAGACTCAGATGCTTAACCAGCTGAGTCACCCAGGCACCCCTAGTCACCCAGTCGTAACTAACAGCAAAGGAGTTTGGGAAATGCAGTTTTGTTTTGTTTTTTTTTTAGCAACTGGACACATTGCTATAAAATAAAATATACTCTAGTTTTTAAGGAAAGCCAGAGAGTAGATAACTTTTTGGCAGCTACCAGCCCCTCCCTCAGTGGCACCATTCCCTTCTGTGTCATGCAGGCAGAACTGCTGAGTGCGGGGTGGGGGGGCCCAGTGAGAAACCAGCCAGATCAATCTGACATGCAAGTCCAAAAAATAATAATAATAATAAGACGAAGTCTTCACTGAAGATCTCCTAAAGACCGAACTGGGGATCATGGCATACCACACGGTGAAACTTCCTTTAAAAACTGCTTTTCCAACCAGTTCCCAAATCCTCACCCTCCAATACCTCAGCTTCTCAAGTACCTTCTTTGTTACTCCTTGAACTCAGACCTACCTGTCCAGCTCTCCTCACTTCCGTTAGCATCACTTCTCCAACCAATAAATGGGCGTAACAAGATCCAGTGCTGAGGAGTTCAACCAACCAACCAACCAACCAACCAACCAACCAACACTTTGTAGAAGGGGGTAGAGAGGAAACACAATGAATATTTCGACTTTGCTATTTTTTTTGGTTCTTGATTGTCTGAAGGACTGAGAGATCCGGGAGAACGGAGATCTCCTGTGTCCTCTCAAATTCCAACCAAGAATGTAACTCCCCTGAGGCTGGAGATGATATCTGCTCACCTTTGTACCCACAGTTCTTAGCAGTGAACGTATGTGGAATGAAAGAATGAGAGAAGAATAAGGAGCTGTCTTCTCTTGCTCTCTCTCTCTTTCTCCCTCTCTTTTGCATGTATCAGGGTCACTCTGAAATATGAATGAAGTTGGGTATAACTGAGGCACGATATAGGGGACAGAAGTGCCTGTGATAGGACACTAGGACCAAAGGGGTTGGGCTAGAGCCAGGGGGAGCTGAAAAGAGCCAAGAGTGGAAAAATGGGGGAAATAAAGTAGGAAGAGCACCCTCTTCCGGTGCCACCTGCCTCAGATGACTTGAATTTCCTGCCACTTTTTCCTCCCTCCCTCCCTCCCTCCCTCCTTTGCCCTAATTTTCCATCTTTGGTTATTCAGAAGGGCCCGCCCCACCCCCACCCCCAAACCCAGATGACTTGGCAAAGACCCGTTTGATGTGGAAAGTATGCGGCAGTTTGTCATTTCCCCTGAACACCCCGGGTGGAATCATTGTGTCTGTCACCTTCACATGTTATTACTGTCATTGTTTTAGGAGTTTCTAGCATTTGCCGAAAATGGTGTATAAAATAGCTTCTGCCTGTCCTTATGGAAATCACTATCCAGGGGGAGTGAATGGTCAGTTACACAAAAATATAGTAAATGCTAAGAAAGGAAAAAATGTGGGGTGTTTGAAGGACAGACAAGGGGGCACTTACCCAGTCTTGGGGGTACAAGAGGGGCTTTCCAGAAGTAGAGTCTAACACCCAAAGGGCACGGATGATAGAAATCCCCAAATAAGCGTGGCTTACACAAAGTGGTTTACTTTCCTCTCCTGTGAAAGTCGGAGGCGAGCATCCAGCGGCTTCACGATGCTCCATGGTCTGCCTGACCCATCAGAAACAGTTTCAACCCAGTCAATAGGAGCGGCTCTGACATTATGTTCAAAGTGAGATGTTCGCAAAAACCAACCAGGATATCCCTCAAATAAGTCAGTAGCTGAGACTGCCTTCCTCATGATCCCTTCTGCGCTCTACGGGTGATCCCTGAGTGAGGGGTGATCACTGGGCCCACGGGTTATTAATTCATAGGCTACCTGGCAGCCAGGAGAGGCAAGAAAGAGGAAGTTCTGCCCAACAGGGGCGGTGGTGATCATCAGAGCCCATCAGACCCATTCTCTCTAGAATTTGAAAGCGAAATTTTGAGACTATCTGCTGAAAGGAATTTTGATGACGCGCGCAGGCAAACACACACAAACACACACACACACACACACACACACACACACACACACACACACACACGAGCAGAGTCAAATAAGGATGAAGCCTTGAATACTGCTCTGCCTAGTGCTACCAACCCCCTTGGACTTTATGGTTATGTGACCCAATAATTCCCAATCTGCAAAAACTGGTTTGCGTTGGCTTTCTTTCACTAGCAACGATGGTCTTAATTCAACACCTAGTAAGATTGCGAGTTTTGGGTGCTATGGTTTCCTTGGCCTAACAAGCTCTCCTCCTGGGATCCCGCTTTTACAAAACTGCTATCGTGGACCCTACTGAGAAGCAAACCAGGGACTGGGATTCCCTGGCTGTTCAATACAGGCTGCCAGGGAAGAGAGCGCTGACTGCCATCAGGCCCTTCTTCCCAGGTCCTCAGCCTCGGGATTGCGGACAAGGGAGGACGTATAAGGACGTCTGTCAAGCACTCCCCACACGGAATGGACTCCAAGTGCAGTCTAGGGCCTCGGGAAACGACGCAGAGGCGTTCTGAGGAACCCACCGGCCAGTTCCACGCTGACCTTCTCTCTGCCAGGGAAGGACACAGACGGGTCCGTGGTGACTCCCATCCTGGGGCCAAACGTTGTCACGGCCATGGGCGTGTGGTTGGCGTGGCGGCTCCTCAGCCTGAGCTCAGACCACCTAGGGCGTTCCCCAGGTGCTGGGATTCCACTCGTTTGTTCTCGGGCCCCTTTCGGGTCTCCCCAAAGCCGAGCGGGGTAACACGGTGCACCCGCTTCTTCCCAGCCTGAGAAGCCGCGGGGTGTCGGCACAGGCGCACTAGCGCGGGGCGGTCGAGTCTCCGCCCAATGGGCGGTGCCCCTCCCAGGGGCGGGGCGGAGGCCTGTAGGGGGCGGGGCCGGGCGTCCGCCGCTCGCGGGAGGGTCTCGCGGGGACTCCCGTGGGTGTGCCCTAGGGGGGCTGCGAGTGTGTGTGGTGAGGGGGGGCGCAGGGGGCAGCGGTGTCGTGGTGACTCGGACCCGCGGGCCGTCGGGCGCGGCGCGGGCCCGGCTCCCAGTCCCGGACGTTGGCGGGGTGTCACATCCGGCGGGAGGGGGCGGGCCTGCGGGCCCCGGAAGTGTGGGCGCGGGCCGTGGTTTAACCCGCGGCGGCGGTGGCAGCAGCGGCGGCGGCGGCGGCCGGCCGGGGCAGGTGAGCGGGACCCGGGGAGGGGCGAGGACGGAGAAGGGGGTGGCGCTGGCAGTGGCTCCCGGCGCACCCCCGCCTGTCCGCCTCGTCCTGGCAGAGGCCGGTGATTGGGTGCGAGGGGCGCGTGACTGCCGCCGGCGCCTCTGCCCCTCGCCGCCGAAGGGAGGGAGGCCGGCGCCCCTGCCTCTAGCGCCCTCCCCTCCCTTCCCCGTGCGGGTGGTGCCTCCGGCCCCGCCCCACCCACCCCACCCCTCACCGCCCCCCCATATTTGAGCATCTTGCTGGGCACAATTCTAGTGACGTTAGAGCCAGTTCGCCCATTGTACAGATGGGAAAGCAGGCCTAAGAGTGAGAGCCAGAGGTCACACGGGAGGCCCGTGGCAGAGTAGGGTCACAGGGACTCTGATCTGTGACTCCCTGCCGGTGCCCTTTCCCCAGGACAGTGAAAGAAAGGGGCTTTCAGCCTTGGCTCTGTTCTCCTTTTTTCTGTACCCAGACTAGGAGCGCCCGGCGTCCCTGACCAAACCCTACCCTTGGACCTGCTGGGTACAAAGGACATTGGCTGTGTGTCTCTATATCTATATATCTGTATATATTTGTATCTCTCGCCAGTATATGTCCAGTTCCTCTTGGGTACAAAGGGCAGTGGGGCGGTTGTGTGTCAGTGTATCTCCCATGGTGCCTGGTTCCTCCTCGTTTCTTCCCCACAGCCAATAAGGTGCTTATTGCCCCACTTTATGGATGGGAGAAGGAGTTACATGGGGCTGTGCTGTGAGTTACTGGCAGAGTTGATGCTGCATCTTGGGGTTTGAGTCCCTGAGACAGTGCCTTCTCAGTGCACCGTGTCTGGCCTCAACCACCCTAGAAATGTCTCCTTTAGCCCTGAAAACTTCACAGACTCACTTCCCTTCACTCAGTAATCCTGTTGTTGATTCAGGCCTTTTCCACTCTCTTCATTGGCTCCTTGCCTCTTTTCCAGGAGTCCTGTTTACTACTGGTGTCCCCAAGATGCTGCCACCTGACTCTCAGGACTGTCGGCCCTAGAGCTGGAGGTGGCGGTGACAGAGGGATTTGGGGAGGAAGGACTTTCTTTGGCTATTGTGCAAAGCGGCAGCCCTGCCCAGGCCTGGACCTTGTGGTTCTGGGTGGGAGGAAGGGCTGGGGAGAACTACTGGCTGCTGAAGGGAGAGTCTTTGTTCTTGGCCGTCATAGTGCCCAGAAAGGCTTTTTTCCTCGATTATCTTGGAAACTGGCTTGGTGCCTTTGTACTCTCCATTAGGTAGAACATTTCATTCTAGATTTCTTCATCTGGGCAGCTTCCGCTGGCTGGTTTTTAGGTAGCAGTAGCTCTGATTTCTTGACTGCCATGTGCTCTCGGCACTGTTTTAGGGGCCTTGTGAACATAGTGAATTCCAAGAACATTTCAAGGTAGGCGGTGATCCCATTTTACAGATGAAAAGGGAGTGGCAGAGATGGTCTCACGGTCAGGAAGTGCTGAGTCGGGATTTTTAACCCCTTAGTCTCATTTCAAAGCTAATGTTCTTGCTGGACCTTAAGAATCATCTGTGATGCTTAGGGAAGCCTGGGTGGCTCAGTTGGTTGGCTCTTGGTTTCAGCTCCAGTCATGGTCTTGGGGTCCTGGGATCGAGCCCTGCGTTGGGCTCCGCACTCAGGGAGTCTGCTTGAGGATTCTCTCTCTCTCTCTCTCTCCCTCTCCCTCCCCCTTGCCCCTCCCCTCTCACACTTTCTCTCTTTCTCTAAAATAAATAAATAAATCTTAAAAAAAAAAAAAAGAATCCTCTGTGATGGTTGTTAGAAATATGGAGCCAAACCTCTGGAAATTGTCAGGAGGGGTCCCAGGAATCACTTTTTTTTTTATGTACGCACTGAGTGATTCTTTTTGAAAGTCAAATTTGGAAAGCACCATGATAAGGAGTTTGTAGATTCTCTATACTTGAAAATGAGATTGTTTCTAAGGATTCTCGCTTTCTTTTTACTTATCGCTGTGAAATTTACTAATCTGGCATAAATCGGCTATTGAAAGGGCATTGCGCTAACTAGCCATGTGAATCATTTCCGGATACTTTTGGCCAGTACCAGTAGGGTTTTTCCAGGCTGATATAATCAGGTCATTGAAGACCTTGTTTTAATCCCACTGGATCTCTGTTGTTCCGAAATACTCTTAGTTTCTGTTCAGGGTCTAGAGTTTTCATAAGGTTCCAGTTTGTTCCAGGATAGTTGCCCGGTAACATAGAGATCGCTGTAAGGCGATGTCTCTGAGCATTTGGGCACTTTATTAAGCATGTTTATCTCGCAGGTGCTCCTTCTACTGCATTTCTCTTCCCCTTCGCTGGTTTCTATGAGAGACTTGAGCAAATACCAAACAGGTTTATCGTGATTTAGCTGGTGCTGACAAGTGGGGCCCCTGGGGCTTAGGATGGGCAGGAGAGGAGAAAATGAGAGACTCAACCATGAGCACGTTATCAAACAGATAGCCCAGGTCAGGTATGACTAGCATTGAAGACATTTAAGTAGTTTTAGTCCCACTGCTAATGTATCTATTCCCTCCTTGACAGGATTACAAGTAGCAGAAGACATAAAGTCAGCATTACACTAATATTTTCTCTTTCTGTCCAGTAAACACCGATTTCTAACTTAATTTCTTTGTAAACAAAGGATGTACTTTGTATGATTTGAGATGTTTTAATTTACCGAGACTTGTTTCATGGCCCAGGAAATGGTCTTCACCGGTAAATGTTCTGTGAACGTTTGGGAAAAATGTGTTTCCTGCTTTGTTGAGTGGAGTGTTATATAAATTGTCAGTTAAGTTGGTTGGTAGTGCTGTTCAAGTCTTAACTGCTTACTGCTTTTCTGTCTACTTGTTCTATCGGTTAGTGAAAAAGAGTCATTAAAACTTAGATTATAGTGGTTGATTTGTCTATTTCTCCTTGTAGTTTTATCAGTGTTTGCTTCATGTATTTTGAAGCTCTGTTATTAAGTACATAAACGTTTTAGAGTGCCGTTTGTTTGATGAATTGGCCCTTTAACCCCTGGTAATGAAATCTACTTCATCTCATATAAATATAGCCAATCCAGCTTTTAAAACTTATTGGATCAATATCCAGGATACATACAGAACTACAACTCAAAATTTAAAAAAAAAATGATCTGATTAAAATAAGCAGAGGACTTGAATAAACATTTCTCTGCGGAAGATCTACAAATGACCAATAAGTGCATGAAGATACTCAGCATCATTGGTCATTAGAGAAATGCGAATGAAAATGACAATGAGATACCACTTCACACCCATTAAGATGGCTGTTATAAAAAAAACCAGAAGTGTTGGCAAGAGGATATGGAGAGACGGGAACCCTTATTATTGCTGGTGGGAATGTCGGATGCACAACTGCTGTGGGAAACAGTATGGCAATTCCTCAAAAAATTAAATATACAATTACCATATGATCTACCCAATTGTGAGTATATGCCCTAAAGAAGTGTAAGCAGAGACTCAGGCAATATATTTGTACACTGGCGTTCATGGCAGCATTATTCACAGTAGGCAAAAGGTAAAAGCAACCCAAGTGTCCACTGACAGATGAATAGACAAACAAAATGTGGCACATCCATAGAACACTATCTAGCTTTAGAAAGGAAGGAAATTTTGACACGTGCTACGACATGGATGTAACTTGAAGAAATAATGCAAAGCAAAACAAGCCAATCACAAAAGGACAAATAGTGCACGATTCCTCTTATGTAAGATTCCTAGAGTAGTTAAGTTCACAGAGTCAGAAAGAAGAATGGTGGTTGCCAGGGGCTGAAGAGGGAAGAAGGCGGAATTAGTGTTTTATGAGTATAGAGTTTCAGTTGGGGATGATAAAAAAATTCTGGAGGTGGATGGTGGTGATGGTTGTATAACAGTGTGAATGTACTTAATACCACAAAACTGCACACTTTAAAATAGTTTGGTAAACTTTATGTTATATATGTTTTATCACAATTTGAAAATGGATAGTATTTTAAAAAATCAACATTTGATGTATTTCTTTATAGCCTTTTACTTTTTAAATTATGTGTATCTTTAAATGGGTTCTTGTAGGCAACATAGATAGGCTTTGCATTTTGTAAAATTCAATTTTACAATCTCTGCCTCTTAGTTGGGACGTTTAGAACATTTACATTTAATACAATTATTAGTATTGTTGTGCTGAACTATTATCTTGCTGTTTGTTTTCAATTTGTCCAATATTCTTTCTTCCCATTTCCTTTTTTTTTTTTTCCTGATCTCTTTGGGGTTGAGTAATTTTTATGATTTCATTTTGTTTCATATGCTAGTTTATTAGCTATAACTCTTTTTTGTTTGTTTTTTTAGCAGTTGCTTTAAGATTCATAGTATGCATCTTTAACTTGTCACAGTCTATCACCAAATGATATTATACCATTTTGTATACATTTATTTCTTCCCTCCTGGACTTTGTGCTGTTGTTGTCGTCACACATTTCACGTCTACATATGTTATAAATCCCACAATACATTATTATTATTTTTGCCATAAACAATTTTTTGTAAAGAGATCAAAAAGAAAATATATTTACTTACATGTTTATCATTTCTGGTGTTTTTCATTCCTCTGTGTAGATCCGTTTTATTTCACATTCTTTCTGACTTGAGGACTTCCTTTAATATTTCTTGCCGGTGAGGAATTCTTTCAGCTTTTAGATGTCTAAGAAAGTCTTTGCCTTTTTTATTGAAAGGTGTTTTCCCTGGGTATGGAATTCTAAGTTGATTCTTTTAATTTCTACATTTAAAAATGTGGTTCCAGTGTCTTCTGGCTTGCATTGTTTTATATGAATAATCAGTTGTCCTTTTTATTTTTTTGTTGTTCCATTTTGAGTGTGCCCTTTTTCCTTCTGCTTTTATCACTTTTTTTTTTTTTAAGATTTTATTTGTTTATTATAGAGAGAGTGAGCAAGAGAGAGCACAAGCCGAGGGGAGGGCAGAGGGAGAAGGAAAAGCAGACTCCTCACTGAGCAGGGAGCCCAACGTGGGGCTAGATCCCAGGACCCTGGGATCATGACCTGAGCTGAAGGCAGACATTTAACCGACTGAGCCACCAGGCACCCCTTTTGATCACTGGTTTTAAACAACTTAGTCATCGTGATGTGCCTTGGTATAGTTTTCTTCATGTTTATCGTGCTTGGGTTAGTTGAGTTTTTCGAATCTGTGGGTTTATAGCTCTCATCAAATTTGGAAAGTTTTAAGCCCATTAATTGTTCAGATAGTTTCCCTATTCTCCTTTCTCTGTCTTCTTTGGGGACTCCAATTACAGGTATATTAGGATGCCTGAAATTGTTCCACAGCTCTCTGATGCTTCCTTTGCGCCCCACTCCCCCACCCCGGTCTTTTTATTTTTCTCTTTGTGGTTTGTTTTGGGTAGTTCATATTGTTATTTCTTCAAGTTCACAGATCTTTTTCTCTGCACCTAATCTTTTTTTTTTTTTTTTAAGATTTTATTTATTTATTTGACAGAGAGATTGAGAGAGCACGAGTAGGTAGAGCAACAGGCAGACAGAGAGGGGGAAGCAGGCTCTCCACTGAGCAGGGAGCCTGATGTGGGACTCGATCCCAGGACCTTGGTATCATGACCTGAGCCGAAGGCAGCCGCTTCACCGACTGAGCCACCCAGGCGCCCTGTAGTGCCTAATCTGTTGTTACTTCCATCCCGTATTCTTTTTATCTCAACATTATAATTTCTGTCTCTGCAAGTTCGGTTTGGGTCTTTTTTATATTTTTTGTGTCTCTACTTAACATGCTCAGTTTTTGCTTTAGCTTCTCAAACATATGGAATGTGGTTGTAGTGACCATTTTACTGTCCTTTTATGCTAATTCTGTTATCTGTATTTCTGAGTCTGTTTCTGTTGATTGATTTTTCCCTGTTATGGACTCCATTTTCTTGCTTCTTTGTATGTCTGGTAATTTTTGATCAATGTCAGGTAGTGCAAATTTTACCCCATTGGGTGCTGGATATCTGTGTATATTCTTGGCATTGTTTTGAGACACTGTTAAGTTACTTGGAAACAGTTTCATTCTTTAAAGTCTTGCTCTTAAGTTTTGTTACCTGGGATCAGAACAATCTTTAGGCCAGGGTTGATTTTTCCCCACTAACAAGACAGCACCTTCTTCAGTGTTCCACAGATACCCTGTGGATTACTATGTTTTTCCACTCTGGCTGAGATACAGATTATTTTTGGCTCAATTTACGGTCCAAGAATTGTCCCCCCTAATTCTGATCTGCACTGTCAGCACTCAGCTGAAAAATGGAGGGGGACCCTTTGCAGATTTCCAGAGTCCTCTCTTTGTGTTGCTGTCTCTGGTATAGGCTCCGTAAAGTCTGGCTGCCTTGGCCTCCCAGGACCCCCAACTTCCTTTCCCCAACCTGGGGAGACTGTCAGGCTCCGAGATTATCAGGCTTCGCCTAGGCATTTTGTTCCTGTATCATGGCCCGGAACTTCTTTCCGGCAGTGAGCAGGGGGGTGGGGTGGGGTGGGGGGCAATCGTTTGTTCTTGCCTCTCAGGGATCCCTTTCCTGCAATGCCTGATGTCCAGTGTCTGAAAACTATTGTTCCATTTATTTTGTCTGGTTTTTCGGTTGATTGAGGCAGGAGAGAAATCTGGTCCCCATTCCTCTGTGTTGGCCCAGAGTGGGTGTCCCTGTCCAGGCAGCGCTCACTGGGTGCCTTGTGTGTGCTAGGCATTGACCTAGAGCTGGGATGCAGACCTGAGCGACACGGCGCACAGTCTGATTGGAGAAGTATGCCGGTCTCTATGCACTACATGCTAGGTGGTACTGACAGAGCATCGTGGGAGGGTGGGATGAAGTCTGTGGGAGAAGGAGCTGACATATGAAGGATGGGCAGGCATTTGCAAGCCGGAGAAGGCCTAGGAAGGAGTATTCCAGGCAGAGGGAACGATAGGAGCAAAGGCTGGGGGGCAGAGCCGGGAACTCCTGTGGGCAGGATCTCTGTCATAGTGATCTTCTTATAGGTGCAGAATTTTTGTCAGGTGATTGGAAGCATGTTGCTTGTTCTAGGAATAGTAGGTGGCACAGGAGTAGGGGTGGAGTGAGCAGTCCCTGAGGGCATGGAAGGAGATCTAGCTGAAAAGGGACGTTTGGAGTTAGCTGATACAGGGCCTTGAATGCCAGGCCAAGGAGCACAAGGTTTTGAATGTAATAGTAAAGCACTGGGGAGCTATGGAAGGTTCTAAGCAGGGATGTGAGAGCTCTGATTGGCTGTGTTCTCTAGAGATTCCTGGGGTATCGGGAGAGGCTGGAGAGCGTGGAGTCTGTTAGAACTAGGCAGGCAGCCGCTGGAGAGGCTGGCTCAGAGTAGGCCTTTTGCTGGAGGATGAAACTGAGTCCAGAGCCCAGTGTAGCTGCTGATAGGGAGTCGCCTGTTTGATAATGGCCTTTGCGGATTTGATAATGGCCTTCATGGATCCCTGCCTGAGTCAAGAGCAGATATGAGGAGGCTCTGGCCTAGTTTCTCTTTTTTCTGGGGCTCCACTGTTGCCCTCAGTGCACCTGCCTGCCTCTGGGGGACCCGGAAGTTCACAGCATCAGACCTCACTGGCAGGGGGAGGATCGACAGGTGCCTCACCTTCTACCAGCCTAGGATGGCCCCAAATCAGTGAGAGCAATGATCTCGTTGTTCTGGCCTTTGAACAGACAGACCTTGAGTGACCTCCTGCAGACTCCTGGGTGTTTGCCTTGACCTTAATCCTGATCCTTCCTAAAGGGATAGTCGCACCTGCTAGCTCAGCTTGCCCTGAGCAGGTTCGGAAGTGTGGGGTGGGGGTAGGGGGGAGGCTGACAGGTGTGGAGTGGCTTAGGATGGTTTTCTTTTCACTGAGCCGTGGGCTGTGGGAGGAAGAGGCTTTGCAAGGTGTCCCGCTCGTGTTTTACTGTCAGGAAGTTTCGAGAATGGGGCTACTTATTAAATAACCTGTTTCTTGGCCATCGTATTGACTGAAGCAGAGCGTTACTGATCTGCATTAACATCCAGCCACCGGATTTCTGTGGCACCGTTGATTGACGCGGTCTCTGGAGGAATCTTCAGTTCTCTGCCCTCCGCGTCTGCAGAGGGAGTGGGCCAGGTGGGAGCTCAGCCGTGGTGATGAAGAAGGTGCTGACCCTGTGTTGAGCCCAGCCTGAGAGCCGGGCATCGGACTTCCCAGGCATTGGTTCATCTCATCCTTAAAACAGCCCCGTGTCAGAGAAGAAACCGAGGTCCAGAGAGATGGAGTCGCCCACCCAAGCTCCCCAGCCAGTAGCGGCCGAGGGCGCGGGGCTGTCTGTCTCCCAGAGCCTTTGGCCCCTGGGCTTTCCCCGCAGGGCCAGGGACCGAAGGAAGCTCCGGGAGATCTGGAGCCCCGGGGTCTTGTGTGGCCAGCCCCTGTTCTTTACAAGTCTAATGGAAAGATGTCAGCAAGAACGACCGTGCACTAAGCTTGTCCCCAGAGCTGGGCACCGTGTTGCATGGGCGTGCACTTGACTGTGGGGCCGCGGTGAAGGGTCCGAGCCCCAGGCTCGCCGCAGTGACACTGGGGCTCTCCCACGTCCTTGTCATGAGACTGGGCTCAGGGACAAGTCTTCTCTTCGACCCAGGTTTCTCGTGTGTGAAATGAGGAAAGCCGAAGGCCACACAGCCGTGAGGGCCCCGGTGTGAGGGTCACCCCAGCGGCTGCGGACAGAGCGCCTAGGACACGGCTCGGTGCATTGTAAGTGCTCGGCACGTGATGTGTGGCGATCGTCATTGTTTCTGTCTCACTGGTGGCCCAGCGGGGCTCGGAGAGGGACCTGAGTGGTGGCGGGGAAGCCTGATTCTACTTCTGTGGAATCCATTCCAGGCTTTGCTCTTGCCTTCCGTCCGCCTGGAATACTCTGCCCCCTGCCTTCCCCGTTCTGAAAACGCCTGCCTGTCCCCCAGATGTCAGTTCCTCTGGGACCGTCCCTTGCTCTTTCTCCCAGAGATTTCCGCCAGCCCCCGCAGGGCTCTGGAACTGCCCAGTAGCACCCTCTCTCTCTCTCTCTGCCCTGCTGGTGAGCTCTCACAGCTGAAAGAGAGTGGAGGAGGGGGCCTTGGGCAGGGGAGAAGGGTTCTGAGAAGGCGGCCTGGGGGCCACCTTAAGGCCTTGGGGGAGACTGAGCTGGAAGAAGAGGGCTCCCTCCTCCCCACCCCGTGCCTGGCCTCTGCTATCTCTTCTGTGCTCTGGGGGCTCGGGGTAACGTTTTAAAGGAGAACTCTTTTAGAAAACTGGAAAACTCGGAAAACAACAGGGCAAGCCAGGCGAGTGGGTTAAGAGGATGGAGGTGGAGGTCCTGACAGCTGGAGGGATGGGGACGAGGGAAGGAGAGGAGATGGCTGGCTTCAGGGGAGGCAGAGCGAGCTCAAAGCGGTACTTTCAAAAATGAATCCACAGGTGCCTGGATGAAAGCCGGCTGGAGCAATGACTAGATGAGCCCTGGCGATGGGACAGGAGAGGTGTCGGGGTGGCCTGCAGGATTGGGAGCGAGGGCGTGAAGCTGAGGGCATGATGGGGACGGGGGTCAGGCGGGGAAGGTGGTCTGGGGGAAGAGAAAGGTGAGTGAGGTGGAGTGGAGTCACCCCTGGGATGCGGGTAGAGGTGGAGGTTCAGCAGGCTTGGGAGGGGCCCCTTTAGGGGATGGGCTGGGCCGTGCAAGAACTGTGAGCAGCCGGGGCCCCACGCCCTGCCAGCCCTGCCCCCCCGGCTCAGCTCCGCAGGTGTCCCCGGCTGATGGACCGCCCCCGCCGGCCAGCACCCCGCCCAGTGGAGAAGGCAGTTGGCTGAAGTCTCGGTGCCACTCCCGAGTGTCCCCGTGGTCAGCACGGGAAAGGGGCTCATCCTTCCTGGGTCTTCTCACTTAGCAGCTTGCCTCTGGGGGGAGGGCGGACGGTCAGATAGAGTTATTCCGTGGACCTGAGGAGCATGTGGTTGTTAGGTAAATATTTATGTAAAGATGACAATTGCTTTTGAAAAGCCTCGTGGGGCGCCTGGGTGGCTCAGTGGGTTGGGCCTCTGCCTTCGGCTCAGGTCATGGTCTCGGGGTCCTGGGATCGAGCCCCGCATCGGGCTCTCTGCTCGGCGGGGAGCCTGCTTCTCCCTCTCTCTCTGCCTGCCTCTCTGCCTGCTTGTGATCTCTCTCTCTCTCTGTCAAATAAATAAATAAAATATTAAAAAAAAAAAGAAAAGAAAAGCCTCGTCCCGAGGGGTTGTGTACCGCCATTGGTGTGTCGGCATACTTGTATTTGGGGATCTTTGTGCAGATTGATTTGGAGCCCGTTTCAGAAAGCCACACGCTAGGCCTTCCTGAGGACCTGCCCTCCCTCCCGAGCCTAGTTGGGTGCCTGGCCGGGGTGTCTGGCAGCATTTTGCAGGTGTGAGTGTGTGGATTGATGCTACCTAGCGCCTGCTTGGTGGTTTTTCTAGCACTTCTAGAGGTTATCTCGCTTACTTCTCTTTAAGTCCTTACAACAGCGTACGGTGTTGGTAGTGTTAGCCTCATTTTACCTGTGAAAAACAGAGTAAGAAGAGTGGAATAATTCGCCCAAGGTCACAGAGCTAGTTAAAGGTCAGGCTGGGATTTACATCCAGGAATATCTGGCTCTTAAGCCCTGAACTCCCTCCACTTCCCTTCCTGCTGTTTAGCATTGGGGGTGGGGAGGAATTCCCTGCCCCAATCCCAGAAATTCCCTAGAGAATAAACTTAAGAAGGCTCGCTTCTGGCACTTACACGGCAACTTTTCAAGTTGAAGGGAAGGTCAGTCCATGGTGCTTTGGACCAGGTGAGCCGTGCATGATGGTTTGATTTGTTTTTATTAACTTCTGTGGGAAGTCAGGTGACTGAACGACCGGTCTGATACTTGGGGGCACGGCTAGAATCATTCTAGGGAAAGAAAACTAGATCAGGTCAACAAATCTGTCCTCATTATGCAGCGGGAATAGGAAGGTTTCTAAGGCAACCGCAGGTGTTCTGGACAGCAGGGGTGGGATGGGGCCGGGTCTCTAACTCAGGCACGCCGCCGAACTGTGCAGGTTGCTATGGGAACTACTTCTTATGCTGCCGTAAGCGGATGTGGGAAATTTACAAGAAGCCCGAAGCCTTTGCAGCTCTCCTTGCGGTGTGATTTTGGGCTTGAAGTCGCTGGTGGGTCAGCGTGGTCTCTAACGGTGAGGAGGGAGGGCCAGTGCTTTGTCTGCCGGGGGAGCTGGGGAAACAGAGGCACCCTGCTCAGTCCCAGTTCCGTCTTCTGAATCAGTAGTAGCAGTCACATTTGCTTGACTCGATATCGAGCCCCAGGGGTATCAAGGGTTACCCCTAATCATTGGATTACCCCCAAGAGGCAGAGTAATTAATATTTGCTTGTTGCTCAGGAGCTTGCAAAGCCCTCTCCAGCGCCGTTTGCTCTTCTGAGGCACACAACCCCTGAGGTGGGATTACCATCGTGGTGCCCATTTTCCAGATAAGGAAACTGAGGTTAAGAGACTTGATCAAGGTCACACAGCTAAAGGGTTGTGGAGCCAAAGCCCAAACGCCGGGCATCAGTCCACATTCTGTGCTTCTCTCTGCCTCCTGTCGGGGGAGAGCTGGCATTGACCGTTCAGACGGAGGCAAGGGGCCCTGGGCATCGCCAGCCATCTCCAAGGCTGACACACCTTATTTGGATCTGAGCTTAGAAAAGACTGCATTTCGCTTTCTGTTTTCACTTTTTTTTAAGTTCCTTGTGAAGGATCTAATACCCGTTGAAGCTATTTGTTTTTGAGCTAAACAGTCATGGCAAAGATCCACATTGAGCAAGCACCATCTAGACCTTACTTTCCCCCCCTCCCCCCATTAAAGGCAGATCTGGAAGAAGGGCCAAAGTTTGAACCCTTTCAGCGTCCCCTCTCCACAGCTCCATTCTCGGCCCCCTCCAGCCCATCCCAGGGAGTGGTGGGAGAGGGCACTGCCTCTGACCTAAGGCCCCTGGGGTATAGGGGAGTCGCCTTTGGGCCTGCTGTCTTCATTCGATCTTGTTCCCCACGTTCCAGGCATGTGACACCGACTGAGTGAAGGTACCAGGTGATAGAAGTTGAGACTGTGAGCTGTGGAGCCAGTGGCCCGGACTGCCCTTCCCGTGGAAGTGTGCGCTGCGGGGGCCCAGGCACCGCACCCCCAAGGCTGCCCTTGGTCAGTGCCCATACGCGGCGCGTGGTGGCAGCAGGTGAGCTCCAGGATGCCTGGGAAAGGTCTCTGTCACCTCACCCCCCCCTACCCTCCTTCTTTTCCGTGGAATCTGTCCTGGGGCAGGCATGCCTCTGTCCTGGACGGAGTGGTGGTGTCCACGAACCACACCCCCCACCCGTTGTTGTTGTTGTTGTTGTTGTTTTACAACTTTTAATTGGCTACTGAAATTTAAAAGTGGAGCGGTGTCCCAGGGATCTGGATTTTTCGCTTCCCTGGGAGACCCGGCAGGTCTGGCCAAGCCTGGCCGCCCCCTTGCCCACAGGGAGTGCCCGAGCTGGGCTGAGCCCCCCGGCTTTCCAGAGGGACACCCTCCCCACCTGGTGGCTTGGCCTTGGCCCCAGGTACCTGCCTGGCCCTTGCAGGTGCCCAGGTTCGTGACCCCTGCTGTAGGCAAAGCTGCAGAGAAGCCAAAAGAAAAAGGAAAGAAAGTTGTTTTCCTTCTTGGCTTATTGGCAGGGAAACTTTGATTTTCTCTTCTTTCGGAGGGAACACAGATTAGTGCATGCATCGCCTTTCCCACTTTGTTCCCCATCTGGTGTCCTTCGCGTCGATGGTATCACCCCCCCGAAGGGGAGTTGTTTCGCTGTACCCGTGAGGGCTGTGTAGCCGCCTGCCTGCCTCCGCAGCCTCCCGCCCCCCGTGTCCCAGCCGTGTGGATGTGCACGGCTCCTGCCGGGGCCCCGCTCTCACCTGCCAGCGGCCTGTGACTCCTGTCCCTTCACGAGCAGCAGCAGCACCCCCCCCCCCCATGGGGAGGCCTGCGGCCCGTGACTCCTGTCCCTGCACGAGAAGCGCCCCACCCCCACCCCGGGAGGCCTGGCGGGCTTCTCACGCCCCGGGCCTCAGAGGCGCCGCCTCCCTGCTCCGCCGGCCCCCCGGATGTGTCCATCCCTTCGCACCTGCCCTCGCCCTGAGTGCTGGTGATGTTTTTGCTTTTTAACACGGAATCGAGTGGGAGGGAGTTAGCATCAGTGTTTACCTGTTCAGGCCGTGCCCGATGCGTAGTGAGAACTCTGTGTTTATCTACACCCCTCCGCCCTCCTCCATCCTGCCTCCTGTGATGGGGTCTCGTGCAGTTCTCGGCATGTAGTAATGGCTCCGTGAAGGCGTGGAGAACTGAGGAGGCCGTGGAGAAGGGGCAGGAGCCGTGTTCCTGCACCTCCGTGTCTCGTCTGACTCGTCTGCCGGCTGACGGACCTGTTCTCCCCCTCCCTGCCTTGGTCTCCCTCCCGGCCTCGGTCCCTCCCTCCCTGCCTCGGTCTTCCTCCCTGCCTCGGTCTCTCCCTCCCGGCCTTGGTCTCCCCCTCCCTGCCTCGGTCTCCCTCCCTGCCTCGGTCTCTCCCTCCCGGCCTCGGTCTCTCGCCCCCGGCCTCGGTCTCTCCCTCCCGGCCTCGGTCTCTCGCCCCCGGCCTCGGTCTCTCCCTCCCGGCCTCGGTCTCCCTCTCCC
>CM052884.1:88127628-88180586 GCA_028534135.1 Potos flavus | reverse complement strand
GCCTCGGTCTCTCCCTCCCGGCCTCGGTCTCTCCCTCCCGGCCTCGGTCTCTCCCTCCCGGCCTCGGTCTCTCCCTCCCGGCCTCGGTCTCTCCCTCCCGGCCTCGGTCTCTCCCTCCCGGCCTCGGTCTCTCCCTCCCGGCCTCGGTTCATCTTCCTGCAAGCACTGCTGTGAACTGTCTGTGTGCCAGAGGCTGGGCCAGGTGCTGGGAATACAGAGGTGAGCGAGACAATCTCCCTGCCTCTGAGGGGCTTGTTGTCTTCTGTCCTGTCCCCTCCCCCAAGCAGCGGTCTCCAGACACTGCCTGAGAAGTCCCCAGCATCCTCCTGGCACCTGGATGGGCAGAAGGGGGTCCGAGTCAGGGCCCGGGGTGCCGAGGGGCCTGGTCATTGTACTTAACCCCTCTGGAGATTGTACCCCTGGCCCTGGGTCCCCAGGTAACTTCTCAGTAGTGTCCCAGTTCTCTGCATGGTGACATCCCTGGCGGTTGTGGCCACTTTGAGAAGAGCCAGTTTGGATTTTTCTGGCACATCGGGTGACTGGGAAGCAGACACTGCTGGCAGCGGGTACCCAGGCTTCAGGGGCACCTGCTCGGCGGGCCTCGGCCAGAGTGTCCTGTGCTCCCCCCCTTTTCTGAATTACGAACCCAGAGAGGGGCGTGCTGCGTTCAGCCTCCCTGGGAGACCCTGAAAATCAGGGGAGGTCTCTGTGACTTCGGAAAGGAAGGCATCGGTCGCTCCCAGGGCTGGGCGATGCCGCAGTAAAGCCCAGGCCCGGAACTGCTGTCAGAGGGCGAGGACGTGAGCCACCTCCGTCCTGGAGGCAGGGCCAAAGCTGGGCCTGGGTGATCAGCGGGCTTGTTTGTGATTGGAAGCTCTGCGTTTTGGACGACCTCGCAACTAAACTGTCTCCTTGGCTCTCCGGCGATGGGCAGAGCAGATGGGGCAAAGATGCTTGTGCTGGTAAAACACCAGGATGGGAGGGGACTTGGACCTTCGGTGGTCTGACCCCACAGCTTACGGGACCTTGGGCAATACCCTTATTATTTGTTTCTGGGCTTCATCTCATCTCTGAAATAGGGGTAATTAAGCCTTCTGTTTGCTTTAGTTCCTGGAGCGATTATATAAATTAATGGGGGAGTTTGCACAGGGCTTTGATCTCAGAAGAAAGGAGCCATGTGACTGGCGGGGACTGTTTATGCCCGTTTCACAGGTAAGGAAAGTTGAGTCCCTAAAAGCAATGTGCGACACGTTTGGGTGTGGACTCCCGAGCACACTTCCTTCTGGAGGAAGTGGGGATGTGTGGCCCTTACACGTGCCTGCCCTGACCGTGAGGTGGTGCGAGGAGGCCGGGGCACCGGGGAGGTGGGGAGCCCGGCGGGATTAGCAGCAGGCCACGGTCAGCCTCCTAGGCCAGGTGTCCTCTCTTCTGTCAGCACAGGCGAGCTATATGCCACTTGGCCTCAGTGTCCCCACCTGTGGAATGGGCGTGGTAGAAGCGGGGGTGGGGGGGGATGTTGAGTTAGGGGCCCGAGAAGGTGGAGTTGGAAGTGCCGAGGCCCCCATCCCGCTGTGGTCGCTCCTGCTTGCCATGTGCCGAGGCCCGCTCCCCGCCGCCTCCGGGCTGCCGGGAGACGCAGGCCGCCGTTGAGAGTTCCAGCCAAGGGGGTGACCCGCGGTGAAACGGAGGTGTTTCGGCCCTCAGTTCTCGAGGCATTTAAACTGTGCGTGGCCTGTTGTGAAGTCTGCCGTAAAAGGGGGTTGACACAGGAGAGAGGGCTTTGGCAACCACAGGGCCACGATGTTTCTTTTCTAGATATGGGGGCGGTCATCTTTCCCAGCCGGGGAGTGGCAGAGAGAGGCATCACAGACGGGAGCTAGAACATTCTCCCATCCCTTTGATCTTCCGAGTGCAAGCAGGTGCATGCTGGGCCTCCGAGGGAAGTGGGGGTGACCTTAGCACCTAGGAGCGCACCGCTGGGGATGGGATTCCCCAAACAGGGACGCGTGCTGGGAGAGGAAGGTCTCCCAAGGAGAGCTGTGTGCTTCATCCATTGCCTGCTTTGGACAGAATTCTCGCCGTCTGAAAGACCGTGATTATTCAGATCACAAGCTGGAAGTTGCAGGGGTTTGTGTCTCTGGGATTTCAGGGCCATCAGAGCCGGTGTGGGGCTTTACACTGGAGAGGAAGACTGTCATCTGGGGTGGTGGGTGCCCCAGAACTCTCTCTTATTTCTTGATTGGCCACCATTCTTTAACCCAGCAAAGTCCCCTTTCTGGCTAAATGTCTACAGTCACTTACTGCCAAGCTTTGGTGACAAGTTACACGCGTGGTGCTCTTGCCATCCCTGCCCCTTGCGAGAGCAGCAGCAGCCCCACGCCGGTTCTGGTGACATCGGGCCCCTCTGTGTGTGACTTGGGGAGGGGACTTGCTTCCAGGCGCCCGTCACACGCGCACGCATACCGCCGGTTCTGGGAGGGTCACACCAGCTCTGCAGAGATGCTGGTGACGGCCTCGGTCAGCCACAGTGAGGAACGGTTCAGAATGGTACAAAATGCTTGAATGTTTTACAAAGATTTTGTTCTGGTGACTTTCCTATAATGAAAATATTTCCCTTTTCTCGGGGGGAAAGAGAAAGAAAGTGGCTGGGGAAGGGCGAGCGCGTCAAGGAAGCCAGTTTTCTCAGTTGGCTGCACGGTGGGTTCTGCGTCAGTGCCTGCCAGTCAGGCTGGCTCCCAGTGCTCTCAGTGCTCCCAGTGCCCCCAGTGCCCCCAGTGCCCCCAGCGCCTTCTGGGCCTCGAGCCCAGGACAGACCCTCCCCCTGGACTTCCCGACTGGGGCCCTGGGTAGCGTGGTCTCCTGGCCTGTAGAAGCCCGACGGTGTCACCGGCCTGCTCTCTATGGGTCTCCCCGCGGAGCTGGCCAGAGCTTGGGCGGTCTTCTTGGGAGCCGTAGCCTCGACGTGCTGCTGGGTGGTCTGGACGCTGCGGTGTCTACACCGCCTCGCCCGGCCCCCCGCTGCAAATCTGGAGCTTTGGTCCCACCCCGTGCCCGGTCCCACCCTGCCTACACAAGGCAAGCCACAGGCACCTGAGGGACATGCGTCTGGGGTCCCGGCAGAGGTTGCGCAGGAGAAATAACACGGGATCGAGCCCCGCCTTCGCACCCTTCCTCCGCACGGACTGCTTGACGAACCCCTTCCTTTCCGCAGTCTTGGCTTTTCCTCTATCAGAGTGCTGGACGAAGGGGAAAGAAAGGCTTCAGATGCCACACGAGTTTGGCCCTGGGTAGCTTAGTTAAAATGAAAACTTCGTTAAAAGTCACACACAAGAGTCCTGGAGAGTTCCGGGTCTGGAGGAGGACTCGGGCCTCTGGCAATTTCGAGCGGCATGGTGCAAAGCCCCCACCGGGGAGGGCCCTGCCACTGCCCAGCTGCATGACCTCGGGCAAGGGATGTCCCCTGTCCGAGCCTCCTCTGCGAGGTCAGGTTGAGGTGGTGGTACTCGCCGCATAAGCTGGTGGTGAGGGTCCCTGTACTGCAGGTACTTACTCGGGGCTCACTGCCTTCCAGCCATGGCGGTTCCGACAGACGGAGGAACCCAGGCACGAAGAGGTTAAACAGTAAATGACCGGGAGGGCTTCAAACCCAGGAAGTCTGGCTGCAGAGTCCATTCTCCTGACCTCAAGGCCGGCGGTTCTCAAAGTGTGTTCCCGGGAGCCCTTGGGGGGGGGTTCTTTGAGACCCTGTCAGGCTGCCTGTGAGGTCAGAATGATTCTTATAATCTAAGGCATTATTTTCCTTTTTACTGTGTCTCTTGCATGACTATACAGTGGCTTTCGGAGGGGACACAGCATGCGATCACGTCATCCTTCGGGTGCCTTCCGGTATATGGGTGCTTGCGCGGTCTTGTATTTTAAAAAATTTTCCCCCTGGCAACCAGGAGCGTGTTTTCCATCTCGACAACCTTCTCATCTTAAGAAGGTTATATAAAAAGAATCCTATGTTATATAAGCAGAATGTTCTATAAATGACTTTTCACTCAGAAAAAGTCCCTTGAGATCCATTCAAGTCGCAGACACCGATTTCTCCCTTTTTACGGTAGAGCCTTGCGTTACTGTGCAGCTGGAGTGCAGCTTGTAAGACTGTCTACTCACTGGAGGTCGTTCGGGTCGTTTCCCACGCCAGGCTATTCCAGCGAAAGCTGCTGGGGGACAGGTGCTCCTTGTGCCAGAGCGCACCTGCCCGGGGCCTCCGCAGACACCCTGCTGGCCGCGCCGTCTGCGCTCAGCCCGGACTGTGGGAGCCCGCGGACACCCGGGTCAGTGACGGAGCCTGGATTGGCGCGGGATCGGGGCCACGCCGGAGGCCGTAGTAATAAGCGATTGCTGTGCTGTCGGAGTCCTCCGCCAGCATTTCTTCTAAGCCCGCGCTGTGTCTGCGAACCTTACGCCAGCCTGTTTTGCTGATGGAGAACCCGAGGCTCGGGGACGTCCCAGGTGCGGGCGGTCCCTCGGCTGGGACGCGGCAGGGCCGGGACTCAGACCAGGTCTGTCTCTAGAGTGCTGCTCCGCGCATCCCGTTGGCCCTGCTGCTCCCGTTCGTGGCGGGCTCGCTCGGTCTGCAGGGTGGGCAGCCGTGTGCCCCCGGAGTCCTTCCCGGGGCCTGTTCAGCTGGCCGTTCCCCCGCTCCAGCTTTCAGACCGAGGGTTTTTGGAGCAGCAGGGTGACATGGGGACAGAAGGGAGGTCTGGATTTTCACTCTGCCCTTTACTAACCTTTCTGATCCCCACCTGTAAAGGACACAGTTGCCTGTGTCTCCCCCCCACCCCCTGTCCCCGCAGGATCAGGAGAGACCGCATGAGCAAAAGTCAGCGTTCCTTGCCTTAGAGCTTGGGGGCCACTTTGAACCTTCAGGAGATCAGAGATGGTGGCGGCCACTCCGTTTGGCGGGCGACCCTATCATTTGTTGTCAAAACTAGTTTTGAGCATGAGAAGGGGGCATCGCTCACAGCTATGCCGGCACGAGAGGAGGAAACCAGCACTGGGTTGGCCAGTGGGAGGCTGTCACTTTCTCGTTGATCAGTTGCTCCTTTCATCTTTCCGATGACTAGGAGAGGCCGTTGCCTTCTGTTCCAGATGGGGAAGCTAAGGACCCGGAGGGCACCTCTGGCCACACAGGCATCACGTTGGTCCTTGATTCCAGAGTGCTGGGCAGCATGGGCTCCCGCAGGCTGAGCACTGGTGCCCGGGAGAGGGGGGAGGGGCGGGGGGGCCTCCTGGTCTCGGTCTCTTTGGAACCTGGAATCTTTTGAAAACGAACATCACTTTTGTAATGAGAAAGACGGACATCAGGGCTATAAGGATGAAGATGACAGAAGATCCTGTCGGCAGAAAGGACACGTGGCCTCGGTGTATCTGCTTCTTCTCTTGGTCCCTGAGGCTGCCTCCTGGGGCTTGGCTGTGACCCCTCCGTCTGTCACACAGACAGTCGATGTCCCTCTTGGCCGAGTGACAGAGGAGGGGGAGGGCCGCCGAAATCAGCTTTTCTGTCGCAGCGGCTGTTCTGTAGGGCTCGGTCGGTCTTTGCCTTCCGAGTTCCTGGGGGGCCAGTTCGATGACTTTTGTTGTTGTTCTCCAAGGAGGTCCTGCACGTGACAGTCCGTTTCTGTGGTGCGTGGAGAGGACCGTGGTCGCCGAGCACAGCCGAGGGAGAGCCCAGGCGGTCGGGGCGCTAAGCAGAACCAGCCGCGATGCCCTTGAGCCTGGGATGCTAAAGCCGCACAGCCCCCGTGCGTGAAGGTCCGGGTGTGTTTCAGGCAGAAATAGACGCTTCCCAGAGGGCCTGCGGGTGTCGGGGCCCACAGGCGGCCCTGGACCCAACTTGGTCTCTGTCCCCGGCAGCCTGGCTTCTCCTCCTGCCCTTTCCTGGGTGCTCCTTGGACAGCTTTATCTCACACCCCAAGGAGTCGTGGTGCTGCCTCTGGCTGCCGAGGGCTTTCACCTATCCTGCTGCTCGTAGTTTGGTGGAAGGGGTGGCTCCCTCGTCCCCGGGGGGACAGGGGATGGCTGGGCGGCTGGGATGTGCGTGGTGGGACCCTTGCCCCTCCCGGACGCTTCCTGCCAAAGTGGGAAACCACAGTGTGTCTCTCCCTCCGTTCTGTGTTCACAGGGAAGATGGAGACTCTGAAAGACAAGACATTGGAGGAGCTGGAGGAGATGCAGAACGACCCGGAGGCCATTAACCGGCTGGCCCAGGAGGCCCCCGAGGTAGAGCAAGGCTGTCCTGGGGCCCGAGGAAGGCCAGCAGATGGGACTGCGGCTCTGCTTCGGGACACCAGCTCGGTGGAAGTTGGGGCCATGTTCTTCTCCCTTTTCTGTGGCCTTCTCCCTGGTTTGGACCAAGCCAGAGAAATCCCCGAGATCTGAGTCCAGTTCCTGGGCTTTCTGGGAGCTCTGGGGTGTCCAGGGCCCCCCCTGCGAGTCCCCACGTATTGTTCTAACCTGACTCTGGAGACAGTTTCTGAAAGTACCGGTACCGTTTTATGGCTGCCTTTCCCCCAGGGCCTCGTCTGGCCCTTCATCTCCGGGAGGAACTGTCCTTGGCCTGGGGTATGGGCTCATCTCCTGTTTGGTCCCATTTCCTGTAATAATTGGCACCTAACTGTCTCAGCTCATCCCAGTCCCCATGGGAATAAAATAACCCCCCCCCTCCCCGAGCATGTAGAGCTTTACACTTTACATAAAGACCTTCCCTGCCTTCCTGTCTCCTTGACCCCGTGACCCTTGTGAGGTCAGGCCACTGGCTGTGGCCGAGAGCTGGGTGTACCCACAGTCCCGCCTTGAGTGGCTGCAGCCTGTGCCCGGCTCTGGAAGCCACCCCCGCTGCCCCTCATGCTGGGGACAGACGCAGGTACAAGCAATGCCAGGCTCATTGGATTAGCATTGGGAATAGATTTTTATTTTCACTGATGAACAGGTATAGGGTGTGTCTGCTGGGGATTCACGGTGTGTTCTCAACACAAGGGAAGCCGCCCCGTCTAGCTTCTCCCCTCTTTCTGTAAGGGGTGCCCAGCGAGGCCAGGCTCCCTTGCCCCTTCCTACCCTGTGCCCCGGCTGCGCCCGCCTGCCCCCAGCTGCCCCGCTAACCAGATGAGCGATCTTTGCGGGGGGTGAACAGGGGGGATAGAGTAGGGGGCAGGGATGAAGTAGGGGGCAGGCTGTGAGAACAGGTCGGGGGACTCGGTGTGGCGCATCCTGCTGCCTTGAGCCTCGCTCAGCGAGGATGGGAAGCCAAGCCCATGTTGGTCGAGCCCCGAGCCCGCCTCAGCGCTCAGTCTGGCCGTGACCCGACCGGGCTCTGGCCCAGCCAGCACCGAGCTGGACTCCGCCATCCTCCGTCTGTCAGGAATCGAGCACCACGTGTTTACTGACTCTGCCGTGAGCACGGCGCTCTAGGAATGCCAAGGCCCGCTCTGAAGTGCGCGTAACTTGGCAGAAGCGAGTCTTGACATAAGTGTAATTAATTGACTTCCAAGCCGAGCGGGCTGACCGACGCGATGCCGAAGCGCAGGATGGCAGGAAACGTGAGCGGAGCCAGCCCGACCGGTCGATTTGAGTTCTCGGAGGAGAACACCCGTGGGATCAAGGGGAAGCGAAGTAGGGCGAGCTGCTTAGATTTGCAAAACCCCTCGGGTGAGGTTTCCACCGTGGTCTCTTGAACACAGCTGTACACGTCGCCGCGTGGCCATGCAGAGAGACGGGGGCCGGTCGGTGTGGGGTGTGGACGTTGCGTGGAGAGAAGAAAGCTGGCTGTTGGGGGTCGTCTCTCCACCGAGGGCAGGGACTGGGGGGTCCGGCAGGCTGGTGAGCTCTTTTGGGCAGGAACTATCTGGTAGAACTGTCTAATTGACCTCTTCTGAATGGTGGAGGGCTTCATAGTGAACCCCCCCACGGAGAGAAATTCGGGGGAGGATGTGGGGGGGCAGGCAGGAATGTGTAGGGCAAGGTGCACGGCTGAGTGACACAGCTTAGAGTTACTGGTCGAGACCGAGGGAGAAGGCAGTGGGCACCCGGGAGGGCCAGTGGGGCCCCCCTTGGGGCAGCCGAGCACAGGGCTTCAGGCCTCCCACTCTGCAGCTCTCTGGCTCTGAAGGGTGCTTGGGGCAGCAAACCAGTCAGCCCAGATGTGGGGGCAGCTGCTGTCGTGGGGAGGCCGGGAGACCCCAGGCGGGCCGCACGATCCCTGCAGAGGGGAGGTAGGTACAGAGCAAGAAGAGCAGGCTCCAGACCCGCCCCAGGGCTCGGAGCTCGAGGCCCCGTGGCTGGGGAGCAGCAGGAGGGCGGGCTTCGGGGACACCCGTGGCCCGGGGGGGCCCAGCCGGTCTGTTCATCCCGCGCCAACCATGGCGGCCCCCTCCGGGCAGGCGCTCGCGCACAGCTGTGCCCTCAGCCCTCTCCTGGGCGCTGAGCACTCTCTTCTCGTGCCACACGGGGTTCTCGGGGACGGTCACTGTCTCGGGGTGGTAGGTCCGACTTTCTACCCTCCTCGGTAGAGAAGACTCCCGGGCCCGGGGATGGAGCTGCAGGCCGGAGCAGGTCTGGGGAGGGCTCCTGGGGCTGGTGCCTCCCCCGCTAATGGCCACAAGGGACCTGGCTGAGGGGAAGGCGCTGCTCTTTGCTTGGGGGCGTGCTTTCAGGGGGGCACGGCCAGGGGCAGAGGTTGGCGTGAGGGCCTCAGGTTGCCCGTGTTGGTGGGGGCCTCCTGCTGGCTATGAGGCCCCTTCAGTTCTTGGGGGGCCCCACCATTAGCTTATCTGTACAGCTTCTCTGCGGGACCTGCCTAGGAAGCAAGGAAAGGTCTCTCGGACTCAGCGTCCTGGTCCGGCCGCGCCCTTCTCACCCCTCAGAGTAACCGGCCTGTGGTCTGACTCGGGCCACCTCAGTGGACATCAGAGCAGGCCTCTCGCCTCGGAAGCTCGGGGATAAGTGGTTTGGGACTTGGGTACCCCGGCTTGCTGGAGCTCTGCAGGGCCGCGGCGGGCCTGGCTGCTCCTCACGTGACCTTGGGCAAGCTGCTGACCTTCAGCGCTCTTCCCGCCTGTGTCCACCGGCTGGGGGTTGGGTTAGTGATGCAGTGAGGCGCCCGGCTCAGAGCGCGTGGCTCAGGGTTTGAACCCAGGTCCTTCGGACCCTAGTTGTGGGTATGACCCCCGTCTCCCACCGGGGGCGATGAGTCCCCGAGGCCCCAGATGCAGCCTGCCGCGAGGTGAGTGGGGGCGACGGTGGTGACGGTTCTTACGGTCAGCGTCCTGTTCCAGGTCCAGGACCTGCAGCTGGAACGGGAGATGGCACTGGCCACCAACCGGAGCCTGGCGGAGCGGAACCTGGAGTTCCAAGGCCCCCTGGAGATCAGCCGCTCCAACCTCTCGGACAAGTACCAGGAGCTCCGGAAGCTCGTGGAGCGGTGCCAGGAGCAGAAGGCGAAGCTTGGTAGGGGCGGCCTGGGAGTCCGCTCCGGGCTGCTCCTCCGTTAACTTGGGGTCCCCATTCGAGATCGGCCTGGGAGGAGCTCCCGGGATGGTGTGGAAGGATGGGTTCCCTCTCCCTTCCCGGGGACAGGAGAGGGCCAGCCATGAGCACGACCCGTGCCGGCCCCGTGCTGGGTGCTTTACATGCATTTTTTCACAACAGCCCGGAAGGAGGGGTACCGTTGTTTTTGGTTCGTAGATGAGAAGAATGAGGCTCAGAGAGAGGAGCGTGGCCGGGCTTCCAGGGCTGGGTTTGGGATTGGAGTTGAGAGCCCGCCTCCCACACGGTTGCTGGGAGGCACTGCCAGCTCGGCCTCTGTGCGCTGCGGGGCTGGGGTGGGGGGAGGCTCTCCGTGTCCTGGGACCTGCCGTCTGTGAAGTGGCGGGGGTGGCGGGGGGCGCTGTCCTGGTCTCCACCGTGAAGAGGCTCGGTGGGTGCTCAGTGCAGGCGCCTCCCCTCTGTGAGGCAGCACAGGGCCGGGGCTGGGTGGTAGGCTCTGATGCCCTCGTCCTTCATCCCCCGGCGCTGGGAAGGCTGGCGAGCCAAGGTCTGGGCTGGGCCCAGTAGAGCCCCTCTCTGCTAGGGAACTGGGCTCCATGCCAGATGCCCCTGGAGCCACGGCTCGGCCTCTGAGGACACAGAGGACACTGGGAGGGCCTTTGGCGAAGGCTCAGCCTCTAACACGGAATCGAAAGGCACTTGGAGAACATTGATCTTTCTGCTATTCCTTCCAGAGAAATTTTCTTCAGCACTGCAGCCAGAGACCTTATTAGATCTTCTGCAGATCGAAGGCATGAAGATCGAAGAAGAGTCTGAGGTAAGATGGCCGTGGTCGTGCCCTCTTCCGTGGGTGGTCAGGCCCTAGAGCGGGAGCCCTTTGGAACGAGCGCTGGGTGTCTGCAAAGTTGGGACGGGGGGCGTTAGTAGACGGCAAAGGTGGATGACGCGGTTAGTCCCCGTGGGGGCCCCACCCCGGCTGCCTGGCCTCCGTCCAGCCGTGTCTTCAGTCTGTGCGCAGAGGGGCTCCCTCCAGTTCTCCTCGCTCTGGGTAGGAGAAGCCGCCAGGGCCTCCCAGCCCGGGGCCCACCTGCACTAGCAGCCAAGTAGCTAGTGGTTATCCCTTTATTCACCACGGACGTGCGGGAGCCTCCATGAGCCTGGCACGATGCCGGGCTGGGGGACAGCAGCGGCCTCCACAGCCCCTGCCCTCTGGCCGCGGCTGTTCCGGTGAGGGAGACGGGACAGCCCGGCGAGTGCAGGTCGAATAGGTCAGTGGTGAGAAGGGCCGTAAGGAGAAAGTCCCCAGTGGGGGCCAGAGAAGGCAGGGAGCGCCTGCAGCGGGCTGAGGGGGAGGGCCGCAGCTGACCTTTGCCTCCGGGGAGCACGGGCAGCCTGGGTCCCGGTTAGTCCCCTGTTGTCACCAGGCCTTCCATCTTCTAGGCCATGGCCGAGAAGTTCCTGGAGGGCGAGGTGCCCTTGGAAACGTTTCTGGAGAACTTTTCCTCCATGAGGATGCTGTCCCATCTGCGAAGGGTGCGCGTGGAGAAGCTCCAGGATGTGATGAGGAAGCCCAGAGTTTCCCAGGAGCCGGCTGGTGACGCCCCTCCTCCGCGCCCGCCGCCCCCGCCTCGCCCGGCCCCCGTGGTGACACCCCCTGTGGCCGAAGAGCCATCCCCACCACCTCCAGTAGTGCCTCCTTACCCTTTGCCCTACAGCCCGTCCCCTGGCATTCCCACGGGCCCCACCGCCCAGGGCGCGCTCCAGCCGGCCCCCTTCCCCGTGGTGTCCCAGCCCTCCTTTCCCTACGGGGGGCCTTTGGGCCCCCCTTTCCCGGCAGCCCACCCGGGACCCCGGGGTGCTGCGGGCTACTCCTGGTCCCCACAGCGGAGCACACCCCCCCGGCCAGGCTATCCCGTGGCCCCCACTGCTGCCTCTGGCCCTGGGTACCCCTTGGCGGGGAGCCGGGCCCCCAGTCCTGGTTATCCTCAACAGGCCCCCTACCTCTCGCCAGGAGGAAGACCTCCCTACCCAACGCAGCCCCCGCTCCCGAGCTTCCCAGGTCAGCCCCAGCCCTCAGGCCCCCCTCAGCCGCCCTACCCCCCTGGGCCCGCACCTCCCTATGGGTTTCCACCACCGCAGGGTCCTGCCTGGCCCGGGTATTAGACGGCGTCCTGGCCCCTCGGCCCTTCTCTCCTTCCACCCGTCCCACAACCCTTGGCCCACCCGCCTCTGAGATTCGAGGTTAAATTGGAAGTGGACTTGTGTCAGCACATGGGGGCCTTGGGGGGCCCTGGTTGGGAGCGTGCAGGCCTGGAAAACACCAGGCAGTATGACTGGCTTGGCCGCCGAGGCTGGTCACAGCGCTTACTGGCCTCCTGGGGCGGGGGGTGGGGGCTGGGGGGGTGGGGGAGGGAGCGCCTCCTTTCAGTGACTGGCTTCAGCTTTTCTGGTGCTAGCCAGGCGGGGAGTCCGGTCCCTCTTCGTGGGTGTCCGTGTGAGTGACAGGCGCACGTGTTTGAGGACGCGAACTTGTGCCCGCACTCGCGGGCACGGGAACCAAATGCAGTGATCTCAGTGACGCGGGGGCTGGTCTCCGGCCCCTGCTCGCCCCCCTCCCTCTCTCCTGGGACTTGGCGCGTTCAGCCTGGTGCCCGCGGCCTGGGATCCCGCTCTGCGTCTGTCGGGTCCCTTCAAGGATGGCCTGCCCCACGCACTGTGGCTGGGGTTGTGTCGGGGGAGGGCGCAGTTAGGAAGAACACTTGCTGATTTTTAAGTCCTGTAAAGCCATAATTGAACTCTGATAGGCCCGGGTCAAAGGAGCGTGTCCTGTGAACTGGTCTGAACGGCGGCGGCGGAGCCAGGGCAGCGAGAAAGCTGGGGACTGCGGAGGTGGACCCCAGGCCTCGCTCGCGCTGGTTGGAGAATCCAGGGGGTCGCCTTGACTGGCGGGGAGGGAGCAGCTCTGGCCCAGGAGATAGCGGAGGGCCAGGTCACCTCCCACCACCCTCTTCTCTGGGGCCCTCCACTTCCGGTTGACTTCTGGGGTTCCCCACCCCCCATCCCCCATCCCTCCACTCCTCTAGTGCCTTGAATCTCCTCCACAGCAGCCCCCGCCCCATTCATCTCCGTCCTCTGGCTCCCTGGCATTGCTCCCCCCGCCCCAGCACCCCTCCTCGGACAGACGTCGGAGGACGCCCAGCAGTGACTTCCCCCCTGGTGCTTTCTCAGACACCCTCGCTCTGTCGGCCGGAGTCCGTTTCTTGGCTTCTCTCTCGTCTCCAGAATGTACAGGGCAGCGACGGTGACTCCGCGCCGCTCGCAGCCCCCCCCCCGCACACTGGGAGTGTTAGGCGCACGTTCAGTAACGAATGCAGTAGCCCAGGGGGGTGTGATGAGCGAAGCATTAACTTGACTGTTCCGGGCATGAACCGGGTGTCGAGCACACTCTGGAGCTGCTATCAGCTAGGAAGTCACGTGTGCCTTGAAATGTCCATTACTTGAGTACCCAGCGTCCGGCGGGCCCGGGGTGCTGGGGGCCCGCGAGGAAACTCGACCTGGTGCCTGCCCCCGGCCCTGGCCCGCGCACCCTCAGCGGGTCTCTCCAGGAGATGCTCTATCCGGGCCCTCGGTCACTTGCCAATTGTGCTCGCTTCTCGTAAGTTATTTATAAAGAGAAATCACTAATGGACTCTGCCGGTTCCAGAGCTTCCGAACCGGGTGATCGACCGCTGGTATGTTTGTAGAATTCATTGCCATAATAAACCTTGATGAGTTACACATGGCGTGGTGGCTCCGGTGGGTTTGCCAAGTGGGGGTGCGGCTGCTGGGGCGGGGGGCTGGGGGGCCGGAGGGGGGCTGCTGGGGCGGGGTGGGAGTCAGGATCAGGCTCTGCTGAAAGGCCTCTTTGATCATGTCCACAAAGCCTCATCTATCTGGATATCCTCTCTTGAGCGGCTGCCCGGCTCTGCTCCTTTGCCCCGGGGCTTGGCTCTAATGGCCTTTTCCTTTCTTCTCCCGCACTTTGGTTTTCTTTCCGTCTTAGGCCTTTTCGCGCTGGGGCCTGCCTATTTGCCTCGTCCTGGGCCGAGCTTGGGCCATGCCAGGCCACAGGCCGCCACCAGGGGGCGTGCGGGGCTCAGCCTAGCCAGGGCGACGCCACATTCCTGCCACCTGCCGCCAGCCCGTCCTTTTCTAAAAGGACAGAGAGGGGCAGCGGCCACGACGCTGGCTGTGAGCCAGGCAGTCCTCGGCCGCCACCCAACCTGCCCCCTCTCCAGCCCACCCCGAGCTCAGCCGGTTCTACCATGAGCTTTGGGAGGGCGTCTTCTGCTTTCGGCAGGAAAGAGACCAGGCCTCTGATGGACCCTCCAGCCAGCCCTTCTGCCGTTCCTTCCCGGCAAGGTGACAGGGACAGGCTGCCTGTGGACAACGTGCGGAGATGCTGTGGACTGTTGGTACTGAACATGCGACGGGCCACCGACGCGCGTGCAGCATCTCACTGGGGCCTTTCCACAGTCTTGTGATCCCCAGTGTTCAGCAGGGAGGAGACTGCAGGGTGGTGGGTCAGGGACCCGGGCACACAGCCTGGGGTGGGGGCGGGGCTGGCTCCTGGCTGTCCCCTGCTCCGCCACCCTGCCAGGCCTTTGTGGTGTCAGAAGAGGCCACCGCCCTGAAGAAAGCTTGCGGAATCTAAGCCCACGTTGAGAATCCCTGGGCTTTAGTCACGTTTTTACTGCCTTTTGCCCCCTCCTGAACTCCGGTGGCGCCTGGGATGTGTCCAGGGTTAAGGACGCAGGACACCAGGGAGCGAAGCCAACTTGGGTTCGTAGGATGAAGCTGAAAAATCGTGCTCCGGCAACACAGTCTAGTCACTGACTCCGCCTCGGGCCGCAGAGTGGCGGCAGGGGACACGGAGGGGCTGGTGAGAAGAAGCACTTTCTCCCAGACGGCTTGATGGAGAGGAGCTTCGTGTCACCCACGCACGGGCACCCCTGCTGCTCCTTGCTCTCCCCTCTGCCCTCTCCCCAGGCCCTCCCCACGCCTCTCCCTGCCCTGCATCCGCCTATGAGATCTCCGGGCGCCCGCCCCCAGACCGCAGCGGGCCCCTTGCCGCTGGAGGATGCGCCCCAAGTGCCAAGTTTAGGCTCCTAGCTTAGTGGGAAGGAGCCTTTGCCGGGTTAGCTGGGGCGAGGCCGCTTGAGATGTCCCTTTGGCTGTCGCGTCTGTCCCATTCAGGACTCCCAGATCCAAGCGGCATGACAACTCCGAAGCTAGGCTTGTCACTGGATACTCAAAGCGAGCTTTCCTTCCGGGTCCTCAGGCTCCTGGACTCAACGGGGAGAGCGCGCTTACATTGGGCTGCACGCTCACATGTCCCCGACGGTCAGGCAGGTCCCCTAATTCAGGGAAACGGGCCGGCGTTCGGGGGGACACACAGTGAGCTCTACCCTCTCCGGCTCAGGGGCGGCTGGCCCCCGCTCTGCTCTGGCATTTTGCTGGAAGGCAGGAGGGCGGACCCGAGGGGGCCCAGGCCCCAGCACGGCCTCCCCTGCAGTGAGGGAGGCGGTCCGGAAGTGGCTCGCTGGGGGAGCAGCGCCCACCCCGGGCCTCTGGGCTGAGTCTTCCCACCAAGGCCCGAGCCTGACCAAAGGCACCTCCAAGGCCGAGATGGTTCCTATTCAACGGTTAACCGAACACATCTTCGTGGGGTGCCCCACCCCAGGCCTGCCACCGCCTGGAAAACAGTTTCTAAAGAGACTTACACCTCAGTGCAGCTCCTTTTGGGGGGCGGGGGTTAAGTGGGTCATGGTTGTGTGGAGGCCATGCATGGTGGCCAAGCTGGAGAGCAGACAGCTTTTATCGAGAAAAGTGCTGGTAGGCAACATTGGGCGCGTCACAGCCTCTGCCCTGCAGGGACCAAGGGCGGGCCTCCCCAAGATGGGCCGCTTGGCTCGCCGATTAGTTTGAGCAGAAGGCAATCAAGACTCTGAAGGCTCACGAGAAACTGCTGCCCCTCCTTTAACTACATAGAAGAATCTAAATTGGAGGTCTTTCCAGAATAAGTGTTATTGCCAGAGATAAATTTTATCTGAGGGGCCCATCTGTATGGCAGGGCAAACATCTAATTACCAAACATCTCCTCTTCTTATTGCCCCGTGAAGAACATTCCTGCTCTTTGCAGTCCTAGAGCCTTACCCCTTCTCCTTTGTTCACAAATGACACATAGACCTCATTCGGCCTGTCTTTGCAATTTCCACGTCTGTGTGGATTCCCCGTCCACGCTCCTATTAAATTCGATTTTCTCCTGTGACTCTGTCTCACGTCGATGTGATTCTTAGTCCAGCTCGAAGGACCTCCGAGGGGACCGGAATCCTTGCTCCCCGACAGCTCTCCCTAAAAGCCGCCTCTTGGTTCCCTTTTGAGGAGCCCCTCACCCCTGCCAAGTGTAGGAAGGTGGATGGGTGCCCCTGTTTCTGGATCCCTAGCATGGTTGGGGCAGATCCGAGACCTGGTTGGAAGGTGTTGGCAGAGTGCCGACCAGACCCTTCGGGCAATATAGTGCCCCCTGGGTCCCCCGATTCTCCGCCATATCCTTCTAGTAACTTCCTGTGTTGGCTTCTGTGGCTCGGGCTGTGATGGGCCTTGCTCCCGGTGAGGGCGGTGGCAGAGTGTGTGGAGGAAGGTCCCAGACTCAAGACGCCTCCCTAGGGGACCGGTGCCCGAAGGCTTAGTGGGGCCCGGCCCGGCCTCTGCCTTTTCTAGATCTTCAAGCCCCCAGCGAGATGTCCCCCTCTCTCTCGTCCTCCCTTCCTCGCTAAGGAGACCCGGGCACTGCAGGCCACTGTGTGTGTTGCTCTGACCAGCAGAGACTGTTTCCATTGAGGGAGTGAATGATTTAACTTCTAGAAATGTCCAGCCCCGGTCCCTGACTCTCGGCTTAGAAGTTAGCTGCGATGAGCTGAAACCACTTTAGCTTTGAACTTTAAACTGCTGTGCAAAACAAGCCCCCACATCGGCCAGGATTTATGAGGCGCCCTCTTTGTGCCAGGCCCTGGGGCTTGGCAGCCAGTGGTCCCGGAGATCTAGTGCTCTCTGCTCGGGAAGGCATCTTGGGGCGAGGGGCTGGGGGGGTCACAGAGGGGGACGTCACGGAGGGTAGAGATGGGGTTCCGTGTCAGGTGGCAGCTGCCTGCCACACCGAGCCACTCCGTCTGGGGTGCGCAGCCCTCTGACCACGACGGCTGTACCGCTGTCCCCAGAGGGGTCCCAGCGCTGGACCCCGGACTGAGGAGGGGAGGCCCTCTAGTTCGCAGGAAGTAGAAAAAGTGTTATTTACAAAGAACATATTAAAAAGACACTGGAGAACTGAGCGCCCCCTGCCCGCCCCACCCCGCACCCCAGAGCGGAGCTTCCTTCCTCACTGGGGTCAGAGTCTGAGGAGAGAACCAATTCCTCCGGTGCTGCTCCCCACAAGTCTGCTTGGGGGGGTCTCGTTTCTGGGCTGTGCCTGTCACGGCTCCCTCGCGTGGAGGGGCAGCCCAGCTGTGGTGGGGGTCTTCCCTGGGCCGGGCTCCGGCAGCCCGCAGCTGCAGGGACAGGGGACATATCTGAAGGTCCCCTTGTCTCGGTCCATGTTCTGGCTACGGCAGACATAATTTCCAGGCGGCGGATGCAGACTGTTCTCAGGAGACAGGTCTGGCTCTTGATGTTTCGTGCCTGGTGCCTGGTTCTGTGGGGAGAGAAGGAAACAGGTCAGAGGAGGAAGCTTCACACCCCGGAGATGGTCCAGGGAGGTGGGGGACAGGCCCCGAGCCCCCGGTTCCCTCTCTTGTGCTTTCTCCTTCTTGCTCACTCTCCCTCTCAAATAAATAAATAAAATCTTAAAAAAAAAAAAATAGTCAAGATGTGCAGAGCCCCCCATTCTGGACGGGCAGGACGGGCAGGAGGCGAGGACCCGAGGGGCTGGTGCTTCTCTGCGGGGCTGTTCCCAGAGGGCCGGTCCCAGGGGGCCGGGCAGCCGGGCTCACCTTTCACAGCCTCTGAGCCCCATGCAGGTCGTAGTCACTGTCGGATGAGTTATCGGGCTGGGTGGAAACACGACGCAGGCCCCCTTCCAGAGCTGTAGAAAGGAAAGAGGCCGTTTGCAGCAGGTGTCCCCCACCAGGCGACCCAGAGAGAGCCCCGCAGAGCCCAGGAGCCCTCGGGGGCCTGCAGATCACAGGGGCTTTACGAGCTGGTGGCTCGTTCCGATCAAATCAGCCAGTGTTCACTAATGATGCTGAACTTCGGGCTCCCTGGGGCTTAATTGCTCGTGCCAGGCGGGGAGCACTCGGTACAGGGCTTCCGCAGGGCCCCGCCAGCCCTGTGCTGCCTGGAAGCAATCCAAGGGGCCTCATTTACCATCCGGCCCACGAGGCCCTGCGGAGACACCGGCCTGTTAGGTCACACCAGTGCTGGGGCTAATGGCATCCCAGAGTACTCTTCTCCCGAGCTGAGTGGGTCACGGTCTCCGGGGGGAGAGGAGGGTCCAATCCGAGGCCCGTGAAGGCTGGATCCTTTCCATACCCCGCTGGGGCTGCTGTCAAAGGGCAGCGAGAGCCCCCTCTGCCCCGGGGCACCCCTTCTCCGGGCGATCACGTGACCTGTGCTCCAGCCCGCCTCCTCCCCAGAAGCAGCATCGGGGGCCGCTTACCTGCATAAGCAGAGACCTGGGAGTTCCTGGGCGGCTGACTGTATTCGTTCTCCACGTGTGAGACGGTGGGGTTCTCAACCTGGGACCGGACAGTCGCCGTGTGGTTGCGATGGAAAGACACTGAGCAGAGGCAGGAGACAGTGTCGTTAGCCTTGCTGCTCTGTCCCTCCTCCTCCCTCCTGACAGGAGCTCGGGATTTAAATCTCTTTTTCCCACTGTGGGATAGAGGAGAGGGCAAGGGCACCCACACCTCCTTCAATGCACCCCTCTACTCCTTTCTTCCTGGGCAGGTTCATTCTTTCAGGGGTCAGACTTTTAGAGCAGCTTGGGGTTGGCCAGCAGTCTGATTAGGAGGGGCGGGCCTTCCGCCAGTCAGTTAGTCATTCATCAAGCATTTATTAAGCAGGGAATTGGAACACAAGTGATAGAGTAAATATCATCCCTCCTCTCCTGGAGCTGAGGGGTTTATATTGTAAAAGAGACTTCACAACAAACCCTGACTTGCAAAAGGAAAGGAAGAATGTGGAGTGGGAAGTGGGAGGAGGACCACAGTTCTATCCATTAGGGTGGTCTGGCTGTGGCGAGAGGGAGAGAGGATGAAGAACGAGGGTATGGGGTGGGCTAGCTGCTTCAAATGGTTTTAATGTTTTAAAATTGGCCTTTTTAAGTTGTTCCACGAGAAAAGGTTTGGACAATGCTTCTTGCAAAAATGCCCATTAAGGTTCTGATAAGTCCTGAAATAAAGAACCAAGTCTAATGTTGCTTAATTCACTGATTTCTAAATCTATGGGATCATGGAGTCCTCTTCTGGGGGACCACGTGGTAACATCTGCTGACCACAGTCACGCCTTAGATGAGCATGGGGGAGATCAGAGGCCTCAAGTAGCTGCTGGCTTCCATGAGGGTCAGCAGTGAGCCGTGACCCCCGGGGACACTGGCTGGGGCTGAGGGAGGACCTTGCCTCCCGGGACACTTACTGTTCTGGTTCATTCCTGTGGGGCCAATCCACTGGCGCTGTTTCTTCTGGCGGACTAGGAGACAGACAGACAGGAAAGGCACATGAGGATGGGGTTGGGTGGCATCATGGGAGGGAAGGATGGGGAGATGTTGGGGGAAGGGAGGCAGGAGAGGCAGGTGCAGCTGAAGGAGGGACTGCCAGACTTCGCCCCCTGAAGTCTTTCCGGGTCTCAGTTTTCTGATTTGCTCAGAGGGTAGCTGGACCCACCTAGAGCTAAAGGACCGTGTTGAGGGGGCTGCCTCTCCAGAAGAAATGACCACGGGGCATTAGAAGAGAGCCTAGCGCTAGGGACCCAACCCACACTGCACGTCTCCAGGCCTTCTCTTTTCAGCCTCTCTAATCCACTTCCTGTCTCTAAGTAATTTTTTCCAGAGTTCTGCAAGGCAAGGATACCAGCCCCTTACATTCACAACGTGCGCAATCGCCCATTAGGCAGATGAAGAAACTGAGGCTCAGAGAGGAAGTGGCTCAATCAGCATCTAGCGCAGTCGCTAGGGGGTGGAGCCAGGTCTGGAGGCTAGGGGCGTGCCCCAGCCTGAAAGTGGCCACACCCTCTCCTTGGCCTGCGGGGTGCGTCGCCAAGGGGGGGAAGGGATCAAGTGTGGGCCAATCAGCGTTTACCATGTTCCTGACTTTCTCTTTCTGTTCTTGAGGGCAGGAGAGGGGCGGGGCCGGGTGGCAAAGCAGAGGTGCCCTGCTCCCGCCCCTCCCGGGTCCCCTCACAGGGGCTTGAGGGGGGGTGTTGGGGGCACCCGCACCTACATTTCTTCACCAGCTTCCTGTAGGCGTGAGGGCCGCACACGACCAGCAGCACTGCCAGGAGCACAAGGGCCAGGATGATGCTCACCACAGTGCCTGCACTCAGGCCTGCCGGGTTTGGGTCCTGGCCTGGGGGAGGCAGAGAGGTCAGGGCGGTCCTGCCCCGGGCATCGGAACTGCCTGCCCAGAGGGAGGCTGCTGGCCGGCTGGCTTCCCTTGCTCACCCCCCTTGCTCCTTGCAGTAATTCAGCAGCGTGGGCAGAAGGCAGTTATACACCCGCCTCTCCTCCCCTCTCTCGAATTCTCTGCTACCCATTCATCCGTCTACTACCTATCATCCAGCAATTCATCACCCTGCTATCACAGGCCACTCTTGTTATCAACTATTTAACGTTCTACCCTTTGCCAGTTGCTTATAAGTGATCACCTTGCCATCATATGCTAATAACCATCCATCCATCCATCCATCCATCCCTCCCTCTCTTATGCACTATTCGATTACCATTTCTCCCTTGCTTTTCTATCTTCCCTCCTGGAGACCAGAAGATAGAATGAAAGCTCTCTCATTCATTATGGCCAGTCTCCTCTTCACGGCTCATGCTCATTGCTGTCTGAGCACCATTGCCTGCACCCCCCCAATTTGCCACCTCTCCTCCCTTTTCTAGGGCTCTGCAGCTCTCTGTCTATCCTTGAGCCTGTCCTTCGGAAACACGCTCACTGATTAGGAACTAGAGGGAAAATCCAGAACGTCCCTCTGCCCCCGGGGCTGTGGCCAACTCACACGCGACAAACACCGTCTTGCAGTGGGCTTTTTTCTCTTGAAGCTGGTGGCACTGGGACAGCCTCTCCTGGGGACAGGAGAGGCCGCGGGAGGTCTTCTCGGCGGCATCCAGCACCCGGTAGGAGTTGACTTTGCCGCACTGCTGCTCCTGGCACACCTCCTCCCACCGCGCAGTGCCCTTGGCCCGGGGGACGTCGCACAGGACTTCCCACCGCTTGCCCTGGCGTACCTGCACGGAGCCTTCACACAGACTGCTGCCCCCCACCAGGCGGCTCTGCACCTTGGGCTGGAAATCTGGAGAGGAGAAGCAATGGAGGGCAGGGGGCAGGTTTGGAGGGAGCGTCCTTGGCCCTAGTCTACGTGCCTGGCCACTGGGGCCCCATGTCGCTGGCCAAGAGGGGGCCCTGGCAGAGCCCAGCTTGGGGAGGGGGTGCTGGGATCACCTTCCTTTCTGTCCTTCCCTCCTTCTCACATCTTCTGGCATTTCCCCCGTCAAGCTCTTTCCCTGGCATGTGTGGGCAGCTGCTGGTAGTAGCTATCCCAGGTTTTGGGGTCCCCAAGTCCATCCTCTTGGGTCTCCTCCCCTCAGATGTGACATCACAGGTGCTTTCAGGGAAGAAGCTGGCGGAGTGGCCATGCCCGTGGTAGCCACGGGAGGGAGTTGGCCCCCAGGCAGGGGAGGGTTAGAGAAGAGCAATGAGAAGCAGGCTCCCCCTGGGTCCACGTCCCTCTGAGAACCATCCTTTCCTTCTCCTGCAGCTCCTTGGGAGGCGGGAGGGCTTTTCAGAAAGGAGAAACTGAGGCCGGGGGATGGGAAACACTTCCTGCTCCGGGGCCTGGCAGTTCGGGGGCGGAACAGAACCCGGGAATCCTGCTGTCCAGCCTCCAGGGCTGGGCTTTCATGAAAGGACTGGATCCATTTCTGCTTGTCAGGGTGGGGCCTGGGCTCCAGCGCTGAGGCCCATCTGTGCTCAGGTTAGAGTGAGTCGTGTCGCACCAGCTTGGCCGGTTTCCATAGCAACATGCATCTAAAGGCCCTAGTAAATGTTCTACTTAGAACAGAATTTCAAAGGCAAGCCGTCCCCTTCTGGTTCTGCAGGTTGTAGGCAGGTTGTAGACAGCAGGAGGGCACAGTGGGTGGGGCTGGGAACCTCCAGACCCCTGGGGGGCTGCTTCTACCTGGAGGGGGCGGTGTCTCACTAAACCACACCAGGTATCCACGAGGCTGGGGGTGGGGGTTGAGGGGTGGGGGCGGGTGTGCTAGCGGGATAACCCAGTGGTCCAGAGCAAGGCTCTCAGATGTGTGCACACACTCCTCTAGGACCTTGCTGAGATGCAAATCAGATTCAGGAGGTCTAGGGTGGGGCCTGAGCATCTGCATTTCTAACCAGTCTGACGCAGCTGGCGCTGCTGGACCAGGACCACGCTTTTGGTAGCGGAGGCTTGGATAGCAGGCTCTGGAGTGATGCTACTCGAGTGGAAATCCCCGCTAATGCTCTGTGATATTGGACAAGAAATGTAACCTCTCTGAGCCTCGGCTTCCCTATCTGTAAAGTGGGGATAATAATAGCACCCACCTCCTCAGGTGGTTGTGAAAATGAATGACCGTCCTGGGAAGGTCTCTAGCACCAAGGAAGGAAGGTCTCTAGCACCAAGGAAGTGCTCAGGAAATCTGACTTCTTATAGTCCGGACTGGTGATGGGAACCCACACCCTCCCGAGGCATGCTATGATTATTCTTACTCTGACTCGTGCCCTTTTCCTCCTCCGTTTTCCCAGCCATCCTGGTTTTGGGGTCCCCAAGTCCCTCCTCTTGGGTCTCCTCCCCTCGGCCACACCCAGATTCTCCAGTCTTCTTGGCATTGTGCAGGAGCTTCTGCGGGGAGCTCTCTGGGGACCTGCTCTGGGCTCCTTCTGCCTGCTGTGCTGGGGGGGGACCACCCACTTGTCACCCCTGCTCCAGCCTCATCTGTCTCTGGGATTTACAAACTCCCTTCCTGCAAGGCCGATCCCCTCCCAGTGCGCCACCTACTCCGATCCTTGGCACAAGTCACAATTCCCACCTAAAAAGGCTTCTCTCCTCTGTTCCAGAGAACCCACGTTCCTCTCCTCTCCCCGAGGAGACCTTGCCTCGTCCCGGGAGTCCTGGCTGATCCCAGCTTCCCAGGTGGCAGCCAGTGCATTCGAGCTCGTTCTGTGTTACTTTGCGGAGATCTCCCGGGCGCTGGGTGGGAGTGTAGCCTGCCGCCCCGCCCCGCCCTCCGTTTCCCTCCCGTTCTCCACGGTGCCCAGTGCCCTGTGCTCCACGCGGGGGTTTCCGGGAACCGGTGCTGACGGACCATCTGGGGGCGCCCCGTGGGTCCTCGCGGGGTCTCACTCACCGGAACAGACGAGGGCCAGCGCTTGGCCGCCCTCGTAGGGGGGCACTTTTCCGAAGCACTGCTCCAGGGAGCTGCAGCTGGTGTTTTGGATCTTCCAGCGAATCGGCAAGGGCTTGCTCTCCCCCGGATCTTGGGTCCTGGTCGTCTCGGACTCCGGCAGGTGCTTCAGGAAGGAGCCGCACTGGAGGGCCGCACAGATGCGGTTCTTCAGGTCCTGGGTCCCGTCCTGGTCCTGCTCCTGGTAGCCGACGGCGCCCCCCAGGCTGCCGTAGTAGAACTCCACCACGCCGGCGCAGCGCAGGCCCCCGGGCCCGGCCGCCAGCTGCAGCCTGGGAGGAGCTGTGGAGGGACGAAGAGGGGGAAGAGGGGAGCGGGCCTGAGTGCCGCCCAGCGGGCCGTGGGGCGGAGGGTGGGGGGGCTTGCTTGCTGCCTGCTCTTCGGCTCCAACACACGGGCAAAGGAAAGACTGGCCGACAGCCGTGGGGGGTGGTGAGCTCCCAAATGTTGCCCAGGACCTACTCACACTAAACTTTTTTGTGTTCACCTGAAATTCCAATGGAAGGCGGCATGCCGTGTTTTTATTGGCTAAATCCCGCACCCTGCCCCCAGGAACCTCCGAAGTCTCTTACCTGTGGGCTCTGGAGTGGTGGTGGGTGTGGGGCTCGTGGGAGGAGGTGATGTCTTCCATGGCTCTGCAATAATGAGATACTCTGGTGGGGGAGGGGGAGGGGCCTGGGAGGGAGGACTGGAGGTTGAGGGGAAAGAAGGCGGGGTCGGGTCGGGGGAGGGCTAGGGGTACCGGACAATTTGGAGAAAGACCTAGAACTCATGACGTAAGTGCCACTTGCCCCAATAGGCCCACTTGACCCACACATTGTCTCTAAGCGTCCTGTGGGGTGGGCAGCGCCGGCCCATTTTACTGTTGGTAAGGTGACAGTTAAGAGGAGATGGTAACAATGGCAGAACCAGGTTTTCGATCTCTTCCGTCCCCCCAGACAGGTGCCAGCCTCCCCCCTCAGCCTTTCCCCTCCAATTCCCCACCAGTTTATGTTTCTGGGGGGGAGGTTGTTATAAATCGGGAGCCCCCCTTCCACCAGCCGGCTCGGGCGCCAGCTCCCAGGCCCTGGGCAGCCTCCCCCGGGGCTGGTGCATGTCCCCAGGGGACCCGCATGGCCGGCTAGTCACCCACCTTGGCAGATCAGGCCCAGAGGGCTCCTCTGGTTGGCCTCACTGGAGCTGCAGTTGGAGAAGGACCCCAGGTGTCCATAGCAGGTGATTGGCAAGTGGGGACTGTTGAAGTCAGGGAAGTGGGCCAAGGCCAAGGCCTGCCCGCAAGCCAGGCTCTGGCAGAGATTCGAGGCCTTCTTGGGGTCCTCCCAGCGGTTGGGGCTCTGGTTCCAGCTCCACCTAGACACCGTGTGCCACGCGTACCCGAGGAAGACCTCTAGCTGGCCCTGGCACGGCGAGTTGGAGCCTGTCAGTTTCACTGTGGTTCCTGGGGGCCAAAGCGGTGTGTGTGTTTGGGGGGGTCCCCTCCGTGGGAACCCTCTTCTGCCCTCTCCCCGCCAGGCTCCTACCCAGCCAGGCTGCCTTCCATCCCGCGGGCTGCCTGCCTGGCCCCCGTGAGTTTTGTCCTCGGGGGCATGGCGGGGAGGGGGGCGGCTTCCCAGACACTCAAGCAGTCCCCCAAAGCTGGGCCCCAGGGGATGGGGCTGGAGACCTCGGAGCAGAGGGGAACTCAGAGCAGCGGGCAAGGGGGTGCTCAGGACCCCACTGTCCAGCAGGATCGCCCCACTCTGCAAATTCTGCTTCGTTAGAAATAGGGCCTGTCACCCGTTTTTACTTTTCTCTTTCTGATTTCTCAAACCCGTGTTGTTGAGGTACGATTTAGACCCAGTGGAATATGTGCATCGTGAGAGTTGTTCAGGGGAACTTGACAAACGTATGCACGTCTGGAACTCCTGCCACACTCAAGAGGTAGGAATGTTCCCTCCTGCCCGGGTGTGGCCGATTCGCCTGCATCCGGCCTCAGGCGCCCGAAGATCTGCTTTCTGTCGCTAGAGACGTGTTTTGCCTCCTCTCCAGTGTTATGTACGGAGAATTGTGCAAATCGTGCAGCGTGTTTGTGTTTCTGTTTTCCTGTTTTTCTCGTCTGACCCTTTTCCCTCGGCATTGGGGGTTTCTCTGCATCGTCGCATGCATCACGTTCCCTTTTTTGTGTGGAATAAGGTCTCGCTGTGTGGCTGTGCCACCATTTGGCTGCTGTGAACAGAGCCGCGTGGAACGTTCGTGAGCTCATGTCTGTCTGGGTGGGCACGTGTCCCGTTTTTCTTGGGTAAATACCGAGAAGTGGAATTGTTGGATTGTGGGTAGGAGCGGGACTAGGGTGATTTTATAAAGCTCCATGAAGTAAAAAAGAAGGATATGTATTTGTATCTGCATAGATTCTAGAAGGAGAGACAAGACAGGAATCCATGTGGTTGTTACCTGGGGTCTTAGGGTCGGGGAAGGACTGGGCAGATGGGGGACAGAAATGGGGAAATGAGATGCGTCGCTGTAGGTCTTTTTATATTTTTAAAGATGTAGGCCAGGCAACGGTATTACCTGTTTACGATTTTTTTTTTTTTTTTTTTTTAATGTAAAAGGTTTTTCCAAGTGATTGGGAGGTGGAGGTTTTTGCCGATTGGAAACTTCTAGGCAGGCTACGTTTTTCGGGACTTGGGGCCCAGAGCACAAGGTTAGGGCTTGGCAAGGTCGCTGGACTAGTTCGAGACAAAGGGGGCTCGTCCAACTCCTGACATTGGCAGGATATTCTGCCCCTTTCCCTCCAGGGAGCAGACTCACCAAATCCTCACCAGGAAACAGATGTTCTCCCCATTTTATAGGTGGGGAAATTGGGGCTTAGAATGGACAAAGCACTTGCTAAGGCTCAGAGCTAGATGCCACCGCAGGGCTCCAGGTCCTGGACGGGGGCCCGCCAAGGCCCCTGCAGCTCCTTCTGGTTGCACGTGGCTTCATGAGACCCTCCAGCCACATTTCTCCCTAAACACATTCAGCATGATGTTATCTCAGGAAATGTGAAAGAGTGAGGTCTGGGGTGAAATGAGTCTGAGAACTGCTGAGTTAAAATATACTGAGGAGGTTTCTTCATTGCAAGACTTCTCAGAGCCTTTTCTAGGCCAGTATACGCAGTCAGTCTCCAGTGAGGGACCGTATTGCCTAGCTTTTATCCAACGCATTTCAGGAGCCCTGTCTGGGAAACACTAGCCTCTTAAAGTCTGACCTTGAAGGCAGGGCATTCCACATACTTTATAGTTTGGGGCAGCCTCTCTCCACAGCCTCAGCTGCAAATGCCTTTGACTGGGGAGATCTGGCAGGACCGAGTAGGAAACAGGACTGTGCAGGGTGCAGGATGGGCCAGTATGTTTTCTGTGCATGGTGAGTGGGTCCTAATAATAATTATCCTGAGAAGTAGCATTCAGGTGGCACTTTATGGCCGTCGAGGGCACCCGTCGGCACACGAGCATTTACACGTATATGCGAGTGTGGGTGTCTGCATTTGCGCATCCTGGGGCTCTCTTGCTCTGTGCGGTGGGGTTCACTCTGGCGGGTCCCCCTACAGCCCGATGGAATCACAGTCCGTCCCATCACCCCCTGCTCCAGGCCTCTGTATGGCTCCTCCTTACCTGAGTCCTTCTGGTAGGGCCCCCCGAGGCAGGAAGTGACTGCGGAAAGGAGAGAGGAGGGTCAGGAAGTGGAGCCTCCCTCTTGCCCCCCATGCCCCCTCACACCCACCCACAGCCTGAGCAGTGGCCTCTTCTTCACCCCCCAGTATGGGATTCCAGGTTCCACACTACACATCAGAACCCCTAGGTGGGTCATGAAACCAACTCGGTGGTTTGCAAATATCCATGTTTTCCCCGTTTTAAAGCCTTACTTTCTAAATGAACATCAGTAAAATGGATTTTCCTCTGGTACACAGACTACGAATAGAGAATGTCAGAATACACGGTTGGGCGGGAGGATAAGGGATCCCTTTCTGTGCATCCGGCTGCCGTGTGAAACCCTCGTGAGCGTCGCTTTCAATCTAAAAGAGCTTGAACATCTCAGCTGTAGAGAACCAGAGGAATGACCCAGAATGGGAGCCCCAGGCATCATTTGCTACTTTCTAGCATCTCCGAAGGCAGGATAGGAATGACAGCAATTTATCTTCAACGGCTCAGCTTCTAGAGGAGGAAGTCGAGCTCGGAGGTGGGGGGGCGGGGCGCCGAGATAACACAGCCTCGGGGGGCACAAAGGAGTCAGCACCAGAGCCCCAGTGAATGGGGGTCTTGGGGGTCTGGCCTCCCCTCTGGCGTGGCTCCTGCCCAGGCCCGTTCAATAGCAACGGGGGCCTTTCGGGAAGTCCTGTCTGACTCCGGAGCCAGGCGATGGGGGTGCGAACTGGCTCATCGCGGGGACTCTCCCTGCGGCGCATCCGTGGGTGGGCCAGAGGTTGGATTTGGGTGGGCCTGGGCAGGGCGGGGGGTGAGGCGTGCTCGCGTGGCCTCAGAGCCCCCTCCACGTTTGCCGCTCAGCTCTGTCAGCCTTCGAGTAGGGGCTCTGATTTCCATCTGTCTGACCCCTGGGCTGGCTTTGCAGCTGGGAGCCGGAACAGTCAGGTGACGACCTTAGGGAGTAAATGGTTCCCTTGAAATTGCTTTTGAGAATTTGTTGCCGCGTGTTAAAAAAGAAAAAAATAGGTATGTTTTAAAAAGCCTGTTTTTGCCTGAGTATTCCGGGAGCTGGTGGTAGAATTGTAAGGGAAGACGGGCCCCAGCCAGCTGGCCCTCTCCCCTCCCCCGGCCAAGGCTCCCGGTCATAACGCCCGCATGGCACTGGGAGGTTTCGGTGTCCGGTGCTCAGAGCAGGGGGCGCTGGAGCCTGTGGGGCCTGGGGCAGGCACGGGGAGGACGGCCGGGGAGCTTCGCCGGCCTGGGATGCGTGGAGAGCCAGCCGAGAGGGCTCGCCACTGCTCTTTCCCACTCGAGACCTTCATATGCCCCAGTCAACCTTCATTATTAATAGTAGCTACCAGTTATTGAGCACCATTGAGTACCAGTGTACTCAGCACTCAGGGTCGCTCCTGACAGATATCATTGTTACTCTTTTTTTTTTTTTTTATCATTGTTACTCTTAACGTGGCTCCATGATGTGAGCTGAATACATTCATGGTGTCGCTGCTGGGAGAGGGAGAATGCCCCATCCAGGGGGACACTGCCAGCACCTACCAGGGCCTGGATTCAAACTGTGAGTCTGTCTTCCAAAGCCGTGCTCGCTGCCACCTAGTTGTGCCTCCAGAGTGCCAAGGTGGGGGATGCAGAGATGAACACAGCCTAGACCCTGTCCCCTAGGCGCTTGAGCCCCCAGACATTGGAGCCCCTGGGGACAGGGGCTGGACCAGACCGCTCGCACAGACCTCACACAGGATGACCTAGGCCCCCCTTCAGAGAACGTTCTTGGGAAAGACTGAACGAGCTGGAGAACCAAGTAAAATCCCAAAATGCTCTTTGAGGAAGGGCGTCTAGGAATCCCAGGGCTTTGCCTCCCTCTGGGCGCCTGATGTTCTTGGAAGAGCAGCATTTCCTGGCTCGTGCCTCCATCACCATCACCATCACTGTCAATGTCACCACCATCACCATGACTACCATCACCGTCACCATCACTGTCACCATCACCACCTCCATCAGCCTCCCCATCACCACCATCGCCACCGGCAGCACTGTTAGAGTTCACGTGTACCCGGGCATTTATATACGCTAACTCTCTCACTCACCATAGCTCTTTGAAGTAGGTACTATTTTTTTTTTTTAAAGATGTATTTATCTATTTTAGAGAGAGAGGAGAGAGCGTGCGCAAGCGTGGGGAGGGGCAGCTGGGGAGGAAGACAGAATCCTCAAGCAGACTCCCTATCCAGCACGGAGCACGACCCTGACATCACGATCTGAGCCGAAATCGAGAGTTGGATGCTTAACCGACTGAGCCACCCAGGCGCCCCAGGAGGCACTATTATTTTAATCTCCATTTTACAGTTGAGGAAGTGGCGAAAGAATAACTACCCTGCTAGGCAGCAGGTCCCTGCTGGGGCTGGGACTCAAAGCCAGGCCATCTGTCCAGACTCTGTGCTCTAGACTGCTGGGCCAAGCTGCCTCCCCTCCCTTCACCCACTCCCTGCATGTTCACGGCGTGCGGACCCGACGAACAGGAATGAACTTGGAATTCCGTTCAGTTAGTGAAACATGCCATGGGGAGACGTTTCCGCGAACTTGCTCTGTGATCTTGGCAAGTCATTCAACCTCTCTGGGCTTGGTTTCCTCATCTGTAAAATGAGGAAGTTAGATGCCACGATCCTCAGCTTCCTCTCCGTCCAGACTTCTCTGATCTATCAGCTTTAGTTCCTGATGTATCTCGGTGGCCGGCAGGGCCGGGCAGAAGTGGACGGTGAGGTGTGTGACTAACTCAGAGCCTTCTGGATACTTCTTCTTTCTGTCCGTTCCAGAGACATGCTCAGGTTTTTGTTGTCCGAGACCTATTTTCATTCTCTTAGTTGCTCCTCACAGGGGTGCGACCAGCAGCCTCCTTCCCTGGAGCCCTGCAGACTGCGCTCAGCTTCTCTCTGAGCCGGCCCGGGGCTGCAGCTCAGCCGGCCTGGCGTGCGGCCTGAGGCCCATGGCTTTGCGGCTGCCGGAGCTGCAAACAGAGGCCTGGAGACCCTGGGGGCCATGAGGGACGCGAGGCTCGGAGGCCCTGTGCCATTTCCTAATCCGCCAGCCACAGCCGCAGCGGTTCCAGGTGGCCTGGAATGAGAATCCTCCAAAGGCCCCTCCTCTCCCCTGCCTGCCTCCCTTGGAGCCCCGCGATGTCGGGCTTGGAGTGGCCGAGCCCAGGCCGAGCGCAGGGCCAAGAAAGCCCGAGAGAGTTGGCCAGCGCCTCCGAGGCGCCCTACTGTCCCCCGGGTCTGGAGCTCCAGCTTCCAACTCGTGATGGGTTCTGCGGCGGAACATACGGATTTTCACATGATGTGGGAGGCGTGGGGTTATAAATAGCCTGCCGTGCGTTCGGGTCAGGATTTGCACCAAAGGCGTTTTCTAGAGATCCGCAGGCGTCGTTTGGGTTTGGGAATTGCTGGAATGTTCCGCGTTAGCGGTTCCCCTTTGCAGGGCTCGGCAGAGCCAGAGCTTGGTCCCGGTCGGCTGGCCCCGGGGTCGCTCCCGGACCCTGCTGGGACCGAGGGGAACACTTACGGCACTCTCCCTTGATGCAGACCCCAGGACGAGCCCTCTGCGCGGAGACCCCACTCCCGACAGCCTTGCTGGGGGGGGGGGCGGCCATCACCCTGTTTCCCAGATCAGGAAACAGAAGGGCTTAGCCCGGTTTGGAAGTCAGATGCTCCATTTTTCCAACAACGAGTCCGTCTAATAGTCCACAGACGTCTCATCCACTCACGGCAAACACCCTGCGTCAGACTGCCTTTTGGGGGCGTTCTGGATTTTTCTTCCTTTCGTCCTCTGATGAGAGGCCGACTTGAAAGCTCAGAAATCCCCCTCTTCTGAAACGACACTAATCGGCAGAGCGGTGTCTACCCTGCGTCTGTGTCAAGGCTCCAGGGAAACAAAGATCACGAAGGCCCCAAATTCTGTTTGTCGGTGGAGCACCAGACGCAGTGGCTGGTTTTTGATAGGGAGTCTTTTTACGGGCAAGACGCACAGAGAGTCACACCGAACTCATGCCAGGAGAAACCTGGGGACAGCCTGCGGAAGGACAGCAGATTTGGGCCTCTAATCCCGCTCGTGGGGCCTGCCCTGACCTGTGTCCAATTGAATTTGCATGAATTTCATGCCACATGAAATTCCTCCACTGTGACAGGGACAAGCCCTCCGTTTTGTTCAGCGATGCATGTATCCCAAAGTTTTTTCCACCCCCGGTCCTTTTTTCCCACGCTCATTCTCATTTTCAGGTCAGCAAACTGAGGTTCAGAGAGGCTGAGCGACTTGCCCAAGGTCATACGGCTTGCTGAGGGTAGAGTCAGGACAAGAAACCCCATCACCATCACTTTACAGGGCCCTGCGGGAATCTACCCCTGGGAGAACCTGGAGCCAGCTCACCCCAGGATGCAGCTAGGGGAAACTGAGGCCAAGGAGGGAAGGGCTGACCCTGGGTGTCTCCACGGGTGTCTGTAGTGGCCCAGGACCCTTTTTGCTTCTGCCAATCACCACTAATTGCCTATCCTGTTCCCACCACATCTGTTCCAGCTGGGCCCCAAGGGAAAAGGGAGTTTCAGGGTCCCCGTGGGAACCGGACATGATGATGGTGATGGTAGTGTCTATGGAGGGAGTGATCTGGGGCTACGATCCCTCATCTGTCACTCAGAACCCAAAACCAGAAGTCTTCTCTAGTGCACTTGGCGGGAGGGTATTTGCAGCCTTTATGGGTCTCTCTTAGGGTGTGAATTCATGGCCCACTGAACAGGAACGTGTTCGATTAGCAGGTGTTGCCGGCGACCTCGTTGGTGGGCGATGAGCACACAGCACACACGCAGGATGACCCATAATCTGGAAAATTCTGGATTCCTAAACACGTCTGGCCCGAGGTTTGGGATAAGGGTGTGCAGACCTGGAAAGGTGTGGGGGACCCTGGATCGTCCTGCCCGGGCCCGCACAGTGTGCTCACTCACTTCCTATAAGCTGTTGCCCAAACATTATCCAGGTGAGACCCCTGTGCCCTCCCTGGGTAAGCATGGCGCCCGGCCCTGCCAACCCTCCAGCCCCTCCCCCCGTGACCTCCCAGCACCCACGCCATCACTGTCTGTCTTCCCATCACACCCGGAATCTTACACTGGATCCACCAGGGCGGGGATTTCGAAGGTTCAGTCGTGTCCCCAGCACTTAGAATAGTGGCCGGCACATAGTAGGTGCTCAATAAAGGCTGCTATGGGAATGGGTGAATGAACCGAATTTACAACTGCATTGTCCTTGCAGGTGGGAGCCGTGGTCATGCCCCTTTTCTAGATGAGAAGGCCGAGAGTCCGAGAAGTGTTCTTGTCATTTGTGAGGGGCCCAACAGAAATCGCAGCCCAGTCTGCATGACTCCAAGCCCCACAGGCCTTCGCGCACAGGCAGGCACACACGGGCCCTATGCACGCGCTCACAGGCACACAGCACACACGCACACAAGGACACGCCCCTTGTGGGCACACATGCATACACACACACACACACACACACACACACACGGGCTAATGTTCGATCAGTTCCATCAGGGCGGTTGAACCCCCTCCTTGGTCTCGGTGGGAAACATCCTGCTGAAGGGTTGGAGCTGGACAGAGTGACCGGAAGGGCCACCGCCGGCCCCGGGGACCCTGGGTTCCTCTATTCCCCACTGGAGGTGGGGATCTCGGGTTGCTGGGCGCTGGATTCTTGGCACCCGGAGTCAGCAAGGGCCTCAGCCTCCGCACGCTGGAACAGCGGGCTGGGAAGCCTGCCCAAAGCTAGAACCCCCGAGTCCCCCGTCTCTTGTGGATGCCCGGCCCTTCTTGGGCCTGTCCTGCCTGCTGCATTTGCCCTTGCCAACCCCAATGGGACACCTCCCCCTTTTCTCTGCCTGGCTGGCTCCTTCCTGCCTCCGTGTCTCCGAAGAGACGCCACCGCCTCCGAGAGGCCCTCCCTTGGACTGGGCCCGATGCTCAGGGAACTTGGCCAACGAGTCCCAGCTGCTGTCGTGTTCTGCACTGCACTTACCACAATCTTTAGGCATTTGTAACTATTTTGGGGGCTCCCTCCATGAGGGGAAGGACTCCCGTCTTGTTTATCACTGGCTCCCTAGTGCTCTATGCAGCATTGGACGCACAGCAGATGCTCCATAAATATTTACAGATGGACAAATGAAGGCGGGGATAGCCCGGGGACGAAGACTGGGGAAGAGAAGGCTCGATGGCCAGGCTGGTTCTGGCTAGATTCCCCACCACGTCCTACCCCTCTTGTCCTCTGCTGACCCCGACCCTGGTGACGATGATGGTAATAATAACCGGGACCATCGATGTTTACTGAGCACTTACCTCTCTCGAACTGACATTCCTGCTCAGAGCTCTATAGTCATCGATTCGTTTAATCCTTACAAGTCTCTATGAGATATATACTCTTATTATTTCCGTTTTGCAGAGGAGGAAACTGAGGCTTACAGAACGGTCCAAGGTCACCCAGCTGGCCAGCGGCAGACCAGGATCCAAGCTGCAGAGCCCACGGCTTTGCCCCACTGCCGGCTTCTGCAGCCTGGTGGGCAGGCCTGACCCTCGGTGCTGCCTCCACCCGCATCCCCGCCCCCAGCAGGTGAGCCCCAGGCATGTCGGGGCTAAAGGCAGTGACAGAGGGGACCAGCTGTCACTACCACCCCAGGTGCGTTGTGGGCATCTTTGTGCCCCAGAGGTCCCCAAGTCACAGCCCTGACGGCCAGCCAGGAGACACAGCAGCCCCGGGAATCTGGTGGCGAGGCATCCCTTCCCGGAACGGCTCAAAGGGTGTGCGTGTGCTGTTGGCCCCCAGCCCCAGCCCTGGCCCCCGGCGTCCCCTGCCCTCAGCATCCCCTGCCCTTGGTGGGGACGTGTCTGCACAAGGTGGTTGTGATCCAAAGCCGTTTTCCTACTTGTGGGAGTGGCTTTGGTGTGTCTGAGCTCTTAGGGCTACGGCAGGCCCCCATGAGAGCAGGAGTGCTGGACCGGGGTTGGCCCTGCTGCTCACTAGCTGCTGAGCCCTGAGCTCGGCTTCTCGGCTTTTCTAGAACTCCGGTTTCCCGACTATAAAATGGGGGCACTGGGCCTGCCTCCCTCCTAGGCTGTGGTGAAGCTTACAGAAGAAAGTGGCTTTACAGGCATTTTGTCAGCTGTGACCCACAGAGCCGAGGGAGTGTTTGTTCTCGGCCAGGTCACACAAACACACACACCGGAAAGCATGAGCTCCTGGGGTTCTAGATGGTTCCCGTACTCCCGGGGAAGGCTCTGCTGGCCTCGGGGAGCTGCCTGGTCCTGCGGGGAGCCTGGCCCCATGATGGCCTTCAGATGGGAGGCCCCGGGAGCAGGACCCCTTTCCCACCCCCAGCTGGGAGCCCGGCCAGCCGCCCTGCCCCGGTGGCGTCAAGGCCCCCGTCCGAGGAGTCCCCAGGGCCAGGGAGGCCGCAGCGGCTCCTCGGGAGGGCCCCATCTCTGGGCCTCTGCCCTGGGGACAGAAGGCATTTTGTACCCTTGCGGTTCGTGCGAGAAGAGCTGTGTGAGCACGTGTGTGCCCATGCCATCATCCCAGCTGCACGGGCGATGGCGACCCTGCATCTGCAGACATGTCTGGCCCATGGACACACACACACACCCTTCTCATACACACACACAAACCCACACACACACAAACCCACACATTCCTACTCACACTACGCACCACCCTGCCTAGGAGGGACCGAGGCTCCCTGATCGGGCAGCCAATGGTCCCCGGGTCCTTTCCCTCCAAACTGGGAAGCCGTAGCGCCCCCTGTCCCCACCCGACCTGAGGTCAAGCGTCTCTCTCACCCCGCAGTACCCTCCAAACCCCTGCGAAGTGGTCAGACCTCATCCAGCTCACCCCTGACCTTTCATAAATGGGGAGACCGCCAGCTTCCATCGACTCCCTCCCAGCAAACAGAGGGCCCCAGGCTCACCCATCTCTAGCCTGAGCCCCAGCCAGCCTCTCAGAGGCCCCAGGCCGGGGTGGGCGGCCTGGCGGGCCGGCCGGGCTGGGGCTCCTCGGGGACAGAGTCGGGGGGACTGGGAACTAGGGGAGCATCTTTGACACACGCTCAGCTGCCTTCTCGGAGGCAGCCCCTACCCTGCGGCAGCCCGCTGGGCTCAGAGCGTCATCAGAACTGCCCGGGAGACAGTGGGTGCCCTGGGTCTGGCCGTATCTGGGTCAAGGCCGGACACTCAAGGTGGGCGGGGGGAGCTGCAGAAGAAGTTCCCGCTAGATGGGGGCTGAGAGTCTGATTTCGTGTGGGTCCCGCCTGGAAGGGTGCAGGAGGACCTCCACAGTGCAAGAACGAAGCCGAGCTGGGACAGGTGGTAAAGGGATGGTGGGGGGACAAGCAAGGCGGCCCCGACCCTCCCTGACGCTCCAGAGACGGGACACGTGGGCCTGCGTCAGACCAGGTTAAGAACTGGCATCTCCCCCCTTGCGCCCCGAGTCCCGGGAGCCCGGTACGTGCCCCGGTACTCACCCAGCACCCCCAGCAGGTATGGGGCGGCCCGCGGCAGCTGCTGGAACCCCATGGGCGCGGCCTCCTCCTGCCTCAGCCTTGGCAAGCTCGGCACCCGTGGGTGGAAGGCGTCTGGTCCTGAGTCTCCCTCTCGGGGAGGAGGGGACAGGGCGGGCGGGCGCGGGCAGGGGTGGGACGGGGAAGCAGGCAAGTGTGGGGCCTGCGTCACCCGTGTTTGAAGTTGAACTGTCAACTTCCTCCCGGTAAAACCATCTGCCCCAGTTGGAATGGCGGCCCTGGCCTCTGCCGGCTTCCTGCCTGAGGTGCCAGGGCTGGGGCAGCGTCCTGGCCCCCACGCTGGGACGGGGCTGAGGCATGGGGCAGCTCTGGGGCCGGCTGCTGGGAGGGAGGAGGCCTGGCCCCACTGAGGGCGGGCCTGAGGGGACTACGGGGCGGGCGACAAGCTCCCCAGGCAGGGGTCTCACTGAAATGGTGTCGAGCTGTGCTAGCAGGGGACAAGTGGGCGTGGGGGGTGCCACACCAGTTCTCGCCAAAGGCACAGTGGCGAAAACACCAGAGGAAACCCTCTGTCTCCTCTTTCCGGGGATGAGGTAGGAATTTGAGGTGAAACCCCACAGGTGGTATTTTACCATAGAGCTCGGAAGAGGGCTCCTCCATGAATGCTGGGCCTGTGTGTGTGTGTGCACGCGTGTGTGCGTGTGTGCATACGATCTCCTTGTTGGTCTGTGTGATTTCTATGTCGGCACGTGTGATCTCTGTGCACTGTGGCTCCCACGGGGGCTGGAATCTACCTCTGGCGGGCTGAGGAAGAGTAGGATGGCTGGGTTTCTGCAAACTAGCCTGGGGGGTACCTAGCGCGGGGGAAGGGCTGCAGCCCCTGGGCCCCAGGCCACGTTCAGTCCCTCTGCTCTCCACGATGGGCAGACCCTGACCCAGGTCCTTGGGGCTTCTTATAATCTGAGCCACGCCAGGAGGGACGCGATGGTTCAGAGACACCTAGTTGGCTGTGAACAAGTGTGAAGCCTGGAGTGAGTGCGAAGGCCTCCCAGACTTCTTATCCAGCAATTCACTCATTCATTCATTCACCAGAATTTTGCCCCATACTAACCACCAGGGATGCCGAGGTGAAGGAGATAGGCATGGGCCCCGCTCTGCTTACACTCCGAGGACCCCTCTGGATGATTTTTCTCTTGAAGTCTCAGTGTTTAGCAAGTGTGTATTGGTCACACGAGCCCCACGCAGCAAGTGGCCCTTCACAGGCCCGGTTCACACTTTTTTTTTGAGCCCGGGGTGTGGCCTCTTTTATTTTTCCCAACCATCGCAAGCAGGGGGCGGTTTTCCATTTCACAGATGAGGACACCGAAGCTCAGAAAGCAATGCACTTGGCCTCAGGAGGCCAAAACTAAGATTCAGATGCACGTCACTCCCTCTTCAAAAGCCCTGCCACTCCCCCCGCCCCCGCGGACCCAAAGCAAAGAAAACAAACAGAAAATTTGGCTTTTTGTGTGATCCCGAGTCTTCCTCCCCAGCAAGAGCGGGGTTTCTAATTGTTTCTTTTGTTTTTGGAAAACCGAAGGCAGCTCAGGGCCTGGGCCTTGGTCCCTGCCCCCACCCACTGGAAGGGCGCCTCCACGCAGGCCTTCCCCCCCTCCCCGGGCCTGGTGGGCTCCCTCCTTGGCCTCATCCAGCCCTGCCTCCGGGTCCCATCCCCCTCGAGTCACCCCTCCCACCTCCAGGCTCGCTGTCCCCGCTCAGACCCCAGATCCCAGGCGGGAGTTTCCTGTTCTCATCACCACACTTTCCATGACACAAGAGGAAGTCAGCTGGGCCTCGGTTGGGTTTTCCAAGCAGCCCAGCGGGCGTGGGGCCAAAGGTGGGGGGCAGGGAGGGGGTGAGCAGCCCCCAGGGCCCGGCCCTCAGTACGTCCTAGGCCTCTGCCAGAGAGGCACCTGCCGGCGCTGCCCTGGACCCACACCAGGTAACCCGGGGGTGTGTGTGTGTGCGTCTGTCAGCGGGTCAGTCGGCCCCTCTGGGCTCTGTGACTCCCCAGCGCCCCCAGCATTTGCCCTCTTGCCAGCGCTAAGGGGCCACGGGGATGGGACACAGGACACAGGGGAAAGGGGAGGAGCTGAGCACTGGGAGGCAGGGAGGAGTGGAAGGAGGCCCAGAAATGCAACTGGTGCCTAGTAGATCCTCAGTGTTTGTCGAATGACTGAATGAATCTGTGGGATGGCTCGGTGGTCAGAGGAGAGGCCTCTGCTCTGTGATGGGTGGGAAGAGCTCTGCGAGTATTTGTCTGATGACTCAGTGACCTGAAACCTTGAGAACCTTGGGGAGGGGGGCCCACTGAGGGGAGCAGGCTTTGCAGAAGCACCCCGCCCCCCTCCGTACCAGGAAGTGCATCCCTTCCCCCAGCTGTGCTCCTGCTCAATCAGATCATCGGTGGGGGTGGGCTGCGGGGAGGAGGGAGAAAGTGGGACACGATAAGATCGGCTTCCGGTCCTGGATGGACAGGTGAGGGGCTTGCAGGTATGGTGGAGGGGCTCTGTCCCAGGGAGGCACCTGCACGTGAACCCCAGCTTTGCCCCAGATGGCTAGGTGGATGCCTTAGGGCCTCAGATGACTTGTCTGCAAAATATGGGGTTGGATGATCCCGAGGCCCGTTCTCTTATTGTAGGAACCCTCTGGTGTTGCGTCAGTCCGTTCTCTGTTCTGGGATCTGAAGGGTCTGACTCTTTCTCTTGTGTGAGAGGGTGTCAGGTGCTGGGCTTTTGGCAAAGGGCGGAGGGCAGAGGACGGGAGGTCGTGCGGCCAGGGATGTGCAGGCTCTGCGAGGTGGCTAGGTGTGTGCATTTCCCCCGGTCCCAGGTAGGTGGGGCTGCCCTCAAGGCCCTGTCCTGCAGTGGCAGGTCAGGGCGCCTTCCCCCCAGTGGTTTTTTTTTTTTTTTTTTAAATTTTATTCATTTATTTGTTAGAGAGAAAGAGAGCACGCATGCGCGCAAAGCAGGGGGAGCGGCAGGCAGAGGGCGAAGCAGGCTCCCCACTGAGCAGGGAGCTTGATGTGGGGCTCCATCCCAGGACCCTGGGACTGCAACCCCAGCAGAAGGCAGATGCTTAACCGACCCCCCATCTCTCCCAGCCCCTCCTGGGAGCCCGGTTGTGCTCTCTGCTAATACGGGCCTCGCACCCCGGTGGTGAAATCTTGGGGCTATGACTCGAGCAAGTTCCCTAGACTCCTTATCTGTAAATTGTGACGTTTTGGAGATGAAGCAGAATAAACCATATAAAGAGCAAAACACAATCCTGGCCCCTAAGAAGGCTCCTGGGAACCTCCATTATATTGCGATGAACATTTTGGGGGGCGGGCGGAAGAGAGGGGTTGGCGGGATCTGGAAGCTGGCTTTCCCCTCTGACTAGACGAGCGACCTTGGGCAGGTCGATTTCCCTTTTGGAGACTTCCTTTATAAGATGGAGTAGGGAATGAGCCCCGGTGCCCATCATAATGACAGGAAGGGTGTGTAAACCCTAGTGCATGCCCCTGAGTGTGAGGGCCGGTCAGCTGAGGCCTCGTCTACGCCAGCCGACCCCAGGGCCTTTTCACACTTCCTCACCGGGGCTGTGTGCAGGGAGGCCTGGCAGATGCCCTTTAAATGAGCTGGCCTGGCCTTGCACCCGCCCCCCGCCCCACACCCCCGGACCTGCAGCAGGCCTCTCCATGGTGGGTGTGTAAGAAACACGTCCCCAGCCCCCCGGCCCCATGGTGGGTGTGAATCACGTATCTCCAGGACTCAGCGTTCACGGTTTCTCTTCCGTTTCTCCCGAAAGTAAGACCGGAGTTGTTACACCGTGGGTCACGAGTTCGGATTGAGAAAATAAGGCCACCTAGCAGAGAGAGTAGGACGAGTGTTAACCAAGCCCATTTTTCAGATGAAGTAACTGAGGATCAGAGAGGCACAACGAATTCCCCAAGACACACAGTCAACTGGCAGCGAGGTTTGGCCTGGACCCCCAGGTCTCCTGGGCTGTAGGCCACCCTTCCCGGGCATAGCCTCCCCAGCATCTTGGGCTGGGAACTCTCTTGGCCTTTGAGGGTCCACTGTGTTACAGTTGAGGCTGTGGGGGTGTGGGGGACCGACAGGCCGGCTGTGTGTCCTTGGCCCACAGCCTCTGCTCTCAGAACCTCCCTTCTGATGGAGCATGGAGGAGGAGATGGGTCCAATCCAGCCTCTGGGAAAGTCAAGGAAGGCTTCCTGGAGGGGGTGACATCCAGACTGAGACCTGAAGGGTGAGTCGGAGTTTGCCAGTTTGGCAGTAGGATCTGTTTTTCAGGCTGAGGGCAAATGTTAGCACATTCTGGGTCATGTTAGCACAATAACTGTGTAACTACAAGTGAGAAGAGTTGAGAAGTTGGGGGACCTGGGGGGTCAGTCCTGACTCAGCCCCTCACTGGCTCTGTGTCTGGGGTGGAGGGTTTCCCCCAGGCCTCAGTTTATTTATGAAATAAAGGGGCAGTACCACATGGTCCCCAAGATTTCTTAATCTGTGAGTTAAGACTTGAGATCTTATTTCAAGGAATCTAAGAAATCCATACTGCCCTTTTTTTTGGAAAGAATATCAAAAGCCACAATATTAAAAAAAAACAAAACCCTCATACACAGTGTTACTTTTAGAAAGCTCTCCTATTCTCCCCACTGGGTGGAAGGCAATATACATAAGCGTGTTTAGGTCACTTAGGGATAATGAAATCATGGGAAAGCAGGGCAGAGGGTAAATAAATTCCATCCAAGCCCACTCTGGAGTAGGATACAGCCATCAAGGAAGAGGACATAGATCACAGTGTGGCCCTTCTGCTCAGGGAAAAGGCTCATTTCAGGACAATCTGCATACTGCAATCTTACGTTCATAAAAGAAAAATACAAGTGAGCTGAACAGCTGCACAAAATGTTTCTGCATCAACAGAAAAATGTTTTGCAGGGTATTCATCAAAATAATGATAACAGAGATTAACGGTTGGGGACGGGATCCGGAGGCAGGGTTGAGCTTTCGTTTTTATTTTATGCACTTCCGTATCGTTTAGCTATTTTCCAAGAATGCATATTACGATTTTATGATAAATTAAAAAATAATGTAAAAGGGATTTGCAGAAAAGTTTTTAAAGAACAAAGTCCCATGTGTGGTTATGTATCACATATAGCATTTTAATATCATTTTCTGTTCTCCTTAAGAATAAAAATAATGTGTGTTTATTGAGAAAAATCAGCAAGTATAATAGAGCATAAAGAAAAAATAAAACCACCTGAAATTTTGCTGTCCAATATGACCACTGTTAATGTATTAGAGCATAGATTTATAATATTTTTTCTATTTATAATTATAATAATTATACTTTGTTTTAAGATTAGTATCATATATATGATAAATATTTATATATATAAGATATATATATAAGTATATTTTAAGATATATACACACAAAGATATATATATATAAAAATATATATACATACACAAACATATGTATATATTCATAACCTACTTTTTTCTCTTACGGTATATTTTGAATGTCTTCTCATGTCATATACTTATATACCCTGATTTTTTAAAATGTCCTATAATAGCCAATATATAGAAGTCCTGGTGCTTGTTTAACTAATCCCTATTAACTGGACATTTGTGATGTTTACTTTTTTTTTTACTATTAAAAATAATTCTGTGATGAATATTTCTGTACAAGCATCTTTAAAAAAATATCCTTCCTTCCTTTAAGTAGAACGATTTGAATCAAAGATTATAGCCATTTTATTTTATTTTATTTATTTTTTATTAAATTTTATTTAATTTTTATTAAATTTTATTTTAAATAAAATTTATTATATATAATTATATATATTTATTATATTAAATTTTATTAATTTTTATTTAAATTTTTAATTTAAATTTTAATTAACATATAGCATATGATTAGTTTCAGAGGCAGAGGCCAGTGACCCATCAGTTGCATGTGACACCCAGTGCCCATTACATCACGTGCCCTCTTTAATGCCCATCACCCACCCCCCTCCCCTCCAGCAGCCCTGTTTGTTTCCTGGAGTTAAGAGTCTCTTATGATTTGTCTTCTTCTCTGATTTCGTCTTGTTTTATTTTTCCCTCCCTTCGATTATGGCCGTTTTAAGTACCAAAAGCGTTCGTAAAACATTGAATTGGTGACCCCCCCACCCCCAGCTTAGTTCTAGTAGATCCTCATTGCCTGCATTAATTAACAAGGGGCACGCCCGAGTAGGTAGACAAGCACTTTCAGGATCAGGGTTTTCCTACTCTGCGAGCGGGTGCTCTGGGTACCTCCTGACAGTCAGTGTAGGAAGGACAAATGCCAACTAATATTGGCACATTTTTGATGATTTCCTGAATGTCCAGAGCTCTCCTATGATGACTTCTGTGTGTCTAATGATCTGGGCCCATCGGTGGGAGGTTGGCAGGAGCTGGCCGTGTTGTAGAGATGAGGAGAGTGAAGCTCCGAGGGATGAGGGGTCAGGCCCAGGTGCAGTCAGCCTTGGCCTGCGGGAAGAGACAGGTCAACACAGGCCTCTGGAGAGAGACTGGCTCTGGCCTGGCACAGAGGGTGGGAGGGTACAGCCCAGTGTTCCCCATCCAGTCTGTACCCGTATGGAGCCCTTACCTGGATGTGCATCCCAGCAGGTCCCAACACTTCAGAATGGGTTCCGTGTCCTGAGTTCTTTAAGCTCTGCTGAGGTCAAGGCCATTTTGAGTTGGCCCCGTGAGATGGTCTGGAAGCAAGTACTTACCGATTCTCTGTGTGGTGATAATGATGATGGTGATGGTAATGGTGTCAATAACAATGATGATAATGGCGAAGATGATGATGGTCATAATGTTGGTGATGCTGGTGGTGATGGTGATGGAGTTGGTGATGTTGGTGATGATGGTGATAGAGTTGGTGATGTTGGTGATGGTGGTGATGATATTGGTGATGATAATGGTAATGACGGTGATGAGGTGGGTGATGATGATGGTGATAATGGTGAAGATGGTGATGGTGTTCGTGATGTTGGTGATGATGGTGAAGATGTTGGTGATGATGGGGATGGTGTTGGTGATGATGGTGATGATGATGAATGTTGATGATGTTGGTGATGACGGTGAAGATGTTGGTGATGATGGGGATGGTGTTGGTGATGTTGGTCATGATGGTGATGATGGTGGTAATGATGGTTACCACTTGCTAAGGGCCCTCACAGTGCTAGGACCTCTGTGTAACCCATTATCTTGGTTCTTCCCAGTGTGAATATGCAACCGTCACTGAATTGGAGGATAATTTGAGGTGGCTCACAGATGACGATTTTTATCTTACTAGTTATATGTTTAACGTATATCAATTGAATATATTAGGAAGTAGATAATTAGATACCAAATCCATGATTCATGAGAGCCATACAAAATTTTATTTTTAGGTTATTTAGCAAACACTGCTGAGTTGATTTAAAGGGAAAATACTGATACTGGGTGCTGGGATAAGGTCAATATGAAAGTGGAACTTAAATAGTTGACATTTGGGACCAGTAGAGGCAGAAACCACTGTTATCCCCATTTGCAGAAGTCACAGTGGAGAGCGTTTAACTGGCCAGAGGTCACATGATGTGCAAATACTAGAGCTGGGTCTTGGCCCCAGATGCCAAATTTAGAAAATATTTTATTTAAACAAAGGAGACACACAGAACAGGGCTTGTATCATACATGTATAGCTTCAGTGACTTTGCAAATTGGACACAGCCATGTAACCAGCACCCAGCAGCCGCCCTCCTGTGCGTCCCCCCAGCCCCTCACCACCTGCTCCCCAGGAAGCCACCATCGGGACTTCCATGATCACAGGTTGCGTTTGCGTGTTCTGGAACTTTATCTAAGTGGCATCGCACAGTTTATACTTTTTCTTGCCTCTGGAGTTATTTTAGCCAATGCCGCGCTGGAAGATTCGTCTGTGTTATGGCACACGGCAGGGGCTGGGTCTTCTTCTTCGCCATGTAATATTTCACGGGCTGCTGCTGTCATGATTTATTTACCCCTTCTCCCGCGATGGCCACTGGGGTTGTGCAAAGCATGATGCTCTCCGGTCCCCACCCAGATACCTGCACACCACACGGTAAACGGAACTTTCTCCGAGGACCCAGAGACCGAGGAGGGTGTGAAACACACAAACCCACAATTACAGAACCGGTGCTTTTGGCAGTGCAGACCAGCCTTGAGGTGGCCGGCGTGGTGAGTGGTTGGGACCATCTTACTGCTTGTCTTGTGGCATTGTACTTGATGAAGCGCTTTTCCCAGCAGCGCCTCGCAGCCCTGTCCGGTGGCGGGTGCCTTGTCCCCCTGCTATAAATGAGGAAGGGGAGGCCAAATGAAGTGACTCCACTTGCGCACGTGGAGAAAAGGAAACAGAGCCCAGATCTGAGCTCAGATCTCCTGCCCCTAAGTCCTTGGCTATCTGTACCTCCTCCTAGTGCCCTGGTACATCTCGGGGGTCCTTACAAGCCAGGGAGACCCCTGTGGCCCCCGGGGGGGGGTTCCAACTGCTTTCTTAGAAGGATCTAAAGCCAAACCGAGTCCCTGGCTTTTTGGAGTGAGAAGCTACCTTCCTTTGAGCCTGACTTCATTTCATTTGCAAAACAGGTGGGGGGGTGGGGTCCCTGCCCCCTCCCCGGGAGGGTTGTGGTCACCAGGACCGACATCACCTACCTGCTGCCCTCCCTGAGCAGAGCCGTGAACTTTCACATTCATTGTTGTCGGCTCTCATAACCACCCCGGGAGGAAGGCGGCGAATGTCGCATTTGCCCTGTGTTTCAGAGAGGTGAAGTGACTTGCCCATAGTCACAGGGCCCAGGAAGGAGCCAGCAGGGACCCAGGGCCCCGGGGGATATGCCCTTCTCCGCTGTACTGGGCCTCGTCCTCTGGGGAGCCCTGCTTTTAGGACATAGCCCACACCAGGGCTTGGGGCCTGAAACACAGGGACGTGGGGCCCAGTGAGGCAAGGCGGCTGCTCGGGATGCACCATAAGAAGGGTTTGGCCAGGCGAGAGCCCATGGCTCCTACATCCCACTGCCTGCAGGATGGGGCCGGGGCGGAAAGCTGGGGCATGAGGGCCAGCAGAGAACCCCAAGACAGATTGGTCTAGGGTAGCCTGCCTGGTAGGGATAGGGGTTCAACCAGCTTCTAGAGCCCCTTTTTTATAACCTGGAAAGCTCTGCCTGCTGAGTAACCTCAGTAAGATGAGAAAATAAAAGTATTTTCTGATTCGTCAAGAGGATTAAATGAGGCAAGGCCCAGACCGGCTCCTGGCACCGAGCACTCCCCCCGCCTCCCCCCAACCTGCTCAGGACGGGCATGCGCATGGCTGCCCTCTGTGCCCCTGTGAGGTTGGACTGATCGAAGTGCAGGGCGGGCCTAGGCGCTTGATGAGATAGGCACCGGGGAGGAAGGGCCGGGCCCAGTGCTGGAGCATTGCACCCGGGGGTGAGGTCTGGGCGGGGCGTGCGAAGGAGTGTGGGGGGCGGAAGGAAGCTGGAACTGGTCCTGCCCCCACCTCTCCCCTCTGAAAGTCCCCACTTTCAGCCGGCCTGGGCCCAAGGCTTCCTCCCCCGGGAAGCCCTCCTTGGTTCCCCCTCTGCCGTGAGGCGTGGCCTGCCTCATCACCCTCCATCTTCTTTTCTCCTCTCAGCTCTCTTCTGACTTCCCCTCTCTGATAAAGGGGTTGGAAAGAAAAGCTAAACGTCTAAAATTCTGTGATCCTGAGAGCTCGCTTCTTCCCGGGCTCTGCTAAACGCATGGCTAGTGTGGCCACAGGATGGACTGCGGGGTTCTGGGTCAAATCCGGATCGTAGTTGGTGGAGAGAAGGGCATATTTAAAACATGAATGAGGATTTTCCTCAAGGGTTCCATTGTCAGCTGCGCGTCCTCCCATGCCTGGTGTGTGGGTCCCTGAAGACGGAGGCTGCGGGCTGGGGGAGCGCAGGGGGAGCGTCAGGGAGGAGAGGGGCTTCCCCACCATGTTGAGGTCCAGAATGGGGCAGGACTCAGAGCTGCTGTCTCGGCAGGTGGGGTCTTGCAGCCCGAGCTCTTGGGGATCCGGTTACCCACTGATTTGTAGTTGTAAATGAATCTAAAGGGGGGCTTTTGGGGGCCAACTGAGGAACCCCCTTCTTCTGCCCCAGGGTTTGGGGGTCCTGGGAGAGGGGATGAACCAGCCTGGGCGGTCAGGGCCCAGAGTTGGGGCTGAAGCTCTCGGCTTAGGCACGTCACGGAGGGCTGCCTGGCCTCCAGCCTGGTGTCTGCCTCCTCTGGGGGGGTAGGGGCGCTGCCCCAGGCTGGGGAGATTGTCTAGGGTGCCCCGAGCCCAGGGTGGGCGGGGGTCCTGACCACGGGGTCCAGGTTTGCGCTTCAAGGTTCCACAAGCTGCGTGACATCATGGGTGCCATTCGCACGTGTTTTTTCCTGGGGGAAAAGGCCATCCCTCGAGCCTTGGCGCCTCCCTCGCACCTCACAAGGTCCCAGAGCCTCTGGTGCAGGCCCGGCCGTGCGCCGTGGAGGTGTGGTTTCGTGCTTTGTTGGTTTGCTGGGTTTTGCTGCAGACAATGTACCTTCTCCCCACTTGGCAAACCACTGCGGGGGGGTGCAGGCTTTGTGCTTTTTGTCTCTACCGCCGGGCTCTGTGGGCATCGATGGTTCCGCCCCAGATTATGGCTCAGCTCGCGTGCACTTCCGTCCCCCCGAGTCCAGCCCCGAGGAGCCTTTGGCACGGTTCCGGCCCCCGGGGCCTGGAAGTGAAATGAACCCCGCTGCACAGAGAAGGAAACTGAGGCTGCCACGGTCAGGTGGCCAGCACAGCGCCCCCGGCGGCCCGCCCGGAATGGTGGCTGGGACTTCCTCTTCTGAGTCCTGGGTCCTTTCGTCCCAACATTTCCCAACCTCTCTGCCTTCCACGTCGCCATGGCAACAAGAGACCCAGGGCCGAGGGAGTTCATATTTACTAGTATTTTCCACGCATCCGCTGCTCACCAGAGCCCTGCAAGCAGCCTGGAATCTTGTCTCCGCCTTGCGGTCCCTGCCCAATGTGGATGCATCGATAACCAGGCTTTGGTCCTGTTGTCCGGCCCGGAGCCCCTGAGAGTCCCGCAAAACCTAGCTGCTGCCTTGCCTGTTTGCGGCCCCTCCCGCACCAGCACGGGCTTCTCACGCGCCCACGGGCGGCCCACTTGTTTCAAGCAAAATCCTACCTTCAGCCCCTCGGCGGCAGCGTGCGGACTGAGCAGACCTCCCGCCAAGCCCAGCGCTCCCCGCTCCTGGTTGACAAAGAGCCTTCCCCTACTTGTCTGAGGCCCTGTGGGATTTGGGGGAGCTTGAGGATCCGGAGCTGGAATCGCACAGCTGGTAGAGATGGTAGAGATGGAGGGGCCAAACCCCATGAGGGGAGAAGGGGCTCATGCCCGTTCCCATCGGAGCCCTTTTGGAAGTTAAAGGGGGTTTTTTGTTGTCGTTGTTGTTGTTTGTTTTTTGTTTTGTTTTGTTTTGCTCCTCTGCAACCTGTGGGTTTGGCGGTGCTCGAAATGACTGGGCTCAGCTCTGGAGGGGTCCTGGGGGGCCAAGTGGGGACGGCCACTCCCAGGTGCTCAGGGGAACAACGCTAAGGGACAGAAATGGGATCGACCCCTTATCAGCTACATGGACCCTGATATGTACATTCCTTTCCTATTTGCTCCCGTGGTGAAAAAACCCACAGATGTCTCGTGGGGAGCTGAGGGGATAAAAAGGGACCCTTTCCAGTCCCCATTAGCTGGCCTCATCTCCTGGGTGTTTGCAGCTGTGCTATATTCCAAGGTGGACGGGAGGACGGGGTCCAGCCCCCAGCCTCAGGCCCGGCGGCCCCTGCAACCCGTCCTCCTAACACTCAGCCCCACCCCCTCCGCACCTGTCTCTGACTCAGTTTCCTTCCCCGGTCGGCATCAGGGAGCCTGGTTTTCTTTTTAACTACCTTTTTTTGTGTGTGATAAGAAAAATTAAGACCTATTCAATAGGCACATGACATACACGGAAAACAAATTTAAATCACCTCCCTGAATCCCATCACCCAGAGACACCGGCTTAAATCTGACCTCCCGAGCACAGCCGGTTCAACTTAACGTATTTCGGTGTCGGGTCTTTGTTTTAAAAGCATTTTTATTATGGTAAAGTTTGTGCGCTCACCGAGGAACATTTGGGAAGCACAGAGAAAAGAGATTTGTCTTGTTTCTTTAGCAAAGAAAGGAAACTCATACTCCCGCGGCCCGGCTGTGACCACTGTGGGTTTGGAATAGCTCCTTCTCAGCTTCTCGAACATTTTTTAGAGCGTATGTCGAAAGCGCGTGTTTCCGCAGTTGCGAGGGTGTTAGATAAAGGATTCTGGGTCTGTCCTGCAATAGTGTGAATAACCATTTCCCATGTTAATAAAAATAGTGGCTTGTAAGCTCGATTGTGTGCTGCCTTGGCCCAGCCCTTTGCAGGCACCAACTTGCTTAATGTTCTCGTGACCTTTCGAGGCAGGGGCCGTTGTTAATTTCAGAGGAGGAAACTGAGGGGACCTTGTCTGAGGCTGGAGAGCTAGCTCTCCTGCCCCGAGGTCCGTGTTCTTAGTCACTCCATTATGTCTCCTCCTCTGAATTTTTAATAAGGTTTCTAGTTCCAGAGAAAAGCGGCAAATGATCACCATTAACAATTCAGAAATTTCTGAACAACATAAAAAATGTGCAGGACCCCATTGCACTGTAATGTTTATTTCTGACCTCTGTCAGCATTTTGTGCATATGTCATCCCCGTATTTTTAGAGTGGATATTATCCCAGCTGGCTAGTTTTGAATTTTTTTTTTTAATCTTATAGGTTAAGTATTTCCCAAGTCACCAGACCCTCTCAGAAAAAGCTGATTTTTATTGATGATTGGTCAGTTCATCGAGTGGGGGGTCATTGGTGGGTGTAATCACTTCCCAGGGCTGGACTTTTAGGTTGGGTTCTCTTTCTAAATTTATATAGAGCCCAGAGATAACTAACTTTCTGCATAAAACTGTTTCTGTATTTCTATTTTTTTAAAGGATATATTCCCCGGAACTGAATTACGGTGCTGAGGTTTTTGTTGCTCTTAATTTCTATGCCAAATTATTTTACAGGTGGTTGGTAACTCTGTTCTTCAATTAGCAGCATTCACTTTACTCCTGAATAGATGAATATAAAATATTACTTTTGTTTAATTTACGTTCCTTTTATTCCTAATGAAGTTGAATTTTTAAATGTGCTTGTTAGCCACTTGCATATCTTCTTTTGTGAGTTGTCCAAGCGCTTTGCAATCAAACTTTTTATTTTTTATTTTTTATTTTTTTATTTTTTTGCAATCAAACTTTTAATGAGGATAGAAATGATCTGTATCTACAGGATACACATCCAATAGGATAGCCACTAGCCAAATGTGGCTATTGAGACTTGAGATGTGGCTAGCTTGACTGAGAAACTGAATTTTCAATTTAATTTAATCTAAATATAGATTTAATTTAGTTTAAGGATTTAATTTAAATCTAAATTAATTTAAATCTTCAATTTAAATAACCACTTGTGGCTATTGGCTCCCATATTGGATAGCACAGGTCTAAGTCTTTCCCCAATTATATACTGGAGTCTCAGTGGATGTTTTGTATTGATTTGTATGAGTTCTTTATATAGTTCAGCTCTTAATCGTACATTACGGCTATTAATCTCTTATTGTATTTGTTGCAAATGATTTCCCCGGGTTGCTACTTGACCTTTACTTTTTGTTCATGTTGTTTACAGAGTATCAAAATTAGGTAGCCAAATCTCGTGATCTTTTCTTTTGTGGTTTCTCCCACTGCTTTAGGCTTAGAAAGTCCTCCCCCTCACAAAGGTTTGATAAATTCTCTCATCAAATTTATTCGAGTCTTTCTGTGATTTTTTTTTTTCCTTTAGCTCTTTAATCCACCCAGAATAATTTTGCTGTGTGTTATGTGGTATGGCATGTCTTAGTCATCTCTGTGCCTGGCGTAGAATATATATTCAATGCATTTTATCTCAGATGGGATGCTTTGGTGCCTGTGGGTTAGGTTGGGTGGGCAGTAGGTAAGCAGGGTGAAATTAAATAGTGAATAAAATACCACTACTTAAAACATCGATATGTTTTTAAATCGTGATGCTTATGAAGGTGTTAATGACCTAAGAAAATGCCTCTGAGACAATGTTATTTTCCAGGAAAGATAAAAAAAAATCATACCTACCATGTACTATCAACTCGTTTTAAAAAGGTAGTGAAAATATTGGAAGAAATGTTCCAAAATAGTAACAGTAATAATTACTGGTGGTAGGTATTTTTTTTTCCTGCTTCTTAGCATTTCTATACCAAGTCCTGACTCCAGTATTTGAATGATCAGAAATGTTAAATACAACTCTCGGTGAAACAATGTGCTATTCCTGGCTCCCACAGCCACGGTCCGCCAAGACAAAACGGATGACGGATGGGGCCACGCTCTGGTCCAGGACCGGTGGGCTGTGGTGGGGAAGGGTCCTCCTCCCTGGCTTTCGGTTCGGGCAAGCTGAGACTGAGCTCCTTCTTAGCATTCACAGCATGTGAATGTCTCCGGCAATTGACATAACCTGGGGCTGTTTTCTCATCTCTGAAATAAAACTAATAGCGATTTTGTGTGGGGGCCTGCGAGTACAGTTTTGTTGTTAATTTCTCTCTCTCTCTCTCTCTTTCTCTCCCATACACACACACACACAGTATACATATGTGCAAAGTCACACATATCACTGAAACATTCAAAGAGCCTCAACATAAATTTATTCTACAAAATGGGATCATAATCTACTTCTTACTGTAAAATTGCTGCCCTTCCCCCTCTCTCCCCCCACAATGAATTGTGACTTTTCACGGCAGGACACGGGGATTATGTCATTCTTTGTAACACCTGCCCATCACCCACGATATGAATGTGCCATGATTTCTCTTTATCCTTCTCTTTTTCAACATGTATTGTGTCCCCTGTTACAAGGAGAGCGCAGCAAACGTGCCTTTAGGCGGGTGTGTTTAGTTTTCTTTTAGGATGTGTTTCCATAGGTGGTGTTGCTCTGTGCCCACGAGCATTTACAGTTTTGGAAGGCAATGCCAAATGGTTCTTTTAAGACAGCTGAACAAGTGGACAAGATCACTGTTCCGGTAGGAACTCTCCGTGCCCCCGATGTCCTCAATTCTGGGTGCTGTTGGTAGTTTTAACTTGGGTCACTATGATGAGTGTAAAACATCTTATTGTGTTTTAAATTTTAATTTCTTTAATTATCAGGGAAGGTGAACCCTTTTTCATATGTTTTGTGGACATTTATATTTCTTCATTGGTTATTTACCTATTCATATTCTTTGCCTGATTTTCTTCAGAGTTTTCTGTCTCTTCCTTGTTGATTTGTAGAATCTCTTTAATAGAATAGATGTGAATTCTTTGTCTATTACACATGTTGCAAGTATTTTGTCCCAGCCTGCTCTTTTGTTTGCGACAATTTATTTTTATGGTGTCTTTCACTATTCATAAGTTTTAAATTTGTATGTGGTCAGTTTCTCTTTACGGCGTCTGGTTTTTATATCATGCTTAGAAAGAGCTTTTCCACACTGAAATTATAAAAAATTTCCTCTATATTTCCTTCCAGTATTTTTGTTGTTTTGTTTTATTACACAGACATCTTTAACCCCCCTGCCTAGTTTTTGAGTATGGGTGTGAGACGTGGCCCGTTTTAATTATTTAAAATTGTCTTTAAAGTTCTTACATTTTAATTTTTTTCTCCCAAAAGGAAAGCATTTGCTTCAACACTACTGTTTGAAAACTGCACGTTTCCTCCCTTCTGATGAGAAACACTACCACGCTATTGAATTATCTTATAAATTTGGGTCTTTTTATTTTTTTGGATTCTTTCTTATTTCCCGTAAATTAATCTCTTCCCCAAAATGATACACACAGTTTTAGTTCCTATAAATCTGTAGGCTTAACTATTCCCTTAATAGGTGGAAGGACATTCTTCTTCTCAAACATTTCTTTATTCTCACTCATTTTCAAATAAATTTGTCAAATCTCCCACCCCTTAAATCCCACTAGGTTTAGATCTCAAAGAATGTACGGACTGATTTGCAGTGGAATTAACATGAAAACAACATGGAACTTGCCTAGTCGAGGTTCTATTGTTAGGTTAAGTAAAATTTATACGCCGGGCCTCAGTTTCCCCGCTTGTAGAGAGAAGACTGGATTAGATGTGAAGTGTCCTTCAGGTTCTGTAACTGAAAACAACGATAATATTAGCATTATAGAGCTGAAACACCATGCTGGGTACTAGGGCACAGAGGTAGAGGGGACAAAATTCTGATCCTCCAGGAGCTTTTCATCTAAGGGGAGATTCAGCATGTGCAAGAAATTATGGCCAGAAGGCCCAATTAATGTGCTCTAGATTCATAGACAAAAGTCAATAAAAGAATAAAAAATAAATACACGGGTGGAGGGAGGTGCCATTGTCCACCAGCCAATGATGACATCCTTGGCGATGTTTTGCCCGTGGCGCAAACGTTCACTATCTTTAGTGAAACTTCAGGTGAAACAATTAACAAAGGTTCCTGTATCTAAATTTCCGGACACCTGCCCACCAGAAAGGGGGCACCTTTCTGCTTTTGGTAACCGGCTAGTTTGTGAGTGGTTGTTTCTCTCTGACTTAGAATGTGTCCAGGCTTGGCCACTCGGAGCTTCTCAGGGGCGGATGGAAAACTTGGAGCCCCAAATCTTGATCGTGTTCAATAGGAAAACGAGGTCCAGAGAGGGGGAAAGGACCTGCCCAAAGTCACACAGCGAGTTGGAGCCAGGAGAATTTGGGAAGGCTCTGTGGGGGCCTTGTGGTCGATCCTTTTTCCCTCGGGGCCCTGGGGGCTCGAGGGCATAACCCTCCTCCGTGCAAGGCAGTTGCAGCCCTGCACCCCACCCCCCCAGGCCGGAGAAGGCAGAGAAGCTGGCTCCGTGAGCAGGGAGGGGTGTCAGCGGGGGGTGCCCCCCACGGGCCAGCAGATCCCGCATGCTCCTGACTCAGGCCTCTTGGGAAGCCCTGACTTTTTTTTTTTTTTTTTTTTTGCATGTAACAACGGCTTGTTTTATTTTTTATTATTTTTATTATTTTTTAAATTTTTTTAACTTTTATTTTTTCAGTGTTCCAAGATTCATTGTTCATGCCCCACACCCAGTGCTCCATGCAATATGTGCCCTCCTCAATACCCACCACCAGGCTCACCCAACCCCCCAACCCCTTCCCCTCCAAAACCTTCAGTTTGTTTATCAGAGTCCACAGTCTCATGGTTCGTCTCCCCCTCCGATTTCTCCCAATTCACCCTTCCTTTCCTTCTCCCAGTGCCCTCCATGTTTTTCCTTATGCTCCACACGTAAGTGAAACCATATGATAATTGACTCTCTCTGCTTGA
>CM052884.1:88094126-88127528 GCA_028534135.1 Potos flavus | reverse complement strand
CTGAGGTGCTGGCTGCTGATCCCGGATGGGATCCTGACCCAGGCGCGTCTCTCTCGGGGCAGAAGGGCCGCTGGAGCTGCTGGTTCTGGATCCCCCGCCGGCACCGAGCTCCTGGAATCTGCCTCTCTGATTCCCAGCGCAGGGAAAGACCACCTGGGCTCAGTCCCCGTCCCCTTCCGCCCCAGGCAAGGGCCCACAGGAAGCTCGAAAGCCCCCACCCCCAAGTCTGCGCAGAAGAGCCCGGAGTCTTCATCAGGTGGGTGGACGCCTACGGAGAATGAGGCTTGGGCCTAATTATCCTGAACCCGTGTGGACTGGCCCTCACCCGCTAAAGGCAGGAAGCTGAGGCCCAGCTCCGTCGTTGTCACTTCCCTCCTGGGGGACTGCCCCAGGTGAGGCCCCACTTGTTCCCAGAAGCTGACTCCCTCTCCCTCCCCCTTCTCCCCCTCCACAGTCTCTGTATCGGGGGCCCCACGACTCCAGGTGTGGGTTCTTGTTTTTCTGTCTTTCAAAACAGCTTTTTCCTTCAGGATGTAGATGCGCTTCCAACCCCGAGAAGCTCATGAACTGAGATGTTGATTTTCGAAGCGGTGCTGTGGCTCGTCTTTGTGAATGGCTCCCTCTCTTCATTCATACCTTCATTCATACCTTCATTCATACCTTCACTGATAAGCCTGCGCCCGGCGCCTGGCCTGTGTCGGGCAGCCCACCTACCGAGATGGCTAGAAGAGTGTCATATTCATCAGTTCTGATCCAACCAGGATGAATACCTTTCCCTTTGTGGCAGAAGTAGGGGGTTGGGTCGGCTCCCCCCAGGCTGCTGGGGACAAGCCCCGGTGTTCCTTGGAGCTGGACAGGATCCCACCGGAGGCTCTGACATAGGAGTGACTCGGGAGACCCGCGGGGGATTCCATTGCCTATGGCCCGGTGCTGGCTCTTGCTTCGGACCATATTCCCTACGACAGGGCCAGGCCCAGCGTCCCCCTGGGGCCCCGAGTGCTGCCGGGCCCACCTTGCCTGTGACCGGGTCGGCCAGAGGTTGGCCCAGGCCCCCGCGAGGGCCGCGCCGCCCCACGAATCAGGGTGGCCCCCATTTGCTAGGCAAGCCTCTGGTTCTCACTAAGGTGGGCGACTCTCCTCCCCCAGAGCGGCCACCCCCCGGCAGCTCTGCAGGAAGTGGTTCTTTGCTCTCTGCCTCCCGCTCTTCAGTCCCACACAGGGGCTTGACGCCAGAGGGAGGAAAGGCCGGGCCCGCGGGCCGGGGGCTCTGCCTCGATTGCTCTGCGGGGGTGGGTGCTGGGGTCTGGCGACAGGGGTGACACTGGGCCCTTGGGAAAGCCTTCGGAGTGTTTAGTATTTTTTCCCTAAAATGGATGCACGTTTTGTGTCTTATTTACCAAGATTATTGATAGATGCTAATTGTAAATATTCATGGAATACAGAAAAGAATTTAAAAAAAAAAAAGGTAGGTTCCCCCTGGGCTCACTTATTAAGAACCATGACTGTGGTCTTTCTAGATGCTTTTCTGTGCACACGTTCCCACCTTTTGGGACAACGAGGGTGGGCTCACACGGCGCGTGGTTTCACCTTCATGTCGCGGCCGCCTCCCCGAGTTAGGACATGGCTTCCGGGGAATCCTGATGCCTGGCTCCCAGGCCCCTGCCGCCGACCCCCGGACGGTCACTGTTCTATCTCTCCAGCACTGCTCAGACCGACAGCCCGCACACAGCCACAGGGGTCTTCCTACCTTCTCTGATGTGTGTTGTTGGGCCTTCTTCGCCTGGGCCTCCTGGCCTAGCGACAGGGATGCTGGAACCTTGCTTGGGGTTCATGCGTGGGTTCCGCTGACTCCCAAAGCTCTTTGTAACTTGCAAAAGGCAGGACAGATGGGAGGGGGACAAGGAGGCCAGGGGCATCTTCGAGGTTGAATGAGGGCAGTGGGGGAGAGCCGTGGGAACCGAGGGGACCCAGGAACCTGCTGGAGACACACGGCACACCACGCCCTGCCCCGAGTCTGGGTAGTGAGGTGCCAGGAGGAAGGGAAGCCTTCGTGGCCAAGGCTGTGGCCCCAGAGGGAGACCGCTGAGCCTGGACTCATTCATTTATCCAACAAGTTTTTGAATGCCTCCTGTGGGCTAGACACTATTGTTGGGGTTGGGGATACAGCCGAGAACAAAATGGAACAAAGGTGCCCCTGCCCTCATGCTTTCAACATTCTCATTGGGGGAGACAGACGATACACAAAATAAATGGAAACGTTATGTATCGGTTGGTGATTAATACTGTGGAGGGGAATCAGGAGGGCGGCACACCTAAGACGAGAGAGGGAGTCCTGTGGATATTGGGGGGAAGAGCTTTCCAGGCAGCGGGATCGGGCAGTGCAAAGGCCCCGAGGCAGCAGTTATCTAGGGCTTGATGGCAGGAAGGCCATGTTGTAGAAACAGCGCGAGCAGGGTGGAGCAGGCGTGAGATTGGAGACATAATGGGGCCTTGGTACAGAATTACTTGGCATACCGAGTGGCGAATGCCCCGAAGGCAGTAAGGGCAGGAAGCGGGGACCCAGCTAGGAGGTGAGACGTGATGGTGGCTCGGACCAGCCCGGTCGCCATGGGAGTGATGGAAGTGGTCAGAGTTTGGCTACTTGTTGAACGTGGAAGAGGCAGGACGTCTGGGTGGCTCGTGTGTGGGAGGTGAGAGAAAGAGGAGCCAGGAATGACACCGTGGTTTTTGGCCAGGGTTCCTGGAAGAACGGAGGAACCGTGTCCCGAGACGGGGACTCTCTGGGGTTTGCTTTCGGTCCTATGACGCTTGAGATGCCACGGAGCCTCCAAGTGGGGTGGCCGAGTGGGCAGTGGGAACGGGGGGGTATGAGTCTGGGGCCTCAGAGAGGTTCATGGGGGGGACACACTGCCTGGTGTCATCGCTGCGGGTATGGGAGGGGTGGGGAAAGCCGTCATATGAAGTTGTGGCCTGGCCTTTCTCGGTCCCTCCTTTGTGCCTCCGACAAGAGAGCCCGAAGTCCACCTGGAGCCTGCCTTGCCCGGCCCATCAGCCGCTCCCCTCCCACCACTTCCCCTTTTGCAGGCTCCTGCCGTCTCTGCGTGGGCTGTGGAGGGCTTTGCTATTTCGGGCTCCCTCCACCCCCACTGAACGGAGGAAAGAGCTTTGGAGGACAATCATGCCAGGCCCAGCTTGCTCCAGAACTAGGTCACTCTGGAGCCCGGGGCCTCCACGCCATGTCTGTCATTGATCCGAGACTCGTGGGGCCCGACTCCCAGCAGCGGCCATCTGGGCCGCACACGTCTCTGGTCACCTCGCTGGAGCTCAGAAAGCAGGTTCCGAGCCTCAGCCATGGGAAGGGGCCTTGTGTTTATTGCATCTCTGCGGCCAGATGGCCGGCCTTCCTCTCCCAGAGGAGCAGGAAAGCCATGCGCGGCGATCGCCGGGACGTGCAAATGGGCTTGCAGAGTCCTCGGTCGCATGTTTCACAGGAAGGACCCAGACTCTGCCAAACGGTCTCTGGCTGAGGCTTTTCATGTTTTCATCAAGCATGTGGCATATATAGGGTTAGCTCTGAAACAGATGGGTAAACAGACACTGTTAACGATTTTAAAGAAAGCTTAGAGTGGGGCGTAACACACACACACAGAGACACACACACACACAACTCACACGTGCACATGCACACACGTCCACGGTCCCACTGCCCCGCTCGGGAGAGAGAGTGTCTCCATCCCTCCCGGAAGGCTGCTCGGTGCCCCTGGCCCACGGTAGCCCCCTCCCACCAAGAGCACAGCCCTGTCCCGGCTTCCATCACTAACGATGAGCTTTGCCTCTGCCGGAGCGCCACGGCAGTGGAACCAGAGTAGCTCATTTGTGGTTTTGAGCGCAATGCTGGTTTGTGCTCGCGTGTCGCTGTGTCATTTTCCATTGAGTGAACCCCGATTTTATTTAGTGTCAATGATTTTGCTCAAGCAAAGCAAAGTTCTAGATACTGTGTCGCTTTCAGTGTTGTATCCACAGAGCCTGGCACAAGCCCGGCACCAAGTTTGCCCAATAAACAAGTGAATCATCCTTCAGTGGACATTAGCCAGGTCTGGACTCGAAGTGCGTGGTCACCTTGTCCGGGGATGGCCTCACGGCCACGCTGGGTTATCTCAAAAGGACTGAGCAGTTGCTCAGGAAGACCTCTGGGGAGGACCCAGCATCCCGAATCCTTGTCCCTCCCCACTCCTCTGGGGAGGGCATGTTCTCTCGTCCATCAAGGTCATAGCAGACCACCACCTTGTTAAATCCTGGTTCTGGGGTTGCATGAGCCCCTGCTGTGACCTCTTGGTCCCCACCTTGGGGACAGGGGTGGGGACATCCCTACATCAAGTAGGCTGAAGCAGTGCATGCTGCAGGGGTGACATGCCCAAGCCAGGGTGAAGAGACTGGCTGCTAGAGCCTTGCTGTGTGACTGTGGCCACATGACTACCCTCTCTGGGCCTTGCTTCCCTCATCCATACGGGTAGTCTGGCTTTGTCTCACTCTGTCCGCTGTGGCCACAGCTGGCTGTGGGAGCAACCAAGTCGGACAAGCGGGGGACCTCTCAGAATGCTCCTTCTCTGTAGGCTGCTGGGTCCAAAGCTGCCGCCCCACACTCCCTCTCCAGGCGGAAAGCCACCGTTCAGCCAGGCATGCTGCAGATGAGACCGCTCCCCCGGCCCTGCCCTGGCCCTCGTCTTTGATGGTGAGATGTGAAATCAGGAAGCGGCGAGCTCTTGAATGAAGTTGTATCGAAATGAATCCATCAAGGGAAATGGGATCTTGATTTTTTCTGTTGCGCGGTCGCCGTTTCCTGAGTGGAAACGTAAAGGATGACAGCGTGCTTTCATTAGAAAACGAAGTGAGATGGGCGATGGGGTAAATCCTCGGTGGGACGTTACGACCAGGCTCTCGATGGGGAGGCGGGCTCCTCCGGCGGGCCCCGGACCTTCTACCTTCGTGCTCTGAGGCCGGGTCTGCACGAGTCCGAGCGTCTGGGGGCGGGGGGCGCACGGAGAGGCCAGATATCCTGTCCACACGGGGCGCAAGTGCACAGCACACGTGACCACTCCAGAAACGGGGCATCTAGGGTCTTGGGGCATTAGAGGTGGGAGCTTCGAGAAGGGAGAGGAAGAAAGATGGAGGGCGCGACCCTCCCACCTCAATTCTTTTGATTGGAGCCAGCCGGGGATTCCCAACGAGGACAACAGCCCAACGGCGACCTGCCTCTCGTGTCTGTAGGTCGCTTTACAGTTTGGGGGTGCCTTCCCACAGAGTGACAACGTGCTCCTCTCACCCCGAGAAGTATCACTGTCCTCCTGTTAAAGGTGAGGACACAGACACAGAGAGGTTCGGTGATGTACACGGGGCCACACAGCTAAGAACGGCCCAGATCGTCCCGTGTGACCCCCGTGACCCTCCCGCTGCCAAGTGAAATGTCCTTATCAATCCCCCAAGTCCTCGAATTCCTTTTCGGCTTCTCGCCCACACCGCCAACACATCTGCCTGCTGCCCACTGCTGACCGGGTCCCCAGCTGGGCTCATTAATGACATATGTAAAATGGAGAAATATTTTGGATACTAGCCCTTTATCTGATGAGACATTTGCAAATATAGGAAAGGCACTGAGGGTTGCTGGAGGGGAGGGGGGTAGGGGAATGGGGTAACTGGGTGATGGGCTTGAAGGAGGACACCTGTGATGAGGACGGGGTGTTACATGCAATTGATGAGTCACTGACCTCTACCCCCGAAACGAATAATACACTGTATGTTAATTAATTGAATTGAAATTAAAACAAGAGAAGAAAGAAGGTAAAATGGAGATATAGTCTGTCTTTCTCACTGGCCTTTTCGTGGGGCTTGGTCCCATCCCCTCTCCTTGTGGGAAATGGCTTTGGGTCGTCCCCTCCCTTCCCCCACTGGGATGCTTCACGTTGAAAACAGAGTAGGCAGGAGAGATTTGTGGCTTGGCCTCAGGGAGAAAAATGCAGAAAAGATTCTCTGCAAATCCAATCCCCAGAGAAGTTCAGTAGAGGGGCGGGGCCCCTCTTTACGCCTCTGCCAATCCGGATCCTGCATGAGGTACTGGGCTCCAAATCGGCTGCCTACCTCCCATCATGCGCTCTGCCCAGTCTTCCCAGAGCCGCTCGAGTGCTCTCGGAACGACAGAAATCTGGTCACACCACGTGCACCCTCCCCCCACTTAAAACCCTTTATTCTAAGCAACTCAACTCCTCCCCCAGCATGTAGGTAATGCCAGGCAGGGGAGACCCCAGGGAGTGGGGGCCGCTGCAGTGAACTGGGAAGAGGAGCGTGGTGGCTGCACCCCATCTAAGGAGAACCTTCCCTACCCTCTTGCCATAGAAGAATATAGGCTCTGTGTTCCCAGGTCCTGATTTTTCAACAGGGAAATCTGGGTTTTTATAACCCCCCCTTTTTTTTTTGAAGTAGGATCCCTGCCCAACGTGGAGCCCAACGCAAGGCTTGAACTCATGACCCTGAGATCAAGACCTGAGCTGAGATCAAGAGTAGGACGCCTAACCAAATGAGCCACCCAGGCACCCCTGAAATCTAACTTTCAAATGTTGGTTTATACTTTTCAAAAGGTGCCCCATGGCCACCCACAAAGCATTTCTGTGGGCCTGAGACCCACATGCTGTGACCTTCACCCTGTGCTCTAGTTCTCGAGATGTCGGCGGCTCTCCCCAAACGCCATGTTCTTTCACCTCTGTGACTTCCCACGTCCTGATCCATACACTGTCGCGGCAGGTCAACTTGTCCTCTTGTCCTCATGTCGGCTGGGTGACTTTGGGCCAGTTCCTTGACATCTTGGTGCCTCCTCTGTTCCCTCCTCCATAAAACGCAAGTATCACAGAGGTTCTCTCAACGGTTGATGACTGTAGAGTCAATGGGGAGGACTGCATGAGTTGATGAACATGAAGTTGTATTGTAGGTACTAAGCCAGTGTCAGCCAACATTGTCACCGTCATTAACGTATCATCCTTCTTCTCTTGGTTGTCACCTCCTCTGATACATCTTCATAGACTCCTTGAGATCAGACATCCCCACCCCCCTGGATCCCCCCATCCCAGCCCCCATCTCTCTGCATCTTCCCCAGACTGTGAGCCCCTTGAGTGGACGAACTATCTTTCTATACACAACTCCTGGCAATGCTCGGCCCAGCCGGAAGAGGCCTCCCGAGAGGCTGACCGAATGGATGGTCCTGGCATGCGTGGTGGGCTGGACGCCTGATGCCACTCAATCTTTCCAGCCAGCCCAGGGATGCGTGTCTTCTAGGGTCCCTCCCTCCCAGTAGCTCCTCTCGCTGGCAGGAGGAAGTCAGGAGACAGGAAGTGAAATTGACAGACGCTGACCAGCTCGGTTTCACTTCGGCTGTGAATGAGAGGGACCGAGCCCCCAGGGGCGGGGATCGGGTTGGGGGAGGCAGGCCGGGGAGTCATGGCGTGTCATCGAGATTTTTTTGGATGCGTCTTTCAGTTTCAAAAGTGTGAAGCCCTCTTACCATGGGTTGAGAACTTGGAGCGCCAGATGACTGTGTCCCAAACAGGACGTTGCTATCTGTGTCTGGTAAAGTACCTGGGAGTTTTCGCTGCTCCCGGCTGTGGGGCCTTACAGTGATGTTATGATCCCATACAGTAGTGTTCCCGAACCTCTGAGCCCTGACTAATTCTTCTGCCCTTGAGCTGGTGTTTAAAAAAAAAAACAAAAGAACAATAAAAACCCTCTGTGGTCGCAACGAAGATGTGACGATGACAGACTTTGGGCCCCGAGAGTCTCGCCCCGCCCACTCTGGCACGTTTCGGGGATGCTGTGAAACTCAGCCCAGCCGCCTGTCATCGTGAGAGAAGCAGGCGAGTGGGGGTAAGACATTCAGATCAGCACGGGCTCTGTTTCTTGCCGCTCATACAAACACGCCCTCGCCGGAAGCTGCCTCAGCGGGAACGAGGTGGAGCTCTGTGCGGGCGCTGTCAAGTCTTCGCTGGGAATAATGGAGGTTTTTCCATTTTCTCATTTTCCATTACTCTAATACAGTTATGACCTGGGACTTTCTGTGTGTGGGGTCCCGGCTGAATGTTTGTGATATTCAGGAGTTCTGGGGTTCTGGGAGGAGTTGGGTGAGGGGTGGAAACTTGCCCCAAATTCGAGTTCCGTCCATTGTTGCCAATCACCCACATCACGTGGGAAGCACGTGCTCAGGAGATGTGTGGTGTGGCTAAAAGATTGTGGGATGTGGAGTCTGCTTCTTCCTGGACCACGTGGATGGACAAGTTCCTCCCCGTCTCAGAGACCGAGTCCGTGTCTTTCATTATGCATTTGTGATATAGGACCAGTGGGAAGACATTCAAAGGCTACTGTGCAGATGGGTCCTGGGGCGGAGAGGGTGCCCTTCTGCCCCTCTCCATGCTTCAGGTGGATTGGCCTGGAAGCTGGAGAAGGTCAGCCTTGGGACTGCTCACTTACCAGGATTCTTCCACGGCCCTTTATCTAACTTTATTTATGTCCTGTTGGATCCTTTTCAAAGAGGATCCACCCTAGACTGTATTAAGCGACAGGCTCCACAAAGCCCGGGTCCATCCCTGATTGTGTATCGTGAATAATGAAGAACCAGATCTAGTGACTACATGTTAGAATCTTGGCTTAAGGAGCACCCGGGTGGCTCAGTCTGTTAAGCGTCTGCCTTCGGTTCAGGGTCATGATCCCAGGGTCCTGGGATCGAGCCCCAAATCAGGCTCCCTGCTCAGCGGAGAGCCTGCTTCTCCCTCTTCCTCTCCCTGCCGCTCTGCCTACTTGTGCTCTCTCTATCTCTGTCAAATAAATAAGTAAATATCTTAAAAAAAAAAAAAAAAGAATCTTGGCTTCATCTGTAGATAAGATCCAGCTGTTGACATATTTGTTCATTTTGTTTGTTGTCGTTATGAAAGTATTTACTTAATACCCCAAACAAATGAGAATCAGACCCCTGGGACCATTCAGCCTGTGTAGATAACTATGGATAGTCCTTGCTGGAAAATGAAAGGTCGGATATGATGTTCCTTTGAATTAGCTCAGTGGTAGAGAGGGTAGTCAGTGTGAAGGGCTTGGTTCTCCTTGAGGACTTTCTCAGTTGACAGTGACTATTAACCCAGACGTGGTCCCCTGCAAGATCTCACAGGTAGAGTTTCAATGGGCTGTGAGGTGGGCAGGACGGGGGTCACTATCCCCTTTAAGCAGGCGCATAGACACAAAGCAGTCAAGGAGCTCAGTCAAGGTCACCCTGCCACTGAGAGGCACAGCCTGGATCTAGATTCATTACCGAAACTCCAAATTCAGAGCTTTCAACCACTGCCATGTTGCTTCGGCAAGAAGCTTCACACCGGAAAGACCAGGGTGGACTTGCTTTTTATAAAGAGTCGATTTGCTCTTTGGGGAGAATGACCCCACTTTAACTCTACCTACTGTGGCCGGGTGAGCGCGGAAGCGACCGGAGGGGCTCGTGGACTGAGTTCTCTGCCCAGTGGAGTCCCCAGTCCCCGGTCCAGCCACATGCATGTCACTCTCCGGAGTTTTTGGAACAGAAGGCTGAAGGTAAAAGATTTCCTCTCCCCGATCGTCAGGTTCAAGGTTAACCTGAAGCGGCTGGCAGGGGTTCAAGTGGTGGAAAACCAAAATGCCCACTTGAGATGTGATGACCCTTTGATTTTGTGACTCTATTTTTCCCAGCTGACAGTTGACTTAACCACTTGGTATGGCATGAGGGGCGATTTTCTCGTATCTGGATTAATGCTGCCCATGACCTGATAGGTCAACGCTGGACATTCGTTGCACCTCACCTGACATCATGCTAGAGACCCAGGTGAGGAAGGACCCCAGGGTGTCAGGACCAGAAGGGGTTTCTAGATGTGTCTAGTCGAGGGGTTGCAAGCTCAGATACCCACCGAAGACGGGCAGGTGACCAAGTCACGTGAATCAGGCCTCCTCGATCCACCACCAGGGGAACCGAGGTCCCGAGTGGCGGTGACTTCCCAGCGTCCAGCGAGACCATGGCTACGTCCACAAGTCTCCGCGTTGTCACTGGAAATTAACAAAACAAGACACCTTCCCTGCGCCTAAGGTTTTAGAGTTTATTAAGTGTGGTCGCATAGATTATTTCAACAGGTCCTTATAATGTCCTCGCTCTAAATATGAGGCGATGGAGGGGCCGACCAGCCACCTTCGGTCCCATGTCTTCGGTCCCATGGCCTGAGACAGTCCTGATCTTTACCAGCTGTCCCACCGTCATTACTAGTAGCCCCTTTTAGTGCCCAAAGTGCGCTGACTGGGGGGCTACATCGCACACCAGCTAGAAGGTCCCTGAGGGCTCTGGACTTGGCCGTTTTCCCTGACCTTCTGGTGCAGCACCGCCAGCCACTGGCCAAGTGGTTCTGCCTCCTGTCCGGGGCTCCCCCCGCCATCCCCTCGGGAGAAGGACAGCCATGTGGGTGCTGGTGTGAACCCCGGGGAGACGTGCGACTGCGCAGCTGGTAAGAAGGGCACAGGCTCTGGTGTCTGTCCGACCTGGGTTCGAATCCAGACCCTGCCCCTTAGCTGCCCCAGTTTCCATATCTGTAATATGTGGCTAAAAATAGCAGCGAGGTCATAGCCTAGGGTTGAGGATCGACTGTCAGAATGCTTGGAGACTGCATAGCACATGGTGGGCATCGACATCGGGCACGGTCACGGGGCTGTCGATGAGCGTTCAAGGCTGTTCACGGCCGATACTGTCACTGCCCAGGGCTGATGAGCAGCGGCCTGACCCGCTTTCAGGGCCTGAAGCCCTGAGCTGACCCACGTGCTCGGGAGTGAGGGTACCACGTGCCCCGGCCATGTGGGAGCTGGGTGTCGTGGGGGTGGGGAGGGCCCCGCTGCAGATCCCTGTGACTCTGTGCCGGTCCCACGAAGGAGGGGGGTTCGGACTTGCGTTGCAAGAGTGGGAGGTGGCGAGTTGACTGAGGCGCGCTCTGGGATCCGGCTAAAACGTGTTTTCCCCAGAACTGCTGTGGCTGTCAGGGTACAGACGGCACGGGGGGCGAGGAAGGCTTGAAGCGGGTGAGCTTGCCGGGGTCCCAGAACCCGTGGGACATGTGGGTTTGAGGGTGTTCTCCAAAGAATCGAGGGGAAAGCACCCAGAATGTGGCCGAGCCGCAAAGGAGCGGGAAATCCAGCCTGGCTTCCTTTACGGCTCCCTTTAGAATCTTGGGGAGCCTAAAAAAAATCCCTCTGTCCAGGCTGCACCCCAGACAAGCTGACTCAGGATTCCTGGGGTGAACACAGACATTGGGGGTCCGGGGGCTCTGAACTCAGGTCCCATTCTGCAAATTAGGGCCAAACCCATCTGTCACCGTGACTATGAATTCTTACTGGGAGCGAATGGGAGTAATGCTGGGAAAGCACTGCGTAAGCCATCAGGGGTGTGGGGACATAAGGTCAACCCGCCATACAGGCGCCGGGACCTTCAGGCAACACTCTGCTGATAGATGAGTCCCAGCCGCGCCCCGCCTCCGTATCTACTCATCAGAGAGCTTGCGCCCCATGTCTGGTCACACGTGGGGCTCACGAACATTGATGAGAGGAGGAAAAGCACTTTTGGGGTCTTTATGATGCTGGTCTGGGGTTTGGGGTTTGCGCTGAATCGAACTTGCAGCCAATGGGGCGATGGCTGGCTTTGTGTGGTCCACAGCTCTGGGTTGGCGGGCCAGGTCTGTCAGCAGCCAGCCACGTGACTTCCCCACTCCAGGCCTCAGTTTCCTCCTTTGTGCTTGGGGATCTGTGTGCTTGCCAGCGAGGGTTGCAAGCTTTCTGCTCCATAAGGCACTTTGGAGCCTCTGAGCTGCGTGCATCTGAAGCCTTAGCATCAGGCTGGGGGGTTCTCAATTTTTATCACCTTTGACACAGAGAGCTCATCACGATCTGCTGACGTCTGGATCTTTCTCTGTTTGCATTTCTATTTGCATTTCTGTTTCTCTGTATTATTTGGGGCTGCTGGTTCTCACACTTCTTCAGAATTACCTGGGTACACGTTTGGAAATGTGGGTTCCCCGTTTCAGCCAGTTGGGGGTGGGGAGCGCCCAGGAACCTGCATGTTCACGAGTGTTCTCTGAGTGATTTCTATTGCTCAGTGTAGATGGGGGAGGTGAGCAGAACCTCCTGCCCGCCTTCCCTTCCTCTCTTAGTTATCCGGACCCGCTTCACTTAGCCATCGCTTTGGGGCACCTGTACTTGGCCTCCGGTGTAGACAGAGCAGGTTTGACTCTTGCTCTGATGCGTGCTATCGTGAGACACAGGACAAGGCATCCTGTCCCTCTGAGCCTCAGTTCTCTTGACCGTAAAACACGGTGACCACTCGGGCGCAGTAGGCACTAGCCGATGTTAATTTCTCTGTGCCTTCCTGGGCTCTGGGCCGCTAACCTGCATCTTCTCCTTGGTCCCAGACCGGCCCCGGCCCCCCGGCCTCCTCCCAGGAACCCCTCCCTGCCCCCCACCGGTGGCTTTGAGGCTGACCCCGCATGGCCAGTGCTTGGGGAACGGGAAGCATCCCTGTGATGGGCAGAGTCAGGCTCTGGGCTGCTGTGTGGCTGTGAGGAAGTTCGGGATGAACGAGCGAGTCTAATCCAAAGCCCAAGGGACGGGACAGACGGCCATGAGCTGCAGAAGTGGGGGGTGGGGACTTGCCTCCAGCCCTGCTCCTGGGGGGCTCCTCCGAGCTGCTGGAGTAGTGATAACTAAGGTGAGGTCGTGATGAGATGCTGGTGACAGCACACGGCCCTTTGCGAGGCACGTACTAGGCGACTTTCATCTTTACCTCGTTTCATCTCTACATCAGCCCCGTGAAACTGTCACCCTCCCCATTCTAGAGATGCAGGAGCGAGGCCCAGCTCGTGAGCACTAGCACTCGGCCCCCGGGTGCTGTGTGGTTGCACACGCTCGGCTGTGGTCTTATTAATCACAGCACTGGCATCTCCGGAGCACATTACAGTTCTCAAAACACTTTTGTTCACGGTCTCTGACTTGAACCCTTACCATCTAACCCTATTTTTCAGGTACTTCTTAAAAACAGCTTTATGGACGTATTATTAACGTAACATAAAATTCACTCGTGTTAATTGCACAACCTGATGATCTTCGGTGAATTACAAAGCTGCGCGGCCATCACCATGATCCACTTTCCTGATGTTTCCATCACCCCCCTAAAGATCCCTTGTGTCCACCTGTAGCCTCCATTCCTACCCCAGCTCCAGCACCCCCAGTCCAATCTCACCACCAGGTTCTCGGGCTGTGACCGTGACATTTTACGGCAGAAGACCCTGAGTGCCAAGAGTTGTGACTGTCCCAGTCTCACAGCTGAAATCTTGTTGGTTAACCTGCTAGGAAATGTCAGAGCTGGTCTCGAACGCTGCCGGCCCGATTCATGGTCCCCTAAAGCGCCTCCCTTCAGCAGCAAGCCTGGACAGCTCTTTTCCCATCTGAGTTTCAAAGTCCCCCCTCCCCTCCTCCCCCTCCTCCCCTCCTCCTCCCCAACTCCTCTTCTCCTCCAGCTTTGCCGCAAGGGACAGGCATGGCCAGGCTAGCCATTTCCTGCAGTTGCCGAGGCCTGGAAATCAATTTCCATTGACTGGTGGCTCCCTCCCTCCAGAGAGACAGAGCTCATTTCCTGCAGCGGAAGGGGGGACAGTGATGCGTGGCTGGGGCCTGACCCGGCTTCCCCGGGCAGGAGAGCCAGCAGAGCACAGAACACGGCGGCTCCTGGGGGTTCATCTGTGAAGCTCTCAGGTGCCAAGGAGCTAAACCCAGAAGCCAGCCAGTCTGGGGCATGTAGACGGCATTTTCTGGTCTCTGTTTCCCCTTTCATGGTGTTGGGAGATTGTGTTGGCCATGCCGGGGCCTGACTGTTCACACTGGCACCGCGCCTGGGACATCTACCGACCCGGGTCTCCGGCCCCCAGGGCAGGAACCCTTCAGGCTCCGGGGATCAGGCCGTGGCTGGGGGGATGGGGGCAAGTCAGGGGGTCCCCATCTGTGGCTCTGCCACTCAGCCCAGATCGCTATGATCATGGGGGGGGCAAAGACTAGGCTCACCTTATCCCCCCAGGTTTGGAAGATCTGTTCCGGGGAGGCAGGGCTGGGTGGCAACAAGGGCCTGCTTAGAGTCACCCCAGGATGATCTATGGTACAATGAGGGGTTCAGGCTGTCGTATGTGAATACTGGGTTTTCCAGCCTTGGGTGGGAGGGCCCTGGTCAGGGTCAGAAGAGTAGGTGCGCTGAGGGTTCCCAACCCCTGATGTCCAGGCGCTGTCTGCCCTGAGCTCCTGTCTCGAAGCTGCTTTCTTGGGAGGACATTTATCTCGTCATGAGGCAGGGAGGGCCCTGGCCAGGGACCTGGCCAGACCTGGTGGGATCCTGGTTCTGTCATTGTCTGTGCAACTCTGGTCCGAGCACTTCCCCTTTCCAAACCTCAGTGTCCACATCTGTTAAATGGGCACCAATACCTCCCCTGCTTCCTGCTGAGCGTGTTTCAAACACCATGCAGTTCGAGCCTGAGAGGTCCCGTGGCTGCTGTGTGGCCCTGCTCGGGCGTCTCATTTTGGGGGGGCTCCTTCTCAGGCCCCAGGAAATGGTAACGGTGGGTGCCTGCAGGGCCTGGAGCAGGAAGAGGGTAGTTCCGTCTAAGCACTTGGAGTTGAAATGTTCACTGTTTCCTCTAGGGATGATTTGTTCCTTTTAGCTGGTGATTTTAAATCAAGGCCCAAGTGTGCAGAAGGCCACTGTCATAAAGATTTTAATGAGGCCGAAGGGAGCCTGGGTGGAAAGCGGCCTTTTTAGGGCCTGGAACAAGGGATCTCGGTGATTCTCCTACCTTGGCTGTATCTTTATGGCATTGAGATGAGCAACTAGTTCTGTTAAAAATAAAAGATCCCGGGGAGAGAGGATTATGGCGCCATTAAAAACCGCGCGACAGCCCAGAGTGATGGGACCCGCCACTGACACGGTGCGAAGTGACACTCTCAGGGTAGGCCTGCGGATTTACACTGTGATCACGGCTGCATCATATATTTTAAGTTGTAGTTTATGACTGTATTTTGAACTTATAAAATACTAAGTATATAACATGCATAGAATTTTAATTTTTAAAATATCCGCTACTAATTATTCACTAAAGCGGACATTTATACTTAAGTCGCTCCCACCTAGTGGGCCCTCGCTGTATGCTGGGCTCTCTAAATAGCCCTTGTTGTGTCTTATCTTATAGAACCCTCCCAACCTCGTGAGGCAAATCCTCTTCTCCCCGTTGCACAGATGAGGTAAGTGAGGTTTAAGAAGGTTGAATGATATGCCCAAGGTCGCATGGCCAGGACGTGAAGGAGCCAGGGCAGTGATATCGGGTCTCTGTGACTCTCGCCGTCCTGACCTTCATGTTGTTCTGTAGACACACACGTCATATGGGTTGAAGCAGAAAGGGGATGGGAAGGCTAGAAAAAGCGATGCCCAAGTGGGGGTGCTGATTGTCTCGGGGGTGGAGAGGTTCCTTACGGGCAATTAAATTCTTTTTTTTAGATGTGTGTACATTTTCTAAAATGTCAACATATCACTATATAGGGGAGGTAAAAAAACAAACTACCCTCTTAGGTTCGGTGCCGGAGGCATGTGAATCAAATTGATAAAAGAAAGACTAATAGGAGAAAAAGTTGATTTTGCATGAATATGAGGCCTTCACAGGAAAGAAGTAAAAACCCAAAGAAGTTAGACTCGGGAGCTTATACACCATTTTGACAAAAGGTGATTAATTGTGGAGAAGTAACTAGACAAAGGAAGAGGGGTTGGGCTTCTAGAGGAGGTCTCTTGTGGGAAGGTCAGCATATGAAGGAAATTAATGGAAATGAAAGGTTGTTTAGTAAGGTCTATAATGTAGGGTCAAGTTGGTGCTTTTGCCATTGATAAGAGTCATCTCCAGTGAATAAGACGTGTCCTCTTTCCTGTGTGGGGGATGGAGACACCTTTACAGATGAGAATTTATGGTACATTTACAACAGGAAATGTATGCCCTGCTTTCCAATGGAAAAGTAGGGGGCAGAGAGAGAATTGCTTTCAGTTCAAAACAATCCTTATGCCAAATGGCCTACTTTGGGGTGGCATGCTCTGATCTCCCTTAACTGCGTGTATATATATATATATATATATATATATATGTGTGTGTGTGTGTGTGTGTGTGTGTGTGTGTGTGTATTAATATTAATATATATATATATTTCAAATATTTATTTAAATTCTATTGGTTAACATACTGTGCAATGTTGGCTTTAGGAGTAGAATTCCCTTAACTATATATTACATTTAAACCAGGATACATGTGGTTACATTTCTTGTTTTAAATGTGCTAACTCTAAGGAAACAATCTCAGGGAGAGAGATCTGTGTGTTCAAATGTCCACCGTGGACTTGACCACTGGCTAGAAAGCCAATGTGCCACCTCACACGGGATGAAAGGAACACCCAAAAAGCCACTCAAATTGAGCAGCCATCGAAAACGACTGGCTGGGGGCCCCTGGGTGGCTCATTCGGTGAAACATCTGACTCTTGATTTCGGCTCAGGTCACGATCTCAGGGTCGTGAGCTCGAGCCCCACATCGGGCTCCACGCTCAGCGAGGAGTCTGCTTGTCCCTCTCCCTCTGCCCCTCCCCCCACTTGTGCTCTCTCTCAAATAAATAAATAAATAAATAAATAAATAAAATCTTGAAACAAAAACAAACGGCGGGGAGGGAGGTGGTAGAGCAACCCACGGTTGTTCTGGGACGTGACAGGAGGTGACACAAGGCAGAACTGAGTGCGGCCGTGTGGGGAAACAGAGTCAGAGAGAGCAGGACCAGAGGGGCCAAGCTCAGGGCCCAGTGGCCTGTGGGGGACCCAGAGTGGGCTCCAGGCGGCCTCTCTCTGCTCTGGACCCCTGCCCGTCGTCGAGGTCTCTCCCCCGCGGTGGTAGAACCCGGAGGAGCCTCAGCCAATTCGTTTTGAAAAGGACAACAGAGAAAATCCAATGAAACGAATGACTTTCCATCACAAAGCCTTGTTTCGTGACCGAATGAGAAAGAGTAGAAAAGCAAAGCATCCTCTTCCCCTGGGTGAAACACCTGTGGCGAAAGGCAATGTGTGCGAGAAACAGGTGTCCAGGGCTTTGAAAACTTCGAAGTAGGCGGGAGCCCAGAGCACCGACAGCGAGCATTTACTGAGCACTTACTGTGTGCCGGGCGCTGTGCTGTGAGCCCCCCCCAGAGGTGGCCGCCCTGTCACACGCATTTGACGGTGACGAGGATCATAACTGTGTCATCGTCGGCAGCGGGAAGTCAGCAGTCAGTTAGTCGTGAGAGGTGGGCGCCAGGATTGCCTACGGTCCAGGCTAAGAAGTCAGGCCGAGCGATAGTTCAAGGTCAAAGGTGCGGCCGCAGCAACTCAGTGGGATGAGCGAATGAGCGTGCTGCTGGGTGCACGGGGTGCCTTTAGCAGCGTTTCTTCAGAAGCGTTGTTTGGGGATGCTTGGCTGGGTACTGAGGTTTCTCTTCGTCTGGACCCCCGGTAGACCCTGCGCTATGGAGAACTTGCCACCTCTCCCTGCCAAGGTCAGGCCTTCAGGACAGCTTTGAAATTCAGTTACAAAGGAAAGGTTGCAACCAGCCAAGCAGGTAGCTTTCTGTGATGTCACTTCAAACCCTGCTGGCATTTTAAGATCTGGCAGTGGCTTGGGTTCCAAATACGGAGCGCCCCCCTCCCCCCCACCTCCCCTCCTGGGCCCGGAGGTGGGGGTGGGGAGCAGAGGGGCCCCTGACATGAATTTCTTGCTTGTGTCTCTGCAACAGCATAGGAGCCCTAGAGGGTGAAAGGTTTTGTGGCTTTGGCTTTGTGTTTTTAACCAAGACTTCTTCTCAGTCACCTTAGAACCAGGTAGGCGGCTAATGTAGAGCTCTGGATTCCCGGGAGGCCGGGGAGGGGGGGGACGCAGAGGGGATCTGGGGGGGGTGCTTTCAAGGGCAATTTTAATTTCCCGACTTTGTTGCTTTACCTGGTGGGTGAGGAAAACAGGTCTGTTTTGATAGTTAAAGACATGGAAAGAAGCCAGTGATGCTCTTTGTTCTGAAGTTAGGGACTAGAGGTGACTCAGATCCGCCTGTGACTGAGCAAGGTGACTCCTCCTCTTCCTCAGGTGACCCACCCAGTCATCGAACGTGGGGAAGGGGCTGGGAATCTGGGGCCCAGTCCTCGGCCCCGTCTCTGACTTCTAGCGTTCAGTTACTTCCCTTCTCATTCCGCCAAGGATACGAGGGAACAGTGGATAAGAGGGAACAGGATCAAAAATTAGAAAAATCTGCATGATAGGAAAATAAGGATAGAATATAAGATAAATCGGGGGGGGGGTTGTCCACGTGATACACTGTGCCCAAGGGGTCTGTCCGTTTGATCGGTGGTGAGGCCCTGGTTTGTTTCTGAGTTACCTAGTGGCCAAAGCAAAGGGGAAAACCCAAGGGCCTGAGGACGCTCTCTTCTGTCTTGAGAGACATTCTCGTCTCAGTATGAGCAATCAACAGCAAGTTTCATGGGACTTTTTCTTATGAAATCCCTCAATGCCTAAAAGTCTGCCCCGAAGCACAATTCAGTGAAAACAATTCTTTAGGGACGAAAGCAAATTAATTCCTGTGGAAGAGGCCTTAATTATGGTCCCTGCAAAGACTCACGTGTTAGACAGAGGAGTGGGTCTTTCCAAGCCTGGTTTCTAGAGTCAGAGACACTGTGTAAAGCTCGGGTTCTTTTTTAATTTAAAGACTTATTTATTTATTTGAGAGGGTGGGGGAAGGACAGAGGGAGAGGGAGGGAGAGAATCTCAAGCAGACTCCCCGCTGAGCGTGGAGCCCAGTGCAGGATTCGATCTCATGACCCTGAGATCGTGATCTGAGCCAAAATCAAGAGTTGGACCCCCAACCGACTGAGCCATCCCGGCGCTCCTGAAGCTGGGATTCTTGACGAGGGTTTTCCCTAAGTGCCCCAGGAACTGCCCCGGCCTCAGAAATAAAGTGATGCCGGAGATGTGCTTAGAACAGTGTCTAGCGCGTAGTAGGGGCTCAGTTAGGTTGTACTGTGCTTGCTGTCGGGTCAGTGCCATCGCGCCCAGCAGAAGGCCACTCTCCTGCTGGCTACGCAACATCCGAAGCTCTTTGCAAAGGAGAGGCCCGTCTCGGGGGCCTCTGCAGCAGCGGTCCTGTTGTTGGTAGGGGGATCCCTGGGGGTCTTGCTGCAGAGCAAGCACAGAACCCAAGGCATCCTAGTGCGTGCGTGTCTGAGGCTCGAGGAAAGATGCGGGGAAGGGGGCAGGACCGAGGGCCGTGTGTCGGTGACTGGGTGGGCGGCAGGGGACCGCGTCGCCCCCGAGCCGCTCCCAGGGATGCCGCCCTGGTTGCAGACAGAGCTGCCTTCCCAAGTGTTTATGGCCCCAGATGGCATGGGAAGTCACTTTCCAGCCACCCTCCAGATCAGGAAGCAAGCCTGGCAGGGAGCTGGGGCCTTTCACGGTATCATTTGACAGAGGAGCACTATTTTTAGTGGCGCCATTTACTCTGAATTGCACTGAACGCTTCATGTTCTTGAAAAATCAGCTGCCGCCTCAAGCACTCAGGGATTGCTGCAGCTGGGGGCATCTCGGAGCTCACGTGACGCCCTCCGCATCCTCATCTCACAAAGGAGGAGACGGAGGACATGATGGGAATAGTGAATCACCAGTAGATATGACAGGTAGCTGGGAGGCTCACTCCCCGGCTCACTTACTGATAACATTAATTGCTGCGTGAAATACTGCAAATGACCTCGGTGGTGCCCCAGTAGGGGATTAGTTAAATAAATAATGGTACATTCTCCCCCCAAGATGTGTGGGTGGAAACAGTATAATGCAGACCATTAAAAAAAAATGAGGTCGATTACCTTTTGATAGGGAAGGATGTCCCTGACACATTAATGAATGAAAGGAGCGATGTGCAAAACAGCATTTGTGTGTGTGTGTATTTGTGTGTGTATGTAATATCGATCTATCTACCTACCTCATTATTGTACAACAAAATGTTAGAGGTGAGTCTCTCCAGGTAGTAGGATTTTAGATTATGTAAATTTTCTTCTATACATTTTGAGCAGCATTTAGCCTTTTTTCTTTCAATGAGTATGGATTTGTTATAACAAAAATGTATTAATTTTGAAAACCATTAATGGCTCATTTAAAACAGGTTTTAAAAACCATCAAAAAAATACATTTTCATAGTGGAAAACTATTTTTTTAAATAGAAAGAAAAAAGAATCCCATCCAGCCCGACCATTATTGTTCGTTTACTGGAATTTATAGAAGTGGTCACTTATGAAAATGGCCTAAAATTCTATCTGATCCACATTCCAGAATTGACTGAATGGTTTTCCTGGATGCCAGGCACCTAATTGTAGTTTTTCCTTGTGCTCCAGACATTAAAGGACGTGATTGTGCACAGATGTTCGTCGACGCTATGTTCTTAGCAGTTCCTAGACGTGCGTCTCCTGATCAGAGGCACAGGCATTGCTAGCCTCAGCAAGTATTTCCCAATTGCTGTAAAATGCAGTCTATCAATTTACATTCCAACGTGGCGATTGTCTTTTCAAAATATTTGCTAAATGAATCCGCCATCTTGAAGCTGCTGGAGGTACGTCAGGCGGAAAATCGGGAGGCTGGGGCAGAGCTCCGGGGTGCCGTCCGTGGGTGTGGCCTATCGTTGGCTTCATAACCTCTCACGTCCTTTCCCGTTCAAGCCAAGAGACATGCAAAGGGTGTGAAGGGAGGGTTGGTACAAAGGCATCCTGACATATTGGATGGAAAGACTAAGTATCGTAACTTAGAGGTTAAAAGCAATTCTCCCCAAACCCAAATGGTATTGTTGTTGTGTGTGTGGTGGGTGGGAGCGTGGATTAAAGTAATTTTCAGGTTCACCCAAAGGATAGACTGATGACAATTACCCGGACATTTTTGAAAAGTGGGAGTGGTAGAAGAAAGCTTGCCTTTCCAGCTGTTACAGTTCTAGTGCTTTCTGAAAAGAGAAGTAGAGGCTAATATAGGCCTACGTTTTTCTGATGGAAGGACAAAGAAAAGACTTACTAAACACCCAATAATTTAAAAAACAAACACACACACACACAAAAGGAAAATGGAAGTAGATTTTAAAGTTCCATAGGTAAATAAGCATTGCGAGTAAAAATGTAAGCTATTCCATTCCTAAGCACATACCTGCAGCATTTAATAGAAATGCAAGCTGGTGCAGCCACTGTGGAGAGCAGGAGGGAGTTCCTCAAAAAACTATCAATAGAAGTCCCTATGACCCAGCAATCCCACTTTTGGGGATGTATCCAGAGAAAATGAAAATACTACGCGCTGTAAGACACGTGCACCCCCATGTTCACTGCAGAACTATTTACAATAGCCAAGATGTGGAAACCATCTGTGTCATCAGTGGGTGAGCAGATAGAGAAATTGCCACACACACACACACACACACACACACACACACACAGTGACATATTATTCAGCCACAGAAGAAAATGAAATTGGGCCATTTGTGACGACATGGATGGACCTTGGGGGCATTACGTTAAATGAAATGAGTCAGGTAGAAAAAGACAATGTATGATCTCACTTATAAGTGGAATCTAAAAAAAAAGAAAAGAGAAGAAAAGAAAAAAAAAACTAGGATCGTAAATGCAGAGAACAGATTACAGGTTGCCAGGGGAGGGGGTGGGTTGGGGTGAAACGGGCGAAGGGAATCAAAAAAAGAAAAATAGTAGGTGGGGGCGTTTTGTACAAGTCTTATATTTTCACAGACGACGAAATTTCAATTAAAATAGGATTGTTCCCTATAGTCTCACCCAATTAATATTTTAAAATATTGATATAAAGCTAATTAGGTGTCAGATATTGTATTAGAAAGTGGCGTGCAATGATAATAAAAAATCTTTTCTTCAATACGCTGTATTGGAGTTAATAATAGGGCACCTGGGTGGCTCAGTCGGATAAGCATCAGACTCTTGGCTTTGGATTGGGTCCTGATCTCAGGGTTGTGGGATCGAGCCTGTGTCAGGCTCCACACTCAGCGGGGAATCTGCTTGAGATTCTCTCCTTCTCCCTCTGTCCCTCCCCTGGCTCTCTCTCTCAAAATAAATAAATAAAGCTTTTTAAAAAGTAACATTGCACCCATGTTTTCCTACTGTATACCTACTGGTCACCTACTGGTGATCCGAGAGGTTATTAATGGGGAAAGCCTTATGAAGGGCCCACAGGAACTCAATTCTGGCAACTGTCAATCTATTTCAAAATAAAAAAGGTAATGTAAACAAAGTATACAAAGTATACAACCAAAAAGCATCATGAGCAAAAATTTAAGCCATTTGATAACTAAGAGCTCTCATTTGCAACATGTAGGAAAAAGGATGAATAGCCCTAGGATTTATTCATTCCCTTAACATTTATTGAGTGCTGTGATATTTGAGGCACTGTTACAAATGCTGGGTATTCACAAACATATTAAATACTCTTGTATTTCCGTAAGAAAAAGATAAGACGTTAATGGAAAAATCGGTGAACATGATAGCAATTCAAAATGGAAAGATAAGCCTGGCCAATAAGCATATTTAAAAAAAACCCACCTCTCTAATAATCAGGAACATGCAAGTTAAATCAACAATGTCAGGGGGCAGGGGGCTCAGTCCTTAAACATCTGCCTTCGGCTCAGGTCATGATTCCAGGGTGTTGGGATCGAGCCCCGTGTCAGGCTCCCTGATCAGCTGGGAGCCTGCTTCTCGTCTCCCTTTGCCTGTTTCCTCAGCTTGTGCTCTCTCTCTTCCTCACTCTCTCTCTTAAATAAATTAAAAAAATATTTATCCAAAAAAAAAAAGGAAAGAAGGAAGGAAGAAAGAAAGAAGGGATAAAAGAAAGGAAGAAGGAAGGAAGGAAAGAAGGAAAGAAAGAAAGAAGAAAGAAAAGAAAGGAAAAGAAAAGAAAGAAAGAAAGAAAGAAAGAAAGAAAGAAAGAAAGAAAGAAAGAAAGAAAGAAAGAAAGAAAGAAAGGGTCTCGTCCAAAATGCTCAACATTTGAGTAGTAGTTGAATAACTTAAGGTCCAAATGCTAGGTATTGTACATGAGCTACTAAGTAGACATTAAAAACCTTATTTTCTAAGGAATTTTAATGACATATTACTAAGTGAAAAAAAGTAGGATGTAAAATCCTATGAATTTTTAAATTATATGTGTTTAAAAGTACAGTGTTCCTGTATGTGTAAGGATGGAAAGGGCTGGATAGAAGTGGCAAACTTTGGCAAAATGCACAGCAGCTTGTTGACTTTGAGGCTGATCTCTTATTTCTATTTTAAAACCAATATTTTATTTCTGAATTTCGGCTAGGAGGAAGCAATGCTTTTGTAAATGAGGAACTATGTTAGGAAGTTAACAAAGTGCAATTAGCATCATGAAACACACACTTGTCTAGCAAAACACACAAGAAGGAATTCCAGCATGTTGATGATGAGGATTTTGAACCATACTTTTATTCCTCTTTATATTTTCTGAATTTTCTATAAAATAAGTGTAGCTCTCATGGCCAGGAAGTAAACCGCAGCCTAAAACGTCCCGGCGAGCCCCCGAATCATTTTTGCATGCTCGGGGTGTTCAAAATCTCAGGAACCAGTATAGGCTTATTTTAAACCAATGTTAGTTACGTCTCCAATCTGTTTGCTTCAACCTCTAGGTATTTTTTCACATGAAAGACCTCTGAATTTGAAGCAATGCATTCAATTGCTAATCTGAAAAAAAAAAAGTGCATTTCTAGACTTTCTGGACGCTTTGTTGCCCTGGAGGATGAAGAGAAACATTGAGTGCAGCATTTGAAAATTTAAAGTGCTGTTTAAAAATGAGTTTAGCTGGTGGAAATATAAACGTGGTACAACCACTTTGGAAAACGGTTTGACCGTGTCTCATCCAGTTAAACATGCATCTACCATACATTCCAAATGCTAGGTATTTACCTGAGAGAAACGAAAGCTTATGTCCAGATGTAGCTTATATATGAATTTTTCACAGCAGCAGTGCTCATAATAGCCTCAAACTGGAAACTTCCCAGACACCCATCCACAGGCGTAGGGACAAACTGCGGTATATCCATATATCATCGCAACAATAGAAAAGAACAAACAATGATTACACAATGGCACTGTGGGAAGAAGGCAGAAGCAGGAGTGCACACTGCACAATTCTATTTTTGGAGAAGTCTGGAAAGGACAAGGACAGCTATAGTGCCAGAAAGCCTGTCCGTGGTTGCCTGGGCTGGCATAGGGGGAGCGTGACTGGGCAGAGTAGGAGAGAACTTTCTGGGGTGACAGAGGTATTCTCTGTCTTGATTGTGGTGGTGGTGACATGGATAGACACGTTTGTGAAAATTTGTCCCACTGTCTACTTAAAATGGATACACTTTGTTCTATGTAAATTATACCTCCACAAAATCGATTTTTCTTTAAAGATTTTATTTATTTATTTGAGAGAGAGAGAGAGAGAGAGAGCAGGGAGGGGCAGAAGGGGAGGGAGAAAGAATCCAAAGCAGACTCCGCACTGAGCTCAGAGCCCGATGCAGGGCTCGATCTCACAACCACGAAGTCATAACCCGACCTGAAGCCAAGAGTCGGACACTTAACCGACTAAGCCACCCAGATGCCCCTGATTTTTTTTTTTCTAAGTCCCAACAAAAAGACTTGAACTCACCACCCTGATATCAAGATCTGAGCTGAGATTGAGAGTCGGATGCTTCCCTGGCTGAGCCACTCGGGCGTCCCAGTTGGTTTTTTTTTTAAGTGAGTTTATTCGGTGCACAGCAACTACGGAATTAAGAATTACGAAGCTGGTGCAGCACATTAAACCATGTACAGAGCTTTCTGAGTGTGGGGCCTGGCACAGGTCCTACACCCGTGACGAGGACCCTGGTTCAGTTTCCTGACTTTTCAGATACTCTCGTGTGTGTGTGTGTGTGTGTGTGTGTGTGTGTGTGATACTACTTTACATAATGGGATCTCACTACAAATGCTGTTTTTAAATTTATTTTTTCCCTCAAAAATATGCTGAGGTCTTGTCTCTAAACCAGTAAATCCAGCTGGACATCGTTCTCCAGAGAACATTCCACGGCGGGCCGTGTGCTGTAAATGAATAAGCAGTCTCCTTTTGATAGCGTTGAGGATGTTTTCTGTTTTTCAGCGGTACCAGCACCCACCCCCACTGTATGGGGCTCTGTGCACAGAAATTTCTCAGCCCTTTCCCAGCAGCCTGGGCCCCTCCCCGCCAAGGCACCCTCTCTGATGTGCCTAAAGATTGTTTGCCTTTCGCATTTCCCTCCCCGCTTTCTTTTTCTCTTGAGCTTTAAATAGAGTGGGTAGGTCTCTATAATCAACTTTAGCTCAGAGGATTCTGCCACCGCCCCTACCTCCCCCCCCCTCCCTGGGGACCGGGCACCTGACCTCTTGTGCCCGGATTATGTCTGTCTCTCCAGAGGCTTCGAAGAAGGGCCACAAGGCTCGACATTGTGCAACTGGGGCCCCTCGGGGTCAAGCAGCCCGTGGCCCTGTGAGTAGGGTCATCACTAACGGTGCCCTAGGAAGCGTAAGGAGCCTCAGGATTTCCAGAATCTACCATGAGAGGATAGCCTTGTATCCCCACAGGGGAGGGACCCTGCCACATTTCAAAAGAAGGGAAGTGTCAGCTTACATTTTTACCATATACAGCTTGATGCTGGCTTTCCCCGCGCAGAAGAGTCTCTCGGGCCTCCTCCGGCGGCTGGCTTCGGAGTGGGCCGAGCTTGCTGCTGTGTGTGGTGCGAGGGATTCAGATCCGCCCTCTGTCAGGCAGGCAAACGTTTCTTTGACACGTGTCACGTGTCAGGCCACACAGCACCGTTGACGACCGTCAGGGTGGTTCAAGCGGAAGAGCCTGGTGGCCTCCGACTAGCTCTGTGGCCCCGGGAATGTCACCTGGTCCCCTCAGCTTCCACTTTCGCTCTAGGACGTGAGCTTGGCACTAGACCAGCTTTCATGGTCTTCAGGGTTTCTTCCAGGCCGCAGACGTGAGGGTCCTGTCCCTCCGCCCCCAGGCAGGAGTCGCTTTTCTCGGCTTGGAAGGAGTCTGCCCTGGGTTTCCCAGAGGACCGGCAATCAGCCCTGGGCTAACAGAGGAGAGACCCGGGGAGGAGGCAGGCCTCCAGGGCGCCAGGATGGGGAGAGTCCAGTGTCAGCTGAACTCCCCCCTGCCACTCACCAGGGCGACCGGGTCATGTGAAGAGGGGGTCGGGGTGTCGGCAGAGGCTGCTAGGGGTGGGGGGGGCACTGGAGCAGAGTCTGGAACTGAGAAATGACAAAAAGCAGGTGAGAGGGTTGGTGAATGTCAAAGTGATCGGGGTCATGCAGCGTCTGCTCAGTGGCATTCATCAAAGTTAGGGTTCTACCTTGAGACAGGGACCCAGAGCCCCGGCCCTTCCTGCCAATGGCATTCAAAGGAATGGCTCCCACTCGGGTCCCGGACAGAGACAACCCTGGGTAGAAGCAGATGCGTGTGCAGTTCAGAGGGACAGAGAAAAGTTTATAATTTTAAGGTGTTTTTTTTTTTTTTTTTCAATAAATGCTCCGTGGAAAGGGAGCCAGTCTTGGGTATTTTCTGGAAAAAATGGTAAATTCTTTTGGCCACCTAGAGCTTTTGCAGATGGGAGCCTGGGGAGGCTGGGTCACCCAGGGACGTGGCCATAGGCTGCTGGGAGCCACGTGAGCTTGGTCAGTTCCCCGGTGCAGGGGCTTGGACTGGAAAGTTCATGCCGAGCGTTTCTGCAGCTCTCGGCTCTTCCGCCTTTCTTCATTTTCGCACCAGGCTGCTGGTCTTCAGATGGGAAGGGGCCCCAGGAGTCGTCGGGCACTGCATTTCCAGCAACCTCTGTACTCCTCCCAGACCACGCGTTTCCGTGCTTTTTCATAATTTTCCCTCTTCCCCTTACTAAAACCGCGCAGACCTAACCCACCCCTAACAAACTACTGGGACACCCACAGAGGGACGATTTGAAGTGTCGGCCCTGGTGATGAGGAATTAAATGACTCCAAGAGAAGAAATCATTTTGTAAGTGGGATGGGTTCTGGTTTTTATCTTCAACAGAATCTTGAAAATCAAGAAGTAATTTGATGCCAGATTACTTTGTGGGGTTCGGCCTCTAAATTGGACATAGTTGAAAAAATCAAGCAGCATCACTATAAAAAAAAATCCCTTCCAGTGTCACTGGCCAGCCTGAGCATCTATAAAAATGAAAAACAGGATGCTAATACTTGTTTTGTTTTAGCAACAAATAATATCCATCCACGGATACATTAACTAAATGAGGGGGGGAAAAGATCTTAACACCTGACTCAGAGAGAGATACATTTCCAATAAAATGTAGCCTTTTGTAGCTAATAATCATTTATCAAAATTATAACACCCATGTTATTTTTCTTTGTGCGCTAAGAATAATTGTAATGACAATTGTGGTCGAGGGGGAAATTTTACCCGAGCCTTCTGATTTTTAATTTAAAATTAATTTAAAAATTTTAATTTTAATTTATAAATATTTTTGTTTCAAAACATGACAGGATGATTATTATGAGATGTAAAATCATGAGGATAACATTCTATGGAAGGAGTGGGATAAGTGTTCAAGGAGGAAAAGGAAAGATGTGGAAATACTAACCGGTAAAGAAGAGCTTCCTCGAATACAATCGACTCTTGCCCAACACGGGTGTGGACTGCACGAATCCACTTACACGTGGATTTTTTCCTATCAATATACGTACAATACTGTAAATGTATTTTCTCTTTCTTATGATTTTCTTAGTAATATTTTCTTTTTCCTAGCTTACTGTATTGCAAGAATATAGTATATAATACATACAACATGTAAAATACGTGTTGATTGCTGTTTATGTTATTGACAAATCTTCTGGTCAACGGTAGGCTGCTGGTAGTTAAATTTGGGGGGAGTCCAAAGTCAAATGCAGATATCCTACTGTGGGGGGTGGGGAGGGGGCTTTGGCACCCCTCTCCCCTGTGTTGTTCAAAGGTCAACTGTATTTTTAAAACAGGTGATGGTTGTACATTGTGCGGGAAGAAATTTTTTTTTTAAAGATTTTATTTTTAAGTAATCTCTACACCCAACGTGGGGCTTGAACCTGCAACCCCCAGATCAAGACTGAGCCAGCCAGACGCCCCAGGGAGGGCTTATTTTTACCTCTACTCTCTTAGGTTTCTGGGTGGGCCTGACAAAGGGACATGAAACGGATTCGGATTCGTTAGCAGGAGAAAAGCACCACGTTCACAAAAGTGTTACATGTTGAAGCCGCAAAGACATCGTGAAACCTGTTTGGTTCTATAGCAGGTTAAACAAAGGGGGGCAATGGTGGGGGAGAATCTAAACCATAGGAGAGGCTAAAGGAAGATAAGAATTATTTTAACAAAGTCTGTTCATACAGAATTTTCTCCGTCTCGACTTCTGGTCCCTGATGACAAAAAGGCTACTTTGCTTCTGGTGTTAAGGAAGGCATCTCTCATATGGGGATTTCATCTCCTGCTTTTAAGAAAAAGAAAGAAGGTCAGAGCGTTTTTCTTGTATTTACTCTTTTCCACGTGTCTTTCACTCAACATAATCCTTAAGCCAGAGTGGTGTATTTACCCCCAACACCCCTGTTCCTGGCAGCACTAGTCACCACAGCGAAAATGTAGAAGCGACCCTTTGACAGATGTGAACAGATAAGTGAAATGTGGCCTCTACCTCCATACGACTCGGTCTCAAAGCCTCAGGGCAGAGGAAGGGATTTCCGACCCTTACTACACGGACGGACCTGGAGGACGTTATAGGAAGTAAAACGAGCCAGTCGCAAGAAATTAAATCCTGCATTTTCCACTCGCATGAGGTACTTAGAGGGGTCGAAATCATTGAGACAGAGAGTCCAACCGGGGCTGACGGGGGCTGGGGAGGGGGGGGGGAGTGCGTGGAGACAGAGTTTCAGTTTTCTAAGAAGAAACAGGCTATGGCGATGGACAGTGGGATTAGCTGCACGTTATGAATGTACCTAATACACCGAACTATACCCTTACACGTGGTTAAGATGGTAAATTTCATGTTGTATGTATTTTACCACAATAAAAGTATTTGGAAGGAACATAAGAGGATGGTAGATATCAAAGTTCTCTTCCACTAGGTTCATTTAAAAGGATGACGGTAACAGCGATCTTTTAAAATGTCGGTATTTAAAATAGGACACTGAGTAAGAAATGCGAATCACATCCTGCTTCATCAGACTCTTGGTGCAACATTTTAGAAAACAAGCAAAGAAGGTACGAAGGCGTCTGGTATAGCTTTCCTGAAACCCTTCCTGAGACCAGGGGCAAGCCAACTTTTGCCCTCGGGTTGTGAGGCCTGGAGCTTGGTTGCTGACGGCCTGCAGATTAAGAATGGTTTTAGCATTTTTAAATAAAATAAGTACAAAGAAGAGTATTTCACGACACCTAAAAATTGTATGAAATTCAAATTTCCCTGCCCATAAATAGAGTTTGGCTGGAACGGCGCCAACCTCATTCATTCACGTCTTGTCTCTGGCTGCTTTCCCAGAACTCCGGAGGAACCGAGTGCTTGTGACACGGACCATATGGCCAGCAAAGCCTGGAGCATTCGCTCTCTGGCCCTTCGCAGAAGACGGGTGCCCACCCCAGACTAAGGAAAACCGCCTCATGGTTCTGGCTCTCCTCCTCACCGTGGACGAACCGTCCCGCCGCGCTGGGCCTCGGGCTTCTCATCTGAAAAAATGTGCTGCTTAGACACAGCAGTGTTTGAGTTCTCTACCGCCTCTAAAAATCTGGCAAGTCTGGGAAAGCAGTTTGTACTCGGGTACTGACAGTCAATACTTCCCAGGAGTACTAGCTTTTAAAAATGGCCCCCGTGGGGGCGCCCGGGTGGCTCAGCTGGTTGAGCGCCCAATCCTTGATTTTGGCTGAGGTCACGATCTCGGGGTCCTGGGATGGAGCCCCGCGTCGGGCTCCACGCCCAGTGCAGAGTCTGCTTGTCCCTCTCCCCCGGCCCCTCCCCATCCCCCATGCTCTCTCTCTCTCTCTCAAATAAATAAAATCTTAAAAATTAAAAAAAAAGTAAAAAAAAAAGTAAAAATGATCTATGAAGAGGTAACCCTTTCACCCAAAGGGGTGGAGTGCTAACGGCAGGGTTCTGGGCACCTGCCGTGGGTTGGTGGCTACAGTTTCGGGGAGGGGGCTCTTCCCAGCGTCATTCGGTCTCAGCGTGTATGGCGAGCAAAGGTTTGCACAAACGGTCCAGTGGCAAATATCCAGCGGCGTCCCTAGAGGCCGCCCCGGTTCGCTCCCAGCCCACGGACTTCCCGTGGCCGCCTCAGGGAAGGCCAGGCACAGAACAGACCTGACACGGGCGCCGAGCTCCAGCAGGAGGGGGCAGATGCTTCTCAGCCGTCTCCGTTTACGGGGAGCTCTGCTTGCAGGTCGGGCTCGCGGGGAGTGCAGACGCGCCCGTGAGTTACAGGCGGCCCAGGGACAGGCCCTGCTGCCTCGGGTCCCCTGGAAGGCTGCAATGCCCCACCCACTCCAGGGGGCTGGGCCCCAGGGTCTCAGACAGAGGGAAGCACAAGAAGCAGAAGGAAAGGAGAGCTGGGCGTTCTGGGTCTCCCTTGAACTTGCCCCAGCTTCCCCAGCCAGGGTGTTGGCACACTCTGCTTCCCCATGGGTCCAACGTGGTCCACTTGGCTTTTGTGGAGGGACAGGCCTTGAGCAGTGGGGTGAGGGTGACCAACCCAGTGCCAACAGGATCTTAGCCTGGTTGACAAGCAGCCCTGTCCCATCTCAAAAGGTCTCCTCTCTGGCCACCAAGCTGGCTTCAATAAGCCCATCTAGAGGTCAAGTTTGGGCTCCAGCCTTCAGGATGGAGGCATTTGAAAGGGCAAAGCCTAAAGTCTGGACTCCGGAGCCAGGATGGGCCTCCACTCTGGTGCTGCCCGTGTGGCCAGCAGGCCTGTCACTTGAGGTCCCCAGAGCATCAGTGGCCTTATCTCCCACGTGGGATCTTCGTCCCCCACTTCGCAGGCATCCTCACGAATGTCCCTCCTTTTGTGCCCTGGAAACTGGCAGCGTCTCCTGATGATAAGAGCAATGAAGTTGGGGCCGGTTATCTGGTGGGTTGGAGGTGCGGCCCACCGATCCATTTCTGGAAGCTTCTGGAAGGGCGGGTGGGACTTACCCGGGTAACTGCCTCATCTTGCCCTTTTAGGCACTGCCTTGCGGGCTCTCCACCCACCTGAGGAAGCCTCTCAGACGGGAGATGCTTAGATCCCACTGGTCGCGACCCTGGGGAGGGGGCGGCGGCTCAGATGGCTCTGATAATATTGTCTCGTGCGACTGTTTTCCGGTTTTCCCGTGGGCGTTCTCCCCTTACAGGAATATTAGAGATGGGTCCACCGTGACTTCCTTGCTGCGGGCTGTGACCGTGGCTGTGATCGTGACCGGCACGAGACCATCCTCACAGGTACAGCCGGTCAGGGAGGTGGCAGCCGGTCGGCCCTCCGCCCCACGGATCAGGGTTTGAACCTGCGGCCAGGCCTGCGTCGTTCCATCCTTACGAAGGAGAGACAGGAACGGTGGCTGGGGCAGAGGGCTGTCGGGAGCCCTCGGGCCCCTCAGGTGCTCGGCGCAGAGCAAACACGCAAGCCTCTGCAGGAAGAGCAGGTTGCAAATGGAATGAAAGCAAACCGAATGAGCAAGGGGGAGCATTCGTTCTAAACCCCAGCTATGCGAGGATTATTTCTCTCTGCTTTTGGAGAGATTCTGATCCCGACCGCCATGCCCCAAAGGGTTGTTCTGTAATTCTGTTTCATCTTTTCATCTTGCTTAATTAAGAAGTAATATACCCAGGGACTTTGGTGTTCAGAGGCGGCGCTCATGGTTCATGCCGGGCTCCGTGCCTGCATGGGGGGGGAGGGGTCTTCTAGCCACCGCCCCCCAGGTGGGGCCTGGGCTCCTACAGCATGGGGCTCAGTGACAGCGAAGAATAACCTTGGGGTGGGTCTGGGACCTTCAGGAAACGGGGCGTGTCCCACGAGGGTGGCATGATGGGAATGGGGGTGGGGGCCGAGGGAGCAGGAGAGGAGCAAGGCTGAGCCCTTTCCTTGTTTTAAATTGGGGCAGAAATGAGGGATGACAGTGACAACCACTGACAACTTAAAAGAACCCTTTTTGGGGACACAGACGTTCAGGTTGCAGCACTATTTATTTACAGAAACATACGTCAAAGGAACAAGCCTGCTTCTCAAATGTAGAGACAATTAACCGGGACCTTCCGATGCTGGGTGAAAGCTACAGAATCTGTTTCTCAGAGGGCTCGTGCGCCGTTGCACCTAACTCAGTCCAGTCCGGGCCTCTTCGTCCCATCCTTTCCCGGTGACATGGGCTGGCAAGGGGGACCTCGGGGCCAATTGCAAGAGTTTTTCTGAGAGCTTCTCAGAGCCAGGGGGCAGATGGTTTTTACTTTGCCTTCCCTGTACCGGATTACCGACGCCAATGCTCTTCTCTCTACAACTGACCCCTTTCCATTTTCCATTCATTTGCTAGAACGATGCTTACCACGTATGAAAATAAGGGCACAGGCAAACCGCGGGAGGTGGGTGGAAGCAGTAGGAGCTCCAATCCTCATTCATCCACTGACATGAGTGATTCAGGTGCAGCACCAAGGAGATGTTTAGACGTGTCCGTGTGTGAGGATCCAAGTGCAAGGGTCTGAAAGGTAGTCGGACGATAGTTGAAGACTGCTCCCCTCTCTCATTCCCTCCCTCCTATTCTCCTTCCCCCCTTCTCTCCCTCGATCTCTCCCTCCTTCCCTTCCTTGAACACTTACTGAGCATCTACTATATGCCAGACTGTGCTCTGGGGGCTACGAATACAGCAGTAAACATAGTAGGCAAAAATCCCCGCCGGCATGAGCTGAAGCTCCATCCATCTCTCTTTCCCGTGGTCCTCTACTTGTGATCTGGAAGTCTTGTCATGCCGGGCAGGAGCCAAGATCTTCCATTTAATGTTCAATGAGTATTTATTGGCAACGGGAGCAGCTGGAGAGTCAACATCACATCCTAGTCATCTCTGCATTCCTAGAGATGAGCGAAGAAAATGGCTCCTAATAGACACTCATAAACGTATTTGTTACATTGTTTCTGCTTGAGGACATTCAGCGAGACATTGGTGC
>CM052884.1:88033255-88093626 GCA_028534135.1 Potos flavus | reverse complement strand
GCCCAGATGAAGGGACGGGTTCACGTTCAGGCCCATCGTACACGAACAAGTTGAGCTCGTTCGTGACTAGAGCGGCGAGATGCCCAGGGGGTCTGGGGAAACAGACGGCCCCCCAGCTCCCACGTCCCTCCTCCCTCCGGTGTCTGATCACCGAGGGGGACCATGGCCTCCATTGTTCCTTTTCTTTCTCTTCTGCCGCTGAGCAGATACGGGGAAGGGCGTGTGGGTTAAACGTCCCCGTGAGACGCCGCCACTGTGCAGTGCGGTGGTTTCACACGGGGCTCTGGAGTTAGGTAGAAAACTTGACTACCTGCCCCGCTGTGTGGCTTCTGGCTGGTCACCTGGCTTCTCGGGACCTCGTTTCCTTATTTATAGGTTAGGGAGGATAATACCTTCTCCGAGAGCTCGTATGAGGATTGTGTGAAACAACGTATGGCTGGCAGGGAGCAAAAGCTCCTTACCGCCACCGTCACCGCCACCCCTGTACCCACATATACTGCAGCTGCTGGCGTCTGTGTGTCTCCCCGAGGGGAGGGCTCGGTCTCTCTCCTCTCATGCTCCGGGGCCGGCGTAGACCACGGTTCCGTAGGGGCCCCGGATCGTGAGTTGGTCTCCATCCCTGAGCCCGTAATCCCCATGGCCGGCAGGTGCCTGTGCTGGTGGACAGACAGGTTGGTGTCTCCAGATCTCAGAGCTAGGCTGGGGCTCGGGCCGTGCCCAGCAGCGCGGCTCCCGCGGGCACAGGGACAGGAGCAGTTTTCCACAGGAAGACGGGTTAATGCTCAGGCTCTGAATCCAGACAGCACATAAAAGCTGCCGCTTTTTAGCTATGAGATTTGGGCATTTTACTTAACCTCTCTGGGCCTCCGTTTTCTTACCTACGAAATAGAGCCGGTATGAGAACCGACTGTCCTCATCCTCTTCTATTATCAGGCTGGACCACCCTTTACCTTGTGAGCTACCTGGTTTCTTGTGCTGTATTTACTCATGCCATCCCTTTGACTTGGAATGCCCTTTCCTGCTAGATAGCAAACTCCTACTCATCCTTTACAACCCAGCTCGGGCATCACTGCCTATGCCCCTACCCCAGACAAAGGTCTTTCCGGATGGCCTCCCTCCAGCTGGGTCAGGGGCTCTCCTGGACCCCATTCCCTGGGCTCATTCTCTCACTGGCCTGCAGAACCATAAAATTCCTGCAGGGCCTCCTTGCTTGGATGGAGCCCCCCACTTCCCGCCCCATCCATGTTTCTGAAATCGATTCAGCTGCCACATCCATTTAACATCTTGGCGTTTCCTCTCCCAGATCCTAGAGGCTGATTATAATGCCTGGTCTCGTAAGAGTGGAGGGTGAGCACACCGGCTTAGGTCTGGGACTTCCCCGCCAGGCTCCCGTTCCCTCCCTCCTTCGGATCAAAGCCGATGTCCTTGATCTCTGCCTCTCCGCCTCCAGCAGAGGGTCTGGCTCCAGAAGCAGTGGTCTGAGTCCCCTGGAGGCATAGAGATGGCCGGGAAAGCCCTGTCTGTGAGCAGCCCCCATCACCCAATGCAGGGGACCAGCTCTGGCCGGCAGCCGTCAGAAAGCCCCACTGACTTGTGTGACCCTGGTGCCTCCAGGCTGCAAGGGGGCGAGGGAGACTTGTCTCAGAGTTTCCCGATTTTTCTCAGACCGGTGTGTGTGGGTGGAGAGGGGGCCAGGGATGGGGAGGTGGCTCGAGTGAGAGGTGAGAGAGAGCTCTCCACCATCCCCGGGTCTGGGGGGACCAGGGTGGGTAGGAGAGGGAGGACTGAATGGTGACTCAGCTATTAATTCTGAATGACCTTGGACAAGTCCTTTGCCTCCCAGGCCTCTGTGTGCTCATTTGGAAAGTGAGATGCTCCCCATGCCTCCTCCACCAGCAGCACCAGAGCACGGAGACCCCTCCAGGGATCGCTGGCTGTCTTCTCTTCTCCTCCCCTTTCTCCCCCGCGGAGCTCTCTCGCCTCCACCGAGACAGAACATTGATTGCTAAGCCTCTACCCCTTGCAGCCAGCTGTGTGGTGCCGCCATGCCCGCCTCACAGCCAAGGCTCACAGCAAAGGCTTAGAGATGAGTGGCTTGCCAACGGCCACACGGGGAGGAGACGGGATTTGAACCCAGGCTGTCTGACAAAAAGGCTGGCACAAACCACCCTGGGACTCTGTCCCCACCCCCCATCACTGGCTCCTCCCCTAGGAATCCCCCTGCCCAGCTGGAGAGGGTGCAGAGGGCCAGAAGGGGGCCGTCGCCGGCAACCACATCCTGTGACGGTTGCCCTGCGGCGCGCCAGCTTAGTCTCCACCTCTGGGACAGGTGAACGGAAAGTGGGCTTTCCACGGCCCCGCAGGGAGGGACCCACAGCCCAGCCCCCTCCAGCACCTGCCGGCTCTGAGGAAACCCGGCGTCCAGCCCTCACCCCGAAGGCAGAGCTGAGCACTGGCCCTCGAAGCAGGCGGGCTGGATTCCCGGTCCCTGAGCCGATGGAGGACACAACCGCATCCCATCCCCACTGTCCCTACACCGCCGGCCTTGTCCCCAGCTCCTCCCTCCCGGCCTGGGGCCCATTCCTTGCCAGGTGGCTCTGGGCCTAAAATCCCCCGGCATGAGCCTGTCTCTGCAACTCCCGGAGCCGCTGAGCCAGGGCCTGAGTGGGGCAGAGGAGAGGGGGGAGCGGGCCGCTGAACTCACAGCCTGTCTGGGCCACCTCCTCCGGGAAGCAGGCCCCGTGTCCTCCTGTTCCTGTGTCCCCAGCATTTTTCATGACCCTGGGCCATGGGAAGTTTCCGGGTCCCCAACATTTCCACCTTGATGGGTAGAGTTGCCCCCACCCAACACACACATACACACACGCACGTACACACACATGTGCACACAGAGATACACACACACACACAGGCACACACACGGACACACAGGCACACACAGGCGCGCACACACAGAGACACACACACACACACGTACATACACACATGCACACACAGACACACACGTACACACAGACACACGCGTACACACACAGGCACACATACACACAGAGACAGACACACATAGACACACCTACAGACAGGCACATGTACACACACAGAGACACACAGGCACACGTACACACACAGACACACACGCGCACACACACACACACACACGCACACACACACAGACACACACGTGCGCACACACAGAGGCCTGGGCACTGGAGAAGCTCAAGGACACATCACTCTACGGCCGGTTTTATTCAGCAATAACTCTAATCCCAGGATGCTCAGACCAGGACACCGGCAGCTGGCTCTGAGCCCCAGAGCCTCTCTCTGGAGGCCGCGTGGACGCATCCGCGGCTCCGGCGGAGACACTGCATAGTCACGTGCTCCTCGGGGAAGCTCCCAGCAATCCGAGCGGACAGATGGGCACGGGGGCTTAGTGCAGCCTCGGGGCCCCTCCTGGCAGACGTCTCTGAGCTTCTGCTCCCGAGGGGCCGGGCGCCCAACTCTGAGTCTCTGGGGCCCCCGGGCAGGGGTCATCTACGTAAGCCAGAGGAAGCTCAGAATAAGGATCTTCTGTCCGGGGACTGTCCCTGCAGAACAGGGCTGTGCTCTGGTGGGTTCCCAGGGTCTCCAGAGGCAGGGCTGGCCGAGGCCCCAGCCCCTCGGGCGTGGGGGAGGGGCAGTCGTCCCGCTTGCTGCCAGCCCGCTGTTCCTAGGGAGGCTGGAACCCAGGCTCTGCGCCCAGGTGGTCGCCAACCTGGGCCGGTGGGTGTGTCACCCCCGGCCCCAGAATCCACCTGTCAAAGCAACCGCGGCCCAGCAGCCCCTACACGTGGGCAGCACGGGGATGGGGCCCCTTCCCGCTCTCTCGGTACCTCCTGGCCCTGAGCTGTCTGAGACTCAGGGAACCAAAGCACAGACACCCGAGGATCAGAAAGGGCCTCAGGAGTCATTCAGTTCAACCCCTGCTTGCAGCCTGCTGAAAGGTGGCCCAGGCTGCTTGTCCATCCCTGAGACAGAAAGCTCACTACCTCTCCGAGGCAGCACCCTCCACCTTGGGGCTGTTTGGGGCTCAGGGAGGGCTGTGCCAGTAGCTTCCGTTTGATGGATAGAGACTGAGCGGTGAGGGCAGGGTGAGCGCTTTCCCTGCATCTCTCCAGGGAAGGCCTGTGAGCCCCCGCGGGACGATGTGGGAGGGCAGGGTGGGAGAGCGGGGGCAGGGAGAGCACGAGTCCCACAGAAGGGAGCCACCTGGGGCTTCACTGGGCCCAGCCTAGGCTGCTCCGATGTCATCATATTCCTCGCTGTCAAGGGAGTCAGGCCGCCGGGTGGGGGACCCTGTGTGGCAGGAGGCTCGGGTCAGTGGGAGGCTGGTCACCGCCCCTCCTGCCCCTGTGATGGTAGGGACACATCCCTCCCCTGTGATGCTGTGCGCGGTGCAGTGACCAGACTCCCTTCACATCCTCTTGTTCATTACCATCTCCCTTGCTAGAATGTCAGCCCAGAAGGCAGAGCCTCATCCGTGCAGTTTAGGGCTGTAGTCTCCACACTCGCACAGGAAATGATGGGCGACTTGACTGCTAGCACACCCCCCGCTACCACAGTCTCCCCCAAGGGGCCATCGGCTACCTCTGCTTGAATGCCTCCACTAGTGGGGAGCTCACTTCCTCTCAAGGCATTCTTTGGCACTTTCTCTGTCCCATCCACATCCATTTTTCCCACTTCCTCATATTCTTGTTTGTTTAAAAAAATCCCTTTCCTTGTGGCTCATGAATCCACTGAATCCAGAGGTCCCTCACTCGTCCACCCCCTGCTTCCTGTCCATCCCCCCCTTCCAGGACCACCTCCCTTGCCGCTGGCACCTGGACACTCAAACTGCTCGGTCGAGGGGGGCTGGGGCGGCGGCTGGAAGTTCTGGTACCACTCCCCGGAGGAGGTGCTGGAGCTGTCGTCGGCCGAGGGCCCTGCTGGAGACACCCAGAGCCCATCGCTCTCTGCCTGCAGACGGCCAGCTCGCGAGCTGCCAGAGCTGGGAGGCCCTCGTGACTCACAAGAGCCAAGTTCCTGGCTTGACCACGAACCAGAACGAGGAAATGAAGGCCCAGAGAGGGGTGGAGACTTGTCCCAGGTCACACAGCAAGGGGTCACAGAGCTGGGGCCCGAATCCTGGACTCAGCCTGGCTCAGGGCTTCCGGCTCGATGCTTCCTCCGGCCAGGTTGGCTACAGGACGGGAGGCTGGGGCCCACACGGAATCCTCCCGGGCCCAGCTTACCTGAAAAAGTACCTTGGGAGCCAGCCAGCTCCAGGTTGGGGGGCCGCTCCAAGAGAGGGCTCCTCTCTGCGGAGAACACCTGCGGGGTCCACGGAGGGAGCCTGCTGCTGGGGCTGTTACAGTAATCTTCCCCGGAGGAGGTGCTGGACCCGCTGTTGCTCCTGGGTCGGAGCTGAGAGCCCACGGAGGGGGCGTCTGCCGGGTAGGGCCCGGCGCCGGCCGGTGGGATCTGGGAAGCACGCATCTCTTCGAGCCCTGGCCCAGGAAAGGGAGAATGGTGAGGAAAGCAGCAGCAATGCCTCCAGAGGGCTTTAAATTAGACTCGAGAAAGAACTAACTGCCAAGAGGGACTCTTAAAATCAGGAAGGACCTGCTGGGGGGGGCGGGGGTTGCCGCCAGCATTTGTCAGGGTGAGCTGAGCTGCTAAGCCCGGAGTCAGGGCTGACATCGTCATCACTGCCTCCATGCGGCTTCCCGGCCCAACTCACCTTCCTCCAGGGGGGGCATCTGGAACCTGTTCTGCTGGGCCTCCTCGTCCGTGACCCGGTGACGCTGCGAATCTACAAGCAGGGGGGCGGTGAGGAGGGGGGCGGGTCCACCTCTTCTTCCCCGGAGCCCGGAGGAAGGGTGGCCGTGCCTTGGGACTTGGGACGGTGCCCTGAGGCTGAACAGTGTGCGAGGACCACCCCAGGGGTACAGAGGGGCTTAGCATTTGCCATCAGACCCCGGGCTCTTGTCCTAGTCCAGCCAGACCCTGAAGCTCAGTCTCTGACCAGCCTGGGATCAGGCTGCCTCTGGCCAGAAACGCTAGTGCCTTGCGCCTCGCTGCTCCCCAGCCGCCCCGCCTTCTGCTTAAGGAAACAGGGCGCGTCCTGGGCTCTCTCCTTGCACCCTGGAGGTTCTGGGCAGATGGTACCCCGTCTAGGAGCCTTCCCAGAGCAGAAGCTGGAAGGTCTGGAATCCTCGCCTCCCAGGCTCGGGGGCACCCTCGCTTCGGAACGGGAGAGACGACGTGGATTTGGTGAGTCTTAAGGACTTGGGTGTCTGGGATCTTGGAGTCCGCTCTCTTGAGCCTGGTACCACTGAATCTGAGTCACAGTGTCGTAGGGTTTTGGACTCTTGGTCCTGCCTCTTACAGGCCTGGGTGCAGAATCTCAGGTTCTTGGGTCCCGCTTCATAGCACAGCCAGGAATCACCTGCCTCCCAGCCCAGAGGCCCTGGTTGAGCAGGTGGGGCACAGATGCTGTCCCCCATCTCCATTCTCCCCTCTTGGAGCAAGAGACCCTCTGGCCTTTATTTGGACCCATGGACACATAGCTGTGCAGGACAGAGGCTTCGTCTGCCAGCCTCTCTTGCAGCTGGTGGATTTAAGTTCTGGCCGGGGTGTGTGTGTGCGTGTGTGTGTGTGTGTGTGGCTGTGGGTGGGAGTGATGTGGGCGTCTCTGGCATCCTGCCTTTCGGGGTAGGGCCTGCCCCACCTTCCCTTGCCCTCCTGCTGCCCAGGATGTGGGCATGGCAGTGAACCATTCTGGACCATGTGGACGAGGGTAACATGCTAGGGACTGCACAACAGCAAGAAAGCCGGAGCCTGGGCCCCTGCCGACTGCTCAGGGCACTGTCATTTGGGGGCCTCGGTCACAGTCAAACTCTCATCCTAACTTACATCTTGGGTTCTGGGGCGAGCTGGGCAGTTTGACAAGCTCCCAAGGGAGTCACACCATAGGTGTGAGATTCTCTGCTCTGACCTCCCGCATTGCGTGGGCCCTGCCTTAAGTTCTGTTTGTCCTCCTCCTATCGCTGGCAGGCAGAGAGGAGAGCTGGAAAAGCCGGCTAAGAGGTTCAAGCTGGGCTCGCCATGAAGGGAGGGGAAGGGGAGAGGTGGAGGGACGGGATGGGACACAGAGGGGGTGTGAGCGCGTGAGAAGCCATCCGAGCGCGTCTCTTGCCTGGACTTCCTGGTCTAACACAGACGCAGGCACCTGTGGGTGAAGGTCGGGGGGCGGGTCTTAAGACCCCACGTGGCCAGAGACAAAGGTGGGAAAGAGTGAGGTTGGAGACATGGAGTTGTCTCTGGGGTCACAAGGCACTTGGAAAGCGTCAATGCAGGGGTGATGAGGTGGGCCCCGCTGAAGCTCCCCAGCCAACAGCGCCCTCTCCCTGGTTGGGGCAGGTGGGCCCCCGGGGGAGCCCCGGCGCAGGCACTCACTGTAGAAGGTGGTCAGGGCCACGGGAGGCTGGGCGCTGAAGTCATAGTGCTCATAGTCTGAGTCCGAGCTGGAGTCCGAGTCCTTGGGGAGTGGGGCCTGGACCTGGATGGGCAGCTGGGGAACTGGGGAGAGAGCAGAGTTGGGGGCGCGGCCAGGTGGGGGGCAGAAAGGCGCAGGGAGAGGCGGCAGCCAGCGGGGAGGGTGGGGGCCAGAGACAGAGGGGCAGGGAGAGCGCCAGGTAGCCCGTCTTGTACAAGACCATCCAGCCCGGGTTTTCCAAGCTCCCCCCACCCACTCAGACATGGGGAACTAATAACATCTGTTTCTTTCCCAAACACAGAGCAGTCACCGTATGCCCAGCACCGTTCCGACATTTAAGAAATGATCTCGGGCGCCTGGGTGGCTCAGTAGGTTAAAGCCTCTGCCTGCGGCTCAGGTCCTGATCTCAGGGTCCTGGGATCGAGCCCCGCATCGGGCTCTCTGCTCAGCAGGGAGCCTGCTTTCCCCTCTCTCTCTGCCTGCCTCTCTGCCTACTTGTGATCTCTCTCTCTATGTCAAATAAATAAATAAAATCTTAAAAAAAAACAAAAACGATCTCATTGGGATTTGTGTAGTGACTCTGAGGTAGGTACGTCCGTGTCCCCATTTTACAGCTGAAGGAACTCAGGCACCGGGGGGCCGGCGCCTTGCCCAGAGAGGCAGGCAGTGTGGCTCCTAACCCCTAGCCTGACCCCTAACCCCCGTAATAGTCAGGGAGTAGATGCCCCGAGCCCAACCTGCGGGCGAGGTTCTGCGTTCATATTCTTCCCTTGAACACATGGATAGCGTGCACGGGGAATATTTATATTATTTGGCTGAGTTTTGTATCAGTTTTCCTGTCATTGAATGCTTTCAAATAAGGGTGATTTCATATAATCACAATGCAGTGTGACTAAGCTTGAGTTCCTCTACAAGGCTTTCAAGAACTATAAACCACTATGTTGTAAAAGATGGATGACCGGTTCCATTTTTCTTTCTTTCTTTCAGAAAATGTGAAATAAAATTACATTCCAGGCAAACCTTGACGGGGCTCTGCGGGAAGGCTGATGGGCAGGCCATTGGAAGAGGCCATACAATTCCAAGCCTACCAGCCAAGTAGCAGGGCGGAACTGTCCTCTGAGAAATGCCCTGAGCGTGTATTGTTCCAGAACTCTCCAAAGCCTGGCTTGGAATGACTGCCCTGGAAGGCCATCTGCCCCTCAGGGTCCAGATTGAGACATGACATATTCAAGGTCCCACAGGCCCCAGTGGGCTGGCCGAGGTCTCCTCTCCAGCGGGGGCACTGTTTTGACCTAAACAGTGCTGACTCTCCAGAAAGGGTACCCTTCCTGTCCTCCCCAGCCCTCCCCACCCCCAGGGTGGGTGACATCTTACCTTCTTCTTTGGGAATGGTGATGGGAACATCTTGATAGCTATTGATCCCATCTGGGGTGGTGTTGAGTAGGCGCTGGTCATTCACCATCGCAGGGAGGGCTGAGGGAGGGGAGCCAGAGATCCTACAAGTCATTATTTGCTCTGTCCCAGTCTTCTTGGTCCTATTCTCATTAAGACACCTTCCTCCTCGGCCCCCACCCCAAACACACACTCATGTACACATAGAGTCTGATCGGGCCCTCCATGCATGGACCACTTCTGCTGGGCATGCTGGGAAAATCCTTCCCATCGGGAGGTGCCCCCCGGGGCCAGGGCTGGGTGGCCATTGCTGGATCACGGACACTCCTGCTGGAGTCCCACAGGCCCACATCCCCCAGAGAGGGCCACACCTCAGGCCTGCTTCTTTGCCTCTCTGGATCTTTCCCGTGGCTCCCAGAACTCTGAACCTACCGTATTTTCCCTTAACTTTCAAGAAGATGAAGGCTGTGAAGATGAGTAAGCCAAGGAAGAGAATCCCCAGAATGATGCAGAAGATGAGGAGCATTAGTTCCCGTGATTTCCAGTCCTCTGTTTTCACAGTCACAGAAGATTCTGGAAGCAAGAACCCCAAATCAGGGAGAAAGAGGAATGGACATAGACTTCTCCTTGCCCTTCTTGCCTCTCCTGCCTCTCTGCAGCTCACCCTCTCCCCTTTTGGACCTCTCCTCCTCCCCTCTTCTTTTTTTCGAATTTGCCCATTTGCTTTTAGGTGCTTTGTATATAATAGGTGCTCAAGAAATGCATATTGAATCACTAACTGATGGTAAGAAACTTTCCTTTGGCCACCAGCCCACGGGATCCCTCTCTCTGCTCAACAATTACTGAGTGCCTACTCTGTGCCCACTAAGCCCTAGGGATACAAATACGACATCAGCATCACAAGTCTAGTGGAGAGGTCGATATGTTGGCTCAATCCAATATGGTGCCTCCTCGCTGGGATGGAGCTATGGGGGGCATGAGGACCTACAAGGGGCACCTAACTCTCTGGGGGGCAGACCAAGGCTGGCTTCCTGGAGAAGGTGACTTGGAGCCGCCTCTGACAGCGAACAGGCCATCAGGAGAGCAAGATCTCCTTCCTGTGCCCTGGATGCCTCCTTCCTACCAGACAGGTATCCCCCGAGGGTAGGGGTGAGGGCCGTGATTCTGGACCTCCCAGCCCTGCAGCCCCGGTGTGGCTTACTATCTTCTCTCTCGGCCCCATTCCTGCTTAAAAGAGCCCGAAGCCTGGATAGAGGCTGCAGGGGGCAGGTGCACGGAGCCCTTGTCAGAGGGAAGACGGGAAGCACCTCCTGCTCAGGATATAAGGCCTGGGGTGCATAGGCCGCAGGGCTGGCTGGAGGGTAGTGACAGCATCGCGGGGGGCCGGAGGGGTGCGATCGTCCTGACCCCTGGCTGGGGACAGTGTCTGCTCCCCCCCAGAGATGGCCCCCTCCTTCTCATTTTCTTCCCTCCCCTCCGTCTGCCAAGGGGGTGACTTGGGCCAGCCTGGGAATTGGACTTAGCAGCAGGAAGTGGGTGCAAGAGAGAGGCTGGCCCCTGTTCCGAGGGCTTTAGAAAAATTAATTTACTGGAGACTCAGAGCAGCGCTAGGAGAAAGCTTACCGGGACTATCGCTCCCATTTTACAGTGGCGGGATCTGAGGCTCAGAGAGGGGAAGACTTGCCTACCATCCTCGGCTAGCGGGAGGCAGAGCTGGGGTTTGAGCCTCGGGAGTGCTCCTGGGGGGCAGCCAAGCGATCCGTAGCTGGAGGGTAGACCAGCGTGATGCACACTCCAGCCCCTGAGCCTGCACTTCTTTCTCTGTGTAAGGGATCTAAGGAGACCTCCCCGTGGGGACGCCAGGAGGGGCGCAGGGCTGGGGAAGTGTCGGGAGAGCTCTGGGCCAGTGCCCGGGAGGTGAGAAACGCACTGACTGTTACCCTTGCCGCACCTGCCACTGGCCGGGGGCAGACCAGACAAGCGTGGGCTCTCTCCAGCTCTATCCTCCTGCCCCGCAGGAGCTGACAGGAGAGTGGGCTCCTGTCCATGAAGTGCCAGGGTTCGGGGAGCTGGGGCACTGACAAGGCAGGGAGGCGAGGGGAGAGGAGCAAAAGCACCCAGAGAGCGGAGCGGTGCGGCGGGGGGGGGGGGGGGGGGGGGGGGGGGGGCGGAGGGAGAGGCAAGTCCATTGCCTGGAGGTGGGGGATGGGGACTCAACCTTCGGGCCCCTCCCAGGTGTGCACACATGCTCACACGCATATGCACACTTGCACGCATGCACCCACCTCTCCGAGAAACCGAGAACAAGTGACACTCACCTACAGTGACAGGCTCGAGACTTGCAGGGACTTCAGGAGTGGACAGGTTGAGCAGACTCTGGGAGCCTGTCAGAAAGCACGGGTCATGCCCTCAACACATATGACTGAGCACCTACTGTGTGCCCGTCCTTGTGTTACACACTGAACAAGACAGACACGTGACCTGAGGTGAGGAGAGTGGTCCCAGGGGAAGCGGGGGGTGAGGGGCATATGTTTAAGGAAACCTGCCTTTTCCACCCCCCACAATCAGGAAAAACTCATGCATTAAATGCCGGGAAGTTTCTTTGGTTAGAACAAGAGGCTAATAAAAAGAAGTATCTCTTCTTTCTGTAAAACTCTGCTACCAACCACAAATGCCCTTCTCTGCTAAGTCTTGGGTTCCCTCTTCACATTGGCCTTGGGAGCTGGGAAGCTGGCATGATCCTTACCATAATCACCTGACACATAAGAGATGGAGCTTATGAAGTCCCTGGGTGGGTATTCCCTGATTTCCCAGCTCCCCTCGGGGTGGCTAGGATCGGCATCCACATATTCGTGGCTCGGAAGCCTCCCCGTGGGGGAGTGGCAGAGCTGGAGTTCACGACAGGTGCCTGAACTTCACAGGAACATTAACACCATGTTTCTTTGGGTCTCACGGTCGGGTTTTTTCACATTTTAACACCTCTGAAACTGGGGAGACGGCATCAATTGCTACAAGCGATGACATACTGTGGGTTTATTTTGGCAGGATTTTTGCCCTTTACGGTACATAAAAAAATAATAGTGAGACATATCGATGCCCCCTTAGATCTGGTGAAATAGGACGGAATCCAATTCATACCGTGGACGTGAGGCTTCGTTGAAAGGAGAGGTATCAGGTGCTCCCTGCCTGCCACGTGATCGGGGCTCCAGACTCTGTCTCCCAATATTATTTTCCTATAACCACCTATGATCACCAGCCCTGGGACGGCAGCTGGTTTCATCTCCTGAGCCCGTTCCAATCATCAGGGACCAGTGCTTAGTACATAATAAAGCCTTAGTAAACATCTGGGGGCTGAGTCAAGGCTCTGTGGGCAAGAATGTCCTGATTGAGTAGCCCTGTCTGCCTGCACGTGGTAAGTAAGGGCCATGGTCCCTCTAATGCCGGCAGTTGTCACTCCTGACCTAGTCCGAGTTCTTAGGCTGCGGATTCAGGTGGAACTCTTGGGCCAAATCTGGGGGAGGGGGTGAGGCGGGGGCGGGGAGGACGGGTACCTGAGCAGAGGACTCGGGCTGCGCTCGACTGGCTACACAGGTTGGAGTTGTTGAACCGCCAGGAGCAGTCGGACAGCGTGGACTCATTTCCTGTGCACGAGTAGTACATTCTGCCCGGCAGGGAGTGGGGCCGCCCACGGGGGATGCCGACCACGGTGCCGCAGCCCAAGGCCCGGCAGAGCACGTGGGCCTCCTGTGAGTACCACTCACTGTTACACACTGTGCTCCAGACCCCACGGAAATGTACCTCCACCTGCCCCTCGCAGGGGTCGCGGCCCCCAGTCAGGCGCCAGGACTGGTGGTCTGCAGGGGAGAGGTGGGGCGTGGGGCAGAGTCAGGTCGGGGTCCTTCGGGCTGAAACCCCAGCAGACCAGACTCATGAATGCAAACATCCTCCAGCTGGTCAGCCTCCGGATCCTGAGCCCTTTCCCTCCCCAGTCTGCCTCCCTGACTCGAGGGCTCCGCCCGCTCTGGCCGGCGTGGTAGGCCGGCGACTCAAACCGTGGGCTGCGCACCGGGAGCGTTAGCACAGCGTGGTATCTTGTCAGAAATGCAGAGTCTCCGCACTGCCCACGGCCTCCTCAGGGGTCTCCCTGCCTCCGTCTCCCCTCGCTGCTCTGAACCTGGTGACCAACTCGCACTCGGCAAGAGTCTCCCCTCTCATGTCATTTCCTCCAGGAGGTGGGCAGGCTTGTCCCTCCAACTCTGGATCGCCCGCTACCTCTAAACTCCACCCGGCTTCCTTTCCCAGGACGTTTATTACTCTGTCCCCCGGGATTGCGCTTGCCCGGGTCTTACCTTCCCCGGGGGACTGGACCTCGCATCAGCAGGGGCCACCCCTCCCCACACCCAGGCCTCCGGTAAGGGTTGGGGGCTGCCCCCCGCTTGCTGACCTGAGCACACCACGCCGGCATCCTCCTTGTGGCCGCAGTACCCGGCTCCTGGCAGGCCCGGGCAGTCCCACAGGTAGGTCTCGTCCCCTGAACAGTTCACCTGGTCCCGGTGGATGGGTCCTTGGCCAGGGGCGAAGTGCAAGCCGGGCACGGCCTGAATCGCCCAGCCGCAGCTCAGTTGCCGGCACACCACGTGGGAATCCTTCAGGTCCCACGTGTCGTCGCACACCGAGCCCCACTGGCGGTGCTCCAGCATCTCCACGCGGCCTGCGCACCGACTGCCGCCGCCCACCAACCGCACGGCGCGGTTCTCTGCGGAGGGAGGGGAAAGGGTTTGCGGGTGGTCGAGGAAGGGAGGGCTGGGAGGGTGGCCGCGGGCTGTGGATCCAGTGAGAGGAGCTGGTAATTCGGTGGGCAGGACTGGGGAACCCTGTCAGGACTGGGGCCCTGGTAGACAGAGGTGGGGAACTCCTCAGGACCAGAGACCTGGGGGCGGGGCTGGATGCCCGCGGATGGGCCGGTGGGAGGGGCTAGTGACCTGGTGGGCGGGGCCTGAAGAGCAGGTGGGGGCTGGAAAGTGACCATGCTAAGGGACACTGGGGAACCTGGCATATTTCTGTACATGGGAGGTAGGGGCAGAGATAGAGGTCCTAAGTGACAGAAGGCGTGGGACCCGTAAGTAAGGGCCAAAGACCCAGTTAGGATTGGGGACCCAAGTGGTGGAACTGGAGCTCTAGTAGGGGGAGGGGTCTGGGGGCCCCTCAGAGGACTTGCTCCGAGTGGAAATGAGGCAATGCTGCAGTGCTCCAGCGTGGGAACCAGCTGCGTTTGCGACTGGGGTGGGGTGGGGGGCGGGGAGAAGTCTGCAGGGTAAGGCTGGGGTGCAATGGCTAACGGGGGCAGGAGTGAGGGGCAGCGACTGGAGGCCTGAGGGTAGGGCGGGCAGGGCGCAGGTGGTGGTCCGCTGGTACCTGCGCAGGTGACCTTGGCCGGCACCCCGCTGCTGTTGCACACGTGCTCCACCACTTTGCACAGCTGCCAGCTGGGGCTTCTGCACAGGACGGCGGGCGCCAGGGCCAGCGTGCCGTTCGGGGCCTCGCTGGCGTTCCCCGCGCCTGGCCCAGGCAAGGTGGGCCGGGTGGCTTCCCAGGCGGCGCCGCAGCCCAGCTCGAGACACACAGCTTCGGAGGCCAGGCTGTCCCAGAGCGCCCCACACGCGGGCTCCCAGGACAGCCCGTGCCAGACCTCCACCGTCCCGCTGCAGTGGCTGCTCCCATTCACCAGGCGGACCCCAAGCCGCTGTCCTAGAAGTGCAGGATGCCAGCTGAGGCCTCCGCCCATCGGGACGGCAGGTCTCCGGGACGGGAGTGGGCATGCCCGGCTGCCGGGGCCTCCAGTGCCTTATCTTGGACAATATCTCACTGGGCTCTGGGCCTCAGCCTTCCAGTCTGCAAAATGGGGCTGGGCTGGTTCATCCCTGAGCCCCCTTTCAGGCCTGAACCTGGTTCTCCTTCGAATCAGGAGAAGGGGGCTGAGGGCGACTGTAGAGGTTAGGATGCCTTCAGTAGGTCTGGGGTGACAGAGAACTAGTGGTCTAGTCCCCACAAACCTCCCTCCCTTGCCCCTGTCTCCAGGGCACCCTAGTGTGAAAGAAGGGCAGAGTTTTGGGTTCAGGGGCCCTCCCTGGTATGGTGGGTACCACGATTTCCCCTCCTAGGCCCCTCTGGTGTTCTGGAGGGTGCCCCCATGACCTTGAAGCCTTGGAGGATGGCTATGGGCTTGGCGATGGGGTTGAAGACTGGCGGCTTGGGATGGTGGTTCTCCCTTCCCCAGACACCCTCCTTGGGGAGCCACCTGCCCAGTTTTGCCCGGGACTGTTCCCCCAGGATGACATGCAGCTTTGCACAGAGGAGGAGCTTAATAAGTATCTGTCGAGTTGATCAAGGGCCCACTTAATGGAACCCCACCACCCCCACCAAGAGTCCTTTAGCTTGTTCTCAACAAATCCCCTTAAAGGGCTCACTGAACCTTTGGCCCCTGCGTATGTGACATTTGGTCAGTGGCCTTTCGAAGATGGTGGTTCTAAACTCTCAGAGTGAGCGGAACAATGGCACTTTGGGCGTTAAGCCAGGAAGACGTGTTGTCTGAAGTTAGGGAGCTTCCCTGATCCCTTCGAAGTCCATCTCCCTTCCCCGTCACCCGGGACCCCACCTGCTTGGTCCCAGAGAGTGGGCTGTGGGCCCCCAGAAGGATTCTTTCCTCACCTGGCTCCCAGGGCTGGCTCTCGGCACTGCTGGCGTTGGGCTGGTCAGACGGAGCGGGAGACGGGCGACCTGGAACCAACCAGCAGCAGCCGTGGTGGGTGAGCAAGTTCAGGGGTAGAGGGCACAGATGTGGCTTGAAGGTCAAGGGCCACTTTCTGAAGCTGGGGCTCCATGGGGATTTTGAAACACCATGGCCCCGGGCCTTGGGCAGAGCTGCCTCTGTTCGGGGTAGGGAAATTCTCCAGCTCTGTTGTTGCCGTGACATCTACTTTGTCTTTGAATTGTACGAACGCGCGCAGAGATCAGAGCGGAGCAGCGACCAACGACTGTGGGTTTTGGGGCCAGATCTGCTTACTGGCTGAGTGACCGTGGGTGGGTTACCGACCTCTCTCGGCCAGAGTCCCAGTTTGTTGGCCACAGCATCTGGGGGAGTCGTGTTGCGCTAAGAGGAGTCGATGTCTGTACCATACTCGACATATAGAAGCTCAAAAATGGGAGTTTCTGTTAGGAAAAGCATTTTCGTTTGGGAAATCTGTTTGAGAAGTTCATACCAGACTTTAGGGCGATTGGTGCAGCCTGGGGTGGGACCGTCCCACCGTACAGCACTTTCAGATACTGAAAAACTCACATTTGCCGAGGGCCGAAAATACGCCAGTATATGTTATTCGCATGTATTATTCCGTTTCCCTTCAACCACGCCTAGAGGTAGATAGGAACATTCACTTTTTACAAACTCAGAAAGTGAGGCCCAAGGACAGAAGTCTATCTCCTGTGCCAGAGATGTCCCTTTGTCCCTCCGGAGCCGCGTTGCGCGAGGCCCTGGTGGACGGATTTGTTTGGACTTTACCTTCGGTTTGGCTCCGCCAATGGGGAGCCGCAGCAGACGTAGGAGGGAGGGAGGAGAGGGGAGCGGTGGCACTCATTCCCCTGTCTCCTTCTATGGGAGTTCCCCCACCCGAAGGTGATGGCTCCTCGCCTTGACTCTCTCCTCCGGTCTCACTGACCACTCCCTGCTCTTGCCTCCTTGGGCCCTGGGTGGCAAGAGCTCCTGGCTTCCGGTTCCTACTGACCTTACCCTTTGTAAATAAGCCCCTTCAAAAGCTCCTGTTTTGATCGTGCCACCCACTTCCTCGTGGGTCCCTGACCGATCCACGGCCTCAGGTCGCCCCGCTCAGCAAGAAGCAGAACCTGGGTCTGACTGTCTCCAGGGGTTCAGTTCCACGCCGGGCAGGGACCGTCCAGAGCGGAAGCACAAAGGGGGGGCCGTGGCAGAGACCACGGTGCTCCCAGGGGACCTCCCCTGCACGCAGGGTCTCATACTGAGGCTGGCCCATTGCTGTCTGGGAAGAAGGACGTGCGCTCCCGGACGGGCCGGCGGAGGTAAAGTAAGAGGCCGTGAGTGTCCTCCACCTCTTTTTTTCTCTGCAGTGCCACTATTTGGGGCCCTATTGCAACCGCAAGAGGGAGGGGGATGCTGACCGCACTAGAATTTTGAGTGAGAAGTGAACCCGTATTCCGGTTCAGATCCGGGAGCCCGCCCCCCCCCAAAAAAACCCCACAAAACAAACAAACAAGCAAAAAACAAAAAAAGCCTAAAACCAGAAAGTCACCCTTAATGGGGTTAAGCCATGAAGATTTCAGCCTGCGCTTGTTGCCCGAGCCCAGCCTGGCCTGGCCTAGTGGATAGGAGCTATAGGCTCACGCGGCTGCTGGTCTCAGCCCCGACCCCGACCCCGAGCTGATACTATGCGCTCACACCGAGAGGTGCCGGCAGGCGCGGCTCCCCTACAAGCATCCATTTGGGCCACTCCATCACTCAGACAGAAAGTAATCAGGCCTAGAATCGCCTGTCCTCACCGACTCCCTGGTCGGCTGCCCAGCCTGACCCCCTGGAGGGGACTCAGAATTCAGAACACAGACTCCGTGGCTAATGCAATATTCAGAGCAAGAATTCAGAGGCCCACAAATGAGGACGGCACAATCCCGGTTCCCACAGCAACGGCCCCAGGGCCCCAGAGTGGTTTTCAATCCGTGGGCTGGGGCACGGGGGAGACTGGGGTGCTGGCCGCAGTGCGTTTGCATATGTGTGTGTGGTTGTGGTGGGGCATGTGAGTGTGTGGCTGTGACCATTTGTGTGCGAGTGTCTCTGTGCGTCTGTGTGTATGTGACTGTGCGTGTGTGTCTGTGGAGGGCCTCTGGGTCTGGGGATCCACTTTCTCATGGGTGAAAGTACACGTACCTTCTGCTAGACCAGAAAACTCTGGAGAGCAGCGCCCAAGGCTGAACCAGCCCCATGTTCTCCAGGGTGCTTCAGGATTGTTGATTGACTGACTGATGGAAGAGCCAGCAGGAACCGCCAGCTGCAAGGACAGCTGTCACTAAGGCGGTTTATTTCATACTCAAGGGCTTCTTTTCTGGGTCACAGGCGTTCTCCTGTCCCCTATCCCAAGAAGGGACCCTGGCACTTGTGTGCTCTGAGCCCTGTGACTATAGGAACAAAAGCAGAATTTACCTCCCCTCTCCTTCCATCCAGGCCTCTGCTCACCGAGGGCCCAGCGTAGGATGGGTAACCCCCAGCAACGTTACTGCCTTTGCCTGCTCATGTGCGTCACAATTTTCTTTAGATCGATTCACTTTTTGCTGCAGTAAATTTATTTGAAAAGGAACCTCTACCTTTTCCTGGAAATTTGTTTTATAGCATGAAGATACTCGAATATAGAAGCGTTCATTGCAGGGGCACCTGGGGGGCTCAGTCGGTTAAATGTCCGATGCTTGATTTCAGCTCAGGTCATGATCTCAGGGTCGTGAGATTGAGCCCCATGTCGGGCTCCGCGCTCAGCCCAGAAGTCTACCTGAGATTCTCTCTTTTCTCTGCCCTTCCCCCACAAATAAGTAAAATTTTTTTTTAAATTTTTTTTAAGATTTTATTTATTTATTTGACATAGAGAGAGAGATCACAGTAGGCAGAGAGGCAGGCAGAGAGAGAGGGGGAAGCAAGCTCCCTGCTGAGCAGACAGCCCAATGCGGGGCTCGATCCCAGGACCCTGAGATTATGACCTGAGCTGAAGGCAGAGGCTTAACCCACTGAGCCACCCAGGCGCCCCTAAAAAAAAATTTTTTTTAAGTGTTCATTGCTTTAAAAAAAAGTGTCCATGGTTCTCGGATAATTAATCACTGGAAACAGAGTGAGTGCTCATTCACTGGGGAAATGGAATGAATTATGGTCCATTTACAGCACGTCATCTTATGCAGCCTTTATAAGGAGTGAACTGGACTCACACCAGTTGGAGGGTTTCCCATGCTACGTTGAGGAATGGGGCAAGATACAGAGAAGAAAATAGAGTACGTTACAACTTGTCTAAAGCAATGGCCGAAAAAGCCCAACCAACGGAGCCACCAGGCACCCCTAAATATTTTTCTTACCACGCGTTATCCAATACTAAGTTCATCTACTAAGTTCAGTTATCCCGTTATGCCCCAGAAAATCATCTTGAGTTGTGCCCCCCATTCTGCAAAGGAGAAGAGATGCAGGGGAGGGTTTCCGCGTGGGAGAAGAAAAGGCTTCCCCCCAGCCCAGGGGGATGGCAGCTTTTCAGGCCACAGCCCCAAGCAGAACGGGACAGGACCTCGGACTGGATGGCCTGGGCAACATGCCAAGGGGACATGAAACGAAGGTGACTGAGGACAGGAAAAATGAAGTCACCTTGCCTGGAGACTGAGAAGATGGGACATTCGTCCTCTTGTGTCCCCCAGGCCCGTGGGATTCCTGGCTGCTCGAGAGCTGGGGGACACGGAAAGGGAGGAGGCATCGACACTGAAGGAGAGGCCGAGGTCCCCGCTGGCCGGCGGGGAAGCTGTCAGGTCCCGTCGGGGGCTGAGCCGAACACCGCCCTGGGCCCCCATACGCCGCACCCAGCACAGCCCTCCGGGGGTGGGAGAAACACCTGCCGCCCCCGACTCCAACAGACGTGCTCAGGAAATCGTAGGCGCGAAGTAAATGCTTGCCGAGCGGCTGATGGGGGAGAGATGCTGCCCAGTTGCGCTTGGGGGGCAAGGCAGGGCGGACAGGGCGGGCGGACAGGGCGGGCTTACAGCCACGTGGAGGGAGGGCCCCACAGAGAGAACCAGCGTGCGGAGCGTGGCAGGCGTCCCCTGCCACAAAGCACGTTTTCTTTTTAACGTCGCGTGGAGTGTCATGAACCCGTGTGTCGACAGCCTTAAGGACCGCAGCAGCAACAAAGCCCGTCGGATCCAGTAGTTTCACTTCTGGGAACCTGTCCTCCAGAAATAACCGGGACTACTACATAGAGATTAGAGTCCCCACGTCAGAACTGGAACTGGGCACTCGCTCTGCAGACCGGGAACAATAGGACCCCCATTGCGGCTCATCATAAACATGAAATAAGATGACTCCCGGGACCCTTCTTGGGGCCAAGACTTAGAGATGCAGCGCGGTAGACAGTCTTCCCCTGTCATTTCTAATAGTAAAAACATTAAAAATCCCCCAAGCTGGAGACAACGGAATTGTCTTAAAAGCAAGTGGGGGATTGGTTAGGAAGATCCACATTAAACACATTTGCAAAAAATATTCACAAAGAGGGACGCCTGCGAGGCTCGGTCGGTTAAGCGTCTGCCTTCGGCTCAGGTCATGATCCCAGGGTCCTAGAATCCAGTCCCAAAAGGGGCTCCTGGCTCAGCGGGAAAGCCTGCTTCTCCCTCTCCTTCTGCCCCTCCCCCTGCTTGTGCACACTTTCTCTCTCTCTCTCTGACAAATAAATATATAAAATCTTTAAAAACTATATTCACAAAGAGTTTTTAATGATGTGGGGAATGCTATAAATAGGATTATGCTCTCCCCTCCAGCCCCTGCCCCCGTCCAGCCGGGTTTCAAGCTTCAGAAGGTCTTCTAGGACTTAGAGGGAGCCTGAGTTCGATCCCCCATTCTGTCCTCTCCTCAAACCCTGCGACCTTTTTCCTCTGTGGCCCCGGCCACATACAATTATGGTGCTTTTGGTGATAAGCTTTGACTCCCATCAGTCCCGCTGGATTCTCAGGGTCATGGACACAGGGACTGTTTCTGTTTTGTTCACTCCCATGTCCCTGGCACCTGGCACAGTGCCTGGCCCAGAAGGGATGCTAAAAGGATATGAAGAAATGAAATCCAATCTCTACTACAGAAAAAAAAAAGCATCGGAAAAATATAAACACTAGCAAGAAATATACCCATACAGCGAGTTTTGTTTGTTCTCCTTTTTGTTGCTCTAAATTTTTAACATCTTCTACGACAAAATAAAAATTAAAGGTCTCCAAAGAAACAAATGGGCCTTTTTTCCTGGGGGAACATGTGGCTAGCTCACCGTACTAATAAAAATGAGTTTTAAGCCAACTGTCCCCGCATTCTGCTCCCCCGAACCTGCAGAGGGGGCCTGGCAGACGGTGTGGCCATGTCAGCCAGAGCCGTCCTTGCTCCTGGGGGCAGAATGAAGAGCTCGTGTGCTCAGTGGACCAAAGTTTTTCCTCTCCTGGAAATGTCAGTATCGCTGGGGGCAGAATGGAGGGGTCACTGGGCTGAGTGTTAATTAAGCAAGTGGGTCCCAGCTGATTTCTATCATTAGCTTTCTGTGTGACCTTGGATCCGTCTCTTATCCTCCCCGGACCTGTCTTCTTACTTGCAAAACAACAGGTTTTAGCTTTCTGGTCTCTTCTAGTCCTTCCGTCCTTCTATTATATTAAGATAAAATATATAATGAAAGATAACATCTTTTGAACACTCACGGCATGCCCCATAGATGATAGCCTTGTGCTTTTCACATGTACTAGTTGTTTGAATCCTCACAACTACTCAACGAGGTGGATACTATTAGCATCCTTATGTCTTAGCGGAGAAAACTGCAACACAGAGAGGTTAAGTCACCCAAGGTGACCCAGCTGGTCAGTATTGGAGGCAAGACTAGAACCTGGGCAGTCTGGCTCTAGAATCTACTCTTGTAAACTCCTACCTGGTACAACTTTCAACACCCTATCGAGATAGAGATGGGAAATCTGTCCTATACTCTCAGTCTATCAGTTCAGGGGTGGGTTCATCATATGCAAAGAGTTTTTATGTATAAATGTAGCAGAGAAGTAGAAATCTGGACATGTCAGAGATCATTTTGTCCGAAATGGAGAATCATGTAGTGCTGTGCCGTCCAGTATGGTGGAAATTTTCATTTTACTCAGTTCATTTAAATTTAATTTTAAAAACTGATATTCGATCCAGTCATTGGAAAACTTCAAGGAAATGTTTGAGCCACATAGACCTGTAAATCTACCTTTTCCATAGTAAATTTTATGAAATCTAAATACAGATTAAGTCCTGCTGATAAAACTTTAGTGTCTGGGTTGAGCACACACAGTATTTCGGAGACTTAGAAGAAAAATCAGTACCACAAAGAATGTAAAATAGCTTATTGATAACTTTTTATCTTGACAGCATGTTGGAATGATATTTTGGCAATCTGGGCTAAATAAAATATGTCATTATGTTAATGTCATCTGTTGGTTTTTACTTTTTAAAACGTGACTCCAGGAAAATTGAAAATGACAAACGCAGCTCTCATCGTGTTTGCATCAGATAGCGTGGTGTGGGGAGACCGGGGCCTCGCACCCACGGGCTTGGGCAGGAGTCCCAGCCTTGCCCTCGTTAACCATCGAGGAGTCATTTGGACACATAAGCCTTACTCTCCCTTCTGTACGCTGGAGTTCACAATGCTTCTCTTAGAAGGCTTTTTGTGAGCGAGTGTTTTGTAAACTGTTGAGACCACGCAGACGTGATTTCTTATTACCGCCCAGGCCTATGATCTCACTGAATTGATGCAAAATCTGAGGTCCCGGGGAGGGAAAGTGTACCCCAAAGCCCACACTGAGTCAGACTCCCAGGACGGTGGTCTTTTTCTAATATTTGAGATGGATTAATTTAGTTAATTCCCACAGCAAGCCCACAAAATGGGGAAACTGAGGCACGAGGCCATTTTAGTAATTTGCCCAAGATGGCATCATTAGAAAAAGGCAGAGCCGGGATTTGAACCCAGGCTACCTGGCTCCAGAGACCACACTCTTTGCCGCTCTGCTCCACAGGTTGGAATCCGGCGTCCTGGGTTTTGCTTCAGTGACCATGCAGAGCGGGGGTGGGGTGGGGCTGGGCGCTCTGATTCTGCCAAACTCTTCCCAGCCCTGCACGGCTCAGCAAGCCCCGAACGAAGCGATGATAGCCCACCCCGCAATGGCGATACAGCTCAGCACTCAAACCCCAGGGACTAATTTCCAATAGGGGCCCCGACGCCAAGGATGAGCGGCAATGAGGAGACCATTCTTCCCCGGGCAGGGGTCCCTGGGATTTTGTCCCACTGCCCTCCTCGCACGGGGGAGACAAGCCTGCCAGCTTAGCCGCGAGCTGCCCCTGCCCCTTCCACACCAGCTCTCCGACACAGGCTGGCTCCGGCCCCCTCGGAAGCCCCTGTTTCAACTCTGAGGAGAAAGGGGCGATTAGAAGAAAATGAACCACCGAGAGGACCAGGGGCATCCGGGGAGGCGTCCTGACAGGGAGGGGGCCGGGACTGTGTGAATGTTTTCCTTTCAAGAGCTTTCCTGGAGGCGTTAATGGGGAGCAATCCCTAGAACTGGAAAGAAAAAGGAACAACCTAAAATTCCATTAAAATTGGAAAGTAGCGTGGTGCAGGGTCACATGAGTAACTTCGAACCTGATTCAGAACAGCGAGCCGTGTTCTGTCTTCGAAGGAACTCGGAGGAGTTGTGACACTCGGCTGGGCTGAGTTTACTTTGTTCCAGAGATCGCGGCTGGCCGGGAAGCTTGGTTGGACCGCGTGGCCCCTGTTCACAGAGGTGACCGGTGTTGAGAGGCTGTGGGGAATAGACCGGGCTGCACCTGCTGGGAATCTCCAAGCCCAGGAAGGTTGGGGTGATTTCTCTCCCCTGGGGACCTAAAGGCAAGTTAGTGACTTGGTGTTTGGGCCCTAGTTTACTTTATTTCACACTTTTTGTTGTTTTCGCTCTCTCTTCTTCTCCTTAGGAAAAGCTTGGGGACACAAAGGAAACTCAATGTGCATGCTATGAACTGGACATTTGTGCCCCCCCAATCCATATATTGAAGCTCTAGTCCCCTAGGAGTGGGGGGCCTTTGGGAGGGAAGCAGGGTTAGATGTCAGAGAAATCCATCCTTTTTACCTTTCTCGGGTCACTCTGCCACGCAACAAAGGATTTTTGCCTGCCGGGCATCCTCCCTGCATGCCCAGGTGGAATTCCATCCCCTCCCCCACCAAATCCAAGGGGAGGTCAAGGGCAACAACTCATAACCTCCACCGAAAGAGAAGCACTACCATAAGAATAAGGCAACGTAACCAGCTCTGGGGTCTGCCAGACTTCTGGAACTGCCCCGGTCTCTCTCTTGCTCAAGAAAGCGAGGGGCTGTGAGTGACATTCTGCTGGGACCCTAGAAATGAGTCTGTGGCTGGCCTGCGTTCAATGCCATGAACGCCCGAGGACCGTTCACTACGTGCGTGACTGGAGCAGGTGCCGGGAGATGCGTGAGGCCGTGAGGCCGGGAAGATCCTGGGAGCGGGAGGGTCCGTGGCCTTTCCCACGCCCCGGGGCATCTCTCCGGAAATCCTTTTTTCATAATTCTGAGTGCAGATTTGGGGGGAACAGACAGAATAGCGCCCCAAACCCTCTCTGCTGATCACTGGTTGTGTGACCTTGGGAAGGTCCCTGAGCCCTGCCAGACTTCTGCCATGTATGACACCATGTATGGCCCTCGATTACACATTCTGTCCCAGGCATAAAGACGACTCGGAGGTCCTTCAGCCTTCTCCTCGGCAAAGAGACTATTTCAGTGCCCCCAAAGACTGCATTCTTTCCTCTTTCCTCCCCCTCTTTCTTATGAACCTTCGAAGAGCTGTCCCACACTCACATCTCACTGCCCCCTTCCCTGGCTCTATAGGCATGGCCCCTGGGGTCCCGGAGATGAGATGTGGCCTGTGGTCGCCATGGGAACAAGAACTCCTCCAAAAGCAAAGGCTTCTGCGGTTCTGACCCCAAGGCTTGCTCAGGCTCCCGTAGCAGACTGTGCCTTCTCCACAGTAAGGATGCCAGACAGTAAGACGAGACACCGCTGAGTATAGAGAACCACGGGCAGCTCAATATAAATCCCAAGGGATAACAGGAAGGATGGGGTTCCAAGAAAGCCCAGCGGGCCAGAGACACTGACTTTTCACGGGCCCCTCTGCCTGATTCTCCATAGAATTCAGACCACCGAGTGCAGGAGAAGGATGTCGAGCCCTCCTGTAGAACTCTGATTCAGCAGGTCTTGGGTAGGGTGCTTGAATCAAACTTGCCTGGGTTCGAAATCCAGCTTCCTCCACGCTACGGGGCTGTTGGGCAAATCTCATTACATGCCAGGCTTGCTTCCCCCACCTCACGGGTGTGAAACCCTCCCAGGACTGAAGTCTCATCACAAGAAAGACCCAACCCCCGGCCCGTAGTAAGTCCCCAAGATCTTGCTGAATCAGTGTGTACAAAAGTGTGTGTGTGTGTGTGTGTGTGTGTGTGCGCGCGATAGATGTGTGTGTGCACATACACGTAGTAGGTGGATAAAGCATAGTGTAAACAAATTATACAGGATAATCATATCCTTATAAATAGAATGAATACTAACACGGCCAATAATACCTTAAAAAGTTGAAGATATTCATACCTTGACCCCAAAATTATATCTTTCCGTATATATCCTAGAAAAACTTCTCTGGTATGTTCACATGCAGACATGTACAGGGATTTTTACTGTGGCGTTATTTGTACTGGAAGAAAATTAGAAGTAATCTAGCAGGGGTGCCGGGGTGGCTCAGTGGGTTAAAGCCTCTGCCTTCGGCTCCGGTCATGATCTCGGGGTCCTGGGATCGAGCCCCGCATCGGGCTCCCCTCCTGGTGGCGAGACTGCTTCTCCCTCTCCTTCTGCACCCCACCCCCCGGCTCATGCACATTCTCTCTCTCAAATAAATAAAAAATCTTAAAAAAAAAAAGAAAGCAATCTAACAGCCCACCAGCAGGAAATAATTAAAGATACTGTATTATATTCACAGATTGGATTATTTAATTAAAAGCATGAACTAGATCTCTATCCACTTGGATAGACCTTAGAAGCATAACGTACTGAATGAGAAAAGTAAAGTATTAGAACAATCTGTCCAGTATGATAACCATTTATATAAAATATACTACATGTACCCTCTATTGGGTATTGATACATTTTTGTGTGATAAAAATATAAAAGCATGGAAGAGAAAGGTACATATACCACACTTGGGAGTGTGTGAGTACTCTGGGGAGGGAAGGATGAGGAAGTATTTATCAATAGTATCTATTTGGCTTTCTTTCTTATTAATGTAGATCATTTTGCCAGATATGCATTTTGCAAAGATGTAAACATTTCTTGTTTTTTTTTTAATGTAAACATTTCTTAAACTAGGGCGGTGGGGATGCCTAGGATCGTTGAAATACTCTCAGTACATTTCGAGTGTAATATTTCTCTCTAACAAAATATCTGGAAGATTCCACAAAAGGGCAGTAACAACAGTTACTAGTAACATGACTGGTGCGGGTTTTTTCTTTATTTTCTAAATTATTTTCTACATTCTGCAATTTTGTATTATATATAATTTTAGCGATGAAAATAAAAACAAGTTTCTTTTTTTAAAAGTTTTATAAATTGCTCGAGTCATATCAATGCCACTTGCAATTGATTGTTGTGTGCTTACACGGGTTTTTAATAGTGGTCAATCCTTTCGTCTCCTTCATAATGCCCAGATAAAGGGATTCTTACTGTCCCCATTTTACAGATGGGGAAATTTAGGGTCTAAGAGGCTAAGGAACTTTCCAGAATGACAGGGCTCATAAGAGGCAAAGCAGGATTTGAACCCAGACAGTGGGCTTCCGGGGCTGCCCTAATTGCCACTTGATAAATACCTCGGGACATGTAGTAGATGCTCAACAAAAACTAGTTACCATTATTTTTAATAGAAGTCTCCGTAGAGACTCACCTCCAGCAGGATCTTGCCATGGCCAGACCCGCTCTGGGCTCTGCTGCGGGAAGGCGGGGGTGAGGGAGCCCCAGGCCGGCCTGCAGCTCGGAGCCCAGCCGGGAGGCCCAGGTGCCAAGAGCCGGCTGAACCCGGATCTCTCTGGCGGCATGAAGGGTGTCCTCAAGGAACCCAGAGGAGAGAGAGTCCAGGAAGTGACTGCCGGGGAGGCGACCTTTGGGCCAGGCCTTAATGGCCAAGGAGTGATTCACGGGGGTGGGGGGGCAGACCCACAGTGACTGAAGATTTCCTCTGTGCCAAGTGTTGTACATTGTTCTACAGAATCCTTGTGACAGCCCTGTGAGGAGGGTATTACCATGAAACCCATTTTCCTGACAAAGAGGCTCAGAGAAATGAAGTTCCCTGCCCAAGGTCACAAAGCTGGGACTTGACAGACCCAGAATTCAAATCCAAGTTTGTTCCCCATATTCACTCTGTCCCCTACTTCGGGCAGCCTCGGCGAGAGGAGGCAGAAGGGCATTCTGGGTAGAAACTCCAGCATGAGCAGAGGCCTGGATGCAGGTCAGGGGCTAGTGTGCTAAGCTAGGGCGAAATTCAAGAATAAAATCCCCCAGAGTTTGCCCCCCTGTGAAGCGGGCAGCACTGGGTTTCGGGGTTTCAGTGGAAGCCGAAACCCTGCTGGGCCACACAGGGTTTTCCAGGGGGCCTGTCCCCACCCACTGGCTCTCAGGAGGGACTCTGGTTCGAGTCTCTGAGAGTTGCTGGAGCAGCAGTTTCTGGGTGAATGAGGCTCGAGTGTGGGCACGGGATGAAAATCCCCCCAGCTCCGAGGGGCGGGGCTAGAACTTTCAGAGGTGGGCTAAAGCCCCCATAAGATAGGCCCTGTGACGTCAGGCCCCAGAGCTGCTGGGAGTTCTCAGCCTCCCTCTGAGGAAGGAACCAGGGTTTCCCAAGCAGGTGACTTCAGGCTGGGACCAGAATATGATTTCGGGTCCAAGTTCAAGCCCACATTCTTAACTGCCAGACATCACGGTCGCCCCATGCCCCCCTCCACAAGTCACATGCAAAGTGCTTTTTGAGGTGGTTCGAAAGTCCTTCCACATGTCTGCCTATCTTAACTCTTAGCCCAGAAGGTACACTCATTCATTCCTTCATTCATTCTCACTCTCGGCCCAGATCCGTGCCAGGCCTCCCACTGTGGTGGGGGGGGGGGGCACAGATGTCTTCACAGCTGATTATAGTCAAGTATAATGGCGATCAGCAGGGGTCAGAGCAAAGCGCTCTGGGAAAAGTAGAGGTGGGAGAAAATAACTTTGAGTCCAAAGAGCGGGGGACAATTGGAAGGGGTCTTAGAGGATGAGTAGGAGTTCGCAGGGATGAAAAAGTGATGGAGACAAAGAGCTATCCAAGCCTTAGACAACTTGGGAGACTTAACCTGCCTCTTTCCAGAGGTGAGTGGGCCCGGGGGGGGGGCAGCACTGACCCATCACTCTCTGCACACCCCTCGTTCTCCCTGCCAGTGGCCTAGCATCACGGGGCCCCCCCATCATTCTCTACAAAGGTGCTCGAGCCCTAACTTTAATACAGGGAAGCCTCAGCTCCCTGCCCCAGTGATGGCTAAGATCTCCGGTCAGTGCCTTTCCGCATGGTGTCAAGGCTCTAGACTCCAATCCGGGATGAGCAGAGGATTGGCTGAATGTTTGATCAGTACCAAAGTATGATGGACTCTTGGGAAGTTTTGCAGAGGTTTGAGGCGAGCGTCCCAGGCTCGGGCCACCAGCATCCACTGCTTTGGGCTGAGGATCCGGCTCAGCCAGCTGATGTCCCACCTACTCACTCCCAGCTGCATTCCACCCTCCCAATCCACTCCTCTGGCTTGTGACTCTCTTTCCAAACTCCAGAGTCTTGGGGAGCAGAGCAGCTAAGAAGTCGCCCCCATAGGGTTGGGGGCAGCACGGCAAAACTGGAGGCATGTGAGCTTTGGAGTCAGATTGATGTGCATTCAGATCCCATCTCTTCCCCTTCATACCAGGATCTGGATTTCTTAACCTCTCTGAGCTTCTGCACTCTTTCTCCACATAAATGGGGGTGGTAATATCATCTTCATGGAGCGGTCAAGGGATTAGCAGAGAAAGGGGGCACAGGTTTGCAAGCACAGTCCCTTACTGGCATTCGAAAGCCCCAGAGACCCTCAAAATAAAAGTGTTTTCATATTTTTGTTGGTGGCGACCCCTGAACGAACCTGATGCAAGGTGCCCATTGTCTTTGTTTCCTCTACGTGGTGTGGAAAAACATACATTTTGCTGCAGAAATATTAACGTATTTGGTTCCAGTGGCTGAGCAGGCTCTGGCTGTGACATTATAAAATACACAAAAGGGCACCATGTCCCCTTTCTGATCCGAACATTGTAGATTCTGAATTGTACCTGGACGCACAGATTCTAGAGAGAGGTGGGGGACCCAACGCGGTTTTCCATTTCACCCCTGAAAGAGTAACTCTGCGGCTCAGTCCTCCAAATTTAAGGTCAGGAAAGTTGCCCTAACTTCCCCTCCCTCTTCCCCTCTCCTCACCTTTCTTAATGGAAACCGTCCTCCAAAAAGAAGCTTATATATAAATCAATAAGGAAAAGGCAAGCAATAGAAAAATGGGCAAACAGCCAGCAGAGGCATTTCTGGGGGAATGAGGGAAGAGGAAACACACAAGACCCCTAAACTTGTAGAAAGTATCCAGCCTCATAGTCATCAGGCAAATGCAAAGTAAGGCCACAAAGAGATACTATCTTACAGCCACTAGATTGTCTACAATTAAGAAGTGGGGTAATACTGAGTGTTAAGAATGGAGGTCAGCAGGGACTCTTGAATATTGCTGGGGGAAGCAAAGTTGGGATAACTGCTTTAGAAAACATCGCCATAGTCATGACCCAGGAATTCCACCCCTGAGGCACACACGCGCGCACACACACACACACACACACACACACACTGCTGGGTTGGATTGTGGATTGAATTGTGTCTCACAAAAAAGATATGTTGGAGTCCTGACCTCAATGCCTAAGAATGTGACTTTATTTGGAGAAAGGGTCCTCACAGAGGTAATCAAGTTAAAATAAGGTCATTAGGGTGGGCTCCAGTCCAATCGGACGGGGGTCCTCATGGAAGGGGGCAATGTGGACACAGGTGTATGCACACAGGAAGAACGTCGTGTGAAGAAGAAGGTAGAGATCTGAACGGAGCTTCTACTAACCAAGGGATGGCAAAGAACACCAGCAAATCACCAGAAGCTAGCAGAGAGGCCCGGAACAGACCCTCCCTCACAGTCCTGAGAAGGAGCCAAACTTGCCGACACCCTGACCTTGAACTCTCAGCCTCCAGAGCTTGAGACAATACCCTTCTGTTGCTCACACAGCGGTCTGTGGTACTGAGCTATGGTGGCTCTAGAAAACCGAGTCACCCATACCTGTAACAAAGGTTGCCTGGACAAGGCAGGGGCTGGGGAGAGCCCATGAGAGCTTCTAGAGAATTCTGGAAGGGAGAAGAGGGGAACTTGCAAGATGCACGGATGAGCCCCTCCTTCACATTCCAGATGGCCAGACTCTGATCCCCCAAAAGCTGCCTGCGGCTTATGCTGACGTGGCTGGACCCGAGACCGGGCAGGTGCCTGGAAAGGGCCTGTGAGGCTCTTCAGGGAGGACGTAAAGTCCATCCAGAGTGTAAGAACGGAGGCGCTGGCATTCGGGTGCACCCGTTTTCCCTCGGGAGGGTTCAGGAACTTGCCCAGGGCCACCGAGGAGGTGCTGGCTCCTGGGATCAGGCGCTCACCTCCCAGACCCCAGCGTCCACGTTCTCATGGCCACCCAGACGGCACTGCTCGAGGCCAGCCCCGTGCCCGTCCGTTCCCCCCTCCCCCAGGCTGACGGGACTGAACGCTTGCATCGCTCGGGGGACTTGCACGCTCCCTCCTTCCAGAACGAGAGGCTGAGCTGTGCGAGGTCTCTTCTCATGTGGTTGTGAGGACGTTTTCACAATCAGGATGACAGGTGTGTTTGGCGGGTGTGAATTTTTAGCTGGAATCGGCTGGGAGCCACAAGGGAAGATGGTGGAATTGAGACCAGTCATTATGAGGACTTTAGGGACGTCCCTGCCCCTTTTGGGCTCGGTTTCTCCAGGCTAAAATGGGCCAGCTGGGCCAGCAGGGGGCTGACCGCCGGAGCGGGAGGCAGATCTCTGGCTTCTGCCTGCTCCTGGTTTGAGGGTCCTCCACGGACTGCCCTTCCCTCTGTCATAGCACAGCCCCCCTCTGTCCCCACTACCCCCACCCTGACCTGATCCTGCCACCAGCGCCTCGTTTCCCAAACCAGACAACTTCAGGTGGGATAACAAATAGCACTGAATCCCACAGCAAGTGTATTCAACCTCTCGTAGCTCTTCAGGACTTGGGGTTACAAGTCCGGGGTGGTGTGGCTCAGCCTTGAACACCCAGCAGTCGGCGCAAGGGGAGAGTGGCCCAGGCTTGGGGAGCAGGCTCTTCAATGCCACTGTGTTTTCAGTGTTTTGTTTATACGGACATATTCTATTTACTTAAGTAATATTTGTTGGAGATGTGTGATGGCGATAGAAGATTTCTAGGTTTAAATTAAACGGACTTAGGGTTAAATATGGACTTGATCATAGACAAGGTTTGTTCAGTAATTGTATACGCATAAAGGCGAATCAGATCACATCCTTCCATACATAAAAGTCTCCGATGATTTCCAGTTTCCCGTGGGTTCATTCCAAGCCCCTACGTGCTCGGTGTTTGCCAACACTTGCCCTCTGTCCACCTCCATCCCCTCTGCTGTCCCTCCCCTTTGGCTATCTTGTCCAGCACACCCATCAGCGGTTCCACTTCAGGGCCTTCACGCCTGTGTTCCCTCCACCAGGAAGGTCCTTCTCCCTGATCTCTCCATCTCTTGGGATTCTAAGCTAATCTCATCATTCACATCTCTGCTCAAATGCCTCCCAGAGGCCTTATGGGGACCCCCATCCCACTCACTCTCGGTCTGCCTTGCTTTGCTTTATTTCCCTTGCTGCTTATATCCCTCTGATATGATACTGTTTTATTTTTTTATTATTATTATTTTTAAAGATTTTATTTATTTATTTGACAGAGAGTGAGATCACAAGTAGGCAGAGAGGCAGGCAGAGAGAGCGGGGGAAGCAGGCTCCCTGCTGAGCAGAGAGCCCGATGCGGGACTCGATCCCAGGACCCTGAGATCATGACTTGAGCTGAAGGCAGAGGCTTTAACCCACTGAGCCACCCAGGCGCCCCTGATATGATACTGTTTTAAAACATGCTTGCTCATTTCTCTATTTTCCCCACTAGAATAGAAGCTCCTTGAAGTCTGAGGCTTTGTCCCATATCCTCAGTGGTTGAAATTGTTGCCCCATATGGAGCTGGAGCTCAACGAATCAATGGCAGGAATTGTAGGTGGGGAGAGAAGTGGCCCTGGGAGCAGAGAGGAGTGAACCACGCTCCAATGTCTGAAGCCGGGCAAGATGGCGGCCGCCAGAGGCTCGACCTGAGGGGCTCACGCCTTGGTCTCGTTAACTCTAGCCTTGCAGGCACTGAGCCAATTGGCCCCTACCCCCGAATCGGCAAAGAAAGCCAAATCAGCGACTAAACTTGTAGAAGGAGTGATGGAGTTATAACATCACCATCCAGAAACGGTGGTGGTAATAACCAGCTCAGGCCAGAATCATGGATCATGTTACAACTAGTGGGTAAAAGTCTGAGAGGGGCAAAAACGTTTACATAGTCTCAAAGAATCTGCCCACAAGATACATATGTGTTACAAAGGAGAAAAGAGTCACTTGACCTAGCAGCCATCTCCTTAGCCAAGCAATCAAAATTAGAACACCAAGATGGGACAAGCAGATTCGGCGTGCCTCTTGATACTGAGAAGGACACCAAGAACATCTGTGCTATTCCTGCCACAGGAGGCACGACTCATCATGAGGAACCATCAAATCAAAGGACATTACACAGATTAACTAGACTAGTGGGGGCCTGGGTGGCTCAGTCATTAAGTGTCTGCCTTCAGTTCAGGTCATGATCCCAGGGTCCTGGGATCGAGCCCCGTGTTTGGCTCCCTGCTCAGCAAGGAGGCTGCTTCTCCCTCTGCTTCCCCACCCCCTGCCCCTGCTTGTACACACTCTCTCAAATAAATGAATAAAATCTTAAAAAAAAAAAAAAAAAGAATAACTGATCTATACTCTTCAAAAGGATCAATGTCATGAAAGAGAAAGAAAAATGTGAGAAAATATTCTAGGCTAAAGGAAAATAAACAGAGACGAGAATAAAGCATGCTACACCAACTAGAATTTTCTTTTGCTCCAAAGGACATTATTGGAACAATTACGGCAAAATCTAAAAAAGGTCTGTGGATTATCTATTAACGTTGTATTGGCGTCAACTACCCCATTTTGACATGTGTATTGCAGTTAGATGAGAGACTGTCCTTTTTTTTTTTAAAAAGAAAAAGACAGACGGAAGTATTTAGGAGAAGGGGACCTTATGTCTACAACCTACTCTCAAAGGATTCAGGCCAAAAGTAAGAGATAGACAGACCAAAAAACGGGTAGGCTGAGAAAATGTAAAGCAATTGTGGTAAAATGTTAACAGTTGGGGAATCTGAGTGAAGAGCATATGGAACGTGCAACTTCTCAGCGAGTCTGAAATTATGTTGAAATAAAATGTTGGGGAGAAAAAAAAAAAAAACCTGAGAGAAAAAGAAGACAGAGGCTGAGGACAGGGTCGCCATCAAGGCGTGCAGGAAGAGTGGGTGTAGGAAGCGAGGTCCTCGTCTCGCCAGGCTGACAGCTCGGAGCCCGGGTCACCTGCGCTCGCCTCAGACCACAGTGGACCACAGCCCCAGGCGGCGAGAGCGCGGGACCCCCCGCTATCGCCCCTGCCCCCCGGGCTGCCCACCCCGGTCCGGCTCCATGACCTTGGGCACGCCACCCCCCACCTCCGCTCTGCACCTCGGTTTTCTCCTCTGACAAACAGGAGCAGATGACTGGCAGCCCTCTGGGGTTTCTTCCAGCCCAGATACTGTCAAGATATTTCTAGAATCCTGTCTGGAGCGTGCGGCACATTTCTCCAAGGAGTTTAATTCTTCACTCCAAGGAGAGCGCCTTTACTTCAGTTTAGCCGATGGAAGGAGGGGAAAGTGACTCTCCCTGCGCAGAGTGGGGGATGGACTTCCTCCCCGGCCGGGGCATGGTTTCCCACCTCTGCCCCCGGCCCAGCCCAGCTCCCGTGCACGCCTCCCAGGCAAGGTAAGCACCCTGCCGAAATTTATACTAAAGCGTGGATAAAATCCTTCGCCTAAGCTCCATTTAGAAAGAGGCAGCGGGGTGGTGGGAGGGCGGGCAGTGACCAGAAAGTGACTCTGGTCCCACTTCTGACAGCACCTGGCTACATGGCTGGAGCTCTCCGAGTATCAGCTTGTGCTTCTACAAAATGTGCTTCTGTAAAGGCCAAAGCTGTGCTGGGCTTTGTGCACAGCTGTGAGGACAGAGCGACTTCTCCTCTGTGTCCTCCCTCGCTCAGCGCTCAGCAGGAATTAGAAGTGGGGTGCTCAGGTGAGATCCCCAAGACATGCATGAGCTCCTTGCCCACACAGCCCGTGGCTCCCAGCACAGACGCCCTGGGCATCTGCCAGCACTGCCTGGGGAGCCCAGCTCAGCTTGGCTACGATGAAATTGTTGGGGGGAGCCTAGAACACAGGGGGGGACCTCCTGATGTGTCCTGCTACCTCCTGACACAGGTGGAGGCCAGGGGAAAGCCAGGGGGTCACTTTCCTGTTATGGGATCCCAGTCTGTGTCTCCCCAGGGCCCTGCGGCTCCTCTCTCAGCCCCTCCATGCTGCCTCCCTGCTGAGGCTGGCCTCTCGGAGGCTCCCTTGGCCGCCATTTTCTGACAGAAGGCAGTCAGGCCACAGGAACCTACAAAATGGTGGGCGGAAACTGGGGCTTCCCTCTCTTCTTTCTCTGCTGTCCCCGTGAGCTCCTGTCATGGCCCCAGGCCCAGCAGCAGTTATGGCCCTGGGGCTTTTCAATACCCCCGAGGAGCCCCAGATTTCCCCCAAGTACCTCATAGCCAGTGTCTCATGGAGCCTCATCCCAGACCTGGGTTCTGGAGGTTTCCATCAGCCCTGCTTTACAGCTGGGGAAACTGAGGCTCAGAGAGGATACCCATCCAGGAAGTGACTTCTGACTCATGAGTAGCTTCAAGGTTTTTTTGTTTGTTTGTTTTTGTTTTTTTGGTTTTTTTTATCCCGGTTCCATGACAGCCCAGCGGGCAGTGGGTGAGATGAAAGCCCCCAGAGGATGGGGAGACTTTTCCTGAGAAATCTTGAGGTGGGTGGGGTCCGTGGCCCAAACCCTGCCTATTTTCCAGGGCTGGGAAAGAACACGGATTAGGAGTCATAAGGTCCAGTTAACAATCTACCAGCTGGGCATCTGTTAGCTGTGTGATCTAGGAAAAGTTACTTCACCTCTCTGAGCCTCAGCGACTTCCTCAGTAAAATGGAGGTAATAACTCACATGTCATAGGGCTGCAAGGAGAAGAGAGACTTATGAATTTACAGAGTGTGGTCCAGGAAGCCGTTACCCCTGTGATCGCCCAGCTAACCTCTTGAAATGTATGGTTTAGTGTGTAATTTCTGTGTGCCAGTCACTGTGCTTGGCATTTTCATGAGTATTAGCTCATCAAAGCCTCTTCACACAGCAGTGGGGATGAGTCAGGAGGAAGAAAACAGGCCCTATAGGACCAGTGGGGCCGGCTGATCAACCCCTCCCTGCAGCCAGCCCCTTTACACTTTTGCCTTGCCTGTCCGACCTCTAGGCTTCTGCTCAAATCAGTCCTTCTGCCTGGAATGCTTTTCCCCCCTTTAACTTTTTATATTGAAATCACAGACTCACAAGAAGTTGCAAAACAGCATGAGAAGGCTCATGTACCTATCTCCCAGCTTCGCCTGATAGTGACATATTAGGTAACTAACTAGAGTAAATGACCAAAACCAGGAAGTTCATATTGATGCAACACAACTAATCAACCTATATACACTTTACTCAGATCTCAGCAGTTTCTGCATGCTCTCGTTTCTAACTCTGTCTTTGTGCCATCCTTCTCTGTCCGTCTAGCCCCCTGAGACATCTGTGTTCCCCCGTCTGGGAAGCCGCCCTGTGTCTCCAGGACACCCCAGCTCTCCCTCCTCGGACTCCCAGCTCCTGAAGGCAGTGTAGCCCCGTGATGGAGAATGTGGGTTTTGGAGACCCACGGACCTGGATTTAAACTCCTCATCAGCCGCCAGCCTGGGGCAAAATACATAACTTTCTGAGCCTTAGTTGACCCACCTGTAAAATGGGGTGACTGCCCCAATGTTAGGGTGGGACGGGATCAGCTTAGCTGCTGCTCAGAGAATGGAGAGTGCCCTGCAGTCGGTGGTGCTTATGGCTGTCATCGGATCGTACCTGTCGTCACACCTATCCCAGGCTGACCCTTGTGTGTTTTATTGTCTTCCTCACCACACTTCAGGTGTCCAAGGGCGAACCTTCATATCTCACATCTCACTGTCCTACAGGGCCTGGCACACAGCAGGTGCTCAATAAATGGACCTAGATGGAGCTTACTGCTGGGCAAGCTTTCCCAGGGCTCATGGTGCCTCTCTAGCTTCGCCCTCATTCATTTCTGGCCCAGTAGGCAGGGTAGGTGCCCAGCAGACCCCACGAGGGCTGATCCTTGGTGAGAGCAATCTCATTTGACCCCATCTGGCCCCACGAAGCCTTCCAGGGGACCTCAGACTGCAAGCTGGGGGCCGTAGTAGCTGGGGGAGATGCCTCGTATTTGCATGGAGCCCCGAGGGGACAGCCAGCCAGGAGACAAGCCAGGCCACGCCTCCCTAGGAAAGACTCGAACCTGCTAGTCGGGACACGTAAGCTCAAGTCCTGACACTTACTAGCTACAGACTTTGGGCCAGTCTGAGCCTCGAGAACCCCTCCTTTCCTCATCTATACATGGGGTTGTCATGTGGGTAAATGAGCTCGCCGTGCAAACTGCGTGTTAACCACTAAATCCTGTATTCATATACACAAGAGCCTTTTCCTTGCTCCGTAGCATTTATAAGCTAACATTTTAAAGCCCTGCTATGTTCGGGCACTTTCCGACACATTATCTAAATTAACTTTCATACCGTGGCGAGGAGCAGAGGGAGAGGAAGAAGCAGACTCCCCGCCGAGCAGGGAGCCCCACGCGGGGCTCGATTCCAGCACCCCGAGATCATGACCTGAGCCCAAGGCAGATTTTAACTGACTGAGCCCCCCAGGCACCCCGAGGTGGGTGTTTTTATTTGCAGGCACACAGAAGCTAAAAAGCACCCCGGGTCACACAGAGCTGGGACCGAGAACCCAAATCTGACTGATGCCAGGGTCCCTGACTCCACGTGGCAAATGTAGGCTCAGGTTACCATGTCGTGCCCAACCAGGGGCTGATTTGTTTGTTCGTTCCTTCCTTCCTTCCTTCCTTTTTCTTTTTAAAGATTCTATTTATTTATTTGAGAGAGAGAGAATGAGCAGAGGGGAGGGGCAGAGGGAGAGAGAGAGATGCAGACTCCCCGCGGAGCAGGAAGATGTGTGGCTCTATCCCAGCACCCAGAGATCATGACCTGAGCCAAAGGCAGATGCTTAACTGACTGAGCCCCCCAGGTGCCCCCACAGACTGGTTCCTAACAGCCGGATCTCCGCTGCCCTGCCCACAAATGGTAAAAGCCTTGAGGAACAGACACAGAGTACAAGGATTTTTCGGCTGGGTGTTTGGTGTTCAATTTGCCCATTTTTCCAGTGAAGAAACTAGGGCCAGAGAAAGGAATGAGTCTGCCCAAGACTACCCAGCAATCGAGAGCCAGAGTGAGTTCTAGGAATCCACCCCCGCCTCACCCCTCCTCCAGATTTCTTCTCCTCATGCTGCAGGGGCTCGATTCCCAGAGTTAAACTGGGGGACGTGATCTGGGGACCCTCCCCGACTTCAGGGCTCACCAGGAATCCAGGGGCTGCCCAGGGGGGCTGGGGACAGCTGATATGGGACCCCCGTGTCCAGGGTGTTGTCCCCTGGGAAGGTGAACAGAAGGCTTCCCCAGGCTGTGTCTGGTAAAGGGAACAGACTGCTTGTCCCCATTGTCCTTTCTCTGGATCAGTGTTTCCAAAGTGTGAGGCACATATCCAAAGGTTTGGGAAATGGTTTAGGTAGTCACTGACCTGGTCTTACATTAGCTACATGAAGGAAGTTATGCCCCGTATTTCCCTTTATTTGGAGGAGAAAATCTCCCAGGGCACGTGTCCTTAATGCCCGACATCTAGAAACCCTTTCATTTGAGCAAAGGGAAAGCAGCCACGTCTGAATTCAGTGACATTGTTTTGTTTCCATGACGTTTATTTTCACCATTGCTCCCACGAAGGTGATGTACAATGGCTTTATCTTTAAGGGAGCAACATAAAGTTTTCTCTAAAAGTGAACGTATTTACACTTTAAAACAATCAGAAGTATTAAGTTATCAGATAGATGGCAGCTTTTGCAAACACTGGGAAGGGGCAGGAACGAGGGCCCCCAGGAAGTGCTGCCCTGAGTAGCTCTGGTCGACATGGTCCTTGAGGGTCGGGGGTTGGGGGGTGGGAGGCAGTGCCAAGGGTGGGATGGAGGGTCTGGAGGACACAGTGAGCAGAGAGGGGGTGGCCTGGGGAGTCCAGCCCCAGTGCAGGGCTGAGCATGGAAGGGTGGTAGTTGATGGTTTCATGGCTGTTGAGCCAGCCTGGTCTTTTCCTCCAAGCCCCTATCCCAGAGCCTCAGTTGACTTAATCCCTCCCTGTCCCCAGGAAGACGGCTGATGCTTCAGCCTTGGAATCCAACAGCTGGGGGCCCAATTTAATTCCTGAGCTTTCCTATCAGAAAGCGAGGCTGGCTCAGAGCGGGCCTCAATCAATACAGATCAAAGGAGGGAGTCTATGGACAGTGTTTCTTACTCATTCTAGATCCCTCTGTAATAACCCACGCTACCCCGGGAGCTGCCTCGTCCCACATCACCACTGTGGTGACCGCCAAGCTAATGCCCCCACCAGTCATTGACCTGGGACCAAGGATCCAGACTGACTGGGGAGAAATATACAAACGCCGGTCACATATTATTTACGCATCTGTCAGTTGCAGTCTTGCCATCAGAGAAGGAGGGGAAGGATAGAAGCAGAAGAGAATCGTAAACACATTTGTTTCATTTAACCCATTCAGGTGGTGAAGCCCCTTGGGTTGGACGGGGGGGACATTGAGAATTAGGTTGGCAGAACTTGGGTCCAGAGGTCACGGGTGGAGGGACCAGCCCGAGCCGAGGGCAGAGGCTATCCACAAGCATGGTGCACACCCCTCGGCAGCACGTGGGAATCATATCTTACATTTAGGCAAAACAATAAAACAGCTGACCTCATGGCGGTCCACTGAGATAGAGACCCTTTCATCTGCTGGTGATCATTCAAGTTAATGGCTATGGGACAATCCTTTTCTCCACGGTAAGTGGCTTTGAAGCCCGAGAAGATTCCGATTTTAAAAATACAGATGGTGGAAGTACATGAAAACACCTAGTAATTGTACATTTATGCTAAGTGTCAGTTAGATCAATTACATAAAGTCCTGGATTGCTGATGTTTACCAGCAGTGGGCTGCTGGCATTTCTCACGTGTGTGACCGAGTAATTGACTTCGGTTGAAATTTTAAGTTAAAAATTTAAGAGAATTTGGCAATGTCTGTAAACATTAGAATATTTAACAGAACTTAATATTCACTCTGTTTAAACGTTAGTTTTTTAGATCGGAAACTATTTCCTGAAATCTTTAGAAAAGACTTGTTTCTTGGAGGTATTTGAAGCATTTATAAGAGAATCAAATTCATTAAATTTGTAGATGCAGTTCAGATGATCTAAGGCAGTGCTCTCTGGTAGAAACATAACCACAAGCCGCATAGGTCATTTACAATTTTCTAGGGGCCATGTTTTTTGCAAGTCAAAAAGGAAAAGACAAACTTAATTGTATTAATAAAATGTATTTAACGCAAGCTATGCAAAATATCGTTTCAATGCGTAATGCATAAGCAAGTTATTAATGAGATACTTGGTGCTCTTTTTTTGAGCACATCTTCAAAATCTGCTCTGTAGGTCACCTTTCCAACCCTTGTCCACTCGGACTACCGCGGTTCGAATGTGTATTCTGGTGGTCGCTGTATGAGATATCACAGATCTAAGGACACTTAATTAGCTGCCCTTGTGAGTGGTATTTATTATTTAAGGAAGCTTACTCCGTTCGCACTGATCTGGTGAAATATTAATCAAAGGCTCCCTGAGAGTCACTGTTAAAAATTACCGGACTTATAAATAAAATGAGTTTTGGGTAGTGAATTTACAAGTGAAGGAAAAAACCAGATTTTTACAAATTTGTTCGTTTAAGAAATTTTTTTAAAAGTAGCCCCAAATGGCCTTCCTGGTGCAGAACAGCAGCCCCCGAGGACCTCGCTGACCCACGGTCCAGATGGAAGTAGAGTCACCGACCTCGGCACGGCCCTCGGGGGGAAAGGTCTGGTTATTTGTTACTACTTCCCACACAGAATGTCAGATCTGACCAAGCCGTTAGGGGTTTTCTGCCCAAAGCACCCCATTTCGCGGGTGCAAAACCAGATCAGAGAAGAGCTCATGGTGAATTAGAAGCCGGGCGCAGGCAATACCCTGGCCTCCTGACCCCACCGGGCCCTCCCCAGCCGAGGGCTGATCTGCCCAACATGCTGATTTCACCAGGGAGAACCCCACAAGCAGATCTGGGGGCCACCTTGACCGTCCTCTCTGCCTCTTTGTCCCCAGGTGGCTGATCAGGAAACTGACGCACAAAACTGGAGGGTAGGGGGACAAACTGGTCCTGGACCCAGGCCTCCAGGGAGCACCTGCAGAATGAAACGGTGCGGTCCCCGCCCGGGTCATTCCATGGCACACCCCCAGGCCTAAGAAGACAATAGCCCAGAATCCAGGCCAGCCTGGCCCGAAATAGCGGCGTGAGGCCCAGGGTGGAGCTTGGCGCTGGGGCTGCAAAGGAGAGCAGGCGCGGGGAGGCGCCATGGCCGGGTCTGCCAGGGCCCAGGGGGTCCAGGATAACCCTCCCGGGGCTCCGCAGCTCTCGGGGGGGAGGCCTTGGGGCTCCCTCTTGGGCCTCATTCTCCCAGCTCCCTTTCCCCCTCTCTTCTCTGTTGTTTTTCTTTCCTTTTCTTTCTCTCCTGGGAGGCCCTCACTTCCTTTTGGCAACCTGCCCAACATGCTGATTTCACCAGAGAGAGCCCCACAAGCAGATCTGGGGTTCACCTTGACCGCTGGACCTGGGTGGAGGGGAAGGACCGCTTGGGCAGGCGGGAGGAAGGGCCTCCCCACAGCAGCCCGCTCTGGCCTTTGCCGCCCCGCTCCTGGGGCTTTGGAGCAGTCTCCTTCTGCCTTCCATGCCCTTCCTGCCAGGCCGTAGTTCTCTGCAGGAGGACACACGCCACCGGGGACACTTCAGAGGCCTTAAGGAAGCAGCATTTAGTGCAATGAAATCTCATGGCAGGGAAGCTCTTCCCTGCTCCAAGGGCTATCAATCCCCCTGGAAAATCAAGAAGAAAATGACAGCTTGGGGACAGGGTGCTTTATCACTGTCCCCCACGTCCCCTTCAGCAGGGGGCTCAGGTGTAGACTTCAGGCTACAGGGTCTTTGCATCCTTTAAACTTTTTGCTAGCACGTAATAGAAATTGGTTTCCATCCCTGCTTATTTTTAGGCTTACCTTCGCCTCTTATTTATGACACATGATGTCAGTTTTCCACTTACAATAGTGACATAAAGTTTCCTTTCAACACTTGTATTAGTAACAAGGGAGGCCCTTGACTATAAACGTAGTTTTAGAAACATGAAGTAAACATGAACTAAATATTTTAGAAACATGAAGTAAAAACCTCCCCGCGTTCCCACCTGCTGTCAGGCACCACTCAGTACTAGTTCCCCGGGGCTCCGGGGCCAGCCAGCAGATCCCTCGGTCCCAGACTTTATTCCGAGCCTAGGCTGGGGGCTGGGCCTCATGGAAAAGGACAGAGGGTGGTGGTGATGGAGGTGGGGAAGGAGGGACGCCCCTCTGACCATCTGCCTGTCTTAGCTCAGGCAGAAGGTGGCTGAGCTCCAGAAGCCAAGCCGCCCCACACGGAGCCGAAGGCTCACATGTTCCCGCTCCCAAAACGAAATGGCTTTCCCTGAACCAGTGTGGGGTCAGGAGCATGTGCCTCTAAATAAAGGAGGAGAGAAGAGCTGCCCGTGCCCCCAAAAACTCCCCAGGTCTCCCCATTCTCCTAGTCGGCTTGGACGCCCGCCCGATGGGGACTCTCCAGGTCTCCTTCTGAAAGCAAAGTGAAAGCACTTGGTATCTCCACTGCCAGGTGGGCCCAGACTCCCGGGCCCAGAATTCTGTTCCCATGCATTCCCCCATCTCCAAAATGCAAGATCCCAACAGAGGCAGGATGGGCCCCTGCCCAGTTCCCGCCAGCCTGGACCCCGCACGCAGCGGAGCCCAACAGCCTCCTATGAGCCAAGCCAGCCCCCGAACTTTCCGGCCGCGTGATGCCCCAGCCCAGGTCGCACCCAGGACCTGCGTTGGCACCCAGGGGGAGCTCAGGATGGAGGAGGCAGAGCTTTCCCGTTCATTTTTGCCCTAAACTACCCCTACTGGCTCCACTGGAGCCACCGGCTGTCCTCAACGCCCACTGTCTTCCCTGGGTTCTGTTTCTGGACAGTTCTACAGTGAATGGTAGAAGCCTAGTGAGTCGAGAGCCTCAGCTCTGGGGTTGAGAATACAATCACCAGTGGTCCTCCCTTTCTGAAAGGCAGTCTGCTCCCTACTGAGAGTTGCCAAGAAATAGGGCTGGGGGAGTTCCCAAACCTATGGTGGGAGGCGTCTCCCTCCTCAGACCCTGGGAGCCCTCTGCGGAGACACCACTCCTGCTGCCCACATCATCTCATGCCCGGGAGTCTTCCAGCAGACTAGAACACTGCTAGAAGAGTCTGTGTCTGTCCAGGCAGAATTGGGGTGCTTTGGGCAGCCCTGGCCCCTCCGGGGGTTTCCTGGACCCTCTCTAGGTCCCAGTCGCCATTGCCAGAGCTGGGGCCTCCCTGGGACAGTCTTGGCTAGAAGACTCTAGAAAGGTGAGTGACAAAATGACCAGCAAGGGGGCCAAGAGGCCAGGACTCAGGTCCTCCAGCACGAGTGGCAGGAGGTGGGAAAGGGGCCCTACCTGAGAGGGCCACTGTCAGCAATCCGACGATCGCAGAGAAGAGCCACATGGCTGGTGCCATTTCTGACTGCTATGCGTTCCCGCCTGCGGAAAGGGCCATCCTGGGGTCCGGAGAGGGATGTGGCTGCTATGAGCTCCTCGCACCCACTTGGACCTTTGCTGCTCCGGCTTATAACTTTCTCTCTGCAAGAGAGAGAGTACTCCTTTGCACGCATGCGACCAAACCCAGCCTGCGAGTATCTCTCACGCCTCTGTGCTCTTCTTGTGGTTTTGGTCTCCAGGAAGCCAGGCTGGTATCACAGGGGCTGAGAGGGAGAGCCCAGCTGCCTCTGCTGTGAGCCCACCCAGCCTGGTTGAACCCAGGAGTCACAGAGTAGGACACACACACACACACACACACACACTTCCTCCTAGTGTCTCCTAAGGAAAAGGGAAGTGAGGGCATGCTTCCTTTCCGGAGACCTGATTTATAGCAGATGCTCAATCAATACATGTGGGAAGAGTGGACGCATGACCCATGGCCTGTCCCAGTCCACGAAAATCCAGCTCTTCTGGGATAAAATCCCAAGACTTACTTTGTCCTTGGGTATGTTAATGGCTGGGAAGGAGGGTGTGGTCTTGCACTTTTGAGAGAAGAAAGCCTCAGATTCTCTTCAGAGAACTGTAAGTGGAGAGGGGCCTGGGAGATGGTTGGTCCCCCATCTCCTTACAGGCTGGAGGTGTCCCCTGAGAAAGCACAGGATACCACAGGACCCCCACCGGTGAGCACTGGGCTGGGTGTTCATTCCTCAGGCATGGGGGCTGGTCCAGGAAGGACGAGATGGGGGAAGGCCTCTGGAAGGGCCAGAAGGAACAGCAGGAGTGAAAGGCCAGGGCTGCTGGGGAAACGCTGAGTTGTTCAGCTGGTCTGCCCTGGATGCTGTGTGGGTTTTTATTTTTTTAAAGATTTTATTTATTATTTTAAAGGGGGGCGGGGAAGAGCATGAATGGGGGGAGAGGCAGAAGAAGAGGGAGAGAATCCCAAGCAAACTCTACACTGAGCGTGGAGCCCAGTGCAGGGCTCGATCTCACAACCCTGAGATCATGACCTGAGCCAAAACCAAGAGTCAGACGCTCAACTGACTGAGCCACCCAGGGGCCCCAGGGACCTAGTGTGTTTAATTGGCCACTGCACTCCCTGTGGGGCACACTGTAGATGCTGAATGAATGTTGGTGAGTGAATGAAGGGACAGATAATTTGGTTGTATAAGCAGGACCCTCGAAGAAATTGAGTCCAGAGGAGACTGGTTGAGTCCTGGCCCTTCCCCATAGGACCTCACCTCAGATTTACCTGTCTTGGCCTGATACTTGCCTCCTCCCCATTTGACTTCATTTCCCCATCTGCGGAATGGGGAGGATTTCTCCATTGGGTCCCGGTCCAAAGGGGCATCTGATGTTGCAGGTTTGGGAGCCACAGAGAGCCAGGTCCCTCCACCATAAACCCGGGCCCAGACCTGTGGGGCGGACCTGACTCCGGCACCAGTGGAGGCTGCCCTCTTGTGGAAGGTCACTGGTAGCACAAGCAGCAGATGGGGGCCTCCATCCCCTGGGTTCACTTCCGTTCAACTGACACTTAGGGAGACTTTGGTGTGAGGAACTCTGCCATGGGCTCTGTGGAAGGTGAAGACAGGAAACTGTATCCCCACTCTCAAGAAGCACGGAGTTCACAAACCCAGGTGACCAAACGACAGGCCAGTGTACGAGAACACAGCTGAATGGGCTGGAGAGGATGGCTAGACTTCCATTTCTGACAGTATGATAAGCAGCATATAAGAAAGTTCTCCTGATACAAAACACACAAAAAAGAGCGAGGTGGGGGATAAAAATCTTCGTAAAAATCTTTAGAAATGCAAAGTGGAGGTGGCAAGAAAGTAAGGATAATTATCAGAGCCTAAAATAACAAGAAAGTACAAATCCAAAGAGATCATTGAGAGCAGAAGCAGAGGTTGCCCTTAGGTGCCTGCAGATCCCAGATGGCCAAGAACTTCAGTTTAATAGGACAAAACCTAGAGCCTGAACAAATGAAAAGCAAAATCAGAGACCTACCCCCCACAGCAAAACAATGAAAAACAACACCCACAGTGAATGAACTAAGAAAGAAAAACCTCTTAAAGGGATCTGACAGAGAACATGCTTGGCTCAGCATTGACTCTGAGTGGAAGAAAAAGAAATGCTAACCCTAAATGCTCTTAACCACAAATCCTCCTGCAATTGGGTCTGAGAGGAAATTCATAATACCTGTGAGCCAAAAACACCACCACCACCACAAACAAACAAAGAACAACAGGAGAATTTAAAGCAGACAGCAGGGGGCACCTGGATGGCTCAGTCATCAAGTGTCTGCCTTTGGCTCAGGTCATGATCCCAGGGTCCCGGATCAAGCTCCACATCGGGCTCTCTGCTCAGTAAGAAGCCTGCTTTTCCCTCTCCCACTACTCCCCTGCTTGTATTCCCTTTCTTGCTGTCTCTCCCTGCCAAATAAATAAAATCTAAAAAATAAAAATAAAAATAAAAATAAAGCAGGTAGCAGTTCCCAGGGCACTTAGCAGAAACAAATGCAAAAATCCTCTCTGAAGTAAAGTAACTCACCTTAAACTTAAGCCTCAAAGAATTCCCACAGAAAAGTTCCCAGGTATATAAGCTCACATAGAAAGAGAGAAAGAAAGAAAGAAAGAAAGAAAGAAAGAAAGAAAGAAAGAAAGAAAGAAAGAAAGAAAGAAAAGAAGAAAGAAAATTAAACACAGGACACAAGTGTATTAATCAGGGTTTTCCAGAGAAACAGAATTCATGGAATTTATATGAGATTTTTAAAAAAGATTTATTTGTTTGAGAGAGAAAGAGAGGGCATTGGGGAGGGGTGGAGGGAGGGAATCTTCAAGCAGACTCCCCACTGAGCACAGAGTCCAACACGGGGCTCGATCCCACGACCCATGAGATCATGACCTGAGCCAAAACCAAGAGTCAGATGGTCAACCAACTGAGCCACCATGGAGCCCCTATATGAAACATATTATAAGGAATTGTCTCAAGTGATTTTGGAAGTGAAGTCCCAAGATTTCAGTTGGCAAGCTGGAAACTCAGGAGAGGTGGTGGTATCATTTCAGTCCAGGTCCAAAGGCCTGAGAACCAGGAAAGCCAATGGTAAGTTCCAGTCAGAGCCTAAGTCGAAAGGCAGGGGGAAGACTGGTGTTCTAATCTGAAGACAGGCAGAGAGAGACAATTCTTTCTTACTCCTTTTTATTCTAGTCAGGCCTTCAATGAACAAAGCCCATCCACAGTGGGGAGAGCAATCTGCTTTACCCAGCCTTTTGATTAAAGGCTAATCTCACCTCAAAACAGTCTCACAAACACACCCAGAATAATGTTTAGCCAGCTATCTGGGCACCCCACAGATCAGTCAAGCTGACATATAAAAGTAACCATCACAACAAGGCACTGTAAGTGAGAATTGCACAAAGCAGTAAGCAACAAATCCAGGCCTTCAAACACTTTAGCTACCGGACTTATGGTATACATAATATAAAATAGGGATGTTTCATATGCTTAAAAAAAAATAAAGTTGGCAATTGAGGCTGTAGATAAGGAACAAGAGACTATAGATAAGGAACTAAGTGACCAGAAAGATTTGGAAAAAAAAAAAAAAAAACTTCTATAAATGAAAAATACAATCTTCGAAACTATAATCTTCAAAACTATAATCTTCAAAGCAACCCAATGGACAGATTGAGCAGCAGATTAGTATAGCAGAAGAGAAAATTAGTGAGCTGGACAGTAGGTCTGAAGAACTTTCCCAGAATGCCACACAGAGAGACAAAGAAGTGTCTAAGAGAAGACTATGAAACAGAAGTTAAGAGACACAGAAGATGGAACAAGGTGAATAGGTCAAATCCAGAACTGATGAAATATATAGCCCTCAGATCCCAGAAGCTTCCCCAACCCCCTCCTGTTAAATAAAAAGAAATTTCTCTCAATAAAATTGGGGGGGGAGAAATTAAAAAAATACATCAATCAATAAATAAATCTACACCAACCACTTGTGGTAACAAGATTGCTACTCGCTAGAAAGATGAACTACAAAGTAGACTTATGGCTGACTTTTTTATGTTAGCAATAGAAGCTGGAAGACAATGGAATACCATCTCAAAGTGCTAAAAAAACAGTCAACTTTTAAATAGGTTCCAAGAATGAGATTGAACAATCTACAGAAAGGGAGAACAGATTTGCAAATCATATATCTGATGAGGGGTTAATATCCGTAATATGTAAAGAACTCAAACAACTCAATAGCAAGCAAAACAAAACAAAACAAAACAAAACCAACATCTGATTAAAAAATGGGCGGAGGATTTGAAAAGACATTTTTTCCAAAGAAAACATTTGAATGGCCAACAGGCACATGAAAAGATGCCCAACATCACTAATTATCAGGGAGATTCAAATTAAAACCACAATGGGGTATTACCTTCCACCCGTCAGAATGGCTCTTATCAAAAGGACAAAATATAACAAATGCTGGCAAGGATGTAGAGAAAAGGGAATCCTTGTATGCTTTTGCTGGGAATGGAAATTGGTATAGCCGCTGTGGAAAACAGTAAGGAGTTTCCTCAAATAATCAAAAACAGAAGTACCATACGACCCAGCAATTCCACTTTGGGGTATTTTTCTGAAGAAAAGGAAAACACTAACTCAAAAAGGTATATGCAGCTCCATATTCTTTGCAGCATTATTTACCAAAGCCAAGATACAGAAACAACTTGAACGTCCACCTATGAATGAATGGATAAAGAAATGGTGATAGCTATGTGCAATGGACTATTACTTGTCCATAAAAAAGAATGAGATCTTGCCATTTGCAACAACATGGATGGACCTAGAGGGTGTTATGCTAAGGGGAATAAGTCAGATGGAGAAAGACAAATACCATATGATCTCACTTATATATGGAATCTAAACACCAAAACAACCCCAACAAAAGTGAGGGATATGGAGAACAGAGCGGTAGTTGATGGGATGGGGAAGGTAGTTGGGGGCTGGGCAAAATGCACGAAGGGGGTCGGGAGGTATAGACTCCAGCTGTGAAATGCACAGGTCACAGGGATGTGCTGAGCAGCAGGGTGACCCTGGACAGTGGTAACGTGATGCAGATACGAAGGTTGCTTAGAGGTTGGAACCTGGACGTTCTCGTCACAAGAAAAATAAAAACTTTTTTGCAACTTGTTATGGTGGTGAATGGTGACTAGCTTCTTGTGGTGATCATTTCGCAGGGTATACAAGTGTCAGATCATTACCTGGTACACCTGAAACTGATACGATGCATATCAATTATGCCTCAATTAAAAAAAAAAAAAGAATGGTTTTGTTACAGACTTGAAAAAAAAAGAAGGAGGTTGAACAGAATCATTTCCAGATAAAAACTGAGGGCATTTACAACTAACAAACCCTCACCTAAGGAAATTTTAAAGGATGTTCTTTGGGAACAAGGAAAATAATCCCAGAAGGAAAGTATAAGATTCAAGTAGGAATGGTGAGCAAAGAAGTATGTCAACGTGGAGGTTAATTAAATACGCAATGATGGTATATGACGATTACAATAATGTCTAATTCGTGGGGCTAAGAAAAAAAAAAAAAAGGAACCAGAAGATAATGACAAGAATTAGTAAGAAATGAGAGCAGAGTTGGAAAGGTCTATTATTTGTCAGAAGCACAAAATATTGACTAGCTTTTGACTTTGTCCAACTAAATGTGTATGATAAACCAGCAGAACGATCAAATGGGATGAGTTGAAGAGACTGATAGAAAGCCATAAGGAGGGGTGCCTGGGTGGCTCAGTCAGTTAAGCATCTGTCTCTAGCTCAGGTCATGATCTCAGGGTCCTGGGATCGAGCCCCACATCAGGCTCCTTGCTCAACAGGGAGCCTGCTTCTCCCTCTACCTGTCTCTCTCTCTCTCTCTCTGGTAAATAAATAAAATCTTAAAAAAGAAAGAAAGAAAGAAAGAAAGAAAGAAAGAAAGAAAGAAAGAAAGAAAGAAAGAAAGAGAGAGAAAGCAAGCCATAAGAAGTCAGGACAGGAAAGGAAAAGAAATGAAAGACAAACAGAATGATGGTAGGTTTCCTGGCAGAGGACAGAGGGTAAGTCGAGGCAGGACAGCATGGGGGGGAGCGTCCGTGGGAACTGATGTGACACACCTCAGTCACACGTGTTTCATGGACGTGAAGCTCTGAGCAGAAAGAGGAAGATACACCCGGCTGGGTACCCAACTCAATGAGCTCTTTTTATTTTTCTGAGAAGAGGGTGACCGGGGCAGGGAAGAGGGAGAGGGAGAGAGAGAGACTCTTAAGTCTTGAGCAGGCTCCACGCCCCACATGGAGCCCAATGCGGGGCTCAATCTCACAACCCTGAGATCGTGACCTGAGCCGAAATCAAGAGTCGGGTGTTTAACTGACTGAGCCACCCAGGCGTCCCTTAATGAGCTCATTTTTATTTATAACTCTAGAGCCACGACTTTTTTTTTAAGATTTTTTTTTAAAGTAAACTCTGCCCAACGTGGGGCTTGAACTTACAACCCCAAGATCAAGAGTCACATACTCTACCTACCGAGCCAGCCAGGTGCCCTGGAGCCAAGCCCTTCTGAACTCAATTTGCAAGGACACCTAGTGCTCCCCCACGCTGTGGAGAGCCCAGGCGTCTTTCATCCAGACTGTGTCTCTCTCTTGACCTTGGCCCAGCAAAGTGGAATATGCAACATTATGGAGGGATGTAAGTCTGCCTCTCTGGCCGGAAGGAAGGGGAGCCCCAGACCTGCATCCCCCTCCCCCATGTGGCAAAGGGGAAAGCCTCGTGCTCACTGACCCTTAGTGAACGCACCTTATTGTGACCCAGGCTTCACGTGGGGTCTGCCCCCCGTTCTCACAGCAGCACAGGGAAATAGGTGCTTTTCCTAACACACCCGTGCAGATCAGGAAACTGAAGTTAGAGACGCCATTTGCTCAAGATCCCACAGCTAATAGATGGAGTAGAGCTCTGAACTCAGGTCTGTCCAACCCAAGACCCCAAGCTCTTAACCACAGGCACTTCAGCCTTCAGCACGGAGGGCTCTGAATCTTGGACCAGCCCTGCCCCAGCACGAGTCAAGCCCAACTCCTGTCTCCGGAGTCCTGAAACTGTCCCCACAGCAGCCACAGCCAGCTCCTTGTCTTTCCTGAGGTCCAGCATTTTCTACCACGGTCTACACATCCACCGCCTAAATGTATACACATTAACCGTCATCACTTAGTCACTCATTCAGCACAGATGTCACGTGTTCTAGGTGCCGGGGACGCAGCACTGAACAAAACAGACAAATGTTGCTGTCCTTGGTGGGAGAGTCACACCATAAACAATAGACATAACAAGTAAGCAAATTATACGAGAAAAGAAGTAGAGTTGAGTCCTTGGGTACTAAGGGGGCGTGTAAATAGGGGTGTGGCCTGCCCCTCTCAGAAGAGCCTTGCTTGCAGGTGGGTTACTAGGGAATGCGATCCTGGGGAACAGAGAGAAGCACGGCGGGGTGACAAAGGAGAAGAAGGACAGTCAGCAAAAGGGCACACCATTGGGTTGGCCCCACTCTGGCGGGTAGTACTGGGTATCAGACTTACGAGATGGTTCTCAGAATGGTCCGCCCCAGGGACAGCCCCCATTCCTGCCTCCCGCTGCACCGAGGCCAAGCGATGGAAGCTGGCATCCCATTCACCAGCTTGCTGGAGCCTCCCGTGGGTAGACCTTCCCTGCTGGGCATTAACGTAAGACCCAGAGCATTGCGTGCTTGGTCCCCAGGCCCCGCCCAGGGGCTCATGCACAGCCTAATCTTCAGCCCCTCTTCCTTCCACAGGCAGCAGATGACCCAACGTACTTTCGCATCTCTGCCCCCGTCTCCAGCCTGAGGAGGACTTCCATTTCTAGTTAGGAACTGCCTACTCCGCTGTCCCATTTGTGAACCAGGCCTGAGGTTTTCCTCCTCCATCAATGGCAGCTCCACGGCAGCCCCTCGAGTCACATGATCGATGGGTCAGAACAGAATTGCTAAGCATAGTCTATTCTCCAAATTCTAAACAGGACCACTGCGTATTGTGCCCTGTTCTTGGTGGGAGAGGATGCAAGGCGCAAAGTCTGGCTCTTTGCCATAGAGGCAGTGTGCCGGCATGCCCCAGACCTTTATACCTAAAATCTTCCCCAATATGGCAGCCACCTAAATCTCTGTGGGGCGTGTCTCCCCCCTTTCAGCACACAGAGAGCAGCCATTCTCAAACTTCTTGGACTCAAGCCTTCTTTATACTCTTAAAAATTATCAAGGGCCCAAAGAACTTTTGTTTGTGCGGATTGTATCTATAGATACTTATCATATTAGAAATTAAACTGATAAACTTGAAATATTTATTTAATTCACTTGAAAGTAGCAACAATTGGGGCACCTGGATGGCTCAGTCTGTGAAGCATCTGCCTTCAGCTCAGGTCATGATCCCACGGGCTTGGGATCGAGGACTGAGTCAGGCTCCCTGCTCCACTGGGAAACTTCCTCTCCTCTTCCTGCCTCCCGACCCACCCCCTCACCTCTTGCTATCTCTCTCTCTCTGTACTAACTAAATTAAATATTTTAAAAAATAAATAGGGGCGCCTGGGTGGCTCAGTGGGTTAAGCCTCTGCCTTCAGCTCTGGTCATGATCTCAGGGTCCTGGGATCGAGCCCCGCATCGAGCCCCGCATCGAGCCCTGCATCAGGCTCTCTGCTCAGCGGGGAGCCTGCTTCCCCCTCTCTCTCTGCCTGCCTCTCTGCCTACTTGTGATCTCTCTCTCTCTGTGTCAAATAAATAAATAAAATCTTAAAAAAAATAAAATAAAAATAAATAAAAATAGCAACAATGAACTCACCACATGTCAGTGTAAATAACACTTAACGAAAAATTACTATATATTCTGAACCAAAAAAAATTATTGGGAAGAGGAGCATGGTTTCACACATTTTTAAATCTCTTCAATGTCTGGCTTTACAAAAGATGCTTGGATTCGCATATCAGCTTCATTCAATCTGTTGAGAGGTGTTGTTTTGGTCAGAGTATACAGAAAAAAAATCTGGCCTCATAATATGCAATTGGGAAAAGGAGGGGTATTTTTATATCCTTTTCAGGTAATTTTAGATATTCTCTGATACTGCAACAAAATTTGACAAGTGATGTTTTCTAAAGGTTAGTTGCAGTATGAGATCTGAAACTGTATCAGTGAACTTTAATCCACTGTTAAATTAAAATCCATTGGCCTATCTTGCACTTTGAATGGGTCTTTTATCCACGCATCATTCTGTAATAACACGCGTCGGTCATTCTGGAACATACTGGCTCGCAAAAGTTATGCGGATCTTCCGAAGGTTGACATATTTCATTATATGGTATCAAAAAAAAATCACATTCATTAATACCATCGGTGAGCTCATCAGAAAACTTTTAAGTCCTGGGAAGCTGTCAAGAGCACGGTGGCAGATAAAAATTTTTCTAAAATTCAAATTTTCACTTAAAAGCTCCAATTTCATCACTGGCAGCCAATACTGCCATGTGCTTCCTTGGAAATAACAGGTTTCCTTTGCTGGGTTTCAAAAAATTATCTATAAAATTTTCCAGTCTGAATAACCACAGTTTTCAAGTAAAGGTGGTGTTCCATGGGGAAAAACAAAAAACAAAAAACACCAGCTCGTTTGCTGGCAAACTAGGGAGCAGCGTAGGCAGGACTCAGCGGAAGAGCGCTCTGCATGGTCTCCTCCTGTGACACCGAATCCCAAGAAATTGTGCGCTCGAGGGCTGCGATCTAATAATGTTAATGATTTTAACTGCTTCGTGGAGGCCATTCTTAAGTACAACTAGCGATTTTTTCCCCTGCTTATACTCTGAGGAGAGGGTTGAAGAATTCAGTGGCTTCTAGGACGATTTCATGCCACTGCAGCTTTACCCATCATGGCTTTCGTACCAGGCAAATGAGGTCAGGGAAAAGGCAAACGATGTCTTCAGATTAGTACAAAAATAGTTCTGGCCTCCTAGAACCCAGATATGGTCTCGGGGACCCATAGGGCACCCGTGGACCCGACTTTCCTTCCCCTGATCATTCCCCATTGGACCTTTAAGTGTGGTACCCGCTGGACACAATGCTTTGTTGAACCCAACCTGGAGTTGAGCAGAAGGCTGCCCCCGAAACCAAATTTGATCTTTGCGTAACAAAAACCTTACAACTACACTGGAGCAACTCTGGAAATTTAGGAAATGAAAACAGATCACTATAATCTCATCACATTGACAACCGCTGCTCTGTTGTGGCCTCGGGTGGCCCAGACAATGTTGACTCATCCTGAATCTGATGATGAAATCCCCAAGGTTTTTTTTTTTTTTTCCCCCCGTCCTGCTGCCACTAAACCACGTCATCTTGGCCCTTTCCATGTGGGGCTGGGTGCACCATAAATAGACCATGACATTCACATCTGTCCCCTGCCCTGTGGACATCTTCCAGCATCTGGAGTCCACTGCCCAAAGTTTTTTTTTTGTTTTTTTTTGTTTTGTTAACTTTTCGAGCTTCGTATAATCTGCAAATGAGATCACGCCCATCCAAGATCGGCGACCTCTTTCATAAATTCTCCTATGGCGATTTGAATCTGGCATCAGAACATTCGATGTTGAAACACACTTGCTGATGATGTATACCTTCCCATTAGTTTCCCGTGGCTGTTGTTAACAAAGCACCACAAATCTGGTGACAGACGACAGAAATGGATCCTCTCACAATTCAGGAGGCCAGAAGCCTGACATCAAGTAGGGGTGCACAGTAGGGGTGCACTCCCTGCAAAGGCCTTCCCAAAGTCTGTCCCTTGCCCCCACACGTCTCACGGTGGCCCGAGTTCCTTGGCATTCCTGGATTTGGGGCTGCAACGTCTGCTCTCAGCCTCTGTCTTCCCAGTGCCTTCTCCTCTGGCCGGCTCTGCGTCCTCTCCCTCTGCCTTGCTCTTACGCGAACGCTTTTCGATGGCATTTAGAGCCCACCGGGATAATCCAAGATAAACGCCACCTCTCAAGATCCTTAATTTAGGGGCGCCTGGGTGGCTCTGTCGGTTAAGCGTCTGCCCTCAGCTCAGGTCATGATCCCAGAGTCCTGGGATCAAGTCCTGCATCGGACTCCTTGCTCAGCAGGGAGTCTGCTTGTCCTTCTCCCTCTGCCCCTTCCCCACCCCTGCACTCGCTTGCACTCTCTCTCTCTCTGACAAATAAATAAAATCTTAAAAAACGAATAAAATCTTTAAAATAAATAAATAAAAATAAAAAGCCTCCACTGTCGTCTCCATGTCTCATTCCAACTTTATTTTTCATTATAGCCTTTATTCTACATGACGTTAAATGCACCTTCTGTTCTGTTTCATTCCCCTCTCTTCCTTCGTTCCTGGTCTATCTCCCCAAGCACTGGGACGTCATGGCCACGAGGGCAGAGGTTTGTGTCCATTTTGTTCCCTGTTTTAGCCCCAGTCCCTTGAACAGCACCCAGCACATAGTAAGCAATCTCTAAACACTTGTTTTGTTTGTCAGCTAATTAAGGTGCCAACATTTCCTGAGCTCTTAGGATATGCCAGCCACCGGGCTCTTGGTTATCTCATTTTAATGCAAAAAAACCTGTCGTCAGTAAGAGACCACTCCACGCCTCTTAAAATGGCCAAAATCCAGAGCACCAACCACACCAAAGGCCAGCAAGAATATTGGAGCAACAAGAGCTCTCACTCACTGCCGGGGAGAATGTAAAATGGTACAGCCACTTTGCAAGACAGTTTGGCGGTTTCTTACACGACGAAATATACTCTCACCATATGACCCAGAAATCATGCTCTTTGATATTTACCCAAAGGAGTTGAAAGATTACGTCCACACAAAAACCGGCACGAGGAAGCTGGTAGCAGGCTTTATTTGTAATTGCCAAAACTCGGAGGCGTCCAAGATGTTCTTCAGTAGGTGAATGGATCCACTGTGGTCCGTCCAGACAATTATTCAAAAGAAATGAGCCATGGAAGACATGCAGGAATCTTAAGTGTGTATTACTAAATGAAATAAGGCAAGCCATAAAGGCCACCCACTTCACGATTCCAGCTATGTCATGACCTTCTGGAAAAGGGGCACAAATGAAGATAGTAAATTCAGTGGTTGCCAGGGGTTGGGAGTGGTGGGAGGAGGGGAGCGGGCACATAAGGAAGAGGAGCACAGAGGATGTTTAAGGCAGTGTAAATACTCTGTATGATATTATAATGACAGGTACGTGTCGTCATACAGTTGTCTATAGGATGGACAACGCCAAGAGTGGACCTTAAGATAAACGATAGATTTAGGGAGATTATCATGTGTCAGTGTCAGCTCATCCCTGGTAAACAAGGTACCATTCTGGTGAGTGATGTTAGCAATGGGGAAGGTTGTGCACGCATGGGGTGGGAGTGTATGACAATCTCTGCATCGCCCTCTCAATTTGGCTGTAAACCTAAACTGCTCTAAAAAACATTAATTCTTTTTTTTTTTTTTAAGATTTTATTTGTTTATTTGAGGGCGAGTGAGAGCAAGAGAGATCACAGAGGGAGAGAGAGAAGAGCAGACTCACCACTGTGTGGAGATCCTGATGCGGGACTCGATCCCAGGACCCCGGGATCGTGACCTGAGCCAAAGGCAGACGCTTAACCCACTGAGCCACCCAGGTGCCCCTAAAAAAGATTAATTCTTAAAAAAGAGAGAGAGAGAGAGACAAGGTCCTTGACTCAGTGGAATTTATATTTTATGGGGAAAGACAATAAACCAGTAACTGGATGAGTAATGTATGCTCTGAAGACACGAACGCAAGACAGAGTGACAGATGGAGGGTGCTGGGAATCCAGCAGGCAACTACTTAGGACCACCAGGAAGGTCTCTATGAAGAGGAGACATTTCAGCTGAAATCTGAATAAAAAGAAGAGACCAGCCATGCAGAGCTCCGCAGGAAGAGCAGTTCTGGTAGAGGGCAGAGCTCAGCAGTCCGGGGAACAGAAAGAAGGTCCCTGGGGCGGGACCTCAGTGGCTATGGGGCTATCCTGAGATTGGAGGGGGGCGGAGGGCAGAGGCACGCACTGCAGGGCTCTGCGGAAGGAGCACGGAGCCTGGTTTGAATGAAGTCTGAGGGCCAGCCCCTTCCCAATCTCGACTCACTTGTGGGCCCTCTATGATGCCACATGCTTCCTGAAGGTGACCCTGCTTCCTTCCTCCCAACAGCAGTTACACAATCTGAATTGCATTCGGAGAGCTTCCCCTGTCACTCCAGAGCCCCAGCGCTGGTTCACCCCCAGTTCAGTTATGAACAGTCCTCCCTACCCTCCCTTCCTACGGGTCCTCTGGGCCTCAGTCGCTGCATCTGTAAAGTGGGTGGGGACGGGGGGGGGCGGGGAGAGGGGGAACAAAAAAATGCAAATAGCATTTCTAGTTCTGTTGCTAAGGCTTTGGATTGTGATTGGAAGAGGATGCAGCCAAAGTGGGAAAGAGGGAAGAAATGAAAGTGAAAGATGGAAACAATTCCTCCAGGCTCCAGAGGCGGGGAGGAGGGGGGGGGAGTAGGAAGAGTAGGCTGAGGAAGAAGGGAGGTTTTTAGAAAGCTGGGCAGGCAGGGACCCTGTGACCCAGGCTTTCATTTCTCCTGTGCACCCCCCCCCCCCACGGCACCATGTGACAGCAGACCGGCCACAGAAAGGGGAACCGAGGAGAGCCCAGAATTTCTCAAGAAGCAGAAAGCTGGACAGAGGCTGAGCGGGACAGAGAGCCAGAGGGGCCCAGGGAGGAGGGGAGGCCGGGGAGGCAGTGGCGGGGAGGGCAAGGAGGAGGTGCAGCACACAGGCCGGTGGGGGCAGAGCGAGCCCTGTGGGAGGGCCCCCTCCCCAGAGTGTGGGCCAGAGTGTAGGTGTCACAGGGGGAAGGGCGACCAACCAGGGAGATCAACAGGAAAAGAGGGGGAGGGGCAGAGAAGCGGGGCGAAGAAGGGTCGGCGAGACAGCGGGGTTGAGAGGAGGGGAGAAAGGGTGGGGGGTCGGAAGAGTCAGGGGTGGGTGGGGGAGAGAGGACAGAGTCAAGGATTAGGGCAGGGGAGGTAGAGACTGGGTTGCCACTGAGGCCGGACGGGGAGAGAAAGACAGGCAGAGGGGACGGGAAGGCAGAGAGGGGAGAGCGGGAGCCACAGGGCTGAGAAAGGAGGGCGGCCCGTCTGAGGGCGCGGGGAGGGGCGCGGAGCCGCAGGGCAGGGCCGCAGGCGGAGGATGCCCGCGCCGGGAGCTCGGGAGGAGCGCCGGCCGCTGCTGGCGCGCAGGCCGCGGGCGCCCCGACGGTGGCGGCGGACGGCGGCGGCCGCGGTGCTGCTGGTGGAGACGCTGGAGCGCGCCGCCTTCTTCGGCGTCTCGGCCAACCTGGTGCTCTACCTCAATAGCGCCAGCTTCCACTGGGACGGCCAGCAGGCGTCCCGCGCCGCGCTGGTCTTCCTGGGCGCGTCCTACCTGCTGGCGCCCGTGGGCGGCTGGCTGGCCGACGCGTACCTGGGCCGCTACCGCGCCATCACGCTCAGCCTGCTGCTCTACCTGGTCGCCTCCAGCCTGCTGCCTGCCACCGCCTTCGTCGACGGCCGCCGCTCCTTCTGCGGGGAGGTGCCTGCGTCGCCGCTGGCGCCCGCCTGCCCGTCGCGCGACTGCACGCGCATCTCGCCCGCCCCGTACTGCGCGCCCACCCTCTACTCCGGGCTGCTGCTGCTCGCCCTGGCCGCCAGCTCCATCAGGAGCAACCTCACCTCCTTCGGGGCGGACCAGGTGAGTGGCAGGCGGGCCTCCCCGCGCGCCTGGCGAGGCCCGGGGAGGGCGCAGGGCCAGCGAGGTTCGTGGCGCTGGGACCGAGAGCCAGGAGCGACCTCAGACAAACCACTTCCCCCTTCTCTGCTCCCGGTTTCCTTACTGGAAAGAAGAGGGGGCGCTAACTCTAACAACAATAACGATGGCCACGAATTGTTGTATTAACCGAATTCTAATAACCGTTGTTGGTTTTCTTGGACGATGTGCTGCTTTCAGTGTTTTAACTCCTTTAATTCTCTTAACTACCCAGGAGGTAGGTGGTATTATGATGTCCACTTTACAGATGAGGACGCTGAGGTTTCAGTATATTAATCAACCCGTCCAAGGTCACACAGAGAGCAGGTCAAGGCGTGGGAAGGGTAGCTGGACTTCCCGCCCCACCACCAGCCCCATGTTTATGTGTCCTAGGGATCTGGGGGCTAGGGAAGGAGTGAGCTCCTTCCTAAGCAGCAGTGCCAGAGGTGGGGGCCCGCAGACTTGTTCAGATCCCAGCTCTGCCTCTCACTAGCCAGGAGCACTTGGGCAAATATCTCAACCTCTCAGCCTTTCTCTCTGCTTTTGGACAGAGCGTGGCACACGGGAGAAATTCCATAAATATTGAGCAAATGAATGAGTGAATGCCGAACAATATGGCTATATTTTGATAGCTTCACCCAGTGGGGGATATTAGGCAATAAGTTTAAGTAACATGTACTAGGATTAAAACAACCACATAGGGTGTTAGTGAGCAAAAGCGAGGCAGAACTGAGTACAGAATGTGATTACAGCCCTTCGAAAAGACTAGGAGTCAGCTAAAACGAGAAACCGGAAAAGGCTGTCGCAACTGTGATCAGGCCACAAGACTTACTGTACTTCTCCCTTATGGCCTTTGTTGTTCAAATGTTCTTTAATAAAGGGGACATTTTAAAAGAATCATTGCAAAAAAAAAAAAAAAGAATCATTGCATCCTACACAGTTTCCAGTGTCCTTGACAAGGACTTGCTCATCTAGGCTATTGGGGTTCCTTTGATGATGGGGGACTTGGTTCCCCCAGGGCGCCCTCTCCATTCCTCGGCTACTGTTGACCTTCCTTCGGACTAGAAGACCCGCAACATCTGCCAATGGGAATCTCTCTTCTTCCCTTCATTCTACCCTTTCATTGACTTGCACTACACCCCCAGGTGCCCTAGGCTGCCCTAGGGGGTCTGAACCTGACCCATAGGACAGGTTGGAAACACTGAAATGATTTCAGGCAGGCGTGGACGTCACTGGATTTGAGTTCTTTAAAAATGTCTCTGGCTACAGTGGACAGTGGGAGGAGGTAACAGGAGCGGTGAGGATCGAAATCCAAAGCGGTGAGGAACTGCTGCAGAATTCGGGGGGGGGGGGCAGTCAGATGGAGGGTGTGCGGGTAGGAAGGATTGGCACCATCTGGCAGACAGCCATAGCCAGGAGCCGCGTTTTTAACACACTTGCTGATTTCAGAAAGGGCCATCCATCATTCTTGACGAAGTGCTCATTTTGGGAGAGCTCATTTATATCCTGAGTGGGCTGCCTGGTCTTCCCCCTTAGAGCTGCAATTGTCATATTCATTTACATGCAATTAATAAGTGGAAGTGCCTGCACGTGATGGGGCTTATTCAATTTTCTGCTTGAAAGCCGACAGCAAAAATTCTCATCGTGTGGACATGGTCTTCCCCCTCTCATGCCTAGAGGAGCCCTCAGAATCTCTAAGCGTATGCATCTGTATGGACTATAATTTAACCTTTGGAAAAGGGAAACAAAATACTTACCTTTTACCCAACGCGGTCACAGAATGTCAAGCTTAACAGAAAGGAGAACCAGTGGATTTCGAGATGCGGTGGTTTGTTGAAAGGGTGACGGCTCTAACAGCGTAGAGAATCACCTTGAAAACTGACCTCTAGTCTCCGCTGCTTTTTAGAAATGCAGATGCCTGGGCCCAGCCCCAGACCTGCTGGGTCAGAATCTGGGACCAGGGTCTGGAAGAGGTAGGATCAGCCAGTGCCAACCAGAGCCAGCAGACTGGAAAGGGGGCCTGGGGCCTGACCATTGCAGATTGATCCAAATCCTGGGTAAAGATTTTTAGTCTTTCTGCCCTTGCCGGGGGCGAGACTGATTTCTTTTTTTCATCAGGCCAGAACCCGCTCTTGGGGCTGTGTCCGAGACTACCTCTGCTTTCCCTGATAGGCCAACCTTGTTTGACTGGGCCCTATATCAGAAGGAGCAAAAGGAGGGGAAGGGATGGGCCGCTGGTCACAAGAGAAAACTCCGCATCTCCAAATTGCAGAGGAAATTCTCAATTAAACTTTTCACGGTTCTTTCAGTAATACACATACACTATGTTTAATAATGTGAAACAGACCCGAT
>CM052884.1:87966333-88026872 GCA_028534135.1 Potos flavus | reverse complement strand
AAGGATTTGGTGATGATGTTGAAGGCGGGGGCAGAGGGTAGGGGAGAGAGAGGTGCTGGCCCTGAAATGGGAGACCCAGGAGGAGGAGGAGGGGGAGGGGAGACAGAGCAAGGTGGGGGCATCCAGGCGGAGGTGTTCAGCCGGGCGACTAGATGGGCGGGGCAGAGGCAAGGGGTCACGGGGGCCACGTGGTGGGCAGTGATGCCGGGAGGCCAGGACGGAGGCTGGGCAGGCCTCATCTCTGCTCCTCCAGCGGCCGCTTGGGTTTCCCCCCCCCCCCGTCCCTCTGCAGGCCTGGAGTTTGCGTACTCCGAGGCTCCGCGCTCCATGCAGGGCGCCATCATGGGCGTCTTCTTCTGCCTGTCGGGAGTGGGCTCGCTGCTGGGCTCCAGCCTCGTGGCACTGCTGTCCCTGCCTGGGGGCTGGCTCTACTGCCCTGAGGACTTCGGTGAGTGTGGGGCCCTCCCCGGGGAGTGGGGCCTGGGTGGTGGGAGGCTTGGGAAGGAGGTGGCAACTACTAAGTGCTTTGACCCCAGGGACAATGAAATAGCAGCGTGGACTCAGGAGAACCGGGTTCTAGCCCCAACTTGGCCAGCGGCCCACGGCGTGGCCTCCCTGCCATGGGCCTCGGTCTCCCTAACTGTCAGAAAGGAATCCGTGAACTCGGCAGACCTCCAAGGCTCCTTCCTGCTTCTGGAAGTCTGTCTTTCTGGCTGAGAAGTCAGCTTTCTCTGGGGACTTTGTGTTTTAAACCCCTGGAAGAATAGCGATGGGGACAGCACAGGACGAAAGGGCTGTCGGCCCACCCGCTGCCCACACTGCTTCAGCTGCCAGTCCCGGGGGAGCCCTGCCCGACCCAAATGGCAACCCCTCCTTTCCCCAGGGAACATCAACAATTGCCGGATGGACCTCTACTTCTTCCTGCTGGCCGGCATTCAGGCCGCCACGGCCCTCCTGTTTATGTGGATCGCCGGCCGCTATGAGAGGGTAGCTCAGGCCCCAACTTCCCAAAGCTGTCCCAGCAGGGATAGGGGCTGAACTCCGTCCCCCCCCCACCTCCCCCTTGCTCCTCTCCCCAGGACACACACAGCGCCAGGCCCAGTGGGGGCTCCTTGAGTTTATTCTGTACCCAACGTTAGGATGAAATGGTTCTCATAAATAAGGGGCATAAGCCCTTCCTCACGAGCATGGTCCATGATGGGGGGGGCAGGGCAGAGGGGGCCTGGGCGGGCATCCTTTGGAGACACCAGGCGGGGGACTTGGATCCGCAAGCGCCAGAGGGTGAGCGGGAGGCTGCCCGGGCTGGCGGCCGGCGGGGCGGGGCCAGGCAGGCTGGGGCGGGGCCAGGCAGGCTGGGGCGGGGTCAAGAGCTGCCCCGGATCCTCTCCATGTAGCTGCGCAGCTCCTCGGGGTCCTTCAGTCCCATGTCCTCACACACCCAGCGGATGTCGTCCTCGCCCGCCACCAGGATGGACTGCACGGCGGGGGCCCCTACGGGCTCCTCAGACAGCTGGGGTGGGGGAGCTGGCGCAAACGTCACGAACTCTACGCGCTTCCGCCGCCCCCCGGCCTCCTTCCGGGCCAGGGTGCTCGGGGAGCTGGTGGTGCCCCCAGCAGGGGCCTGGGCCACGGTCAAGCCTTCCCCTCCTGCCCCAGTCTCGCAGGGGCAGCCCCCCTCCCCCTTGGGCAGGCCAGGGGACTGTCGGTCCAGCTGGCGGCTCAGTTCCTCCTGGTCAGTGCCCAGCCAGACCCAGTTGTGGGGCTGGGGGGAGGCAGGGTTGGCAGCGCCGTCGGGGGGCTCCTTGCGCTGGTAGCGCAGCACGAAGACCACACCGTTGACCAGGAAGATGAGGATGGCCAGACAGAAGATGCCCAGCAGAGCATACATGCCCAGCTCTAGGTCGGTGACCCGCTGAGGCGCGGGGACCATCTCCTCCTCTTCCTCCTCCTCCTCCTCTCCGGCCTCTGTCTCCTTCCCAGACTCCTCCTCCGCCCGCTCGAACTTGCCCCTCACACCCCCGCCGCCCCCAGCACCACCCGCCTCCCATCGTTTCCCGCCCACGCTGGCCTGCGTGGCCGGTGAGCTCCGGGCAGGGCTGGATGGGAGGGCAGGAGCCGGGGTGGAAGCAGGGGGCAGCCCCAGCCACGCGGTGCCAGAGGCCAGGGGGACTCGGTGGCGGCCCCGGCGGCAGGGCTCGGGCGGGTGCAGAGCCACGTGCAGAGGCAGCCCCTCGGCCCCCGCCCCACTCACCACCACCCCGAGCTGGGCGCCCCGCTCCTCCGCTGGCAGGACGGCACCGGGCTCCTCGGCTGAGACAGACAGTCCCAGGTCATGGCGGTCGTAGAGCTCAGCGGGGGCCAGGGTGTGGTCAGAGAAGGACAGCCAGAGGGAGAGGGCCACCTCCTGTGGGGCACACGGACACAGGCAGAGACATGCGAGGGCACGCACGCATGCACACAGAGACCACTCCCACAGAGACAGGCCACACGGAGGAGGAGAGATCAGAGAGAAAACAGACACGGGCAGATGGACAAAACACAGGGAGAGAGGGGACGTGTGTCAATCACCTGTCTGCCACTCAGCCCTGGGGTCTGAGTCATCGGGAGGGTCCTTAGAGCCATCTAACCAACCTCCCACTGCCACACTCCAGCCAGCCACTGCTTGATCACCTCTAGCCACAGAGAGCTCACTACCTCACAGGGCAGTCAGTCCTCATTCTGAAAACCCTAAAGTGAGGGGTCCAGGTGCCTCCCCCCACCTGGAGATCTTGACCTCATCCCCCTGACCTCCGGCTGTCACCTGCTTTGGGGCGGGAAAGGCTGACTGTGCCCAGCATGTGGCCGTGACCTCCCCGGGGTGGGCAGTACCCCGGCTCAGGGCCAGTGAGATGCCCATCACCGGCTGCACCCGCAGCTCCAGCACCGAGACCTTGTCGTCCGTCACGGCCAATGCCTGCTCCCCCAGAATGGAGTCAGACAGTGGGGAACGCACCTGAGGGTGAGAGGGAGCTGCAAGTTGTGGGGGACCAAGTACACAGACAGCCTCTCCCCTCTGAGCCCCATCCTCTGCACATGCTGCTTTTCCCCATCCTTTGCCCTCCATATGACTTATACATATCAGCACCCCGATCCCATGCCTCGGGAACAGTTCCCTCCTCTCTCAAGACCTGGTCCCCGCATACGCAACTCCAGCCCTTCATGCTTTGAGGGTGTCCCCCATTACACAGACCATCCTATTCTCACCCAATCCCCAATCCCACTGGGCTCATACCTGCCCAGGTACACCCTGGGCCCCGTTCTGACACTTTTCACAGCTGCCCATGAACATTCTGGGGGCCACCTACGCCCTTGCGGGGGGTCTACCCACCTCGATAGAGGTGACTCCGGGCTCCCGGCCCACCAGGACATGGCCGCCCTCCAGCGAGGCTACGCGTGGGTCCTGCACGCGTGCGTGCGGCGCCACGAGGTGGGACACGTCCAGCAGCCAGTCGGGGCCGAGCAGGTGGGTGAGGCGGCGGCCACCGTCCAGCGGGTGGGCCGCGAAGGGGACAAGGAAGCGCACGCTGGCCCGCTGGTACTGCAGGCGGCAGCCGCGGGCACGCCGTTCGGCCTCCTCTGCCACCCCAGCAGCCTCGGGTTCCGGTACCCTGGTGGGTGGGTGCAGCGACAGACAAACCGGGGGCGGGGCGTCAGCTCAGGCTCCGCCCCAGCCGCAGAGGGTCCCGCCCTCTGGAGACCCCCAGCTCCTAAGGGACGCGCACAGCTGCCCCTCTACGTGCTTGCGGGCACGCCGCCACAGCCCCGTTCCTAACTGGTGCCTATGCCTGTCCATCAAGCCGCTCTCGCCCTCCTCTTGCTCCTAATCTGAATTCTTGCCTCCTGGGGAGGCGGAGAGACCGTCTCTGAGTCGGGGGAGACCTTGGGGTGCTCATGTTCCGGAGGGCCTGGCTCAGATTCCTGAGACCGCCTCACCCTTGGGCTCTGGTGGGACCCTCTTGATAGTTACTGAGCTAGGTGCCATCTTAGGCTTTGAGGACCCAGCAGCGAACAGAATAGACAAAACCCTTCGCCTTCGAGGTCTTATATTCTCAGGGAGGAGAGTGAAGGCGGTGGGCAGACCACAAACAAGATGAATCAGGCGATCCAGTAATCACGAAGTGACCTGGACTTCGGAGAAGTGTGGCATGGAAGGGGGAGAGGGAATGCGGAGGTCGGCGATCGCAAAGTGGCCCGAGGCTGGGTGGTGACAGGCAGGTGGGTAGGAGGAACCAGAAGCAACGGGGGCGGTTTTTTAGACCCCAGCTTGAGCCCCTGGCCATGTTCCCTGCACCATCGCTCGGGTCCCAGAGCGACCTCGCCAAGGTCTCCACTCACCCTTCAGCTGGGCCGGAGACCCTCCAGCCTCGGACCTGCTCCAGGGTGCTGTCGCTCAGCTCGACGCGCAAGGGCAGCAGCGGGGCCCACACTGTCAGCCGCAGCGAGGCCCTCAGCCGGCGCCACCAGAAGTCCACCCGCACCCCGCGGGCGCCCCGGCTCTCCTTGCCAGACACGAACACGGCATCACAGGTCTCCGACACCTGCGGGAGGGCGGGAGCTGGGCTAAGCCTTGGAAGACAGGTGTGCAGCAGAGAGGGCTGCCCTGAGCCCTCACCATAAGGGGCAGGGCTGAAATTCATTCTGCATTTTACTGGCATGTCTTAAGAGTAGGAAGATTTCACCAAGGGGCTCCTGGGTAGCTTAGTTGGTTAAGCATCTGCCTTTGGCTCAGGTCATGATCTCAGGGTCCTGGGATCGAGCCCCACATCGGGCTCTCTGCTCAGCAGGGAGCCTGCTTCCCCGTCTCTCTCTGCCTGCCTCTCTGCCTATTTGTGATCTCTCTCTCTCTGTCAAATAAATAAATAAAATCTTTAAAAAGAGAAAAAAAGAAAGAACTTCAAAATGGAGAAAGTTGCCTGCCCTTTTCTTTAATCTCATGGATCATTACAAGGCTCTAATAATTACCTTTTCTAGCATCCTATACATATTACATTGTATTAAAAGCTGCCATGGCTTCAGCTCCTGCTCTCTGCTGGTACAGTGTCTTAGGGTGCTTTTCATTTTTTTTTTTTTTTTTAAGAGAGGGAGGGTTCAGGGAGGGGCAGAAGGAGAGGGAGAATCTTAGGCAGGCTCCATGCCCAGTGCAGAGCCGGATATGGGACTCAGTCTCGCTACCTTAAGATCATGACATGAGCTGAAATCAAGAGGTGGATGCTTACCCAGCTGAGCCACTCGGGCACCTCTGGGTGCTTTTAATTCTTATAATCTAATATATTCCCATTTTAAAGCTTAGAAAACTGAGGCTCAGAGAGGTGAAGAGACTTCTCCACAATCGCACAGCTAATTGATAGCAAAGATGGGTTTCTTTCTTTCTTTTTTTTTTTAAAGATTTATTCATTTGACAGAGAGAGTGAGAGAGCACACAAGCACAGGGGGAGTGGTGGGCAAAGGGAGAAGGAGAAGCAGACTCCCCGCTGAGCAGAGAGCCCAATGTGGGGCTCGATCCCAGAACCCCGGGATCATGACCTGAGCTGAAGGCAGATGCTTAACCGACTGAGCCACCCAGGGGCCCCCAAAGATGGGTTTCAAACTAAAATTTGTGGGTCCCAACATACATAGCCTTTTTTTTTTTAAGTAGGCTCTAGTTCTATGCCCAACGTGCGGCTTGAACTCAGGACCCCGCGATCGAGAGTCCCATGCCCTACTGACCGAGCAAGTCACGAGCTCCCAGAGAATGAGCTCTTAGCTCTCCCACATTGGTTCATTTGTCAATGTGGTCATGAACGTGGAGGTGCCTAAGCTGGGGCTGCTGGGTCGACACAGCTCCCACCCGACTGTGGAGAGAGGCGGTGGGAACGAACGAAGCTGAATCTGTAGTTGCCCCCTCGAGGTTTCTGGTGGGAAGCAGCAGCCGTTCTCTTGGGGACCCGAGTGGGGAAGGCGTCCGTGCATCCCCGTGCACACGAGCATATGCTCACTCGCGGGGCTGGTACACGCCACTCACCTGCAGGACCTGAGTGTTGGCTGACTCACAGCCGATCTGCTCCGTCACCTCCACCAGCGCCCCCCCACTGTCCACGGTGACCAGGCGCACGGGCACACGCCGCGGCTCTCCAGTCAATGGGGCTGTGTTCACCAGCTCCTCGGCCTGGGGCGGGGGGGAGGGGGTGCAGGATGAGCTCAGCCCCAAGCTCTTCGCCTCACTCGGCCCTGCGCCTGGCCAGGCACGGGTGGGGACTCCTTACCTTGGCCAGTGGGACAAGGGCTCTTATGTCCCGCTCCGACACCAGGATCTCCCACACCATTTTGTCCTTCTCTGCTTCGGGGGCCTGGCCTGCATACTCCAGCTGCCATGTGACAGGGCGAGTGACCGCCGCGCCCCCACTAGTGCCATTCTCCACCAAAAAGTCAACCCATAGGAACTCGGATAGTTCGAGGGGGTTGCTGGCCGGGAGAGAGAGAGAGAGAGACTGAGCGTTAGCTAGTGGCCAGGCACTGTTGTCAGCACTTCCTAGATTCATGACCTGGGTCCTATGATGAGCCCCAATTTGCAGGGGAGAAAATGGAGGGACAGAAGTCATAGAACCTGCCCAGAGTCACAGAGTGAAAAGTGGCAGGGCTGGGATTAAACTCAAGCATCCCGGCTGCAGACCCCCAGCTCTCATACACCCTTGGCCTCTAGAAGATTCTTGTAGCCACTTCGCCACCCCCCTGGAAAGCCTGCTTGCCCTCCTGCCTCCCTAGTCTCCCTCCACTCAAATTTCCACTTTCCACAGCCATGGGGTGGGGGGCATAAAGCAGCTGGGGGCAATTTCTACCCCGGAGGAAGAGTCACTTCAAAGCCCCAGGACTGGCACTCGGCCCCCTGAATCATAACCCTCGCGGGTTCCTTTGATCAAACACCGGCTGGGTGGTTGCTTTATAATATTTTATTTTCACATACCCTAGGGCGTATATTATCCCCACTTTACCGCTGAGGAAACTGAGGCTCTGGTTGGGGGCAGTGGGTATCGGGGGAGGTTAACTGGCTTGCCCATAGTGATTCATCCAAAATGTCAGAAGCAGTATTCAAACCAGAGCTACCACGCTCATGACCTTGGCCCAGGCTCAGAGCACCAGTAAGAGTTCATAAAGGTTAACTGCAGCTGAGCTGTTTCTGAAATAGTAGTGGCCCAGAAAAAGGGACCCATTTGGTGGCTGTGGGAGACAGGGTGGTGGCTGTGAGGGCTGTCACTGAGCAGCCAGGATGGGCTGGCATCCGAGATCACAGACGCTGGCTCTACCTGGGGATGGATACATAGTAGGTGAATGGCCTCACTGTACCTGGGGATGGATACATAGTAGCTGAATGAATCAGTATCTGCTTTGCCCTGCTTTCTTGAAGCCGTGCTCTGTGCCTGCTCAGGTGGGAATATGGAGGCAGCCTGGCAGCCCCCTTCCCTTGGGGAAGAAAAAATCCGCTCACTCCTTTCTCCGCCCCCCAGGGAAGGAGCTGCCCACCTGGAGTCCGGCCCTGTGGGCCCGGCACGGTGGCAGGTGATGAGGGTTGTGTGGTGCTTGGAGCCCTTAAAGCGGTCCAGCTTGGCAGTCCAGAGGCCGGGCTGGGCTGGGCGGGCAGCCGTCACATGCAGCCCCTTCTTCACCTTGATCCTGGGGAGGGGACATGGGCCCAGTGTGTCAAGGTGGGTGCTGAACTATGGACCGAATGAGGAGGGACACAAGGGGCGAAAGACATCAGTCTGGCCTCCCCAACTCCGGTCCGAATCTTCTGCTCATCATCCTCCGGTCCAGAAGGACCCCCATCTCAGTGTAGGTCAGGCCACAGAGCTCTCTCCGCCTCAAAGACCCACAGCCCACAAGGTCAAGTTTAATCCCGGCATCAAAGCCCTCCAGGATCTGGTCTAGTTTCATCTTCAGCTGTGACATCCCTCTGTCACTCTGCCTCAGCTACACCAAAAGTTCTTGCCCCTACACACTGCTCGTTGATGCCTCTGAGTCTTTGCTCAGGCTGTGCCTTCAGCCCGCCCTGCCCTTCCTTTTTTCATGTGCGCCAGGTGGGGACCCGGCCTTGCTCCTCTCTGTAGCTCCAGAGTGGAGGGACACACAGGGCTGGGCATGTTTTAAGTGTCTGGGAAAGATCTAATGAGTGTGCGAGTGGGAGAGACGGGGGATGGGAGAGGCACCTGACATAGGGACAGGACACACACAAAAACCAAGCATGGGAGAGGAGAGTCACACTCTGCAAATCCTTGTCAGTGGAATTGGGTTGGGGGGGCCACTTTGGGAGAACTTCCTGTAGGGAGGGACACAAAAAGGAGGGCCTTCCTGGGGGGAGGAGCGGCTCTGTCCAAAGGTGAGGGATATGCAGCCAGGGGGCAGGCGGGAGAACATGCAGATGAACTTGACCGGAGCAAACACCGGTACTGGGGCATTAGAGCATTAACCACTCCCAGGCACTGCACCTTCCAGTTTGCATGTCCTCTCCTGTTTTCCCTCCCCGGAGCCTCACAGCTGCCCTGTGAAGCAGGCCGAGTTAGCGCCACTGGACAAGGAGTCTCAGCCCAAGTTCAGGGCTGAGCCCATGGCCAGGTCTTGCCTGGCCCGGAGGGAGTGGGGTGGGCCCATGTTTGCAGAGATCAAGGATTCCAGTAAGGACTCCAAAAGGAGAAGGTACCTGCCCAGTCTTCCTGCAGAGGTTCCTGCCTCCAACCACCCCCACCCCCCCGCCCCCCACCAGGAGCCCAGGACTCACCGCAGGGTCAGGACACTGGCTGTGAAGTTGTGCCGAAGCAGGAGGGTGGCACTGAAGAGCTGGCCAGGCCGCACGGGCACATCAGGCACCCGCAGAGTCACCGCCTCGTCCAGGGGCACCTCCTGGTACTGCGGGGGGTCCTCTGGGCGCAGCTCCACGCCACCCACTGGAAGGGCCTGTTCCGAGGGGTCCTCCTCCCCGCCGGGGCCACAGCCCCCAGGGCCGTCAGCGGCGGGCTCCAGTGTGTAGGCCAGCTCAGCCTGCGTGGTGGAGCCCTGGGAGAACCAGTGGGAGGGAAACTCCAGCTCCACCACGCAGGCGCCTAGGGAGGGCTGCAAACACACAACGGCCACGGTTGGCCCAGGGAGCGGGAGGGGGTTCCGGCACCCACGGCAGGAAACGCAGAGCTGGAGGGGATCCGTGAAAGGCAGGACCAGCATGGGCCAGAGACATGTCCCAGGTGACACAGTCAGCGAGTGATGTGAGTGGGGCTGGGTCTCCGAACTCGTCCAAAAGCCACACTTCGACTTTGGGGAACAGTGTCATTCCAAAGTGAGCCAATCCCCATGCCTCCCCCTAACAATGCCCCAGAATCACCCGGACTACATCTCAGGCTTCGAAGAATCCCAAAGCCCGCACAATACCTCTCCCTGGTGGATTTCGGAGCTCGACTCCAAAACAGTGCAAGATGCAATTATAAAAGTAATTCTAACGATAAGTAAGTGCAAACACTTACTGAGGGATTACTCTGGGCCAGGCATTGGCATTGTGCTAAAAGCTATTGCATTCATTTCATTTGTTCTTTATTCCAGCTCTATACAAGGTAGGAATTATTATCACCCCATTTTACAGATGGGGAAGCTGAGTCCCACAAAAATTAAGTTACTTGCCCAAAGTCATATACAATGGACCGGCTTCCTTGAGGGGCCCTAAATAACTCTTTCGAAGGGTCCCCATGAAAGCTAGCAGAGCAGGAATGGAGTCAGCTTGTCTGGGACTCCCAAACCACCCAGAAGCGGTAAGCTCTTCCTTCCCCGGCCCAGGACTACCCTCCGGCTGGCACAGCAGGTAGGGCCGGCCTAGGTAGGGCCCGCCCACTCACCTGGAAGTGGCAGGCGCGGTGAGCAGTGCCTGCGGGGTGTGTGGCATGGAGCCGGGCGCAGGGCAGGCTGCCAGGCCCCGGTGGCCAATCCTGCCCTTTGAGATGGAAGACGACTCGGGCATGGGGCTCTGCCGGAGTCACGGCCGCTTCCACCGACACGGCCCGCACGTCCCAGGGCACTGGCCGTTGGTGGGGCTCCGTGACCTGTGGCGGGACCACCTGGAGGGAGAATGGGGTTGCTCGACAAAGCAGGGGGTACGGGGAAGCATGATCCGGAAAGAGGGGACACCAGGCTTCCAGGCCCGGTGTGGCAGGAGAGAGCACTTTACAGGCCTCAGTTTCCCCCTCTGGAAAATGTGGAGCACAGCTGGGACTGGGGAAGAGCCCCGAGCCGCGCACAAGCAAACCTCGGCTCTAAGAGTCCTCTTAGCCTGGGAGTCAGTCCCTGGTGGCCTGTCCTTACCTGCTGAGTGGCAAAGGGTGGATAGGAGGCCCGGAGAAGCGGCTGGGCCCTGGGCCACGGCTGCAGGAGCAGAAAGGTCTCAGATCGGGAGCCCAGAGAGGAGTTGCTGGGCGGATAGCGGCCCACTTGCTGCACACGGAAGTGCTCAGGGGCGTCAAGGAGGTCCAGAGCTGCGGGCAGGTAGACGGGGCCCGGGGGGTCCTGGTCACAGCCCACTGCAGAAGGAGAAGGCGTAGAGATGACCACAGCTCCAGAGCTGGCCGGGGCTGAACGAAGCTCTAGCCTGGGGCACGGTGGTGGTGGGCAGCGGAGGAAGAAAAGGTTAGAAATGTCCCTTCCCCCCAGGATGTAGGGGAAGCTGTCCCATTTCACAGATGGGGAAACCGGAGGTAGCACATGATAGGACCAGGATTTGAATGTGCACCCCGGACTGGATGCCAGCTTCCAACCCTTTCCTTCGTCTACCTTCCATAGACTCAGGCCTTCCTTCCCTGAGGAGAACCTTCTCAGTGTCACCTCCCCATTCCCGCCCTCCACCTACTCGCCTCTGGTATCAAGGCATCTGCGGGGCACAGTTCTCCCCAGATGGGGTCTGTGCAGTGAGATGGCGATGAGGGGAGCTTTGTAGAAGCAGAGACCCTTTCTCTGTCCCCGGGTCCTTGGCCAGACTTGCTGGGGCACCCACCCTCCCTCCCCTTCCATCATCACCATGGCAATGCTGCCCTGCTTTCCTCAACTTGCTCCCTTCTTCTCTGTCCCAACTAGGTACTGGAGTGCCAAAGTGGGATTGGGATTGGGGCTTGGGGGGAGACCACGAGCCTGGGGAGAGAGCCAAAATATTCAATGAGTAGAAGGGCAAAGGACCCCTAAGACCATATTTGGTTTGTACCAACTATTAGTTAGCCCTAGTAATAATAAACACTTTCGAACACTATATGCAGATGACTATTTAAGACATTTTACATATATTAACTCTTCAATTTGTATAATAACTCTGAGAACTAGGTTCTATTGCTATGAATTCCATTTTATGGATGTGAAAAGTGAAGGTGAGGTTAGGGGACTTGCCTGGGGTCCCCCAGCTGGAGTGGGGAAGCTGGGAGTCAGAACTAAGGGATTACACCCAGAGGGATACCCTGCCTCTCCTCCCTACGCTGGTTGCAAGGGTGAGCACTTCCAGCCTCACTCCCTGGACTGTGGGTCTCTCTCCTAGCCCTTAAAGTCATGTTGCCTCCTTAAGGAAGCCCTTCTTGATTGCTTGCCCTCCCACCAGTCCCCTAATTGCTTCATCTGAATTGGCTGTCTTCCTGTCTACTGGGGGGGGGGGGACTTCCTGAATCCCCCAAGCTGGGCAGCTCTCCCTGGAGAGGATGTTCTGGGAGCCTGGAGGACTGCGTTTACATCTTAATTCTGCCTCAATGAAGCCTGGGTCATTTACCGTCTCCGAGCCTGGGTCCTCACCTGTAGAATGAGCATTTAGTGACAACTGTGAGTAGGGGAGGGCTTTGTAAAGCGTGGAGCGCAGTCTGGAGGAGGGGCTATCGCTACTGAATAATGGATGTGACAAGGCTTCCCTCAACTCTCTGTATAAGAGGTTATTAGGGCTCCTGCTGGGTCCCCTGGGGAGGGGAGCAGGTGGCTGAAAGCAGCCCTGGAGCCGGCTCCCTCTCTGCCCCATCCTGGGCTGGGGCACTTGATGGTTTCAACGTCTTTCAAGACCCTCCCCACCAAGGAGCTTGTGTCTGAGACCTCCACACATCCTGCCCCCAAGTGTAACAGGTGAGTGACTATGGCTTCCCGGGGCAACCCTTGACCTCCGGTCCTCCTCCTGTTCGACTGCCTGGATAATTACAAGATGCTCTGTGGCCTGACTCCCACGGACTCCCAGCACCCGGAGCTCAGCTTTCGTGGTGAGGGGACTAGAGAATGCCTCACTATCTGCCACCCTCCCCGCCCCGCTCTGTGGTGTCATCCGCCTAGCAGCCATAGCCCCGCCAAGGGCGGTCAGGCCCCCACTCTGGGCACACAGGAATCGCTCCCCCTTCCTCCAGTGATGGAGATCCCCACAGAATTCAGGAAGGCACGGATGGGACAATCCCCGGAGATTCCAAGGTCAGATCGCTCCTGGGGCAGAGGGAGGGCGGCTGTGCACCTCGCAGGTCCCAGGCAAAGGGGCTGGGTCGATGGTGGGTGAGTGGGTGGGGGGAGGAGGGTAGGAGCCACTGGGGTGCAGCTCTGTGGACCGCAGATTGGGAAGCTGGCGCGCCTGGGCCGGGGGCAGCCGGGTTAAATGCCCGGGCGGGAGGGGGAGCTCGCGGAAGGTGCGGGGGCTGGCGGTGAGAGCCCGGGACCGGCTGGTCCTGGATCAGGAAGAGTTGCGGGTTCTGGAAGTGAGGGAAGCAACAGAGGAGCGCGACTGGAGGGAAGATCCGTGTGGGGTGAGACCTCCGGTCCTCAGGGCACGCTGCGGGGCGACCCCGCTCCGGGCTTAGTCCGGGAACCCGCAGCTCCCCGCTCGCCGCATCCCTCCAGCCCGGCCCCGGCCGGGCCCCAGCCGCCTCGAGCCCCGCCCATCCCCTCCCCTCCCGCTGACCTCTCACGACGTCCAGGGCCAGGGCCACCAGGAGGCAGAGCCAGGGGCCGTAGGGCCCCCGGGGAGCCGCTGCCGCGCGCCCCGCCATCCCGGCGCACATCCTTCCCGCGGAGGGCGGGGACTAGGTGGGTGGCTCAGGTGGCCCCCGCCCGCCCGCCCGGCATCTCCCGCGCCCGCTCCGCACCGCCCGGACCCGGCCGGCTGGGTCCCCGCCGCCGCCCGCCCGGCCGCCTGCCCGCGGCCGCAGCTCCCAGACAATGGAGCGGGAGCAGGAGCAGGAGCAGGAGGTGGGAGGGAGCGAGCGCGGCACATGGGCTGCCCCTCCGCCCCGCCGGGTCCTAGTGCCCCACGGATCCCCAAGCCCAGAGCGCCCCCGTGCTTGAGGTCGGGAAGAAGGCCGCTTCCCTGGAGACTGACCCGCCTTACTAAGAGGGCCTCGAGGCATTCTACTGGCTCCCTCTTGCCCTGGGAGCAAACAGCCACTTCCTCTGCCTTACGCTTGCCCCACAAGCAGCTCACCTGTAAAGTTCTGACTCCTGACTCAGAACTGGTATTTGGGAATATGGGGAACCAAACTGCAGGGGCGGAAAGGGGGAGAAAGGGGCCAAAAAGGACCAGGTGACAATCACCTGGGCCTGCCCTGACAGAGCCCTGGGCCGCTCCCATGGAGGAAGGTCTCAGGCCAGACAGCTGGAGTTCATGCCCAGCCCCACCCCCGGGAGAGGCCCCTCTGCTCCCGAGGAAGTCGGGCCACCCAGGTCTGGCCTCCTGGCCCAGCCTTGCCTACCAGGCAGTTAGGAGAGGTCCAGACCAGGGCATCTGGCTGCACATTAGCATCTCCGTGGCAGCTTAAAAAGAAAAAACAAAAACAAAAACAAAAAAAAACACGCCTGGACCCTCTACAAAAAAACCGGGTCAGTTTGAGAACCACAGTGCAGGAAACTCCCATCTGGTGAGGGAAGGAGGGAGGGCAGGCAAATCTCCGGGCTGCCTGGGGGCCAGCCTCATACTCTTGCACACAACGGGGGAAGGGGGACCCTTCCTTGCTTTCCCCCACATACCCACTATTCCAACTGTGTGGGTCACTTCCTGGAAGTTTTGTAAAGGGAGCATGACTTCCTCATTCCTCACACTCCAGGAGGGAAGGGGGGTACCTGGTACCAGTCTTTATTGCTCCCCTACTCCCTCCCTTTCTACCAGCTTCACACTGCCCCTGCAGGGAAAAGTCAAGAAAACCGAGCCCCTCCGCAGAAATGGATTTAGCTGTAGGGAGAAATGAAAGCCATCCAGACTTTGAGTAACTACATTTTATATGGAACGAGATAATAAAATAGCGTGCATTTTATTTAAAACCAACCAAGCGCTGATAAAAATATATATATATATCACTGCAGCTGTGATTCCACATCAAACCTTAACAGTAAGAACTGGGCACTGAATTCATTCCTCACATCACGTGCTGGGCCTGGCAGAGGACGCCCACCTCCACCAGAGCCTCAGAGGAAGAATGAGACCCCTGGCGGAGAGGGCTCAGGTGACCGGCACCCTGCCCCTCTCGGAGCTCGGGAGGGGAAGGGGCCGTGGTCTGCAGCTCTGGTTTGTCTGCTCTGAACCTACCCTGGGCCACTGGGGTGGACCCTGACGAGCAAATCCTTAGTGGCAGTGAGTGGAGGGAGAGGGGTGGAGAGCCGTCCAGAGCTGTGCAGACGAGAGGAGTCCTCCTTTCTCCTTCAGTGTCTCTGAAATCCCCACAGGGGATCCGATGGCCACTGCAGGGTCCTACTTGCAGGTACAAGCCTATGAAGCAGTCACCTTTTGCTCTGGCTGAAGGGGAATCAAGATTCCGAGAGGGACAACCCTCTTCTTGACACAAAGCAGCCACAGTGCACTTTCCTACATACAGTACAGCGGCGGGCAAGCAGAGGGCCCTGCTGGCTCGGATTAAGGCACTTAATGAGAGACTCGATGTACATCCTCATTCTCAGGCCCCCGTGGGAACTCCCCCCTCTCCCAGCCCTTCCCCTCATATGCCCTGCCTCTTCCCCACGAGGAGGCAATGAAGAGGACAGGAACATACCTTGAGGGTCTGTGGTTTGGGCAGAGTGCTGGGCTAGAAGGAGACAAACAGGAAGGAAGCCGGGGACTTGGCAGAGGAGGAGCTCCAGAAGGACAGGAGAGCTAGGGCATCAGGAGGAAGGCAAGGCGGCAGCAGAGGGGAGCCGGCCGAGTCACGGGAGACCAATGGCAGTGATGTCCCCTGAGTGCAGATGCACAAGCCACGGGAGGGCCCTTCCAACCCGGCCTGACTGAGGCAGGCTGGGAGCAGAGAAAGGGTTAAGACAACCAATCCCAGACAACCTCAGAAGACAGGGCCCCTGGGGACCAGCAAGGGGCATGGTCTTCCTCTTTCTCAGCTAGGGGGTCTGGTGCAGGGACGAAGGCTCTGACAGTTCAGAGACAGGGCAAGAAAGGGGCTGGGGGCTGGAAGGAGCGCTGTGCGATCCAGAAGCAGTGCAGCTCTTTGGTACGGCGAAGGTGGCCTTGTCCGGCGGCCTTCTCACTCCTCCTCCACGCTGCGGGGCCCCTTGGCCGCCCGCCTCTGCCGCCAGCGCAGCTCTTCCACCTGGCGCTCCAGCCCCCGAACCTTGGCCTCCAGCTGGGCCCCGGAGGCCCGGGTGCCGGTGAGCCGGCTCAGCAAGGCGTAGAGGGTGAGCAGGGCCAGGAGGAGCAAGGCCCGGGTGGAGGGGTCGGGCACGGACCTCACCAGGGCCACAAAGCCGGCCAGGAAGAGGACGAGCTTCAGGCCCCACAGGATCCGCCCCAGCAAGGCCAACACCAAGCCAAGGAGCAGGGACAGAAGCCAATAGACGACCAGGGCCCCTGCTCCCCACAGCAGGAACGTCTGCACCTGGCTGGGGCTGAGCTTCAGGCCCTGGGTGAGGTGGTCTCCTGGAAGAGGGAGAGTCACAGAATCAGCCAACCTGGGGTGGTCAGGGCACAGGGGGCAAGAACCAAAAAAGGGGGAGGAGCTGAACCCCCTTACAAAGGAAAACGCCTTTCCCACAGGGTCACAAAGACAGGAGCCTGAATCTCAGCTCCCGCTCCTGGGGGTGGGTGGGAGGGGGAGCGGGGATTACTTCTCTTGGTTGAACCAGTTCCTCTGCAAAACGGGAGTGATTCTCTGGACTGCAGGCAACAGTTAAATGAGACACTGTGGCTTAGCACCACGCTCTGCCTGACACGAAGCAAATGCCTGGTAGGTGCCGGCAGTCATTAGCCCGCCCTTAGGCCTGGCTCCGGGGAAACCTGGCAGGGGTCAAGCAGCTGGGGACAAGTCTGGGCCCTGGAAAGATGAAGCCCCATCAACAGGAAGTGACAGGCTAAGCTCCAGGAGCCCTGAGCAGTTCTCTGGCGCTCACCATCCAGTCCCAAGGCATTCAGCAGCTGCGCAGCGATCCCAGACAGCGCGAAGAAGGCCACCGAGATGGCTGAGGAGATGGCCCACATCACCTGAGACAAGGTCTGTGGAAAGAGCAGGGCAGGAGATGAGGCCACAATCGATCCCGCTCCTTTTCCTTCAGGCCTCTGACCCCCACCCGGGCAAGGCCCGGAAAGAACGTGTCCCCCCGCCTTCTCAGCCAGAGGTTTGCCCACCAAGCCTGGACAGCAGGCCATGTGTCCTTTCTGAACTGGAACTCGGGACATCTGGGCCCTCATTCAACCGATCTGCCGGAATACTCTGGTGATGGTGGTAGGGGACTGTGTGTGGGGAATCACCGAATCTCTACAGTAGTCACTCTGTGAAATTGGGGTCCCCCCAGGGAATCGTGAAGTTGTGTGAAGCAACATCTGTGAAGGGCTAGGACGTTTCAATGAAGAAAGCTCAGGTACCAGCTCTACCAGATGCTGGGTTTTATAAATGATCGTCTCAACTATTTAGAACGACCTACGGAAAGTACGTGATTGCCATGTCTGGGATGCCCTTAGCAAGAAGAGGCAGCCCTGCCTTAAGCCCCTGAGTCAGACCTACCTCTACCTCTACAGGTGAAGGAATGGATTCAGGTCTTGATATTTTGCCAATTTAGGACGTTAGGTCAGATTTAGACCAAAGTCAGACTCTACCGTCATCCAGCAACATGGGTTTATAAAGACTGACTCACTTCCCAGTCCTTCGGACAAGAAAGGGCAGGAAGAAGGGAAAGAGCTAAAGGCTCCGGGGCAGGAATCAAACAATGGGAAAAAAGCAGGTACCGTCTGGCTTCGTTTTGTGGAATGCGGGGCTCTCTGCACCAGGGATTATGACAGACAGAGGATGTGGAGCCACGACGGGGTGACCACGAACGTCTGCTCCTTTATGTCTCTTCGATGTGTGTGGTCACCGCAGGGACCACCGTCCTTACCTCGGAAACCAGGTGCATGGTCTCTGGCCCAAGCCAGGCATCCAGTGTTCCCCGCAGAGAGCGGCCCATCTGGCTCAGGAGATCAACTGGGGCCTCCTTCTTCTGCTGGCCTGGTGGCACAAAGTCTGCATGGGACTGCGATGATGCTGAGTGGAGGAGGACGAGGGCCACTAGGACCATCGGGAGGACTTTCAATACATGCTTGCCCCACAGGGAACTGCTGCCTGGGCCTGCCATGGCTGGGTCTGCCAGGAGAGAAGCACAGGGTGAGCAGGGAGCCAAAACTGGCCCGGACAGCGGCTATCCCAGCCATGACCTGCCCCAACGCCCTCCTCTACCCCTATCCTGTTAGCTGAGAATGGCCGAACTGGGCCTTTCAACTTAAGCTGGGCACAACCATCTGATTCACGGGTTCCTCCTTCACATTCTTTACCACGTGCATATTAATTAACCAGCAAGTGCTCTTCAATGCCTTCGGGTGGATGAGAAGATCTAGGATTATTCCGGTTCTAAAAATCTAAAGGCCCATCTCTGGGTCTTAGGTGCTATGAGTATAAAAGAAAGCATAAGACTATAAAGCTTTGTCCCCAGAGAGGTTATAATCTACTTAAGATAAAGCTGATATAAAAAAACAACTTAAAAAATAGCACACAAATACGATTACTGCTATGTAATGATGTAAAGGGACGTGCTCAGGTTCATGCTCAAGCAAGAAAGAACGGCCCATATGCCATCTGCTCTGCGGGACCATCGTACGGGGTGGGTGTTAGCCTCCTCGCCCTCCCGGTAACAAATGAGAAGAAACTGAGACTTAGGAGTTAGGCATTTGCCCAAGGTCACTGGGCTAAGTAGAGAGGTCAGGATTTGAACCTGAGCTTCTGCTTCCGAACTGCACGTTTGTTGGGAATGAAGGGAACACAGTGGATCTCAACTGTGGCTGCTCAGCGGAGTCCCCTGGGAGCTTCCAAACCACTGATGCTTCTGTCCCGAGCCCAGAGGTCCCGGTGTCACTGGGTGTGACTTAGGCTTAGACCTGCAAAAGCTCCCCAGGTGATTCCATAGCGCCAAGCTGAGACGTGCTGACAGGGAATGGTCTCAACTCTCCAGCCTCCAAGGCGAGCAAAGGGTTAAAGCGCAACCTTTAGGGAAAGATATTATTACTGATAAAAAGCGAGCCACTCGCCACCTATCTCACACAAATGCCGCCATCAGGTAGGCATTGTTACTTTCCTCCATTTTCCTGATGAAGAAACCAAGGTGGGAGAAGCAGTAAGTGGGGAAGCCAGGACTCGAACCCAGGTGCACCTGATATCAGACCCCCCTCACACACGCCGCCCAGCTGTGTCGTCTCCAAAGTCAGTCTCAAAAGTGATTTAGAAAGTCACACAATAGGGGCACCTGGGTGGCTCAGTCAAAGTGTCTGCCTTCAGCTCGGGTTATGATCCCAGGGTTCTGGGATCGAGCCCCACATCGGGCTCCCTGCTCGGCGGGAAGCCTGCTCCTCTCTCTCCCACTCCCTCTGCTCGCTGTCTCCCTCTTTCTGTCAAATAAATAAAATCTTTAGGGAAAAAAAAGTCACACAATAGATTATTCATGAGCTACAGTAAACTTGGCATCTACCAGTCATCTCCGTGAATTACTGGGGACAATTCACTCAAACACTTGTGCTTTGTGCTCTGAGCTCGCCTAACGTGATGCTACACGTGATGCTACAGGCAAGTTAAGGCCCCAGCAAGTACCGATTCATTGCAGCAGGTGTGGATTAGCCAAAAAGAATGTTTGCCAAGTCCACCTTCCATTTGCCACTGTGCTTGAGAAATGTCAAACGGCACCAGCAAATCCCCTGTTCTCTTTCAGGCTCAGCAATGAACCTGTAGCTCCAGGAAGTCTCCATGATTCAGACTCGACGATCAGAGGCTAAGCCATGGCCCTGACCCAGGAGCAGCTAGGTATCTGGCAAGTCTGCAGTTACCAGATCACTCAGAGAGTTGGCCAGAAATGAGAGGCAGTGGGATGGAGGAGAGGGAAGATGTTCCCATTCTTACTTAGTGGGAAGAAGAGTCCAAGAAAGAGTTATAAAAATATCACATCCGAGCACTTTCTGGCCCAGAAACAGCTGCCCTGTTCCTCTTGAGGTCTGTGGAATCAAGCAGGTCTGCAAAACACGCGTTCACGGGGCGCAACCGCAGGCCGGGAAGCCTAACTCTTTGGCATAAATCAAGAACCAGATGGTTCCTGCCTGCCAGTGGTCAGACATGAGGCAAGCACAGAGCAGTTCCTGAGCTATCTGGGTCATAACCACCCTGGGAACTTAAAGAGCAGGGTTGCTATCTTGGGTTGGGTCCTATATCCAAGGACCTCCACCAGGAGGGATCGGATGTCGTCTCCTCTGTTCTAGAAGGTCAGGGTGATGTGAGCTGCTCCCCCCATGGCAGCCTCCGGCATTCTGTGCTAGCCTCAACTTTCAGGCAGCCATCTGCCCCCGTCAACAGGAGCTAGGGGACCTTGGAATAAACCCTCCCTGTGAGGCCATCATTGCCTTGCCAGCTGACCTTTTGAAGTGCACCAGAAACCAAATCTAGCGGGATTCTAGAGCGTGCCCTTTGCAGATAAGGGTGCAGATCACTGACTGGTCCGTTTCTTCCAGTTGTTTTATTTAACAGGCTTCCTTCTCGTTTCTCCCAGGGCATTGCTAGGCAGCAAGAATCAGACTCACTTCGTTATACCTCCTCACTGCAGCCCAATCAGATACTTTCAATAAAGAGAAGCCATGGCAGTCTAGAGCTCTGAGAGGAAGTCGGTCTTAAACATCATCTCCTGCAATGCCTGGCCTCAAATGGTAGGCGTTCAACAACAACAAATTGTATGTGTGTGATTGTGTGTGTATTCATACTTATATACACAAGCGGCCATCTGCCCCAGTTGAGTGTGTCTGTATCCCGTTAAGCATATGTTTATTTGTGTACAAGTGTGGTGCTTTATAATTTACAAAGAGCTTGCCTCTTCATGTCATTTAACTCTTACGACAACCTGATAAGTTTCTGTGATTCCACATTTTACTCAGAAAACTACAGCTTACACAGGTCAAGTGACTTGTTCAAGCTCACACAAGAGAACCGGGCCTTGCCTGCAGAACCCAGGATCTAAATCTTGCCTCCCTGCTTGTTCCACATCCCTCTGCTGCATCAGAAAGACACGGTCCCTGACCTCGAGGCACTGAAAGTTCCACCAAACAGCAACACGTTCAAAGTGAGAGGACATCCAGGTTCCCACTGGGAGCTGACCCACCTGCCGGACTTAGAGGTCATGGTTTTGTACCAAGAGGTATGAGGACGGCAAAAGATTGGGGGAGACCTGCCCCTTCTGTCCAGGCATCTGTAAGATGGCTCAGGCAGGGCCAGGAGACCCCGGCTCAGCTGGGAAACTGCTTAACTACGGTAGTGAGGAGGCACTATATGTTTAGCTGTGGTTTGCCAAGAGGGCAGGGTGGGGCAGTCCACACACCCCCTGCCAAGGCTCCTTCCTCTGGTTAGCTTCCTTTCACACCATGAATCACTACACGGCAGGAGGGGCAGCTGATTCAGTGCCCTCTGGTGGCCCTGATTTCCCCCATCATTGCTCAGGGCTGCCCCGGTGGGGCAGGGCTTCTCGGCTCTGGTCGCCCATGGAGCATGTTCAAGCAAGGATGTCTGCCCCACGAGGGGCCACCTTAGACTCTCCCAAAGAAGGGCTCAGGATTTCGTTTTTAGAGCCCCTGGAGGATTTCTGATGCATAACCAGACAGCTGCCACAAGCCACCAGCAGCGCAGGAAGTCTATTCTAGGCAAAGCCTCCAAAGTGTGGCAGCAGACAAAGGAACCGAGACTTACATCCCAGACTCAGTTCTGCCACAAACCAGAAGCCCACTACCTTATGCCTATTACTTAATCTGAGTTTCAGTCTCCTCAATGCAAAATGGGGTTAAGCAGGGTTAAGAACTACTAAATCTTTCTGCAAGGGCTTTGTAGACCTTAAGGGTCAACAGAAATGTTGCAGCGCACCGACTGCCAATACACCACTCATTACATTGTAGCATAATTTAGCAGTTGACAGGCCAGCCTCCCCCATGAGACTTTGAGCGCCTCCGGTTAGACTTGACAACTTTTTTTTGGAATCCTCAGTGCCTAGCACAGAACAATGACTAATAGATACTTGTGAAATGAATATTAGAAGCCCGCCAAGAAGCTGTGAGAGTAGCAAGGGAGAGGTGGGAAGAGAAGGCTTAATTTAAAGTTGATCCAAATAGGCAGCGGCCACCGGAGAAGCACAGCTGCGTTGAAAGAAAGCTCCTTGATGGGGCGAGGCTGCCACTGAGGAAAATGAAGTCAGCGTCCCGGCAGGTGGGTGGGGGCAGCCCCCGCTAAACCCCGACAGCTGCTGCCCAGCAACTGTTTGGGGGCAGGGCGACGGGCAAAGGGGCAGCTTCCTCCCCGGGGCCCAGCCTCCCCCAGACAGGGTGTCAGTAGCATGTGCTATTTCGAACAGCAAGTCCACTGCCAAGCCCTGCTGGGTGGCGTCGCTGGCAAGGGACGCGCCGGGGCCCATGGGCTCGGGGTACCCCAAGGGGCTCGGGAACCCCGAGGGGCCCAAAGCAAGGCGGCGGGAAGCTGGGCCGTGGGGTGGGGTCGAGAGGCTCAGCGCTAGCCTCTTACCCCTGCCTGGCAGCAGCCCTGCCTCAGCCGGACCTCTGAGCAGAGAGCTCCGAACCCTCTTCACCCCGGAAACGCGTGCCTCCCTGTTACCTAGTAACGACGCCCCCTGTTGCATAGCAACCAGGATCCGGGTCCCCAGTTTGTTTCCCCCGCCGGGCGCCGTCGGACCCCTCCCCACGCGTGTTCGCCAGGCCTCGAGGCCCCGCCTTGCTCCCACCTGCAGCGGCTGCCGCCTGCCCGTCCCGCGTTCTGCCCCCGAGCCCCGGTCTCCACTGGCACTCACCCGGCTCCGGCCACTACCGCCCTTCACGTGCGACTTCGCTAAAACGCGCCACCAAACCCGCGCCTCAACTCCGGGGCGTTGGTTTATCGTCTGCGCACGCGCAAGGTGGGATGAGCCTGGGACAGACCGGTCCCCCCCCCAAGCCTCAACGCTGTGCCGTGAGCGCATGCGCCCTACCCTCTTGATCACGTTTCCCACCCTACCCACCCAAGCATTCCCACCGAAAAGGAGAGGGATCGGAAGTTTCTGGCAGGAAAGGGGGAAGAAGTGACTATAACTAGGATGTGAAGTAAATAAACTGGATCTTCGAAATTTGGAGTCGAAGCCCATCCGTCTCTTCAATACTTCAGCAGTCGGGGCAATGTAGTTTCGGGCTAGTCAGTGCCTCCTGGGGGCATTGTGGGAAATGTAGTTCTAATCTAGAGGCACCTGGTCTTTTGAGGAACTTTCGCGCTAAAAAGGCACAAAGGAAAAAGGTGTTAGAGGAGCACTAAGAGGCGCTAGCGCTGGGAAGCTGCATCCGCCCCCTCTGAGAGTACTTACACATCCAAACCCTGCAGATGGCTCCCAAATGTTCACTCGATTTTAGAGAAGGAAAAGAAGCAACACCCAGACCCCATTTCTACAAAAAAAGGCAAGATTGTGAGGGCGAACAACCAGGGGTCTGGGATGAGGTGATCCTTTGCCTGCTTTGTGATTCCAGGCACTTTGCTTCATTCCCTCTTGACCTCAGCTTTTCAACTTTCCTACACAGTCCTAAAAATACCACTTCACTTCGCAGCAGGATGTGGAAAGTCAATCAGTAACGAGAGTGAACATAAAAAAAAAAAATAATCCAAGTTGCTGTCTGAATATCTCTCACATTGGCTGCCTTACGAAAGCTCCCCCTTAGATGTTAAAACAGTTCCTGAAGCTCAACACTCTAAAGCAGAACTCTTTTTTCCCCACCGTCCCTGGATCAGCCTTCTAACTGTGCCTTCTCAGACTACCCGACTCAGCAGCAACCAGCCCATCACCTCCTCCAGCTGTTTCTTTCCTTCAAATGTTTCTCAGCTACACCCATCTTCCTGCCTGAGCTAAGATTCTCTTTCTCCCAGAACAGGTCTGGTAGCATCCTGGGCCTCACCTTCTAGCTTTCCTAACAGTTACAAATTTACATTTGTTTGTGAAATGTTTCTGATTTGTAGGACTACCAAACTCGGGTCACAGACTCTTGTGCAAGAAATGTTAACTCCCTACCCTCAACCCCACCCCTGCTATGACAAGTCACTTTCTTTTCAGCTCTTTTCCATCTGAGTAGTAGAAACAATCTCAGACAGTTCAGGGTTCTTCCCACCTTGGTTTTCAGGGCGAACACCGTGTTTGGAAAATTAACATGGGGCTGAAGTGTCACGAATCCTCACCATCACTTGAGCTGCATTGTCTTGCCTACTCTTCCGTCACTTGCCCACACAGGTTGCCACTAAATCTACCGGAGAAATGGAGCTTCCTCTGGGTTACTGGCCAACATGTCCCCTTAGCTCCTGAGTAGCAGCAGCCTTGGCCGAGGGAGCAAGGCATAGAGCTCCTTCCTCAGGGTGCTACCTATGGCTATGCATATATCCCTTTTTTACTATGTCTTCCTTCCCTGCCTAGGGGATCTTTAGCTCCCTTGTGGGAGTTTGAGACTGGGAGGAGTGGGGAGGACTCTGAGATCAAGTTCTTATCTGTAATATTTACTCCAAAATTGATTTCCCTAAATCCTTTCTATCCCTGAGGGGCTGGCTTTTGAAATTCACAAGGCTTGAAAGGACTCCCTGTTTTCTGCATTTTTCAGTCACAGCCCTAAGCTCCCCAATACAGGGACACCTCTGCTTTCGCTCACAGTGGTATTCCTAATGCCCAGGATAGTGCCTGACTGGCCCACAGTGGGTACTCAATAAGGATTTGTCCACCAAATGAATTCCTGGCTCTCTTCCTCCAGTCTGTCCTTCTCCAAGCCATCCAGTAAGTGTCTTCCAGAGGAATATTTTGCAAGCGTAGCTATCACTCCACAGTTCAGCTCCTGTTCTGCTACGAGCCCAATCAAGTCTAATTAGCCTTTGTTTCACGGCCTTGACTAAATGGATCCATTTTGTTTCCTATCACATCCAAATATTCAAGATGCTTGGTGTCTGGCAGCCTGTCATTCAACCAACAACAGCTATGAAGTTCCCGATGTGTGTCAGGTACTGTGTTACACTCTGAGGAACAACAGTGACCAGAACAGTGACGGTTCCTGATATCACAGAGTTTACAGTCCAGGGGAGAACACAGAGATCAAACAGGCACTTGTAAGCAATTAAATCATCAAATGATTATAGCTACCAGAATGGCTAGAAGAATTACAGGGTGCTGTGGGGTCTTGACTTCAGTCAGGGGTCAAGGAAAAGGCCCCAGAGGAAGTGCCATTTAAGATGAGATGGAAGCTCACTTTGGAGGGAATAGAAGGGGAGGAGAGAGGAGGAAGGTGTGCCAGGCACAAGTAGTGGAACCAGCCAGAGGGGCTAAGTTTGAGGACTTGAAAGGCCAGTGTGGCCAGAGGGAAGACGAGGTGTGGTGGTGGAGGTCAGTAGGGGCTAGATGGTACAGGACTTGGGGGCAAGTTTTCTCTGCCAGAAACACTCTCCCTCATTCAGGTCTCAGCAAAAATGTCACCTCCTCAGAGATGCCCTCCCTGAATACCCTGCTTAAAGCAGCCCATCTCTCCCATCCACACCACCTCCTATCCATCGTTCTCTGATTTGTTTTATTCTTAGCACTTACCTCTCTTGGGAATTTTCTTCTGATGTGTTGATTGTCTTTGCCACCTCGCCTCCCCCCCCCCGGAAAAAAAGAATGTAAGCTCCAAGAGAGCAGAAACCTTGTTCGCCATCTGTATCTCCAGTTATCAGAGCAGAGTCTGGCGCTTAGGAGGCACCCAATCAATATTTGTTGGATGAATGGAAAGCCTGGGGAGTAGCAGGAATAGATTTTTCATGGGAAGTGGATCACCGGCTGTTCTGTAAAAAGTGGATTGGAAGGCTAGGCTGGAAACAAGACCAATTAGGATGCTAATTTACTGCTACAGGGGAGACATAATAGTAGTTTGGACAATCTTGCTTGGATTCAGGGATAATGATAACAAACATGAATATGCATATCATACTTATTGTGTGCCAGGTAATGTCCAAAGCACTTTTAATTTATTTTATTTATTTTTAAGTAGGCTAGAAGTGGGGCTTGAACTCACAACCCTGAGATCAAGACCTGAGCTGAGATCAAGAGAAGGAAGCTTAACTGAGCCACCCCAGCGCCCCCCAAAGCACTTTTTAAATATTAGCTCATCACAACAACCCTATGAGCTAGTTTAACCTTTGGTATCATTCCCCCTATTTTACAGATGAAATTAAGGCGGAGAAGTTCACACAGTTTACTGGCTGGGTGGGCTGGGATTAGAGTACACTCGATCTGACTTCAGACTTCAGACTGCTCTTGGCTACTATGCCATACTTCCCTTTATACCTGCAACTTGTATTCTTCTCTCCAAACTTTTGCTCAAGCTCTTCCTCTTCTTGGGATGCCTTCTGTTCTTCCCTTCCATCTGAATATTGCCGACCTGTAAAAATCCAGCTCATTCACCCTTCTTTGACCAAGATGGCTTCACTGATTACACTTGTCCCGTCCTGCTTTGGATCCTTTATAGCCCACACCACGTGTCCTGTACATGATTCCTTAGAACCTCTTATAGATAGCCACTTAGAACCCGACAGATCTGAGCTGGAAGGGGCCTGGCAGTCATGCGCGGAAGGGGCAGAGATCACACGGTCACACGTTGTGCCCACGATCACAACGCAAATTGGTAGTAGAGGCAGGGCCAGAACAGTTTTTTCCTCAGGGCTAGCTTCCTACCCATCTGCATCTGCACTTTCTTCTCCGGTCACCTAGCCGTGTCTCTCAAAGGGTAGTAAGAGATACACCTGCCTCAGAATCACGTGGGGGCACACACTAAAAACGCGGACTCTCTAAGGCAGACCCCAGGAAGATGCATTTTTAAAAGTTCGTTAGGAAATTCTCATACACTCCTAATTTTGTGCAAGACGACGGCCCCGAGGACTAGCGCAGCTCGGGTCTCCAGAAAGTGTTGGCTCAATGCATTGGCTTTAGATTCCCACTGCATCGTGGGAAATGTAGTTTAGAACCTCCTCTGCACCAGCCTTCGGGAGCGCTTTACGGAAGGCGCCGAGTAGGTCCGGAAATGGCCGAAGGTTCCGTGGTGGGCCCTTTCCTGCCCGGTTGCATTCTGGGAAAGGGCAGTTTCCGTTAGGTGCTGGAGGCTGAGGCGCGCGACCGGCCGCAGCCCCACGTGAAGCGCTACGCGAGCATCGCTCGGCGGGGTCGCTCCCCGCTAGCCGCGGAGCGTCCCGGAAGCAGCGGGGAACCGGAAGCGACCCGCAGGGGCGCAGAAGCGAATCCCGGAGCCCGGTGTGAGGCGCCAGGGAGCGCAGCGACGGCGCCATGTCCCTGATCTGCTCGAGTGAGTGTGGGCTGCGGCCGATCGCGGGTCGCAGGGGGCCCGAGCGCGGAGCGGGAGGAGCTGCGGGCCGCTGCGGCGCCGGGGTCGGGGCGGAGGCGAAAACAGGGCTCCCTGGGGGCAGGGCGGCGGCCTGTCAGCGCGGGGGTCCTCCTCCTCCTCGGCGTGGGGTGCATTTGCGCAGCGCTTCACAGTTTACATAACGCCTCAAGTTTATTGTCGCAGACGTCACTGAGGCCAAGCACCTCGTTTACGCAGTGAACTGAGGCCTGGATGGAGGGAGCTGGTGCAGGGAAACAGCTGTGGTGTAGGAATCGGGCTTGTGCAGGCTCTCCCCTCCGATTGGCTTTGTGATCTGGCGCGGGCTCTGGGCCTCAGTTTCCACATCTGCAAAAAGAGGTTATTGTATTGCATGACGTCTGAGGTCCCGCTCGGGTAGTCAGAGATTCTGCAATTTGCGAAGGTCACATAGCGATTTAGAGGCAGTGACAGGGCTGAAATCCAGGTCCCTGGCTCCCAGCCTCATCCTGTACGACTATCAAACACAGCGCACATTTATAAAGCCTTTGGTTGACGCGGCGCTTCCAAGTCCGCAATTCTCCAAAGCAGAAAGGAAGATGGGGGTTTTGCAGATGAGGATGTAAGGCTGGGGGAGACTGTGGCGCCGCAGCTGGGTGGTGGACGTAGTTTCTCCCACTGCAGATCCATGCTTTTTTCGCTTGCCTTCTACGGGCTTTCCTTTTGGTATTTTACTGCGGCACGCAGATGTTTTCCATTCTGTGTCATCGGGTTAGTAGAACATCCCTTTCTCGATTTGCTTCCAAGTTGTAAGCCCTGTGCTCTTCTCGGAACCTCTCCATGAATCCAAAAGGAGGAAGGAAGAAAGGGAAATGGGGGCCGAAAAAGGAATCTTTCGTAGTGAAGAAATAATAAGTTTGCGAAAATATTTTCACATTCATTGTTTTCTTTCAGTGTTGAGGAAGGTTTTTTCCCATATTCCCAGCGCCATCCTTCCTTTCATTTGATTGTGTTTAGGTGTTTTTGTTAGATGTTTACTGGATGCCTGCTGGGCATCTGCATTGTACTGGAAGTCAGACCAGCTGTAATCCCTGTCCTCAGGGGTGCATAGCCTACTGAGGCAGTCGTGTCTGTGATACCTCTGTTGGGGTTTGTTGTGAGGACGAGTTAATCCATGGAAAATGTTTACGATCATGCTTGGCGCTCCATGAATGCTGTGTAAGTGTTTCTTTTTAATGTAACATTTGCAAGGTGCTTTGTAATTTCTTTGTCTGATAATCCATCTTGGTTCTAGACTGAGATTTGAGTGGCCTTGTGTATTTCTGTGTCCCAGAGTATAATGGGTGCTTCGGCGTCTTTGTTCCAAACGGAGATGGGCGGGGATTATTGACTGCTCTGTAGGTACGTGGCACATAGTAGTCATGCAGTAATTGTTAGTTGACTACCTGTAGGGAGAATGATGGAGGAGCTAGTTATGTAGCTGAAAAGATGCTGGGGACACTACAGAATTAGTGTCATGTCCTGCTTTCTGTCAGTTGAATGTGGGGATGTGTGGTTTTGTTGGGGCCAGTTGCCTGTGAGGCATCCCTTTGTCGCAGGGTCCCTTTCACTACCCCAAGCTCATTGCCTGCCTCTTCTCCACAGTCTCCAATGAAGTGCCAGAGCACCCGTGCGTGTCCCCCGTCTCTAATCACGTTTACGAGCGGCGGCTCATTGAGAAGTATATTGCAGAGAATGGCACAGACCCCATCAACAACCAGCCTCTGTCCGAGGAGCAGCTCATCGACATCAAAGGTGCCTGGTGGCTGGCCTCCGTCCAGGGCTGTTTTAGCTCAGAGCTTGAGAGGCTGGGAGGTGGTGCCAGCGCGCTGGAGGGGGAGAAGGTGTTCTCTTAATGTGGGCTAAGGGGGAAAGCGGCGGGGGAGAGGAAGTGTCCCTGGGTTAGGGTTCTTCATACCCGCTCTCCCTCTGTTGGCAGTTGCTCACCCAATCCGGCCCAAACCTCCCTCCGCTACCAGCATCCCAGCCATTCTGAAAGCCTTGCAGGATGAGTGGGTGAGTCCCTGGAAGAGAACCGATGTCTCTGTACTTGAAGAGAGGGGATCACTGCTCTAGGACTTGGGGTGGGAAGGATGGAGGCTTTTTTTTTTTTTTGAGGGGCAGGATGATAATGGAGGAGGAGCCTGGTTGTTCCACACTTAGCTCACTTGCCATATGACCTTGGGCAAATTGCTCCTATGTGAGTCCCGGTTTTCCTGACTGTAGGACAAGGATTTGTGCCCATCTCTCAGGGTTTGGGGGAGAATTAGAATAAGGTTAGAGCAGAAACCTTGTGACATCAGGGATTTTTTTTTAAGATTTTATTTATTGGAGATAGAACAAGAGAGAGAGAGAGAGAGAGCACACAAGGAGAGGGAGCAGCAGGCAGAGAGAGAAGCAAGTTCCAGCTAAGCAGGAAACCCAGCGTGGGGCTCGATCCCAGAACTCCGGGATCATGACCTGAGTCGAAGGCAGATGCTTAACCGACTGAGCCACTCAGGCGCCCCAGGGATTTGTTTTATTCATCAGTATATCCCCAGCACCGAGAGCCGCACCGTACACAGTAGGCTCTCTGAAAGATGAACGAGTGAATACATCTCAAGTGACGGTTTTGCACGGTACCTGACACAATGAGGGCAGTCGGTAAACGGCAGCAGCAGCATTACCCTTCCGTGTGGGGAGGTGACGGCATGACGTCATTAGAGGGGATGGGGTGGGAAAGAGCAGGCTCCCAGTCGTCGCTGTGCCCAGGGTTCGGCGTGGGGCGGCAGCTCCAGAGTGGCTGCCAGCACACTCCTGGCCCTTCCCGTGCTGCTTGGGTTACTGATACTGGTCCAGGCTGGGGAATACGGGGCAGTGTCCTCTTGGTCAAGGGCTGACTCTTCTGCTGGGTGCTCCGTGCTCTTCCCCACCCCCTCACAGTGGCGTTTCCCTTCCCCAGGATGCAGTCATGCTGCACAGCTTCACTCTGCGCCAGCAGCTGCAGACAACCCGCCAAGAGCTGTCCCACGCTCTGTACCAGCACGATGCCGCCTGCCGTGTGATTGCCCGTCTCACCAAGGAGGTTACAGCTGCCCGAGAAGGTGCAGCCTCTGCCCTGCCATCCCCCGCTCTGGGCCGGTCCTGCTCTGTGACACCCCATTTCTAACGTATTCTTCTCTCTCAGCTCTGGCCACCCTGAAGCCACAGGCCGGTCTCATCGTGCCGCAGGCCGTGCCAAGCTCACAGCCGAGTGTTGCGGTGAGTGGACCTCCCCCACCCCCGCCATCAGCAGCCCCTGTGCGCAGTGTCGCATGTGGCTCTCTTGCAAGGGTCTTTGGCTTTCTGTGCCTTCCTCACCTTTAACTTTCTTGTCTTTAGGGTGCAGGCGAGCCGATGGATTTGGGCGAGCTGGTGGGAATGACCCCCGAGATTATCCAGAAGGTAAGTTGTGGGAAGTCCCTCGGTGGGAATGCTCGTGAGCCCTCATTCTCACCCTCTGCCTTGAGTCCCGTCTGAATAGAAATCCCCGCCATGTGGGACTCAAGCGGAGGGGAGCAGAGCACAGACTCAGGCTGCACTGCCCGCATTCATGCTGTGTTATGACCTCTTAGAAGCCTTATGACTGTGGGCTGACTTAACCAACTCTGTATCTCATTTTTCTTGTTTCTAAACTGAGAGTAACAGTGTCTGCTTTATAGAGGTGAGCAATTTAAAAGATTGTAATTACTGGTAAGTGCAACTTGTAGCTCTTACTGTTATGGGGGTTCTTTGCAGATTGTAAAACACTTTGTTACACGTTCTCATGTTTTCTCTCTGAGGGAGACAGAATGGGAATTACCATTTTTAGTTTCCAGATGAAGACTCGGAGACTAAGATTCAAAGGCAGAGGGGTGCCTGGGAGGCTCAGTCATTAAGCGTCTGCCTTCGGCTCAGGTCATGATCCCAGGGTCCTGGGATTGAGCCCCGCATTATGCTCCCTGCTCAGCGGGAAGCCTACTTCTCCCTCTCCCACTCCCTCTGCTTGTGTTTCCTCTCTCGCTGTGTGTCTCTCTGTCAAATAAATAAAATCTTAAAAAAAAAAAAAAGAAAAAAAGCCTCAAAGGCAGAGTTCACAAGAGGCAGAGCGGGCCGGATTCCAGGGCCAGTGCCCTGCTGTGCTCACAGAACTCGCCTTTTGTAGGAGTTGGTTGTTTGAGTCTTGTCTGTGCTCACCTTGCATCTCCACTCTCTTGACGGTGTAGACCTGGTCTGGGAGCTCTGCAGAGCTGCTTCAGGTGCTCAGTCTGCCATTTGTCACTGCTGAGGCCTTGGGGAAGTGACCTCACTCCTCTGAGGCTCAGTGTCACCCTCTATGAAGTAAGGTCAGCAGCACCCCCTCATCAGGTTGGGGTGAGAGTAGGAAGAGGAAATGCACGTAAGCCCTTAGCACAGAACCTGCCAGATCGTGAGTGCAGGTGATACTTGGAGATGTGACCAGTGTCCAGCATGCCCTGTGCTGGCAAAATCACTTGTCTCACATTGCGCCTGTTCCTTTCTCTCACCCAGCTTCAAGACAAGGCCACCGTGCTCACCACGGAGCGTAAGAAGGTGAGTCCTCCCCGAGCCAGGGGAGCCAGGAGAGAGCTGGCCGATGGAGGCGGCTGCCGCCTTTGGGGAAGAGGGGGGTCGCTGCATCCTGTACTTACTGCTGCTCTTGTTGGGGGGCTTTTGCTTTTGCTCAGAGAGGGAAGACGGTGCCGGAGGAGCTGGTGAAGCCAGAGGAACTAAGCAAATACCGGCAGGTGGCATCCCACGTGGTGAGTGGCCAGGTCTCCGCTAACTGGCAGGCAGGGTTGCCCCTATGGCATCTGGCCCGGTGTCTGGCCCGGGCAGCCAGCATGGAGATTGGTGGCTGTAGAGCTGCTCAAGGGCCCCGGCTTCTTGCCCCAGTGCTGGCCTTCCTGCTAATGCCGTGAGGGTGGCGCTGTGTCCAGGCAGCAGGCCAAGCGCAGCAGATGAGGAACAGAAGTCACTCTCGTTCCCCGGGACTGGGGATGGAATAGGGGAGTGTGTGGATTTATGGCCGGTCTGGATTCGGCCACGACTGGGTTTGATGTCGTGCCCTCTGCTCAGGGCTTGCACAGTGCCAGCATTCCTGGGATCCTCGCCCTGGACCTCTGCCCTGCCGACACCAACAAGATCCTTACTGGTGAGAGCTGGCTGGGCCCAGCAGGCCAAGGCAGGGAGGGTGGTGGGGAAGGTGCATGCTCCTGTCCTCTGCATGGCCTCGGGACAAAAGTACTTATTCAGCAGAGGACCCAGGTAGGCGTGACTCATTTTGGATCTCCTTTCTAGGTGGGGCGGATAAAAATGTTGTCGTCTTCGATAAGAGTTCTGAGCAAATCTTGGCCACCCTCAAAGGCCATACCAAGAAAGTCACCAGTGTGGTGTTTCATCCTTCCCAGGTAAAGGGTTCTGCCAGTCACCTGGGGTTCGTCCTTCCGGAGCAGTGGTTGCTGTCGCGGTGGTCTAGGGCGCAGCCCGGTTAGCCAGTGCCCTGCTGTTTCCTCGAGGATCTGAATCGGGCTGAGGAAGAGCGCTGAGCCTTCAGAGTGGGCACTAGGCCTTTGTTTGCAGTCATGGGGTTGCCCTGTACTCTGTAGAACCTCCTAGAGTAGTGGCCTTCAGACCAGGGGAAGAGAGGAAACGGAGAGCTTCAATAACTTATTCATAGACATATGTTATGTTAGGAAAAGGAAAAACCCTACACTATCTGTAATACAAACTGGAGAACAAACCTCAGCAAAATCTTGACTTAGCATATCTGGGAAGGACAGATTTGTCCACATTCCCATGGTCCTAAGGGGTTGGGGGTGGACCTTGATGTTGACTGTTGAAGTGGCGTGGGCTAAAATAGATGGAGAGGTGCTGGCGGAGAGGGCAAATACAGCTCCTTAGACCAGATCACTGACCTTACGGGATTTCAGTCTTGAGGTCTGGGATAGTTTGGGTCCGAGACTAGGAGAGCGGTGGAGTCTGTGCTTCCCAATCAGCCTTTTCCCTGTTCCTTAAAGAAAGTAGAGATAGAGGAATAATATGAATTTTTCATGAAACTAAATGTATTTACTTACTTTTCATTTATTCTTTTCAAGTTTTTTTAATTTAATCTCTGTGCCCAACATGGGGCTCGAACTCCTGACCCTGAGATCAAGGGTCACATGCACCCCTGACTGAGCCAGGCACCCCAAAACCAAATGCATTTCAAATGGAAAGCATTCCTTTCTTGCTGACTGGGTACTAGTACGTTATTTCTCTTACCAAATCATGTCGACGGAATAGGGTAGTTGGTTGTACCTTATAGTTTTTAATGTCCTGACCCAGAGAATTGGTGGCTGACACTATAGAATTTTTCTCTGCCCCAGATTTTTCTGAGGATTAACTTTCCCCTGCAGAGCCGAAGTGTGGGAGGTCCTGGAGCATGGAACATGTCCTTGCAGCCCCTCCCAGACCCAGAGCTGCTCGGACCCGTGCTATCCCTGCCAGGAGCCGTTAGCTAATGTGTCTATTTAAACAAAGTAAAAGAAACTAAAATGACAAAACTCAGTTCCTCAACTGCACTAGACACATTGCTCTCTCTGGTCCTAGAAACGGGGTGGGGAATTGCTCTCTGGTACAGCTGTCCTTCTTAGCACTAGATAGGCTTCCTCATCTAGGCCGGTGCTGTTGGAGTTACCATTTTAAATAGCATTTACCGTTGGCTCTGTTAGGCATCGTCGGGTGGATGGACGGCGCTAGGCAGGCCAGGGCTGAGGGAGTGGCAGCTGTTGGGGTTATGGCCGTGCCCAGCCCGCTTTTGTAAGGTTGCTACGGTCCGTCTCTTCTGCTTCCTTGCAGGAGCTGGTGTTCTCTGCCTCTCCAGATGCTACTATCAGGATTTGGTCGGTCCCGAACGCCTCTTGTGTGCAGGTTGTTCGGGCGCACGAGAGCGCTGTGACGGGCCTCAGCCTTCATGCCACTGGGGACTATCTCCTGAGCTCCTCTGATGACCAGGTGTGGTCCCAGCCCGGACGCTGCCGAGGCCTGCTGGTCTCCGAGCTTGAACATCCTGGGAGGAGGGAGCCTCTTACCAACACCAGCTGGTTCCCCAGAACCCCAGAGGAGAATGTCCCACTGCGTGCAGAGCTAGCTTCGCTAGGGTTTGCCGAACGAGGGTCCCTGCCTTGCTGAAGGGCACCCACTTTCTTACTGGCTCCGTTGTCTGTTTTTTCAGTATTGGGCCTTCTCGGACATCCAGACAGGGCGCGTGCTCACCAAGGTGACAGATGAGACCTCTGGCTGCTGTAAGTTGCTTCAGAGGTGCTGGCCTCTGTCTTTTGCTGCTTATCATTTAGTTTTATGTTTTACTTAGTCGTTTGCTCATTTCTTCTTAAAATACGTTTACCGCCAGCACCTGCCAGGTGCCAGGCATTGTGTCGGGCACAGTGAACAGCATGAAGAGCCAGGAACCTTTCTCTGCTTGTCCGTCCTGCGGGCTCTGACCACAGCTCCGTCTCCCTCTCCCACAGCTCTCACCTGTGCGCAGTTCCACCCTGATGGACTCATTTTTGGGACAGGCACCATGGACTCGCAGATCAAGATCTGGGACTTGAAGGTAGGACATGGCAGCCTCTGTCTAAGGCCCAGGTTCTGAGCTCTTGACTACACAGTGTGATCAAGTGCTGATGGCACCTGGCCCTGGGGGGGTCCCAAGGGTGGAGAGAGAGAGAGAGAGAGAGAGAGAGAGAGAGAGAGAGAGAGAGAGAGAGAGTGTGTGTGTGTGTGTGTGTGTGTGTGTGTGTGTGTGTGGTGCGATAGGTGTGGTCTGGGGTTCCTGGGCTGGGCCATCTGCTTCTGCCGTTCCTGCTAGTGGTCCTTCCCTGAAGGCTGGAGGAGGGCGGCTCAGAGGTAGGCATTTGGTGAACTCCGTCTTCTCCCTCTCATGACCAGTGGGTGATGTTGTGCTACCCATCCTCCAACCGTAGGAGCGCACCAACGTGGCCAACTTCCCCGGCCACTCGGGCCCCATCACCAGCATTGCCTTCTCGGAGAATGGCTACTACCTGGCCACGGCGGCCGATGATTCCTCTGTCAAGCTCTGGGATCTGCGCAAGCTTAAAAACTTCAAGACGCTGCAGCTGGATAACAACTTTGAGGTGGGCCCCCCTCCCACCCCCGTCGGTTGTGGCTCCTCAGTTGTTGGTTATTCACCGAAGTAATCTGCCTTCCGTTTATTCCTGACTGCCCCATAGTTTCTGTTCTCGTGTGACGTCTCTCCTGGTTCTGGCAGGTGAAGTCGTTGATCTTCGACCAGAGCGGTACCTACCTGGCCCTCGGGGGCACGGACGTCCAGATCTACATCTGCAAGCAGTGGACTGAGATTCTTCATTTCACAGGTAGGGTCTGACCTCGGGAACCCCAAGGCCCCCGGCTGCCCTGGCCCAGGACGAAGAGGGCAGATTTTCTAGGGATTTCTAGGGGCAGGTGTGAGTTTGCCTAGGCAGCTTTTCATCACTACCTGAGACAATAGAGTGGCTAAGAAAATGGAACTCAAGAGTCAGCCTGCTGGGCTTTAAATGCCAGCTCTACCATTTCAAGTCCACTTCAAGCTATGTGACATTGGACAAGTGGCCTAGCCTCTCTGGGGAATGCTGACAGTGTGCTCCACCGGGTGGTCGTGAGGTTTAGGTGAGTTTGTACATATGTGAAGTTATCTGTGCGTGTACACATACATATAAACGGGAAGTAGCTGCGTATGGGACACGCACACGGCTGTGTACACACGTATGTATGTATGTACAACAGTGTCTGGCACATGGTAAGAGTTTGCCATTGCTCAGCATTGCATCTCTGCTGTGGGATGGAGGCGGGACTGAGACCCAGGCCTGGCGCTAATGGAATTTCCAGTCAGCTTAGGAAGGCAGATGTGGAACGAGTTCACAGTCAGTCCCGCGACTGCACTTGTGAATTTGCTGGAGAAGAGAAGTAGAGAGTGTGGGCGCAGTGGGTAACGGGCTGCTAACCTCCTCTAATGGTTGGGTGCTGGGTACGTGACCTCTGAGAGTGCAGCTTCTTCCTTGTTTGAGATGGTCACGTTGGCGCTGCTTCGCGGGTTGTGCCAGCTGGGAACCCGGCAGTGGCACGCGCGGTGACAGTGGCTGCCGCACGCTGGGGAGCTGAGCGAATGGCAGCCGCTCGCTGTCTTTGTTGGGGAAATTCTCCTCCTCGTCGGCAGGTTGGGGGTGGGCCCCAGGCCGCTTCTCCCGCCCCCCACGTTCGGCTGAGCCCTGCTCAGTGCATGTGCTGCAGGGGTGTGCGGGCCTGGCCGTGACCCTTCGCTGGGCCCCGGGGTTTTGGAGTTGAGTGAGGTAGGGCAGCGGGCTGCAAGCACAGCCTGGGCTCTGTAGTCGGGGCTCCGAGTGTTACCCTAAACCCAGAAGGAATTTGCTTTGCTGCTCACAAACTACCCGAATCCAGGGTGGCGTGTCACCCAGTGTCTTCTGCCCTCGGCCCAGCCCTGCCTTGTGTTGGGCGCCCAGGTTCCCGAAGCGGGAACCCCCTGAACTGGAACATGCTACCGGACTGTCCCAGTGATGAGCAAGGAGTTAGAACTAACTACAAAGTATAAACATACAGCAGCCAGCTGAGCAGTGAGGTTTTAAACTGAATTGAAAACTCAGCTAAATTTGTGAAACCAAAGTTGTGAGGAGGGGGAGAACCAGCCTGTCTGCCCTCTGCCAGCTCTCCGTCACTTCCAGCACTTGAACCGAGCAGAACTGCGGTGGCCCCGAAAGCTCCGGCGGGGGCGCTGATGTTCCTCTCGTCACTCGGCCCACAAGCGCCTGCTGTGTGCCAGGCGCCGAGTAAGGCTCTGGGGACAGGTGGTGTGCGGGCCGGACTAGCACCCTGCCCTCGGGGGCGTAGAGGCGACTGGGGAAAGAGTACGTGAGCACTGACCCGGGGAGCGCTGGATGGTTTTGGGAGCGTGTCCTCAGGGCCAGCGCTCAGCCCCGAGCGGGAGAAGCCTCACCACTGCCTCTTGTCTCTCTCCTCAGAGCATAGTGGCCTGACCACAGGGGTGGCCTTTGGGCACCACGCCAAGTTCATCGCTTCAACAGGCATGGACAGGAGCCTCAAGTTCTACAGTCTGTAGGCCCCGGCCCTTCGGATCTGGGAGCCGGGCCGCATCTCAGTAGAGGGGTAGAATTAGGGTGGGGGGTGGGGGGAGGAAGGGGAGAGACTACTGGGGGGAGGGTTGTCTCTGGGGCGGGGCATTCACATCATTTCATTCTGGTCCGGGTGGTGACCCGAGAGCCACGGCGGCGGGGACCACCCTCATCCATGCCACCTCCAGCCTGACAGGAAGGATCATGGGCGGGAGAACTGTCACCCTGTGAAGGCTCGGGTCGGAGCCCAGGGCCTCTCTCCTCATGGCGTTCATGAGCTTCAGTTCCTGGGAGATGGGGAGAGGCTGAGCCAAGGGAAGTGTGAAGGGGATGGGCGTGAGGGCTCTTGCAGGTTTTTGTAAGCAGTGATTTAGTTTCATTAAAAAAAGAAAACAATAACCATAGCACCTCGCCGTGTGTGTCTGTAAAAGGAAGGCCAAGCTGGGAAGGTCGGGGAGGGAGCACATTTGCCAGAAAGACACTTTCACGGCCCCGCAGGCCTTGACCTTGTGTTTCAGAGGGTCTCCTGTCACTCTCATGCCGCCACTTCCTTGTGGGGTTGCCTTCCACAGCAGCCCAGAAGGTAGGGGGGTGTGAGGGAAAAAGCCTTTTCTTACCGGTGAGGAAGTGTGAGCAAATCATGAAGGAGTCTTTTACCGCGGGTGCTGCAAAACCTGGCCCAGGCCGGCTTAAATCCGAGAGATTTTCCAAACTCTGGCTTCTGAGCATTGGAAGTAGAGCCGGTTCCAGGGGAGACGGCCAGTGCAGTAAATAACCAGAAGGTCGGGTGGCCAGTGCCTCTGCTGGGAGTGGAAGCAGGGCTCCTTGGCTGCGGACGGTGGGGCGGCCTCTTTCCCGTGATGATGACGCTGAAGTCTTAGTGCTTATTTGCCAAAAGGGAGGAGGGGTGTTGTTGGCAGGGGAAGTTTCTGCGGGGGAATGATCGAGGCTTGCGGAGGGGAAGGAGGGAGAGGCCCGGGTGTTTGTGGCGGGGCAGGGGTGGTGGCCCAGGGAGGTCTTCAGGACCCTGGACAAGAGCAGTCCAGGAGCCTGCTGGGCTGGAAGCTTGATGGCAGCCGGTGTGGGAGTGTGATGGGGGGCGAGGGGCCCTGACTCGGCGAGGCACTGTGCTGGGGCCGGCGGCAGGGCAGCAAAGCACAGGGGTCCCCGTCGGTGCCACAGAAGAGCTCCGCGTGCATTCTGCTGGGTCAGCGTTCCATGGTCCAGAAAGTTCGGGCATGCTGTTCTCTGCCTTGGAGGCTCACAGTGCTTACTAGCTAGTAAGGCCTTTGAAGACTACAAGAAAGAAACCTTCTAACGTATTGACCCAGTTTTCACAGGTATTTGACTAGTGCAGCCTTTGTGTGTGTGCGTGTCTGTAATGGTCCGTGGAACTCGCCTCTGGGACCCACGCCAGATCACAGCCGTTGGCAGATGGCGCTGCCGCGGGCATCTCCAAGCGCCAGTCTCTCGTTCAGGGCGGTTCTCATAGGAGGCACCCAACGGGAGGGACCAGGCGGCGTTTGAACACCGAGAGCTTTTCCAGCATTCGCCAATCAAAGGTCCATTTTGGGTATCCTGGTTTGAAAAGCGTGGGATTGTCCCTTTTTAAGAGAAGAGCCGTCATGCAGCTCTCCTGAGGCTGGGCACCCTTCAGAAGGAGGACGGGACGGAGCGGCGGTTTGCAGGTGGTAGAGCCGCGCGGTCTGGTGGGGAGGGCCGAGCGGACACCCCCCGCCCCCTCAGCCCGGCACTAAGCCCTGCGCTGGTTCCTGGCTAGATGTGATCGTGCATTCCACTGAAGGGAGAAAGGGAGGTTCTCGGGGGACTGCGGGGTTAGGGGGGCACTGTGGTGTGGAGCACGTGTTGTGTCGTCGTCGCTTACATGCATTGTTGGGCGGGGGAGGGGCTTGGAATACCTCTCAGAGGGTCTCAGAGGGACTGTAGTCCCACCCCCGCCCTGGAACTCCCGGCCTCGGGAGCCGCGTGTTTGGGTTAGAAGTCCTGAAAGGCTTTCGACTCCGTCCTGCCGTCCGGCTCCTCCTGTCAGCCGTGTGCTGGACACGATGCGTACATTCTCTCGTTTTACTCTTGAAACAGCCTGGCTTTGGGCCGTCCGACCGAGCAGCTTCCCTGCACCCCCGGGGAACCTCAGGCCGCCCCCTTCGCAGTCCAGGGTACGAGGTAGGAGTGCAGAATCCCGGCTGTGGCACTTAGGAGGCTGGGGCCCTCGGCCAGATTCTTCGACTTCTTTCTGTTCCAGTTTCTTTGGAAGTTGGGGATATTGTAAAACTTAAGTGAATTAGAATGTAGAGAAGTTTCTAGAATGGTGGGCGCACGTGATACATGCTGTGTGTATTGTGTCTGCTGCTGTCGCTCCTGCTGACACCCCCACTACTGCTGCTCTTACTGCTGCTGCTACTCCTGCTACTCCTACTGCTGCTGCTACTCTTCCTCCTGCTCCTCCTCCTACTGCTACTCCTACTGCTGCTACTCCTCCTCCTACTGCTACTCCTACTGCTGCTACTCCTACTGCTACTCCTACTGCTGCTACTCCTCCTCCTGCTACTCCTATTGCTGCTACTCCTCTTCCTACTGCTGCTACTACGACTTTTACTACCACTGCCACTGAGCCTTGAACAACTCAGGTGCAAGCTGTGCACGTCTGCTTACACAGACTTTTTTTAATAAACGCGGTACATACTGTGAGTGTATTTTCTGCTCTGATTTTCCAAACGACGCTTCTTTTCTGGAGGTGACTTGGTTGTCGGAATATAGTAGACAGGACATATGCATGCAGATCTCAGTCACCTGTGGATGTTATCGGTGAGGCTTCTGGTCCGCAGGCTTCTGGGCTATTAGTAGTTAAATTGGGGGGAAGTCAGAAGTTCTGCACAGATTTGCAAGTGCTGGGCATTGGTACCCTCCCCTCTGCGTCGTTCGAGGCCAGCATCCTCGCCTCCTGCCCGCACCGCCGTCAGCACTGACTGTCTCTCCCAGCACTTCAGCCACCGCACTGCTGTTGCCTTTACTCTGACAGCTACTTCTGTCCTCCACCGTCTGCTCTCCCCGGAGTCCCCTCCCCACGGTCGGGCTCCCTCCAGGAAGCCTCTGCTGCCCAGCCCTGGCCCCGCAGGTGAGCGACTTCCCGGCTCTGGCACAGCTCTGTGATCTTAGAGGGGTTTGGGCATTTGTGTCTCTCGGCTAGATTTTCATTTTGACGTGGGGCCGTGTACTCAGTGCTGTCGTTCCCCCTTTCTCCTTATGTCACGTGGCTGCTAAGTGGCAGACTGAGAGATTCAACCCTGGGGCTCAGAACGGAGCCTGGTCTCTGACTCTCCTCTGAACACAAAAGCGGGAGGATGACAGACTTGGTTATTTTGGCCAAAATGAAATGGAGAGCTGCCACCCCTGCCACATCTCTCGGACCGGGCTCAGGTGCCTTGCAGGCGAACCTTTGGGCGGTCGGTCTCAGCTGGTGGATTCTCAGAGGGCTCACCTTTTCTGGACCCATGTTGTCAGGCTCGTGAGCTCGTATTTAGGATCCAGAAGGGAAATCGTTTGGTGGTGTCATCAATGCTTCTTGCATCCTACATGAACTTGAGTTCTTTGACAGTCCACGCGTGGGCTTGTGTCTGGGGCCAAGAGTCCAAACTCCTGGTCCCTTCCACTGTTGAAGGTTGCTTGGCCTTGGAGCACTGACCAGGGCGGCCACCTGGGGGCACTGTGGCTACATTAGTCTGTCCAGGAACACTGGCGCCAGGACACCAGCTTAAGAAGGACAGTCTGGGGGGGTCCCTCTGTGTTCGTCCACGAATGCAGAGGAAGCTACTACCCTGAGATCGGGGTCGATCATTCCTTGGCTTTTCTTTTGTAGTTTACCACTGTATTGTGTGTGTGCGTTTGGGGCGGGGGTTGTTGCTTATTTTTGAACTTTATGTGCGTAAAATCATTCAGCTTGCTTTCTTTGACTTCATTTGCTCAGTGCTGTTCTTGAGATGTACCTGTGTGACCCATGCGGTTATGGTTCATTCACTGTTGTGCGTGTGGGCGCACGGAACTCCCCCCAGGCTCCTTGGAGATGGGTGCGTCCCACCCGTGCGGGTCCCGTGTGGCCCCTTGATCGCAGGGCGGCGCGCTCTGGGCGAGGGGTGCCTGCTGTGGTGCTGTGGTGCATCGAGCTGCCTGATCGTGAGGCACAGCTCCGCCGTTGTCGCCGGGGAAGGGATACAGTAAGTATGATGTGGCTGAACCTTGGCTCCAGCCCTCATCTGCCAGGTCTTTCGCTTGGGGGGCTGCACCGATTCCGCCCCTCGATAGAGTCCTGGATCTACAGTCCAAACCGTGCTCTCGCAGCTGTCTGACCTAGCCAGCCGGCGGCAGGATTTACTGCATTGCCTGCTGGCTTGGAGAAGCACCTGCCCCTTCTGACCTAATTAGGGGGCTGGGGTCCATGCTTTGTAGTTGATCAGTGCCTTAGACACTTGGCAATGGCTGGACTCCGTGGAGCCTTGTAAGAGGCCAACTCCGTGTTTGGGGAGGCCAGCCTGGGAGTGTTAAACAGATTAACCCTTCCCTCTCGTTCACTGGGGGAGTCCACCATCGGATACGTCCTGTTGATAACTGACACAGGGATTGTTTTTAGTTTTTCTAGAAATGTGAACATTCTGGAGCAAAGGTTTTTCCTAGGATATTAACTTAGGCGATTTGTTATATAGATGATACTATAGATAATGACAAGCTCTTTATCAGCACGGTTGTGTCAGTTTGCACTGTGATTCACCGTGTGGATGCACATTCCTGCCTTCATACCCTTCACCAACCCTTGGTATTTGCTCAGTTTTAAAATTTTTGCTGGGCTGGTGGGTATATAGCACAACCTTGAAGTTCAGTTTTCACATCCAGGATTACTAATGAGGTTGAGCATCTTCATCCATATCCAGGCCATTTTTCTGTTACAAACTGCCGGTTTTGCTCTTTGGCTTGTCTTACTGATTTGTAGTTTTATACATACACATTTTTTATATACTAATCCTCTGTCCGGGTGTTGGAACTGTCTTCCCAGTGTGTGCCTTAACCTTTTGACTCTATAGTGTCTTGTGATATTGGTTTGCAAAGTGCTCATTGTATTGTGACCAGGAGAATTCTTGGAGACTGGCCGAAATCACATTTTTCTTCAGACAGGATTTGCATTTGCTCTTGCCCGAAGCCCAGGGATCACTTTAAACTCTGCTGAAGAGCTTTTTCTGATTGAAACTTTGAGCATTCCCACCCCTGCCCCAGTCTAAGAATTTGGACAGCACACACCAGAGAAGAGGGAATTGTAATTCCCAGGGGAGTACTTGATCATGTCACGGAGATCCTGTCACAGAGATCATGACGGGCAAGACACCTTGCTGCCCCTCTCGGCAGTGGGCTTGTTTCTCCTTCGCTCTCATGGGACGAAGCCCTCTGAAACCCCAGTTTCCGTTGGAGGCCCGGATCTGGACTCCCCACCTTTGGCAGGCTCTGAGCTTGACCTCCTCATTAAAGCAGAATGTCACGGTCACCAGGGTTCCACAGAAGCCCCAGAATAGAAGCTGGCTTTACTTCTCAGACCTTCTGCTTTTATTTTGGGCCTACGCAGGCCTTTTTCCTTTTTTTTTTTTTACCCCTTTCATGTTGCTCAGCAACGATTTAAACATGTTTTTAAAGTGTGTGTATAGTCTAGCATTTTAGTTGTTTACTTCCGAAGGTTAATCTGGGCACATAGTCTTTCGGCTGCTGGGACAGAAGTGGCACTTTTATAGGAAATGCCCTTATAGAGCTGCCCGGGCACATGGCCACACTTAGGGGAGTCACGTTTTACTGGCGCTGAAATAGGACTGTGGAGTATTCTCCCCCTTCGTTGCAGGCAAAGCACAGGGACTGGATCTCCGTCGTAGTGGAAGTGTGGGGGAGCCTGAGGGTAGGTGGAGAGGAGGGGAGTCCCTCGGGCCTCACCTTGCTGCAGCCACAGCCCTTACCCCGGCCCCTCCAAAGGGCAGGCCGAGAGCAAGCCTGGAGGCCCCTGAGCGGCTCTGCTTCCTGCTACGCGTCCGCACCAGCCGCTTGTTATCACCCCATCAGGCCTGAGCCGACTGTTCTCAAGGCTCAGGTTCCTGCTCGCACCGGGTGGCTTCGTGGAGGGAAGAAGTGTTACTCTGGGCAAAATTTGGACTAGCTTTTGCGGTCTAGGAAAGTCAAAGCCGAGATTGCCCCTCTGCAGGGAAAGCCAGGGAACCTAGTGCGGCAGGGACCCTCCCTGTTCACACAGTTTGGGCTTTTCTGTGAAGAGAACCCTCAGGTACAGAAGTGGTGACAAAATCTGTTACGAGGACTGATTGCCAACGGTATCAAAGTTCTCGTCCCTGTGTACCCTGGACAGGAGAGAGACGGCTGCAACGTCAGTGTCGCGGGAAAGCTCCGGATACTTTACGATTACGTAGGGTAAGGCCGCGTTTGCCATAGTCACAGATGAAAATGTGAGGGAGAAATTACAGGGATCTAATCCTCTGAAACGAGATGGAAGAACCCCACCGAGGGACAGGGCAGAGGCCGACTGGGCGGGAAGGCTGGGAGACGAGGATGCGGGCCCTGACTTGGGAGAGCTCTCCGCGGCCGGGGAGAGAGGTTCAGGAGAGCAGAGAAGAGACACAGGGCGGCAGTTTAGAAGACACGAGTGGCTCGAACCCTGCTTGTCTCCTAATCAAAGAGGTACATTTAAAAAAAAAAAAAAATTTTTTTTTAATTTTTTGAGAAAAAAAAATCTTAAAAAAAAGAGATACTAAGTAATCTCTACATCCAAAGTGGGGCTCGAACTCAATCCTGAGATCGAGTCCCAGGCCCCACCGATGGAGCACCCCCAAAACGTACAGTTTAGATCAGTGCTGTTTGGCTGACGAGGCTCGGGTGGCAAAGCTTTAGCAGGATACTGATCTGTGGGCGGCAAGGCTGTGGGGGGCCGGCACCCCCATGTTCCCACAGCCCTACAGAACTGCCCGATCAAAAGCGGTGCCCCTTTTAAGAACTTCTGAGAATATAATCTACAAAGAATCATAGGCTTCGGTGAGGAGAACCAGGGTTCAGCACCAGTAATAGATTTGGTTTCCATCAAAAGGAGATAAAATATATCATAGTTTAACCGCAACATGGAAGACAAGGCATCTATTAAGTGATAGAAATAGACGGTCTACCTTCGTGGTAAAACACACCCCAGCGAGATGAGTCAGTTACATAACGGGATTCCATTTGGTATCTACACAATCAGGCTTCATTTAAACACGGCGTCGGTGCAATTCGCAGAACCAGCCTTCTGTGGGGTTTGAAATGCTTACGTGAGCTGGGATGCTGGAGGCAGTGCTGAGAAGAGAGTCGGGGGGAGGAGAAGCGGCTCCCTGACCCCTTAAGAGCCAGTCGGCCTGGCTCCTCCCATCACCAAGCTCCAAATCCTTGCGCTTTCACACTAGCCCCGAGAGTACGGCCGGGGTGGGGGGGGGAGGGGTGGACGGGCTGGCCAGCCCCAGTCACAGGTGGCAAGGTGGGCCCAGACAAGGGGCGCTCCGCCCCGCAGCGCCTTGCTGAGCAGGTGTCTGGGTCTTCCGGCCCCCGTGTTCTGTTCTGCCGCCTCCAGCTAGAAAAGCCCGAGGAGCAGCATTTCCCCAGCCCCTCCTCATCTGGGCTATAAACTGGCCTTCATAGTTTAAAAAAAAAAAAAAAATAGGTAAGCATGAAGTTTGGAGTAGGGGAAAAAAAATTCTAAGAAATCACAGTCAACATTTACTGAATGCTAGGTACCATTCTAAGGATTCTTCCCCGCTAGTTTATTTTATCTAATACCCCTGCGGGGATGGGTGTTCTCCCCATCTTCTAGAGGAGGAAGCAGACCTAGAAAAGTTCAGTAACTCGACAGCCACTGCTAGTAAGAGCCAGAACCGGGGCTGTAATGAAGCCGGGCTTGGGACTCTCCGGAGAGGACCAGGGCCCCAAAGCCGGAAGAGCTGGAGCCGGCCCGAGCCAAGGGCCCCTGCACGGCGTCGAGGCCGCTGGCCTGACCTGAGCACCTCCGCTTCCTCTCGCTGCTCAGCCTACCAGAGAAAGGCCTTCAGAAAACGTCCAAGGCCAGGTTTTGACCCCCTACCAGATGATTCTCTCTTCACCAGAGGCTGAACCCTACTCCCACCCCTCACCCCTCCCAACTGCTACCCCTTCCCAGCCTAGAGCCACATGTCCGTCTGGAGAGGTCTTTGCTGCCAAGTCCAAGGTGAAGGCCCAGGTCCCACACCGGCAAACGGAGGTCAGCAGCACCTCCGGCGCCAGTACCGACCTGTCTGGTGACCGTACCCGCTGTGGCAGCCAGCACCAGGTTCCACGGGCTGCTGTGCCAACCGGGGGGGGGGGGCCTAGTCCTGGGGGGCCGGCGCCGAGAGCAGCAGCCCGTATCCTTTAGTGGGAAGCTGGGAGCTCAGAGCAAGACTGAAGAGCTCTTTCAAGTTGGGCTCAGCTCTTTGGGCCCCAGGAGACCTGGGCTCCCCTTCGCCACAAGGGCAGCTGAGCGGCGCGCCTGGAGGACGCCCGGGACCAGGGCCCCGCCCTCCGGTGCCCATTCCTCACCGGTGCCGACTCGGCCAAGGTCTTACCGCGCTCTACCTTCACTTGTCCGGTTTGCTGTCTGGAATGCCAGCTCTCCGCTGAGAGGTAAAGTCTCCCAAACACAGCCTTGGGAGACCCCAGACCTTCCCCTGGGTGCAGCCCCTATTACCCGCAGAAGAGGCCACACTTCTGAAAGGACAGAGCTGACGCTAAGGGAAACGCTTCTAGGAGGAAATCCTTCTAGTAGCCACAGACAGCTTTCCACACGTGCTCAGCAGGCTTGAGACGAGTTTATTGAGCCCCTTCACCCTCTAGTGCCTTCTGGAGCTTCTGCGCTTGGCTTGATGCAGGCCCGCGACAACGCCGACCCCTAGGACCAGGACAACAGCCCCCAGCAGGAGGACCACCCAGAGGGGAGGCCTCCGGCTTGCGTTTCTGGGGGAGCCTGCCGGAGAGAGGGGGTTTGAAGGCTCGCAGGGCTGCACGAGGGCCCTCCAAATGGTCTCCGCCCCCCGGACCTTTGTGCCCACGCCCGGCCGAGCTGAAGCTGCCCACCCACAGAAACGGTGGACTGCAGCTCCTTGCCCAGATCCCCGCTGAAAGCTGTCCCACCACCTCCTGCCCGCGCTATGGCCGAGCGCCCCCTGGCAACACCCGGGGGCCAGTCCCCAGTGCTGGTACCTGTGGGCCCTGGCGGAGGCTCCTGCCTGTAAGAATCCTCAAAGCCCACGGGCCCTGGAGAGCTCACGAGGTTCTGGGGCCTGGCAGCACTGCTGCGGGGAGCAGAGGACCGTCGCTGTCCTGTGCGGGGGAGGGGCAGCATCTAGCCTCGTCTCCAGCCCCTGGTTGCCCAGAAGCCGGGAACAGGCCTGCAGACAGAAGAACGAAGGCTCCCCCCGCTCCTGCCCCGGTGGCCGAGCCCAGACTCACTCGTGGGCCCAGAGCTGCACGTAGTGGGGCACGTCTCCAGCCCCGAAGGAGAGCAGGCAGAGGCGCTGCAGAAGAAGTAAACCTGGTGGGAAGAGAGAAGGTCAGGGCCCGGGGTCGGCTCGGACCCACAGTGGGAAGCACCAGGGCAGGGACCCAGGGTCCAGGACCCAGGCCAAGTCCACATTGCTGCCAGCCAGCCAGGCAGCCGCAGGTCTGGCCACGGACCAAGACCAAGACTGCAGCCCCTCCTGCTGAGGGTCAGAGCCACAGGCGTGCCTTCCTCCTTGCTGATGGCCCAGTCTCCAGGGGAGTTCCTTGCAGGCAGGCAACCCTGCCCATGACCGAGCCCCCGCCCTCGACCTCTCCACCAGTGCTCGCCTGACTGCACAGCCTCCTGGGCGTGCTGGCCTCCGAGGAGGGGGCCCTTCACCAGACAGCTGGGGCAGATGTCTCAGTGACTGGGGGCAAAGTGGGGGCCAGGGTACCCCTGCTTCCGGAAACAGGCCCAGGGGCAGCTCCCAGAAGGAGTAGAAGCAGCAGGAGCGGGTGGAGCTGAACCAGCCCCCAGAGGCCCGACCAATGGATGCGCCTTCGTCCAGCAGGGGAGGGTCTCGGCCGCAGGAGAGGCGCACGCAGAGACAGGACCAAGCCACTGTAAACAGGGCTGACCAGTGAAGTCTGCCCACATCTGCTGTCATAACCAGCAGCTATTACACAGAGGTCTGCGTGTAGCAGCACGAGAGACAGATACCGTTCTCTAGAACAAGTTATAGGGTAGCTTGTGGCCTAGAGGGACCAATTGTGTATTCTGTAGGAAACCGAAATATAGGGGCGCCCAGGTGGCTCAGTTGGTTGAGCTACTGCCTTCGGCTCAGGTCATGATCCTGGAGTCCCAGGATCGAGCCCCGCATCGGGCTCCCTCCTGAGCAGGGAGTCTGCTTCTCCTACTGCTCTCTCCCCCCTCTCATGCTCTCTCTCAAAATCTTAAAAAAACGTAAGCATATACCCAAAGTTTATCCGTTTGCCTACCGGAGAAGCTGCTTGGTTATAAACATTCAAAGCAGATTTACGTTGAACAGTTTCTAGAGTCAGAAGCAAGTTCTAGAGTTAAGCCCCTCTAGAACATGGTGACCAGGTTCAGACGTAGGGTTGGTCGCATCCACTTTCCTTCCTCCCTCTTGAACTCTTTGTGGGTCGCCTCTGGGTCGACCACCCTCCAGGAAGCCCCGTCTGGGACCTCTGTCTGCTCTAGCTCGCAGGGCGCTGGAGGGCTTGGGGGACCAGCTTCGACTAAATAGATGGGGAGCAGGCATGAAGAGGCACGTGGTGCTTCTTACCCATCCCCTGAGGGCCCTCTGGGAGCCAGGGTGCAGGAGGACGAAGGTGGCAACGGTGAAGCGCCGGTAGTGGGATGGGAAGGACAGCTCTGCCCCGTCCAAGGCTACTAGTTGGGTCCTGTAGCTGTCACCATCGAAAGGACACCTGGGAAGGAAGGAAGTCGAGGAGGCCCCAGAGGGATTGGGGCAGCAGGAGGAGGGAGCCCCTGGGGCAGCTGGAGCCCCACTGCCACTCACCCGTCGGACAGGATGGGCCACTGAGGCTGCTGGAAGGGGCTGGCTCCGGGAGTGGCCCAGCACTGGTGCAGCAGCAGGACCAGGCCGGGGTCTGTCCTCTGCAGGAGCCGGACCTCTACCGGGACAGGCTCGCGCAGCAGCCTCACGAGGGGGTAGTCCCCCTCCTCGTAGAAGGAGCGGAAGGTCTCATCTGCAGGGCGAGGGGCTCATGAGCCTTGGTGGGCTGTGCGTGGCGGGGGAATCGAGGCAGCAAGAGAGGGCCCAGGGACCCCGTACCCTTGGCGATCCGCAGCTGGAGCCGCAGGGGGCCGGACTGGGTCACGGGGGCTGGCGAGGGCGGCGGGAAGACGGACGCCCGGAGCGGCAGGAAGTCACTGACGTTGAAGATGCAGCGCACGTGGAGCCTGAGGGCAGGTGCGAGCGCACGCGGGGGAGAGGACACAGCGTCGCGGAGGCCCGCTCTCCCAGCGAACCAGACACCAGCTCCGTGGACGCGACAGGACACGGTCCTGACAGCTGGACGCCACCGAGCTCACGCTAGGGGGACCCGAGCCCTGCCTGCCTCGTCTGCCCAGGACAGCTCAAGCTGGTCCCAGACAGCCCCCCAGGGTTGTCACGGTCCACTGGGACTGGGACTGGGGTCTAGCCTAAGAGACACCACACACTCCTAGTGGGGGCCCATGCCTGGCACCCCGCGTTCTGCAAGGGAAGCTGACCCCATCCTACTCCACCCGCCTTTACCTCCAGCTCCTACGGGCTCTCCTTTTACCCGGGAGAGGGAGCATTCCAGCCTGGGCAGGGCGCCCCCGGGGAAGATGTGCCGCAGCTGGAGACTGGGCCTGGCACAAGCCAGGTGCCAACAGGCATCGGGGTCCCGGCCCGAGCCGGAGGCCTTGTCCGAGGAGCCGCCCGCCGACTCCTATGCACTCCAGATGTTTCCCCTCGCGGCAACCTTCCTCTGGGAATCCCTGGAGCCCTGCTGAATTCTGGCTAGCGCCCCCAGCTCCTAAATCCCAGGGTCTGAAGCACAGTGGACCTCTCTCTCCACCCCCGGGCATGTAGGTACTTAGAATTTTAAAGCAAAAGACATTGGGACCCGCGCACGAGCAGCCCGCCGCAGCCCTCGTGGCCGGTGAGCTGGGGAGAAAGACGCCGGGGCCGCCGCTCGGGGCCGAGCACGGAGTTTTATATACGGACGTATCAGCTCGATGTGACAGGGCGACCCGGCGGAGGTCGGGGCAGGTGCGACAAGCACAGATGCCCTCGGGACACCCCCACTGGCAACCTGGGCACCGAGGGTGGGTCTGCCACCGGAGTCCGCGGGCCCCAGCGGCCCCTCTCGGCCCGAGGTCCTCCCTCAGCTCCCGCCCAGCACGCCCTCAACTTCCGCCCCCAGGTATCTTCTGCCTCATCTGTGGCTTCGTGACCCGAGAGGAAGAGGCCGCCACACCCACACGCACAGACTCCGCTTCTTCCAGGGGCCTCGATGGGGAGGCTTGCGGCTTAGATTCCGAGTTCCGTTCTTGGCGGGATAAAGGCCAGTGCTCCTGGGGACCCCGGCCCGCTCGCGCACGGCAGGGGCTCCTGTCAGGTGTGGGCACACCCCACTTCGTGCTCCCGTCAGCCCCGACTGAGGGCCACCCCCCTGCCTGGTAGGGGAGGCCGGGAAGAGCCCAGAGACTCCGAGATCACACAGCAGGGAACGGTTTGGGCTCCAGAGCCCGTCCTAAGCTCCCCCGTGCTCCCTTCGCACCCAAGCCCACGGCCCAGCCTGCGCCGGAAAGGGTCCCCCTCACCGGAAGGTGCCGTCCCGCGTGATGGAGCCCCGCGGTCCCGGCCGGGCCTCGATGTCAGACACCAGCTGATTCTCATAGATGAGCTGGTTGCCAGCGACCTGTGGGGGCCGCAGCTGGGTGAGCCCCCCGGGGGCGGCCCTGGGCGCCCACCCGTGGCCCTCTCCCACCTGGACTGTGGTCCCGCAGCGGGAGAGCGGGAAGCGGAAGACCACGAAGGCCCCAGTCTGCTGGGCCGGGGAGCAGCCGGTGGGGGCGTAGGCCAGGTGCATGCTGGCCAGCGTGGTCCCGTGTGCCAAGGCGGTTTCTTGGGACACCACCAGGACAAAGTGGCCATTTCGGAAGCACTGGACCGTTGCTGGGACAGAGGAGGATCAGAGAGGCCAGTCAGGCCCCTCAGGTTAGTGCCCGTGCAGCACGGACATGGGAATGGGCTGGGGGGACAGTAACTGCTGCCCTGGGACTCAGGAGACCTGGATTCTCACGCTGTCTGTGCCAGAGTAACCCCTGGACGGACCCAGATTTTCTCCTGGGTGACAACAAAAGAAACTACAGAAGTAGGAGCGCCACTGAACTTCTCTCTAAATTGGGCTGTTCCAGGGGCGCTGGGCTGGCTCAGTCGGAAGAACATGGGACTCTTGTTCATGGGGTTGTGAGTTCGAGTCCCACGTTGGGTGTAGAGATTACTATTAAGAAAACTTCAGAAAATAAACTGGGATGTTCTAGGTAGAAAGGTAGGGATGCATGTAAAGCGAGCTATTGCAGGGGCACTTGGGTGGCTCACTCACTTAAACGTCTGCCTTCGGCTCAGGTCATGATCTCAGGGTCCTGGGATCGAGCCCTGCTTGGGCTCCCTGCTCAGTGGAGAGTCTGCTCCTCCCTCTCCCTCTGCTGCTCCCCCTGCTAGTACACTCTCTCAAATAAATGAAATCTCAAAAAAAAAAAAAAAATTACTAGTTCCCTGGGACGAGGGTTATTGGCAAGCTGGGGTATACGGGCACCCCACCTAAAGGTCCCTTCTGCAGCCACTCTGGGGCTCAGGCTGTCCTAGGAACAGGGTGGGACACAGCTGCAGAGATGGAGGGGACAGGGGGAGGACGCCCTCCTGGGCTTCAGGACTCCGGTGCTGAGAGCTGTACCTGTGTTGCCATAGTAACAGGGAACCTCTCTGCTGTTGTCATAGCAGCAGCCAGCCCGCTGGCAGGCTTCCCTCGAGCCTCTTCTCACTGCACAGGGGATGGGCCCCAAGGGCACCTGGCACCGCTCCGGAGTCAGGGGCGCACCTGAGGGTGTGACAGAGCCGTGAGGACAGGAGAAAGGGCCACGCCAGGCAGCAGACTTCAGGGCAATGGAGGGAGCTGGCTTCCTGAGCCCAGTCAAGGGCAATCGGGCCGCCCAGATACGAAGTCTGACATACCTGGGTAAGGTGGCTCATCAACCCCCCAGTGTCCCAGGGTGCCCCCCTGGGGTTGAGCCCAGGTGGGAGGGGAGGTGGGTCCAGGTCCGAGGGACGGCAAGGCAGGGGTTGCACGGATGAAGCTGCGCTCTGGGAGGGGGCGGAGGGGCCGGGGCTGGGGGGTGGGGCGGGAGAAGCCCGTGCGTGGCGCCAGGTGCCGGTCCGGAGTCCAGGTGTGGCCGGGTTTAGGACAGATCAGAGTGACATCTCGTGTTGCCTCAACTCGACCATCGGGCAGCATGGCTTCGATGATCACCCTCAGGTGGGAGCGCCCATCCTGCAGGTGAGAGGGAGACAGGGGAGCTGCGAGGGGAGGCCGCCGAGCATCCCAGGCCGGGGAGGGGGATGGGGCTGGTTTGGTCAGGCAGGTGGCTGGATTGTGGGCTGGTCCCAGGACTTAGTGCCCCTCCCCCACCACCCACCACCCCAAAGGCAGGTGTGACAAGCACAGTGATGGGTCCGGAGCTCCCTCTCCAGCCTGAAGCTGTTCAAGGTGCAGCTGGCTCCCGGTGGGGTACAGTGGGGGTGGGGCACCTGCCCCCGGAGCGTGAGTGGTCCCTACCTTCTCCAGCACATGGCAGCCTTTGTAACCAGCAGAGAAGACCGCAGGTCCCAGGGGCTTGGTGGTGACCCAGTGGTAGCAGGCAGAGCAGTTGTTTACCTCAAATTGGTTCCCAAATTCATCTGGGGCAGGGGAGAGAAAGATGGAAGGGAAGCATCAGAAATGTTTAACGGGGGGGCGCCTGGGTGGCTCAGTAGGTTAAGCCTCTGCCTTCGGCTCAGGTCATGATCTCAGGGTCGTGGGATCAAGCCCCGCATCAGGCTCTCTGCTCAGCAGGGAGCCTGCTTCCCCCTCTCTCTCTGCCTGCCTCTCTGCCTACTTGTGATCTCTCTGTCAAATAAATAAATAAAATCTTTAAAAAAAAAAAAAAAAAGAAATGTTTAACGGTGAGGGGCACCAGGGTGACTCATTCGGTGAAGCGTCTGCCTCCGGCTCAGGTCATGATCCCGGGGTCCTGGGATCGAGCCCCACATCGGGCTCCCTGCTCAGCTGGGAGCCTGCATCTCCCTCTGCCGCTCCCCCTGCTTGTGCTCGCACTCTCTGTCAAATAAAATCTTAAAGTGTTTAAGGGTGCAGCCAGAGGCTGTCAGCATCTGCTGAGAAAATCGCACTCGGGAGCAGGAGACCCGGGCTTCAGGCTTAGCTTTGCTACCAGCGAACGGTCTGTAAGGGAGCAGATTCGGCGGGTCTCCGAGCTTCCCAGCCACGGTTCCCGGCTGACAGCACACGACAGCAAGCAGGAAGGAGGATCCGGGGAGCACAGGTTCGCAGGGTCTCAGGCTCCGAGTTTTCTTGTAAACTCGGCTCCCCACATCCTGTGCAAGAGGCTGCGGGGGTGCCGAGCCGGAGCTCTCCCAGCGCACACGAGGAGGGCCCGCGTGACGGGAACCTGGGCTGTCGTAGCCGGGCTGCGGCAGTCATCGGGGAGCACGTGCTAGGTGCGCAGCCCCCCTTGTCCGCACAGAGCACCAGGGCGCTCTCCGGGTGCCGGCATGCCCCCGAACTCCTGTTCAGGTCATACCTCGCCCATAGCAAGGCTGGGGACACCTTCCCCATCTTACAGTTAAGGAAACAGGGGTTCAGAGAGGTCAGGTGAGTCGTTGAAAAACACAGAGCTTAGAAGCTTCGGATTCAGATCCTCCTCTGAGACTCCCTTTTCTCCGCACCAGGCCAGGCCCACCAGGGCCCTGCCCCTCAGAGCAGCCTGGGGGCCAGCAGCCTGAGCGTCGGCTGTGGTCCCCGATGCACAGCCTGGGCTGAAGCAAAACCCGCATCTCAGCAAGATGGCCGGTGCACACCTACCTGGGCGACCAGGGAAACTGAGGCTGGCGGCTCCCCCAGCGTGGTGAGGGAGCGGGGGGCCCAGAGGCCTCTCCTCTTCCTGTTCCTGCTGCAGGGAAGAGCCCCAGCCCCACCCCCCACCACTGCAGCCCGGGGAAGTGGGGCCCCCGGCTCAGCCACGCTCACCTACCACCTTGAAGCGGATGGCCTGGCCTGGCCGGGGAAACGCCCGTAGCTGCATGCCCTTGACCCCACAGTCATAGCTGTGCCACAGGCCCGAGAGGCCAGGCTCGGCGTGCGGCCGCTGCCCCAGCCCCAGAGCGGCCACCAGCAGCAGCAGCACCACGCAGCAATCCCATAGTCTGGCTGAGGCCCCTGCCATCGGACCCACCACGGCACCAACCGTCCCCACCCTCAGCCCCCGTGAGGCCCACGACTTATATGGGAGAGGGGGCAGGCGGGAACTTCCAGGGGCAAAGGGCTCCCACCTGGGGGAGCGCTGCCTGGCCACCGGGGGCTCTGGTGAAATTCCCGCCCCGAAGGCCAGGGAAGGCGCCCCTCACCCTGACATCCTGAGGGCTCGGTGGGGGCACAGCGCTGCAAACAGCGGATTTCAGGCTGACTGGGGTCCCTGGAGGGCGAAGGGCTGGCGAGGTGGGTTTTTCCTAAAGGACGATGGAAAAGGCTTTAAACGTTTTCTTTTGAAATAGTCGCAGACTTACTGAAAAGAATTTCCATATACCCTTCACCCCGACCCCTCGGATAGTAATTACTGTTAAAAGCAAGACGATGGGCTCCCAACTAGAGTCACTTCTGCTAAGCCTCATGTCAGCAAACCAAGACTTACTTACAGTTTTGGCTATCCCAGAAACGGAATCTTAAACCAGCCAAGAAAAGGGAATGGCCTGATGAGCCCTAGGGAGTCATCTGACCCACAGACCCCTGCCACCCCCTGAAGGAAAGCAATCTTGCAATGACCCAACCCCCATTTTTGCTGGTATAAGGTCTTTCTGCCTATAAAGGTCTTTCTGGAGAGCTCCTCCGAGTGCCTTCCTAACTGCTAGACAGCAGGCCGCCTGACTCGTGGATGACTGCAGAAAGCCAGGAGGATGTATAAAATTCACTCAGTCGAACTTTGTTTTTTAACAGTGTCTTTTTACATTTGTTTCCGCTCCTTCGCGCTCAGTCTGTACGCAGACGCCCACATCCACACTTTCTTCCCTAACATTCGAGAGCTGTGCGCAGATGGTTTTCCTTTTACCCCTGAATACTGCAGCGTGTTCTTCCTAAAATACGAGTAAAATGATCAAAACCAGGAAGTCAATGCTGGCGTCACGCAAATGCCCAATTTACAAACCTTATTCAATTTACCGACGGTCCTAATCATGACTTGTAGAGCAAAGAAGGAAAGCGGTTTTTTTTTTTTCCCTAGACCGGGATCCAGCGTGAGACCGAGTTCAGGCTTCGTTAGGTCCTCCAGCCTGAGATCTTGTGTCAGGCTTTGTTTCTTGCAAACTTGATGTTTGGAGAAATAGAGGCCAAGTACTTGATAGAATGGCCCTCATGAGGGTTGATCTGGCGCTTCTTCCTGATTCGATTCCGGTGATGCCGTCGGGGCAGGCGTGTTAATTTGCTAGGGCTAACTAGCAGGGCCACACAGGTGCCTTCGACAGCAGACATTCTCGCACAGCTCTGAAGGTTAGAAGTCCAAGGTCAAGGTGTCAGCAGGCCTGGTCTCTTCTGCGGCCGCTCTCCTGGGTTTGAGACGGCCCCCTTCTCCCTGTGTCCTCACGCGGTCTTTCCTCTGTGTGCTCATATCCCTCGTGGCTCTGCGGGTCCACGTTTTCTCTCCTCGTAAGGACACGAGTCAGAGCCCGTCGTCACAGGCCCACTGTAACCTAATCACCCCTTAAAGCCCCGCCTCCAGATACAACCACATTCTGAGGGCTGGGGGTTCGGGCTTCCGTGTACGGAGGGCACGACTCAGCCCATCCCAGGCCGGAAGAGCCCAGACGTGACGCTGTGTCCTTCTCAGGGCATTCTAGCAGGAGGCTCCTCATACCCTTTGGTCCCATGACTGCGGGTATAAGTTTGAACACCTGGGGGAGGTGCGTTCTGCTGTTTGTCTTTGGACGCAGGAAGTCCCTGATGGGGAGACCCCTGGAGACTCCTGTAGGCGACTGTGCTGGTCCTCACCCGGGGGGTGGCGGTTCCCCCGCCCCGTCATTCCCTCCCCACGTGCTTGCTTCCTGCTGTAGCAGAGAGCTCGCCCTGAGGGGAAGGGGGGACGGCTCAGGTGGCGGAGAGAGCCCCAGCCAGAGGAGCCCGGAGCCTGGGTTCTACCCGCACTTGCTGCTCGAGAGCCGGGGGTCCGCCCCCCTCTGTAAAGCAGGACCAGGACTGATGGTGGGGATGGGATTCGACACACACAAAGGTCCACATGCACGAGGGCGGGGCGTCTCCCAAGGCCCTGGAAAGGCAGGAAAAGAGCAAGGGAACTTCCTCACGGCTAAGAGCAGAAGGATGCCTTTGAGAAAAGTGGTGCTAAAGTGTCCGAGGGAGGGGAAGCCCTGAGCCCTGGGTTATGATTCCAATTCTTGCAAAAGCCCACAGGCGCCAGAGCTCACCAGCCTGGGAAGGACGCCAGCTCCCTCCGCTCCACCACCAGGGACCTTGGAACAATCCCTTACCCGCTCGCTGACTCGATTTTCTCATCCGTATAACGGGGCCAGTAACAGCGCCTAACTTGTAGGCTTGCCGCCAAGAGGAAATACGAGGAGCCCCGCACCGCGGGGAGAGCGGAGTCTGCCTGGCTTGGAGGCAAGAGCGATAGAATCCACCGTTGTTTCCACGGCTGAGGAAGGAGGGTCAGATCAGAGTGACCTGGCTTGGGGGTCTGGGCTTCCCACTTGGCCTCTTTCTAAACCTGTTTGGTCATCTCTTACCTTTTCAATTTCATTTGCATCTTGTTAACATGCGGCTTCGATTCCATAATCTATAGAATGGAATTAAGAACAAGAGCAACCTCGCTGGGGGGGGCCGTGAGCCTGAGGGGCTCACTCGTGAGTGCTCCGTCCTGCCTCGCCTGCTCGGGGGAGCCAGGGACAGAAGGAGGGTGCCACGGCAGCACGGGGCCTCTCCGGGCTGGAAAGACAAGGTCCTGTCCCATTGCCTCTCTGCTGCTTGGGGGCATCACCAGGGCCTCCCGAGTCGGGGGACTGGTGGACTGTAGGGCAGGTCCTCCCTGCTTCCTGCTGTATGTCTCACTTCCTCTTTAACTTCTGTAAAAATGTCAGAAAGGAAAATGGAAACCTACTTCCGAAGGCAAGAGCAGAGGGAGAAAACTGGGAGAAACTGTGGAGAAGCTGGGGCATACATCCCCTTGAGACCCATTCCCTGGACCTTTGGTTAAACACAGGCGATGTCCTAAGCATCCTCTTGGGAGTCCGAGACACTCAGGGCCTGGGAAAGAGGACCTGCAGGATGGGCAGGTGAGGGGAAAAGGGCCTTCCAGGCAGCAGGCATGCAAAGGCACTGGGGCAGGTGGGAGAGGATGGGGAAGCTGGGGACGAGGGGCAAGGTGCAGGCGGTTGCGGGCGGTGTGCTGGATCCGAGTGCGGGTCTGCATGGCTCCCACGGGGCCGCAGAGACCCAGCGGCAGTCTGCTAGGCTCAGATTGGTCTCCCTGCCCGGGGTAGCTGAGGTTGACACCGAGTGCCACCCTGTGGCGAAGCCGCACATTCTGTCTGGCAAGGCGCCGCCCCACAGAGGTCCGTGGCAGCATCACTGTGGACAGCGACAAGGGATAAGCCTACTTTGACTCTGGAGCAGGGGGCTCGAATTTTCTTTCCCAAGGATTCTGGGCTTTGCCTCTTACGGCAGGGCCTTCACTGGCTTCCAAAATAAGGTTTTCGGCAGATCGGCGCGTGGCAAAGGCAAATGTAAAGTCTGGAGTCAGGAAGAGCTTGCCATGGAAACGCAGTGCACTGAAAATGACTAAATAAGAGGCAGCTGGTTTTTGCATTATCACTTGGCGGCCGGCTCTGAGCGGCGCGCTGGGCTCCCTATCTCCTGGGACCCCCGCAGCGGGGAGGGGAGGCACTGGGGGAAGCCCCGCAGCTAGGCGCTCTCTCCCAGGGAGAGCTGCTGCTCCCTGCTCCGAGCACCGCAGGCCCAGGCACCTCGACTCTCCAGCCGGTCAGCACTCTCTGTGTGACCCAGGGAACCCGATGGAAATGCAGATGCGCAGGCTGTACCCCAGACCCGCAGCCTGGGTTTGACTAGCCCCCCTGCAAGGTCCCCATGTGCACTCAGCGGAGAATCGCTGGTCCGTGGTTTTAGGCCCTTCCCAAAGGCCCCGGTCACCCTCCCCTGGACTCTCCCCACCGTGAAGGGCCTTCGGCAGTCTTGGCCGCGTCCTCCTGGTGACGCCATGGAGGGCTCCCCTAAGGGTTCTCTGATTTCTAAACTTGGCCTCCGCTCTTGACTCCTGGTCACTGGAGGCTCCTGTCCTCTGCTTCCAGCAGAGGGCCCCCACCTAAGGCTCCCTCTGCTCCTGTCTACCCCCAAGGCTCTCTCCGAGGGGCAGACGCTGGCGCCTGGTTCCTGACATTCTTGCCTCCCCGCCCCAGCATCCTGTGCCTGGGGGCCTAGGGACTGCGGCACTGGGGGATACATGCGGTCCGTCTCCACCGTGGGAGTGCAGTTGAGCGGCCCCCTCAAGAACAAACGTCACTGCCTCCTCCTTTAGAAAATGTCTCGGGGCCCTACCCATCTGGACTACTTTTTTGTTTGTTTTAGCAACTTTTCATAAATTGTCCTCAGGGAGGGTTGGGAGGGGCCGCCTACAGTGATTACAGGATTGGAAACAGGGGTTGGGGGTTGGGGAAAAGGTCTGAGGAGTGAGCGTTTCCGGTAAGAAGCCCCTTAGCGGGGCCGCCGTGAGAGGTTGTGCAGGATGTTCACTGCACAAGGGTACCTGCTGGAGGAGGCAGCTCCTTCACCCCAGGAGCAGTCTGTGCGCCAATCCTTGCACTCTAGGCAGGGGTTTGTGCAGAAGGAGTCCTTCTTAAAAATCCTCCTTTCCTGCTGTGAAGTTACTTGCCCAAGGTCACATAGCTCGGGAGTGGCAATGCCCGATCAAAACGCAATCCAGCCGCAGAGTCCCTGAGCTCCCCCACCACACGACCCAGACTGTGCCCTCAGAGGATGGCCATGGGCCAGCAGGTTGGCGTTGGGGGTGGGTGGGGATGGGAGGACTTCCCCCAAAGCAGAATGGCAACATCTGCCTGTTTTCTAGGGAGGGCTGCGGGCACTCGTCTTTGGAAGACCACGTGACCGACGGGAAAGGAGACTTCCCAGCACTAACATTTTGGAGAGTCAAGCCGCTTACTGATCTGCCGTCTTGGGCTGCAGTGAAAAACATCATCCCCATCCCAAGGTCACGGTATTTTAGACATTCTTCACTCGGGATCGCAGGCTTCCCACAAATTTATTATGTGCCAGGCCCTGTGACAGAGCCTGTGTCCAATGGAAGATTCCTGCAGAGTCAATCCCACGGGAGCGGGTGCCCTTGGCTCGATATGGGAGTTTGTAAACATGTCTACTGAGCACTTCCCAGGTGCTGGGGCGTGAGTTTGAAGGAAGGCTTCCTGACCCCAGGGCTTGGTCAGCAAACACTTGGGGAGCCGTTAAACGCAAGCTCCTACAGTTCCGTCTGCTCACCATAGGGCTCTGCACCTATTTTAAATAAAAGCTGTATTGCCCTTGCCCTACAGTCTCTCCGCATGTCTCCCGCCGACCCCCCACCCCTGGAGGAGAAAAGGACTGATTTCTGCGAGCACCTACTGTGTGCCTGGCACGCTGGGAAGCCTCGGGGGCAGATGCAGCGGCTGGGTTCGCAGATGGCCAAACCAGGGGGAGGGGCGTGCCTCCCCGCTAGGGCTGCACGGGCGGCCTGGGCTCTGCTCTTCCCGCCGCCGCACCCTGCCTGCCCGAGGATTATGGGGTCAGGAGAGGGCAGCCCAGGACGGTGGACCCATGCATGAGGCGTCCTCCCCCTCCCGGGCTTTTCCTACACAGCGGTCGCGGTCGCCGTCAAAGGCAGCCCCGGAGGCGCGCTCCCATTCCCCCACCTGCCCTTGAGGGACCTGGGGCTCCTGCAAAATCTCCAGGGGTGGGGCGCCTGGGTGGCTCAGTGGGTTAAAGCCTCTGCCTTCCACTCAGGTCATGATCTCAGGGTCCTGGGATCGAGTCCTACGTCGGGCTCTCTGCTTAGCAGGGAGCCTGCTTCCTCCTCTCTCTGCCTGCCTCTCTGCCTACTTGGGATCTCTCTCCTCTCTGTGAAATAAATAAATAAAATCTTAAAAAAAAAAAAAAAATCTCCAGGGGTTAGGGGAAGGGGGCAGGCAGGGGCTGCCAGCAGTTTTGTCCCTTTCTCACTGATGGAGATGAATGTTACTGGAATACCAGTGTGACAAGTCACCCTCCGGCTGTCCCCGCCTCCCCCAACCCCACCCCTAAACATGCATAGACACACACACACACACACACACACACACACACACACACACACACACACACACAGCCTGGAGCGGATAGCCATTTCCTCCCTCAGCCTCACTCCCCTGCCTCCGCCTGCCCGGTGCGGTGCTGCATCGCCTCCTGCCACCCGGAGCTGACCATCCCCAGGACCGGAGTCCGGTGCTCCTTCTGTGCCCAGGTAAGGGAGCAGTAGCCCAGTAGCCAGTAGCAGCCTCAGGGCTCTCTCTGCGCCCACAAAGGAAAGCGCAGTTTTGCCAGGGGAGAGGCTCCTAACAACTAGGCAGAGGAGTGGCTTTACCAAAGACTGGAGGGGAACAGCGGCTTGCAGAAGGGAAGGCGCTAGAAGCCAGGCACAGTGGGAAACCACAGAAGCTTCTCTCCATACTCACGAGCAGTCTGGGGCGGGGTGAGGGGGAGGACCGCAGGCGCAGTCTTAGGGTAACTGACCCTAAAAGCTTGCGTTCTCTGCCCGACCCCCACCAGAGCGGGACCCTAGCTGCCGGGCTCCCGGAAAATCCCGGGAGGCTGGGCGCCAGCTCCCTGCAGTCAGAAAGCCCAAACAGGATGGGTTCCGGGGTGTAGCAGGATTGTGCTCTGTGAGCAACCCCAAGGGACCTGGCTAAGAGGCTGCTGGACTGAAGGGAACGTCCCTGCAGAGACGGGATGGCACTCATTTGTCTGTCGGGTGGAGTCCCAGCCACGCCATGGCCGCTGAGCGA